>CM069133.1:9205451-9885451 GCA_035221665.1 Okamejei kenojei
CAGGGAGATAACCACTAGTCACAGCGGTAACACACACCACGAGCCCTTGCGGTACCCCACTGCCTGCCATTCTGAAAGGACCTGTTTACTCCCTACCCTTTGCTTCCTGATGCTGCCTGCCGTTCTCTATCCACATCAATAACTGAACCCTCCCCCAATATTGTGCTTTAAAGTTTGTATTCTAATCTCTTATGCAGGACCTTGTCGAAAGTCTTCTGAAAATCCAGATAAACACATCCCACTGGTTCTCCTTTGTCCACCTCTCTAGTTTAGATCCTCAAAAAATTCTATAAGAATACGTCAGACATGATTTACCTTTCATAAATCCATGCTGACTTTGTCCAATGATTTTCACAACCACTTTCCAAATGTGGCTGCTATCCCATCTTTAATAACTGACTACATTTCCCCACTACCGTGATGTAGACTAACTGTCTATAATTCCTCCCCGTTTTCTCTCTCGCCTCCATATTTTAAAAAGCGGTACATTAGCTCCCTCCAACTCCCTCAGGAACTACTCCAGAATCTAAAGAGATTTGAAAAATTATCACAATGCAATCCACATTTCTGTGGCTAACTTCCTTGAGTACACGGATGCAGCCCATCTGCCCTGGGGATTTATTGGCCCTTTAATCCATATCATTTACCCAAGCACCATTACCCGGCTAACCTGGATTTCACTCAGTTCCTCCATCTTTAATTTGACCCCCGGTCCCCATGCTATTTATGGCAGATTATTTATGTCTTCCTTAGTGAAAGACAGAACCAAAGAAGTTATTCATGACTGCCATTTCCCCTTGTTCCCCATGAACAATTCACCAGTTTTCTGACTGCTAGGGACCTACCTTTGTTTTAACTAATCTTTTTCTCTTCACATAACTATAAAAACTTTTGCAGTCAAGTTTTCAATATTGCCGGCCTCCAGTTTTTTTCTTTCATAATCTATTTTTCCTTTCCTATTAACTCTTGTCCTCTGCTAACTGAATTTCCTCATAGACCTCTGGTAGGTTGCTTTTTCTGGCTAATTTGTATGCGTCATCATTATTGTTTTGATCTATCCCTGATGTCCCTTGTTACCACGGATGCATTACCTTCCTTGATTTATTCTTTTGCCAACCTGGGATTAAACAATTGTTGTAGTTCATTCCATGCAGTCTTAAAATCCTTATCCATATTCACATTCCCTGTCAACCCTTTAACAATCAATTGCAGTCTAACTTGGCCAATTCACGTCTCATACCTTCAAAGTTAACCTTTCTTTAAGTTCAGAACCTTGTTTTTCTGACTTAATTATGTCCCACTCTCCCATCCTAATGAAGAAACTCAACCATATTATGATCACTTTTGCCCAAGGCCAACGCACAACAAGATTCCTAACTAACCCTTCCTCATTAATCAATACCAGTCTAGAATAGCCTGACTCCTCGTTGGTTCCTCTACATTTTGGTTTTAGAAAACATCCTTCATACATTCCAAGAAATCCCTTTTCCTCAGCACCCCTGCCAATTTGAGTTCACCCAATCTATATGTAATTGAAGTCACCCATTATAAAACTGTTTTACCTTTGTTGCAACAGCGTTTCTAATTTCCTGTTTGTGCCATCCCAACTTGCACACTACTGTTAGTGGCCCTGTACACAACTCCCCAACTAGCGTTTTTTCTGCCCCTTATGGGTTTCGCAGCTCTACCCATATCAATTCCACATCCTCCAAGCTAATGTCCTTCCATTCTATTGCGTTAATCCCTCTCTAACTAGCAACGCACTTCCACCCCTTTTTCCTTTCTGGTCTATTCCCGCCTGAATATTGAATATCCCTGGATGTTCAAGCCTCCCAGCCTTGGTCACCCTGGAGCCATGTCTCCGTGAACGTAACTTAATCATTACATTTTCCCCAATTTAATAGCTATCCTGCACATTCAACTCATCCACCTTAATTACAAATGCTCCCCTCGCATTGCGACACAAAGCCCTCATGCTTGTTTTTTACAACACTCTTTACTTCCTTATACAATTATGTTGAAATGTGGCCCTTTTTGATTTTTGCCCCTGGAATTGTCTGCCATGCCACAATTACTTTTCACGTTGCTAACCAATTGCTTCGACCCTCATTTTAGACCCTTCTTCTCTCTGCTCACACACTTAAGAAACCCACCACCTCTTATTCTCTGTTTATTACTTTTTTTCTCTTTCCCCCCTCATGTGTTCTGATGCTTCCCCTCTCTGCTCAGAACACTGTCTACTAGCTTCTCTATTTGAGTCCCTCCCCCCCAACCCATTCTAGTTTAAAGTCTCCCCAGTACCTTTGCAAATTTTCCCCCCCAGAACACTGGCCTCCCTCGGGTTCAAGTGCAACCCTCCTTTTATACAGGTTCACTCTTCCCCGAAAGAGGTTCCAATGATCCAGAAACTTGAATCCCGCCCTCTGCACCAGTCCTTCAGAGCCACGCAATTTATCCCTCCACATCCTCCATCCTACTCTCACTGTCGCGTGCAACAGGCAGTAAATCTGAGATTGTTACCTTTGTCGGTCCTTTCCCTTAACTCTCTTCCTAAACTCCCCTAAATTTCTCCTTTCCAGGACCTCTCCTCCTTTTCGTAATTGTAGTTATGTGTAGATTTACAGCTGAGAAGGTTGATTTATATTTTGCTACAGTCCATGGCTCAGGACACTTCCTTTCCTAAAGGTTTCTATTGAACTTCTTATCTTCATAGAGAAAGTCTACCATTAACTTTGTGTTTACTCTTGGTGTTTCGAGAGTGCTGAAATAACTCTCGAGAAACATGGATAGTGAAGTTTTGGTTCAAGACCCCCTTCTTTCGAAGAAGTTTTTGACCTGAAAACGTCACCTATCCATGTCCTCCCATGAGTGCTGCCTGACCTACTAAATTTATTCCAGCCCTTTGTGTCTTTTTTGCGTATTAACCAGCACCTACAATTCTTTTCTTCTACTGTTAAGCTGAATTGTGTGCCTACAATTCACTGGCTTGGATCAACAGCAAAAAGAAATGTGGATCAATTACTTTTATTGTAAATGGCAGTGACAAAACTGACCTCAGCGACTCTCAGATTAAGAGCAACACCAGATCTTTCTGTGAGTGCAAGCCCTCTCGAGAAGTAATGTATTACTTATATGCCCATTCAAATCGAGACCAAAACAGTTTGTAAAACTAAAATAGTATTGCAAATCCTTCTTTTATTATTTGTGCATGTTTTTCATTTTGTGTTGCCTTTTTCTTCTTTTCCTTCTTTTTCCCTAACCCAGAGACGACTTCATCCCTTTCGATCGACCCTTGTGTTTCTCACCGTCAGTGAGAGTCTGACTGCGAGGTATTTCTATACATGGTCCTCCTCCATCAACCAATCCAAAAGCCCGCTTGAATAATGGTGCCAAAGTGTCTTGTGCTATGGAAAAGAAAAGTGCAGCTGGTCAACTGTAATTTGACTTTCAATGCCATTTAATAATAGTACACATCTGTTGTGTGCTAGGGCAGCAGGGTGCAAAGGCTGCGGAACGGCAACAGATTATAAGCTCATCAGGAAAGCTGACTACTCCAGTCCTGGGGGTGGAGTTGGATTCACATGGAGAGGTCGGGAGGGGAGGATGCTCCCAAACTCAAGAGCATCTTGGACCAATACAGCTCACCCCCATCCATGACACACTGGTCAACCTGAGGAGCACCTTCAGCAACAATCTCTTCAACCCAGATGCAAGCACAGACCGCCACATGTCCAATTTTTCCCTGTGGCTATCAAACTGACAACTCCTCCCTCCTTCTGTCTTGGGGTTAGAACTACTCCCTACACGACCTCCCCCCCCCCACCCCTCCTCCTTCCCAATCTTTTGCACTTCCCCAATCCTAGGACTTTCAACTTGTCACTTACTTTAATTTCATGTTTCATGTATCTTGTATGTTTTATGACTGTTTGGCAAGACCAATTCCCTCCTGGGATAAAACAGTTTACAATCATATCGTATCGTATCACATCGTCCTGGAATCACCAAGACCGATGAGAAAGAACATGCTTAATGTTGTTGTGCTCGTGGCATAACTAGAGCTACTTTTACTGAATGACTATCGCATTGTCAAAACACAAACTTTATATCATAATGGATAATTAAATGTAAATATGTTTCTTCATAAACGTAATTATACAGCCAAATATCCTATTTAATGACCAAAATAATGACATTAACACTCAAACAAAATCATCGATGTTTGTATTATTACCTTGTGTAAGGAGAAAGCTTATCACAATTTTCCAGCTTTTACATTCACCTTATCTGGGATTTTGTCATTTCCCCATGAAAACCACAGTGCTAAATTAACTGCACTAACCATCTTGAGTTAAAAGCTTATTAATGACCTTCAACAAAGTTCGCAACATATGCAATGAATTTTTTACAGTGTAAATAGGCCACATGGGATCAAAATAAAGGAAACATATTCTGTAAAATGCTGCAACAGAGAATAATCCTCATTCAGAGTAGAAAATTCAAGGCTGAAGCGATAGGGGCAATAGGTTGAAAGAAATAATTTAGTCAGAGACATTATTGTTTATTGTGCAAGTTTCCATATACCTTTGCCTGTCAGGAAACCATTGCTCTGCCATTCACTCTACAAAAGCACTGTCTATATTCCCAGTGAAATGTCCCAAGGTATGGTTTTTAAATACTTCATGTTTAATCCTCCCCAGAGTGAAAGATTACTTTATGTACAGTCTTGGAAACATTTTTTGCTCTATTTCTCACTCCTTACTTTTCACTCCTCCTCACGTGCCTTGCTTTTGCAGGATTTTATGAGTCAAACGTTGCAAACTTCTCTTCAGCCACCGGTTTGGCAGTTCAGCAATATTTTTAGTTTTGGTGCAGCGCGGAAACAGCCCTTTCCCCACGAGTCCAACACCGACCAGCATTCCCTCGCACATTAAACACTAACATACACTACCCTACTCACACTAGGGATAATGTTTACAATTACACCAAGCAATTAAACCTACAAACTTGTACAATCTTTGGAATGTGGGGAGGAAACCAAGGATCTCTGGAAAACCCACATGGATCACGGCCTCTGAGAAATCCCGTGGAAACACCAATACACACAGCACCTGTAGTCAGGAATCCGAACCCGGGTCTCTGGGTGCTGTAAAGGGCAGCGACTCTACCTCTGTGCGCACCTTGCCGCCCTTACTTATTTATAAGACAATTGGATAGGACTTTGCTTTCCCCAACAATCATTCATGTCCCATGATGCTCACCACGAGTGCCACAACCGATTCCCTCTCAACTCCTTCAAACACTTCAGTTTGAAATATCAATGGATAAAATACAAAGTAAAATTCATAATATCTTAAGAGCATTCCCATCTGTTAGGTTTTCACAAACTCTGCAGGGTCAATATTATGAAACATTATTGAAGCAAATTTGTTGACATTTTGAAGTGTTCCACACTGCAATGTTTAAAAAAAAATCTATTTCAAAAAATGGTTTTCCCTATTCATTTGTCACTTTGATTTTTATTCAGCTCCTCCTCCTATCTCTATATATTTGTTATCGATCTCAGAAACTATTATTGTTATCTATATTAAACTAAAAGTCTGAACCTTAAAACCGCTTTGTGTGGTTTTAATGGTGGTTTTATGTGGCATCATCTCCTGCTTGAAATGGTAATGAGAAACAGCATTTGAATGTGGTTGGCTTGCACTCTGCTTGAAAAATGGTATGAAACTGCATTTGAATGGGGTGTTCCTTTAGCCCCTGCATGAAACGGTATGAAGCTTCATATTTGAAATGTGGTGGCCTTGCACACTGCTTGAAATTAATGAAACTGCATTTGAATGGGTGGCCTTGCACCCTGCATGAAATGGTATAGGCTTCATTTAGAATGTGTGGCCTTAGCACCCTGCTTGAAATGGTAAGAATCTGCCCATTTGAATTTGGTGGCTTGCACCCTGCTTGAAATGGAATGAAATTGCACTTGAATTTGCAGCCTTGCACCCTGCTTGAAGTGGTATGAAACTGCTCTGAATTTGGTGGCCTTGTACCCTGCTGAAAGTGATATGAAACTGGCACTTGAATTTGGTGCCTTGGATCCAGCTTGAAGTGAAGGAAAACTGCACTTGAATTTGGTGGCCTGCACCCTGCTTGAAATGGTAGGAAAAGTGGCTTTGAATATGGTGCCTTGCACCCTGCTTGAATGGAATTTCAAGAATTGCCATGATTCAACATGCCAGCCCCCAGCCAAGATGAGCTCCAGCACATCAGCTTGAGGGACTGAGCTGCCACCCTACACAACCCAAGAACCCATACCAGCCCTCCCAGAAAGCCCCCCATCCCCCCGCCCCCCCCTCCCCGCCCACCAATTATTGAAATGGTGGAGAGGTGGAATATTGCATCAGGACCAGCCCCCGGTGGATCCTGTGTGACATGGTGGGGACCCAATAGTAAATATACTATGCTTTTATCTGTGATTCTTTTCTCATTGTACAACTTTACCTCAGCTTTTACTAATCTATTTATGCTTTGTTCTCTGTTTTTCACTTCCTCTACCTCCATCCATATGACTAGAATTTTACTCCATTATCACTTCCTTACATATATGCCCCGATTCACATTACACTTACTTCTTTCTTACCCTAAAGTAACATTTGGATGGAAATTCTTTCTTTTGCCACCTTCTTTCCCTTGCTCTCTCTCACCCTGAGTTTAAAATGTTTTTCTTACATTTTGTGCCGTCCCCCACACAATGCTGTCGCAGGTGTGTTATCAAAATGCTATCAGTTGCTTCTGTCTTTTAAACACACACATCCTGAAACATCACCTATTCCTTTTCCCCAGAGATACAGTCTGACCTTCTGAGTTACTCCAGCTTTTTGTGTCTATCTTTGGTTTAAACCAGCATCTTCAGTTCCTTCCTGCACACTTTTTTTAAATGTTTACTGATTACTTTATCTCACAGCTTTTGAAATCAGGCACTTCAGCTAAAAGACAGGATAGGATTAATGGTGGGTACACAGAAAGCTGGAGAAACTCAGCGGGTGCAGCAGCATCTAAGGAGCGAAGGAGATAGGCGACGTTTTGGGTCGAGAGCCTTCTTCAGACTGGTCAGGGATCAGGGAAACGAGAGATATAGACGGTGATGTGGATTAATGTTGTTTTCCTTCAAAAAAGGAGACTAGAGGAGATATAGAGGAGATATAATTGATATATAAATTCATGATGGGTTATGATTGGGTAAATAGATAGAAACATTTCCTATTAGCTGATTGTTCAAGAACTGGAAGACACATTGAAGTAAAAAGCAAAAGAGAAATAGGATTTGTAAGGCCCTTTTTACAAAAAGTGTGATGATGATCTAGAACTAACAACGTTTATAAGGATGGTAGAACTGTAGCCAAATTAAGGTTAAAAAGAAAACTGGAGAGTTTATGGAAAATAGTTTGATAAAGAACAGAACAAGGGAATGTGTCAGGAGCTAAGAGTACTTAATTGTCATATGTACTGGCAAGGGAACAATGTAATTCTTACTAAGCTTAATAGGCCCATGAATGAAACAAGAGACAGATAGATATATAATAATCACAAAAACTAAATTAATAACCATATTGGTGCAAAACCACAGTGGATAGTGCAACCAAAGCCACAATCCATAGAAGCTCCAAATCCATAGAAGCTCATTGTTGCTTAGTCTACGCATGGTCTTGCCGATACAAAGGAAACCACATTAGCACACCGATTGCAGCAGATAGTGTAGGATACAATGAAGTTGCATGTCTGGATGAGTGAGGCCTGGAGCTGTGGGAGAGACAGAACTAGGGCCAGCATGTACTGGCACACGGTGGCGAATGTCGAAGCAGTGCCCTGAGAGAGAACGGTTGTGAGTAGTGATGGATGTGGTGTAGGTATGTTTGATCCTGGTTCAGAGTCCTGGAAACAGAGCTGGAAACTAAGTGGCACGAGACTGCAGTGCCGGCAAGTGCTGAGGAAACACATGTGTCTGTGATAGTGAGTTTGGGTCAGAACATGGTTGACGAGCAAGAGAGCAGCAGGAACCACAGAGGCGGAATCACAAAGGAATCACTTAGGCTGCTGCTACTCCTGCTGTATAGTGGACTGGCATTGGCTTGATGGTCTGTAACTTCTCTTGTGATGTGTTAATTCCACAATACTATGATTCAATATAAAGGAAAGCTACTAAGCAAAAATGGTCAATCTGTAGTCACTTGAATAGTGGGATACATTCCTGCAAAATTAGATATACTGCCTCAACTCAGATTGCTAATTCACCTCTGACATCTGACATCCCAAACAACTGTCGGCAATGGAGTATTTTTAGAAGTGTAGACATCATGAAAATGTAAAAATATGACAGCCAAATTGAATTTAACAAACACCCACATTCAACATTGTGATAATGACCAGGTAATGGGGTAGTGATTCATTTTCTATTGTAAATACTGAATTATTTTTCAGACGTTCAATTCCAATTAGTTTAATGGAACTGGATGTCTGAAGTTGAATTTAGCTCTTACACAATACCACAATGGCACATTCCACAAAATGTATATGTCACCTTTCTTCCACAATCTTAGTGAGTGATTAGGTTTAGGTATATTATTGTTATGTGCACAATTAAAATAAATGCATTCCATGCCATCCAATTATCAGAAAATACTACATAAATACAATCAAGTCTACATAAATACAATCAAGTCTACATAAATACAATCAAGTACATTAGGTACAGCAAAGGGGAAGATACACTGTGCAAAATATACTGTAATTCTCAACATTGTAGCACACCAATTCCATAGACAAAGTCCAATGACTGCAAAGTCCATTGTCCGAAATGTCCATTGTCTGAATCGGGGTGTACTATTGCTTCTGGTGAAGACAGACACAAAAAAACTGGAGTAACTCAGTGGGTCAGAAAGCATCTCTGGAGAAAAGGAATAGGTGACGTTTCGGGTCGAGACCCTTCTTCAGACCCGAAACATCATTTATTCCTTTTCACCAGAGATGCTGTCTGGCCTGCTGAGTTACTCCAGCTTTTTGTGTCCATCTTCCGTTTAAGCCAGCAGCTGCATTTCCTTCCCAAACACATTAGCTTATGGAAGTACCATTCAGAAGCCTGATAGGAAGAAACTGTTCCTGAGTCTAGTCATGCATATTTTCCAGCTTTTACATCTTCTTCTTGACGAGAACAGGAGATAGGTTGGGCTAATAGAACAGGAGATAGGTTGGGCTACATCTACAACTACAATGATATTAAATGAGCTTTAGGTAAAACTATTGGCCAGCACAACACAGATAACAGAAAGCAATTTGGGTCCAGTTTACATCTCAACCAAAAAGTAGCCCTTCCAACAACTTCCACCATTTCCTTCCTGTTAGAGTAGAACAACAACCTCTATTTTTGTTTTTAAGTTTCTGAAGTAAAAGTTGACGCAAGAACCATCTGATTCAGAAGCAACAGTGCGACCGACTGAACCACAGCTAAAATGTGGTCATGAGTGCCATAACCGTGATTTACATCTCATCTATCGATATACTTTTAAAACTCTGTGTGTTTGTGAGTTTATGCCTGTCAGATTTCTGGCCTTGTCACATTTTTGGCCTTTGTTTTCATGGTCTGCCAAAACCACACGGAGAAACTCCGAGATTTTTTCCATTTCGCTAGCCCTTACACTTTTACATTCACGGATCCACTCCTCATTACATTTAGACATTATTGTGTACACATTTTAAAATAAAATCCTTCCACCCAGACCCCCCCCCCCCCCCCCCCCCCCCCCCCCCCCCACACTCACTCATTTTAAAATCTAAACGGGACCCCACGAGCTGCTGACGTCACAATCCCACGTGCCGACCAATCCCACTCGGCATGCCGATTTTCTCTTTCTTCATTTGGCAACCCGGCTCCCCACCCTCCCCTCCAACTACGCTCGCGCCGCGACTCCCACAGCTGGAATCGCCTGCCTGCGCGTTCCAAACCCCCCCCCTTCTCAAAATGCTCTGCCGATCGGGAGAGAGCTAAGGCGATGGGCAGGGTAAAGGCCGGATGCTGTGATTGCACATTCAATCTCTCCTGCCCCGTGCCTCCTCCCCTTCACCTCTCCCCCTTCCCTCCACCCATCCCCTCCCACCCTCCCTACCCCTCCTTTCCCCCCACCTCCTCCCCTCCCCCTGTCCCCCTCTCCCTCTCTAGATGCGCCTGCGAGTTGGGGGCTACGCGTCAGTGGTAAGGACGGTTATGGGGTAAAAGGATCTAATTAATAATATTAATATAATATCAAGGGGGTAGTTAGTGTGGGGATGGTTAGTGTGTCTGATGCCGCCCCCACCACCCCCCCCCCCCCCCCCCCCCCCCACCCCCGGAAACGCACATTGGGGGAACAGACCCAACGGGTCAGCACATGGTCTAGTATATATTTAAAACTCTCGTGTTGGTTTGTCTGGGTGCTATTTCGCGAATATTCGTTTTAGGCGTTTGTGAATCTCCTCCCTCAAAATTTGCAAAATCGAAACAATTTATACATATTCCCAGAAGGGTTTTCCTCCTCCTCTTAATGTTTGCAATATTAGAACATCTTTCCCTGCTTTTTCGGTAAAAAACATAACAATTTTCAAAATCAAACAGCTTCTCACCCATAGAATGTTGACGAACGTTCCATCGTGTGATGTCACAATGCCCAATGCTCACAGACGTCCAATCGCAATGGATCTCATTTACATCTGCCTTTGCTCCAGCTCCGGGTCCCTCCCACCCTCCCCCCCCCCCCCCTCCCCCTCCCCCCCCCCGTCTGATGGTTGCAGCGCGTTCCTTCTGTGATGTCACAATCCCATCCCTCACAGATGGCCAATCGCAATGGAACCCATTTGCTCCAGCCCCGGCCCCACCCCCACCGCCTGTGTCGAAGTGCGTGATCAGTCCTCACTCCTCTCTCCTCACTCCTCTCTCCCCGCTCTCTCCTCCCCGCTCTCTCCTCCCCGCTCTCTCCTCCCCGCTCTCTCCTCTCCATCTACCCCCTCCCTTTACCCCCCTTGCTATCCCCCCACTCCCCCTCCTCTCTCGCCCCTCATCTCTCCACCCTCCTCCTCTCTCCGCTCTACTCTCTTGCCTCCTCCTCCTCTCCCCCTCTCTCTCTCCTCCTCTCTCTCCCCTTCCCCTCCTCTCTCTCCCCCTTCCCCTCCCATCTCCCCCTCCCATCTCCCCCTACCCCCCCCCTCCCGACCCCCCCACCCCCGTGTGTATGATAGGTGGTTAGTGTGCGCGTGAAGCCGCAACACCCCCTACCCCTCCCCCAACAACCGCACGTTGAGGGAACGGGACCCAGCGGTCTCCCCTCCCTCCCCTCGCCCACCCTAACCCCCCCTGTCCCCTCCCCCCTCGTGTGTGGGGGGGGTGGTTAGTGTGCATGTGGAGGCGCAGCAACCCCCCCCCCCCCCACGGCGCGTTGGGCGGGAACACACCCAGCGTGTCTGCACTTGGTCTAGTACTCCATAAAAATATCAATCCCAACCCAATGTTTTGGGAACAGATGATGACTTTAAATAATAATTTTCATCAGGTATTAAACACACAGACAAATTATTAGATATTTGTCATGAATTTATTGAAAAATGTGTGCTTCTTTGAACATTGTATGTTATTTCAACCTTTAAAATGGACATGCTGAGTATGTGAAACTGATATACTCTTTGGGAAAGTATGTTGAGTGCAGCAAAAAAAGGGGATGATTATACTCGGGTTAATAAATAACAACCTTTGTGCCACGCAGTTTGGCATCTTTAATATGGAAAATAACTATTGCAGCACCACTCACCTCTGCAACGGGATCATCGACTTCCTGACCAACAGACCACAATCAGTGAGGGTAGGTGACAAATCGCCTCGGATAATTCTCAATACTGGTGCTCCACAAGGATGCGTTCACAGCCGCCTTCTTTACTCATTGTACATCCACGACTGTGCAGCTAAGTACAAACCCACCTCAGTTTACAAATTCCCGGACCCTACCACCGGGCAGGATATCAAACAATGACAGGACGGAGTATGGGAAGGAGATTGAGAACCTCGTAACCTGGTGTCAAGACAACAATATTTCTCTCTATGTCAGCAAGAGAAAGAAGATAGTGACCGACTTCAGGAAGCACCACATACCCTGGGATAAATTGACACAGGAAGCACCACATACCCTGGGATAAAATTGGCACAACTCCAGATTCAGGGACAGTTTCTTCCCAGCTGTTATCAGGCACCTGAACCAACCTATCACCTAGAGGGACTCTTGGACTATCATTAATTGACTTCACTGGACTTTATCTTGCACTAAACATTATTCCTTTTATCCTTTAACTGTAAATGTGGACAGCTAGATTGTAATCATGTATAGTATTTCCGCTGATTGGATAACACATAACATAAAAGATGTTCGCTGTATCTCAGTACACATGACAATAAACTAAATTAAACTACCTGGAATTACTGATATCTAGGCAAGTCTAACATTTGCATCCCATCTGTCAAATTAAACAAAAAGAGAAAATAACATGTCTTAAGTTCTCCTCAGACATTAGG
Organism: Okamejei kenojei; assembly: GCA_035221665.1. NCBI lineage: Eukaryota > Metazoa > Chordata > Chondrichthyes > Rajiformes > Rajidae > Okamejei > Okamejei kenojei. The sequence goes on from CM069133.1 coordinate 9,218,032, forward strand.
TCAGATATCAACATTTCAAAAGCATCTTCCAAATTGAAAGAAACTTTTTGATCTAGAACTGAAAAGTGTCAAGCAATTATATCTCCAAATATCTCTGCCGAAGTAACTTCTTAATGGTTACAATTATTTACAATGTTCAATTATGTACAAAAAACACAATGCAAGAGCCAGTAAATAAAATTGACAAGGAAACATAAAAGACTTTGAGAAGGATAAAACAAAATTAAAACATAATTTTCCTATTTAATGATGAATAGTCTTAACAGAACATGCAATATTACATAAATGTGTTCCAGACTTCAAATTACTTATGAGCAACACTGGTGACATTTTTAATTAATTCATTCATTTTATGTATTTGAGACATTTTTCATCGTGATGATGTTAATATTTATTAGATAACGCGGAATGATATTTTCGTTCATTTTAAGTTGTGGGTAACCATCAAAAGGAATAGATTTGCAGATACAGATATAAGCAAAAACATATAAACTGCAGCCCTGGTTGTCATGTGTAAACGTATTACATATGCACAAACCAAACATTTGAATTCTAGATTGAGGATCCTCCAATTATACAAAGTGTTTGCTTATCTTAACATACTTTAATAAGCTGACTGTCCTCATTTCAGCTTGAATCCTTGGTGTTGATATACCATAGTCGTAATTAAATCCTCTGGAGTGGTTGGCTGTATGGGGTTAAGGTATCATTATCCAATTACTTTGCATTGTGCTTTTCTGTCTGATTAATGAAGGGTAAAATATTCAAATAAATATCATCTCATTATTCTGACCATACAAGTCAAGCTGATTCAACAGGCAGTGGATAAACACAAATGTTGCCATAGAAACTGTAACACAGTTTGACCCAGCAAGTACTTCACTCGTTTTATGATATTTCATATCCAAGGATAAGTAACTATTTTTTTTTTTCTCTCAATATGTGGGACAAAATGAAAATTTCACAACTGAGCTACACTTGTGAAAGTCCTTGATTTTAGAGGAAAACATTTTAACATATGGTATAGGAAGAGTGAAGGCATAAAGGTGAAATGGATTCAAAGAATTGTCTTCAATTAACTGTTTAAGAAGGAACTGCAGATGTTGGAAAATCGAAGGTAGACAAATATGCTGGAGAAACTCAGCGGGTGAGGCAGCATATATGGAGCGAAGGAAATAGGCGACGTTTCGGGTCGAGACCCTTCTTCAGACTGATGTGAGGGTGGGGGGGGGGGGCGGGAAGAAGAAAGGAAGAGGCGGAGACAGTGGGCTGTGGGAGAGCTGGGAAGGGGAAGATAAAGCAGGGACTAGCTGAAATTGAAGAAGTCCATTTTCATACCGCTGGGGTGTAAACTGCCCAAGCGAAATATGAGGTGCTGCTCCTCCAATTTACGGTGGGCCTTACGTTTGCCATGGGGGAGGCCCAGGACAGAAAGATCAGATTCAGAATGGGAGGGGGAGTTGAAGTGCTGAGCCACCGAGAGATCAGGTTGGTTAATGCGAACCGAGCGGAGGTGTTGGGCGAAGCGATCGTCAAGCCTACGCTTGGTCTCACCGATGTAGAGCAGCTGACACCTAGAGCAGCGGATGCAATAGATGAGGTTGGAGGAGGTGCAAGTGAACCTCTGCTGCACCTGGAAAGACTGCTTGGGTCAAGAATGGAGTCAAGGGGGGAGGTAAAGCGACAAGTGTAGCATTTCCTGCGGTTGCAAGGGAAAGTGCCAGGGGAGGGCATGGTTTGAGTGGGAAGGGACCAGGGAGTTATGGAGGGAGCAGTCTCTGCGGAATGCAGACAGGGGAGGAGATGGGAAGATGTGGCCAGAGGTGGGATCCCATTGGAGGTGGCGAAAATGTCGGAGGATTATTTGTTGCATGTGACGGCTGGTCGGGTGGAAGATGAGGACAAGGGACTTCTGCCCTTGCTACGAGTGGGGGGGGGGGGGGGGGGGGATGGGGATGTGAGAGCAGAGTTATGGGGTATAGAAGAGACCCTGGTGAGAGCCTTATCTATAGTAGAAGAGGGGAATCCCCATTCCCTGAAGAATGAGGACATCTCCGATGCCCTGGTTTGGAAAACCTCATCCTAGGTGCAGATGCAGCGTAGACGGAGGAGTTTGGAGTAGGGGATGGAGTCCTTACAGCAAGCAGGGTGGGAAGAAGTGTAGTCCAGATAGCCAGATAGTCTCCTATCTTTAAAAGTTCCTTCTTTAAAACTTTGTCTACTCCACTGCGATATCTCCTCAAGGTATGCCTACTTTGAAGAAGTTCTCCTCCTTTATCTCCTTTGCTCCTTTAGATGCTGCTGCACCCGCTGAGTTTCTCCAGCTTTTTGTGTACCAGCCAGATAGTCTCGATGTCAGCTGCTCTACACCGGTGAGACCAAGCGTAGCCTTGGTGACTGCTTCTCCGAACACCTCCACTTGGTTCGCCATAACCAACCTGATCTCCCGGTGACTCAGTACTTCAATTCCCCTTCCCATTCTGAATCCAACCTTTCTGTCCTGGGCCTCCTCCATGACCAGAGTGAGGCCCACCGTAAATTGGAGAAGCAGCACCTCATATTTTGCTTGGGCAGTTTACACCCCAGCGGTATGAACATTGACCTCCAATTTCCCTGCTTTCTCCTCCCCTTCCCAGCTCTCCCTCAGCCCACTGTCCGCCTCCTCCTTTCTTCTTCCCGCCCCCCCCCACCCTCACATCAGTCTGAAGAAGGGTCTTGTCCCGAAACGTCACCTATTTCCTTCGCTCCATAGATGCTGCCTCACCCGCTGAGTTTCTCCAGCATTTTTGTCCATCTTCAATTATCATTATGTAATTTGCATATTTAAGGATGTGCTCTCTTTCTTTACCGAAAGATAACAATTTCAGGATGTCATAAAGCAGCCTATGAACTACTGTTATTGTGTGTGAGGTACAACTGTCAACAAGCTCACATGTGCACACAAGCTACTGCAGACAGGACCTCATTCTCATTAGAAACGCATGAGATCAAATGTAAGTGGTGCTTTCGTGATTGGAAAGCAAAATAGGATCCAGAATGTAGCTTATTTTGCATGAGTTTACAGTGCCAAAGGAATCAAGGGTCAAAGCATGAAGCAGGGTAAGTTAACAAGTTCAGGGTTCACCATATCAGAAAGAATGGCTTTAAAAATAAATATAAAACCCATGACAATGCAAAGGAGACACAAGGAACTGCAGATGCTGCAATCTTGAGAAAAACACAAAGTGCTGGATTAGCTCACTGGGCCAGCCAGTATCTGTGAAGGGAAGATTGGAAAAGTCCGCGCAGTCTGAAGAAGGGTTTTGGCCCGGAATATGCCCGTCCGTGTTCTCCAGTGATTCTGCCTGACCTGCTGTGTTACTCCTGTACTTTCTGTCCTTTTGTGAAGGGCAATGGATAGACAACGTTTTGGGCTGGGACCCTTCTTCAGACTGAAAAAGGGTCCTGACCTAAAGCGTCACCTATCCATTCCCTCCAGATGCTGCCTGGCCCGCTGAGTTAGTCCAACACTTTGTACAATGCATCAGGACATCTCTGAAATATGTGGCAACATGTATATTTATCAATGTTATTGTTTGTGTAGTCCAGGGTTCTAAATAAAGAATAATCATATCAGCATCTCGTCATCATTATGTAAGCACAAGGTCAGTCTTCAGCAATAGAAGAGGTGAAGGATTAAGGGAACAAAGTCAAAATTATGTTCTGGATGAATAATACGTAACCAGCAGGTGAGACTATTGTATAATTTTTTGTTGTTAATGGATGTACAATTCCATCCCTGCACTCTCCATGAAATCAAAATGTTAAGATTTACATTTAAGATTTACACAGAGTTTGTGGCCCAATAATGCACCTGGTAGAGCTGCTGCTTCGCAGCTCCAGATCTGGGTTTGATCCTAACCTTGGGTGCTGTCTGTGGGGAGACTGCACATTCTTCCTGTGACCATGTGGGGTTCCTCTGGTTGCTCCCACATCCCAAAGATGGTTTCCTGCCACATCCCAAAGACGTGCAGGTTTGTAGGTTCATTGGCTGCTGTAAATTGTCCTGGGCATGTAGGGGGTGGATGTAAAAATGGGATAACAAAGGACTAGTATGAATGGATAATCGATTGGTGGCATAGCTGATGGGCTGAAGGGCCTGTTCCCATGTTGTAACTCTAAGTGCTAAGTTTAAATGAAATGAGGGCACTTTAGTCTTGCTATTTTCCACCACCTGCGTGTCCTACTTGCCACGTTGATGCATGTGGATCATAGTAAATGTGTGTGTCTTGCATATTCCAAGAATGTTTTTTTCCCAATGTGCATAAAAAGTTGACATTGTCTGCAAAAAGTGTTTATAACAAGGCATTGTGCCAATATAAATCATTGTCCAAAGTTTCAAGTGCAAATTCAATTAGATATAAATGGTTTATATTAAAAATTAACAAAAAATGTTTTTAAAATGGTAAAGGTATGTAGTAAGGAGCCATGAAATGTTACATGCTTAAAGTCTTACTCTTTTAGACATTTCACCAAATAAGGGAGCATTTACAGAAATGGGATTCATCTATGCATAATCATTTGTGTTAAGATTGATACTACATTTTGCATCAGGAAAATAACTTCTATGTTTTGGATCAACTATGTTTAGTAAATAATTGCAGATATTTTCTTAATGCATTTTCTAGAGTGTTACTATTGAAAAGTATGAAAATAACAGTTTTGCTTCTTCCGCACAATATTTGCACTTCTGGAACAGTGCCAATACTTTTGGGAAAACTGTTCTGTTACATTTGTCAAGTTCTGGCATTGACTGATGTGTTATAAATACCTGTTTGTTTCTGGTTACGATTGGGTAAACCAGCAAACACATAAGTTCCAAAATGTACTTTAGACTAAATGTCTGGTATGTGGAATGTCATGAGTCTTTTCTGCACTTTATAGAAAGCAACCACCAATCACTGAAGTTCCTGAACCCGATGTAATGTCTTCACATATAAATCATTTTCCATGCAATTCAATATATTTGTCTTATCTTCCTATTGTTTGATTGCAAGTAAGCACTGTCCCCACAGTGTGTGCTGAATGAACACTTTAAATAGCTCCTTAATTATTCAATCGGAAAGATTATAAATGAGGAAAATATTCAAACAGCCAAAATATTTGCCCAGATTTTTCAATTGCAATAATGGCAACATTCCGGGCAATTCCCACTCAATAATATCAAGGTGTTTGCACGTGTAGTTTAATGCAGCAATGCCAAATCCGGTAGACAAAAAACTGCAGATGCTATATATCTGAAACAAAGACAGAAAAAAAAATCTGGAAACATTCAACAGCCTAGACAGCCGCTGAAGAAAGATCCTGACCCGAAACTTTGTCTGTCCATTCCCTCCGCAGTTGATTATTTTAGTTTAAAAATACAGGCGGAAACGTGCCCTTAGGCCCATCGAGAGTACCGACCAACGATCCCCACACATTAACACTACCCTACACTAGGGACAATTTACATTTTATACCAAGCCAATCAGCCTACAAACCTGTATATCTTTGGAGTGGGGCAGGAAAACGAAGATCTCGGAGAAAACCCACGCAGGTCACAGGGAGAAGGTACAAACTCCTTACAGACTGCACCCGTAGTCAGGATCGAGCCCAGATTTGCTGAATTCCCCCAGCATGGTGTTCTGCTCCAGATTCTAGACTCTGTTGTTGCTCATGTCACCAGATGGCCTCTGTGGAAGGGGACGTGCTAAAGCAGCAGATCTGGCACCCATCTGGCACCCTTCTGGCACTTATTTTTCTATCTTTCCCATTTTTGATGAAGGAACCCAGACTTAAAAGATTAACCGTTTCACTTTCACAGAGGCTGCCTGACTTGTTGATGGTTTCCAGTATATTCTATTTTTGTTACTGTCTGTGGGTTAGACTTTCTCTCTTTAGAAAAGAGATTTAAATCTTTCTGCACGGACATGAGATATTTAAGTTTTGTATTATAATAGTACAAAACAATAATAATGTAAATCTGTATTGAATGAATCTTGTCAGTGTTAATGGCTCAACACATTCTCCATCGCTAATAGAACCTCATTTTTATTAATATTTCTAAAACATATTGGACAATGAATAATGGTGGCACCATTGAGGGTGGCACCGTGATGCAGCTGGTAGATCCTGACCTCGGGAGCACGTTTTCCTCGTGACCGCATTGGTTTCATCCGGGTGCTCTGGTTTCTTCCCACATCCCAAAGACGTGCAGGTTTGTAGGTTCATTGGCTACTGTAAATTGCCACTAGTACATAGGGAGTGGATGCAAAAGTGAGATAACATAGAACTGGCGTGAACAGGTTGATAGTCAGTGTGGGCTCAATGGACCGATTTCTATGTTGTATCTCTAAACATATCTGGAGAGAAGGAATAGGTAACGTTTCGAGTTGAGACCCATCTTCAGACTGACTGGGTCTTGACCCGAAACATCACCCATTCCTTGTCTCCAGAGATGCTCCCTGTCCTGCTGAGTTACTCATTTTGTGTCTATCTTCGATTTAAACCAGCATCTGCAGTTATTTCCTACACACATTGTTAACATACTGTATAATGTCTTAACTTCCACTTTATTTTTATTAGTATATCTTTGCTTGGTACATTGTAGATAGTTAAAATATCTACAAGGAGAAATATATATATATATTTCTCCTTTGTGTCAAGGCAGTGACTAGTGGGGTAGCAAAACAGGAAGGCAGATTATTATCTAAATGGTGTCGTTGGGAAAAGGGGAAGTACAATGGGATCTGGGGGTACTTGTTCATCAGTCAATGAAAGTAAGCATGCAGGTAGAGCAGGCAGTGAAGAAAGCGAATGGAATGTTGGCCTTCCTAACAAAAGGAGTTGAGTATAGGAGTAAAGAGGTCCTTCTGAAGATGTACAGGGCCCTAGTGAGACCACACCTGGAGTATTGTGTGTAGTTTTGGTCTACAAATTAGAGGAAGGCCATTCTTGCTATTGAGGGAGTGCAGCGTAGGATCACAAGGTTAATTCCCGGGATGGCGGGACTGTCATATGCTGAGAGAATCGAGCGGCTGGGCTTGTGTACTTGGAATTTAGAAGGATGAGAGGGGATCTTATTGAAACATATAAGATTATTAAGGGTTTGGACATGCTAGAGGCAGGAAACATGTTCCCGATGTTAGGGTAGTCCAGAACCAGGGGCCATAGTTTAAGAATAAGGGATAAGCTATTTAGAATGTGGATGAGAAAGCACTTTTTCACACAGACATTTGCGAGTCTGTGGAATTCTCTGCCTCAGAGGGCGGTGGAGGCCAGTTCTCAGGATACTCTCAAGCGAGACCTAGATAGGGCTCTAAAAGATAGCTGTTAGGGGATATGGGGAGAAGGCAGGAACGGGGTACTGATTGGGGATGATCAGCCATGTTCACATTGAATGGCGGTGCTGGCTCGAAGGGTCGAGTGGCCTACTCCTGTTGTCTATTGTCTATTGCCTCGGTAATGTGATTAGTGAGTAGGGACAAGGTGATGACTTGACTGCAAAATATTAGCCATTTCTTTAAATGAATGACTGACAGCAGTCAATTTCAAAACACTGGAAGTCCACCCACAGATATAATTTGATGGATGTGGGGAGTTTCCTTCAAAGTGGAAGGTGAAAAATGTTATCACAGATCTGCACTTGAGACCAATACTACATTCAAGATTCAAGATTCAAGAGAGTTCATTGTCGTGTGTCCCAGATAGGACAATGAAATTCTTGCTTTGCTTCAGCACAACAGAATATAGTGGGCATGAATACAGAACAGATCAGTGTGTCCATATACCATTATATAAATATATACACACATGAATAAATAAAACAGATAAAGTGCAGATAAACAGATAATGGGCTATTAATGTTCAGAGTTTTGTTTGAGATGTGTTTAATAGCCTGATGGCTGTGGGAAAGAAGCTATTTCTGAACCTGGACGTTGCAGTCTTCAGGCTCCTGTACCTTCTACCTGAAGGCAGCAGGGAGATGAGTGTATGGCCAGGGTGGTGTGGGTCCTTGATGATGCTGCCAGTCTTTTTGAGGCAGCGACTGCGATAGATCCCCTCGAAGGAAGGGAGGTCAGAGCCGATGATGGACTGGGCAGTGTTTACTACTTTTTGTAGTCTTTTCCTCTCCAGGGCGTTCAAGTTGCTGAAGCAAGCCACGATGCACCCGGTCAGCAAACTCTCTACTGTGCACCTGTAGGAATTAGAGCGAGTCCTCCTTGACAGACTGACTCTCCGTAATCTTCTCAGGAAGTAGAGGCGCTGATGTGCTTTCTTTATAATTGCATCAGTGTTCTCGGACCTGGAGAGATTTTCAGAGATGTGCACGCCCAGGAATTTGAAGCTCTTGACCCTTTCAACCATCGACCCGTTGATATAAACGGGACTGTGGGTCCCCATCCTACCCCTTCCAAAGTCCACAATCAGTTCCTTGGTTTTGCTGGTGTTGAGGGCCAGGTTATTGTGCTGGCACCATATTGTCAGTCGCTCGATCTCTCTTCTATACTCTGACTCGTCCCCATCAGTGATACGTCCCACAACAGTGGTGTCGTCAGCGAACTTGATGATGGAGTTCACACTATGACCAGCTACGCAGTCATGAGTATAGAGTGAGTGCAGCAGGGGGCTGAGCACGCAGCCTTGAGGTGCTCCCGTGCTGATTGTTATCGAGGTTGACACATTTCCACCAATACGAACAGACTGTGGTCTGTGAATGAGGAAGTCGAGGATCCAACTGCAGAGGGTTCGTAGCGAGCCAGTTCTGTGAGTTTGGTAACCAGCTTGGAGGGGATGATTGTGTTAAATGCCGAGCTGTAATCAATGAATAACAGGCTACATTATTAGTTTTTGTTGTCCAAGTGGTCCAGAGCGGAGTGGAGGGCCAGCGAGATCGCATCCACCGTTGATCTGTTGTGGCGGTAGGCGAACTGCAGTGGGTCCAGGATTTTGTCGAGGTAGGAGTTGATTTGCGCCATGATCAATCTCTCAAAGCACTTCATCACCACAGGCGTTAGTGCCACAGATGCCGAACATCTGTCTCATCCTCCAGCTTGGAGCAGACGTCTCTTTTGGCCTTTTTGATGGCCTTACCAAGGTCGTATCTGGACTTCTTGTAGACCACTGTATCATCAGACATGAATGCCCGGTGTCTGGTCTTCAGGAGAGTGCGGATCTCAAAGTTCATCCAAGGCTTCTGATTCAAGTTAAAGGAAAATAAAGAGAAGGAAAGAAAGATTGGATTAACAGTGATGAAAGTGACAGAAGGAGAATGCTTAATCTTTTTGTTTTTTATATCTCCAATAATACTACAAATATGAAGAATGAGAAATATGTTTGTTAAAGTCAAATTTCAGTGCAAGAGAGATGCAAAATGTTGTCTGAAGAACAGTCTTGTCCCGAAACACCACCTTTTCCTTTACTCCCAAGATGCTGTCTGACCCGCTGAGTTACTCCAACGTTTTGTGTCTATCTTCCACAAACATCTGGAGCTGTGTTTGTCCTCACTCTGACAGCAGAGGAGGCCCAGGGCAGAAAGTTTATTATTGGAATGGGAAGGGGAGTTCACTTGTTCCTCCTCCAACTTCATCAACTGTTCCAGGTGCGAATTCCTAAATATCGGCGAGACCAAACGCAGACTGGCCGATCACTTAGCTGAACACCTCTGCTCAGACCATCTTGGCCTAAGTGATCTCCCAGTTGTTAAATACTTTAACTCCCTCTCCCATTCCCACACTGACCTTTCTGTCCTGGGCCTCCTCCATTGTCAGAGTGATGCCAAACTCAAACATCTGGGGAAGTTTACAACCCAACGATATGAATATTGATTTCTCTAACTTCAAGTAACAGGTAACATAGGTACATTAGGTAACATAGCAAAAGCACCATATTTTAAGTTTAGAGGAATATGTATTTGCCAAAACTGCAATACGATCGTTTTACCTACATCCTGTTGTGGAAGATTAAGCATAACGTGGATAATGTGAGCATAGTAATAACTCTCTTATGGAAACATCTTACTGAAGCCATGTACAAGACTAGGGTGATCTATCTCTTTGCCCCATTTTTTTCCCCTGTGCTTTTCTCCTGTGCTTTCTGTCTCTATTCCATTCATTTGTAGGTCTAATTTTCATGCATCCTCGTTGAGTCAGTTAGGAATGCAGATATGAAAAATCACAGATATTTCATAACTGTTCTTGGATAGAAAGAAGCAACTAAATAATGGGAGATACGAAGGAGGAAAGCTAACATCTGACTCCAGTTGTAGAGAAAAAACTACTTTTAGTTTAATGTGGTATTCCTAAAGAAAGCTAATGTGTGCTTTTCTTTCATTGTCAAGAACTGCATTGTTCATATAAAATGAAAGCATTCTTTAAATAAGGAATAAAAATGAAAAAAAAGGCATTGTTAGAAGAGAACCATAGCATATCATTAATCAGCAGTTTTATCCACTTACTTCAAGACTCTTTTAACTCAGAAGCTGCATTAAATCCCCATGAGTCTATTTAGAACATGACCTTATCTGCAAAGAATGGAAAATAATGTTTGCCAAGGTTTGTTCAGCCTACATCACAATTATTTTCTGGTTGGATCCTTTATTTAAAGTGATATATTTCTAAAGCTCAGTGTTCACTATCCTTAATTATTGGTTTAGAGCTACTGGCTTTAAGCTTGAAATACATGGAAGAATAAAATAAGCGACAGGCAGGTTGAGATTTTGTTAAAGAAGGAACTGCAGATGCTGGAGAATCGAGGGTACACAAAAGGCTGGAGAAACTCAGCGGGCGACGTTTCGAGTCGAGACCCTTCTTCAGAAGAAAGGGTCTCAACCCGAAACGTCGCCTATCTCCTTCGCTCCTTAGATGCTGCTGCACCCGCTGAGTTTCTCCAGCCTTTTGTGTACCCTTGAGATTATGTTATCTTTCTCGACTTCAAACTATGCAAACAATTTTATTACATTTTCACATTTGCAAAGAAATCTGCCCCATTTCCATTCCTCTTAAAACTTTTATTTGCCATTTTCATAGAAGATTAAAAAAAACTGGGATTATTTTTCTTTCCCTTTCCTTCAGCTACTTTGTTCATTTATAATCATGTGAGATGGTCTCATCATCAGTGGGTCAGGAAAGTAAGTTTAAAAAATGCAGCACCAAAATCAAAGCTTTAAATCATATTGTCAGCTGACATCAGCAGCATTAATTATTGGCACCAAGTGCCGTTAAGCAAACGAGTAACAATAAATTGTGAGCTTTGAACATAATAATGAAAGACCTGCCTTAATAATTGAATGAAAGATAAATGATTTTTCTGCTGCCTCATTCTTTCAAAATGGCAAATGTTAGATGCTCCAGTTGACATTCAACATAAAGAAATCGATCATTTCTGAATATATATTTTTTCCCTGTTTCTGAGGTCTAATTCAATGTGCCACAAGCCCTTTATCTAAAATAGACTTAATGTAACAATTAATGCTCTTTTGCATGTTTTTGCTTTGTGTGAGTTACTAGAGATACAGTGTGGAAACCGAGTCCTTGCCGACCTATGATCACCCATCCATTCGTTCAATCCTACACACTAGGGTCAATTTACAGAAGCCAATTAACCTACAAACCTGCACACCTTTGGAATTTGGGAAGAAACCGGAGCACCCAGAAGAAATTTATGGGGAGAATGTACAAACTCCAGACAGACAGCACCCGTGTCGGGATCGAACCCGGGTCTCCGGCGTTGTAAGGCAGCAACTCTACTGCTGCGCCACTGTGCCACCCTAAGTTGATTTATGAGATGTAAATGGTGGGAAGATGCGGAACATTGGAACATAATAACATTTTGTTAATCAAAGCCTCGTTTGCATTATTACTGCACTTTTTCAAATTTCTCCATGGGTCTGTTCAATTCTGCCTTTCCAATCTCTTCCAGCTCAAAAAACCTTTAAAAAAATCTCCACTTTTCCAAAACTGGCCCATGCATTTTATTCCTCCACTATCAGTGGTCATAGTTTGATCAGCTTCTTTGGATTTCTTTACAGAAACCTCCATCCTTCTTTATATTTTCTAGCTCCATCAATATGTCCCTTAAAAAGTGACCCTCTTTGACCAAGCTCTTTGTCATTGGCTGTCCTAATATCCATATGCTTGGCATCTGTCAGTCCTGACAGATAATGCTCCTTTGACATGTTTTTTTTAAGTTATTGGCGCTATATTATTTTTATACCGCAAAAATAATACAACATTTTGTTATCACCAAAAGATATTCTCAACATTAACAATTATACTGGAGCCTGGAATTCTCACAAGATACCTGATTATCACTCTTGCATCATTTTAAATGAAGTCTAGTTGGAAAGGCAATGCACAAAAAAAGAAGAAATAATTTACCACTGTGCAGTCATCTTGGCTGTGTGTTCATTAATTTATAAGCAAGGGGCATTAACAATGAAGTTATCATTTTATAGGCAGGTTGAACACTCTGATCCATCATTTTTTGATTATGAGCAAGGGACCGTTCACTAGCAAGGGACTTCTAAAACTCCAGAGCATTTGTTCCTCGGCCAAAAGAAAGAAAACTACTAACTAGGAGACTGTTGGGAATTCTATATTCCCCACAGACCTCTTGCTGTCTACAAGCAGCTACTGCTTACCGCACTAGTGAATAACAAATGTGTGAGTACTGAAGAAATCCATGTCCAATCTACAGTATTGAGATGCAAATAGAAGTGCACACTAATTATACAGAATTGTTTTAAAAAAAGCTCGGAGGAAGAGTGCACTTAGTCCATGTCACTGAGCAGCCTCAATATGCTCAGAGTCCCTCAACAGCTGTTCCAGTACTGTTAGAAGATGTTGCAGAAAAGGGGATCAACATATACTAATAAATCAACCCAAAGCACTGCAAGAGGACAGGGGACCCTGATTTAAAAGGGGGTGTAATATCCTGAATGATTGCACAGCAAAAAAGGGAGTTGCGATGTTGTTTTAAAAAAATCACTCATACATTTTATATTTTATAAGTATGCAGACTTGGAGAGATTTGCAGCAAGATTTCAATGTGTGCAGTTTTTCATTGAGAGTAACACAGTGCAAGAATACTAATATTAAAGTAGATGGATATTCGAAGGCTGAAAAAATAAGCCTGGTTATTTTTCTTGTTTCAAAGGCTTTGAACAATTTTCTTGTTCAAAGTTAAAAATATATTTGGCATAAGGATAGGTTTAAAGACCATTTTCATGCACAATTACCCTCAAGATTATGCTAGCGTATAATGAAACCTTCAGTGCAATAGCATGTATCCTGCCTTAATTCTGATAATTTAATTGTTTACCAAAGTAATACTGTAAATGTATATTCTGGTTACCTGTTAATATTATCAATTATTTACTAATACAAATAAATATTCAATTATTAATATTATTTATGCTGGTCAACTACATTTAAAATATTATATTTGTTTGTAATGTGTATTTGTCGTGGAATCTAAAATAGCATTTAGATTAGATAAGTAACAGACCATATTGCCGTTCCTGCAATAATGATTACTTTTTAAACATTTCATACCATGTATGCAAGACAAACGTTGCATTCTATGTTTAGTTTCATTCATCTAAGACAAAGGTCATGCTTATCTTTTTTCAATTTTATGCTAATTTCAATGTTAACCATTTGGTCATTAACTGCTTTATCATGGTTATTGTGTAATTGTTTTCTGCTCAGATGGACTGTTACTAAACACCTACTTGCTTCATTTTAATTTAAACTGTAAACCAAACACTTTTATATCATATCCAACGAACAAGCAAGGCCCGACGTGAGAAACATGGAAATAAAAAGTCTGCACTAATACTGTGATTTAAATCAAAAACACACTCTATCAGTGAAACTCCCTTCATTCCATTCATTGCTCCCACCGGTCTCTGTTACCTCGACAGACATGTTTCTCTTTCTCAGTTCCGATGAAGGGCTCCCACCCGAGGTGTTCATAGTTTCTCTTTCTACAGAGGTTGACTGATTTACTGGTTCTCCAGCATTTTCTGTTTTTATTTCAGAATTCTGACCTTGAGTTTTTTGTTCAGATTTTCATTTAAATCAGTAGAACATGAAACAGTACAGGTCGATACAAAATGCTGGAGTAACTCAGCATCTCTGGAGAGAAGGAATCAGTGGCGTTTCGGGTCGAGACCTTTCTTCAGATTTAAACTAGCATCTGCAGTTCTTTCCTAAACATGAAACAGTACAGCACAGGAACAGCACAGGCCCTCGGCTCACAACGTTCATGCTGCACATGACACAGTTAAACTAATCTCTTCTGACTGTAGGTAATCCATACCGTTCCATATCCTGCATTTGTGCCCCTTAAATGCCGCTATCATACCTGCCTCCACCACTAGGCTACATCTCAAAATCTGAGGGGTATTTGGCAAGCTGCATAGATATTCCAGACTGTGGATATTCCATAGATATTACACACAATGTTTAGTTTAGTTTACCTTAGAGATACAGCGTGGAAACAGGCCCTTCGGCCCACAGAGTCCGCGTCAACCCGACCAGCGATCCCCGCATATTAACACCAGCCAATTAACCTACAAACGTACATCTTTGGAGTGTGGGAGGAAACCAAAGATCTCAGAGAAAACCCACGCGGTCTCGGAGAGAATGTACAACATCCGTACAGACAGCACCAGTAGTCGGGATCGTGCTGCCCCAAGTAAAGTGAAAGTGTAGTTTAAAGGGCAGCACTGTAGTGCAACTGTATCGAGTTTGTACGTTCTCCCGTGAGCACGTGGGTCTTACCTGCGTGTTCCGGTGTTCTCCCACATTCCAAAGATGTACAGGTTTGTAGGTTAATTTGGCTTCGCTAAAAATTGTAAATTGTCCTTAGTGTGCAGATTGCGTGAGTGTTTGGGAATAACTGGTCGGCATTTCCACCCTGTATCTCTAAACTAAACTGAATGGGAATGAAAATCAGGGAGACTTGGATAACATGGGTTTGAATTAGTATGATCTATTTTCTAGCATCTCCCAGGGTCACAAATATCCATTGTGGCTCATATGTTCACTGATGCTCCATATTGCATTACCCTCAATGGCCTAACTGGAACAGGGGACTGAGTTTCTGCACGTGTTCATTTCTTAATGGCTGCTCTATCACAATGAAATCATGCCAGTCTTTCTCGAAGATTTACACGGTGCTTCTGCAGAGTTTACCATAGATGGTCAGGAGAACCCCCGCTAAAGTTGAAAACCATAAAGGAATGAAATTACTCATGAGTGTAATTTAAATGCATAAAACAGCTTGTTTCAATTCTTCAACAAAATTATTGATGTGCAAAATTATACAGCATTTTCAAATTTCTCTACAAGGTTTTTGTTCTTTAAAACAACACTTCCATCCCTGATCCAATACTACAGTGTGCAAACACCTTGTAGTTATGAGTTTATTGGCAGCTTTTTAGAACATTTGATTAATACCTCATGAGCTCAGATACTAGTTCAAGGTTTTTTTCTACGTGATAATAACATCTGGGATTAAATACCAGACTATTCTGGCAAGGGATCGGAGAAATATTTCGTATAAATTCTCAGACAGGAAATATCCTTCTGATGGACCCTTAAAGGTCTCAATCAAAGCCTTGTTTTATAATTCTCACATTAGTTTTCAAATCCTAGCATGGTCCTGTCTGATTCTATCTCCACTATCTTCTGTAGCAAAAGAGTCACCAAGAAATCATCCAGATCTGACCTATAGAACACCTGAAAATCATTCTCCCCCCCCCCACCCACATCAGCAGTCGTGACTTAAGACTCTCTTAATCCTCTGCACAAGCCTCACACTTTCTTTATATTCTCAGCTCCTTTAACATTTTGATTTGTGCACATTTATCGATTTTTTTTGTCACAACTTCTGCATTGTTTAAAAATGAATATGAATTCCTGTACCCTCCAAGAACACAATCCTTCAAATTTCTCTGTCATAAAGTGGAACTTTATACAAAATAACAGAGTAGAACATCACAAACAAATCATTGAACACAATTGGTTCATATGTTCACAAGTCATCTGAGCAAAAGTAGGCCATTACGATCCATTGAGTCTACTCCCCCATTTAATCACGACTGTTCTATCTTTCCCTCTCAACCCCATTCTCCTGGCTTCTCCCCGTAACCCTTGACACCCTTATTAATCAAGAATCTGTCAATCTCCGCATTAAAAATACCCAATGGCTAGGCCTCCACAGCCGTCTGTGGCAATGAATTCCATAGATTCACCACCCTCTGACTGAATAAATTCCTCCTCATCTCCTTTCTCAAAGTAAATCATTTTATTCTGAAGCTATGCCCTCTGGTCCTAGAATCTCTCATGGTTCATATGATCTGTTTGGGCAGCACATGTTTTACTGTATCTCAATACAGGTGACAATAATAAACCAGTGCCAATAATTTATCCTTCAATCTTTGGCTCTTGCTGTGCTGATGAAAATGTTAGCTACATTGGAGATCCCCTCTCGGAGAGCACACTTCATCAAGCAACAACATGGATAAAGATTAAAAGGGTGTTGCCAATGTTGCCAATGAATTCTTGCTATTGAGGGAGTGCAGCGTAGGCTCACCAGGTTAATTTCCGTGATGGCGGGACTGTCATATATTGATAGAATGGAGCGGCTGGGCTTGTATACTCTGGAATTTAGAAGGATGATAGGGGATTTTATTGAAACATATAAGATTATTAAGGGTTTGGACACGCTAGAGGCAGGAAACATGATCCAGATGTTGGGGGAGTCCAAAGCTAGGGACCACAATTTAAGAATAAGGGGTAAGCCATTTAGAACAGAGATGAGGAAAACTCCAGTGAATACCAGCCCAGTCGACCCATTCTTTCATCAAACATCAGTCCCGCCATACTGGGAATTAACCTGGTGAACAGACGCTGCACTCCCTCAATAGCAATAATGTCCTTCTTCAAATTAGCAGACCAAAATTGCACATAATACTCCAGGTGTGGTCTCACCAGGGCCCTGTACAACTGCAGTAGGACCTCCTTGCTCCTAAACTCAAATCCTCTCACAATGAAGGCCAACATGCCATTGACTTTCTTCACTGCCTGCTGTACCTGCATGCTTACTTTCAGTGACTGATGTACAAGCACACCCAGGTCTCATTGCACCTCCCCTTCTCCTAATCTGACACAATTCAGATAATAATCTGTCTGCCTGTTCTTGCCGCCAACGTGGATAACCTCACATTTATCCATATTATATTGCATCTGTCATGTTTTCTGTCCACTTGCCCAACCTATCCAAGTCACCCTGTAGCCTCATAGCATTCTCCTCGCAGCTCACACTGCCACCCAGCTTTGTGTCATCTGCAAACTTAGAGATGTTATATTTAATTCTCTTGTCCAAATCGTTAATATATATTGTAAACAACTGGGGCCCAGCACAGAACCTTGCGGCACCCCACTAGTCACTGCCTGCCATTCTGTAAAGGACCTGTTAATTCCTACTCTTTGCTTCCTGTCTGCCAACCAGCTCTCTATCCATGTCAATACCCTACCCCCAATACCATGTGCTCTAATTTTGCACACTAATCTCTTGTGTGGGACCTGTTCAAAGGCTTTTTGAAAGTCCACATACACCACATCCACTGGCTCTCCCTTATCCATTCTACTTGTTACATCCTCAAAAAAATCCAAAAGAATGGTCAAGCATGATTTTCCATTCATAACTCCATGCTGACTTTGACCGATCCCATCACTGTTTTCCAAATGTGCTGCTATAACATCTTTAATAATCGACCCCAGCATCTGAAAGGCTAGCTGGTCTATAATTCCCTGATTTCTCTCTCCCTCCTTTCTTAAAAGGTGGAGTTACATGGACTACCCTCCAGTCCACAGGAACTCATCCAAAGTCGAGAGAACATTGAAAACATGTGCAGGGAATAAACGGTTAAGGTGATGGGTGCAATGTCAGTCAAATTGGCTACTTGTCGTAAATGACGTAAAGTTTCCTGTGTGTTGTCGGATATGCGCTCATCCAGGGATGTTGAGCACATTCCAATGCCGTCTTGACCTGTGCTTTGCAGACTTGGTGGGGATACCGCAGGCAGCAGTGACCAAGTGTAAAGGTCAGAGGTTTGGGAGAGTTGCTAAAGTAATCTCTGTGAGTTATTACAGAATCTAGAGTCATAGTCCTACAGCATGGAAACAGGCCCTTCGGCTCAACTTGCTCACGCTGGCCAACACGTCCAATCTATACTTGTCCTAAATTGTACCTGTCTAAATGTTTCTTAACCTCTGTGGTGTTTTGATTTAGAAAACATGTGATGATACATTCTAACCACTGAGTGGGTTAAGAACATTTTCCTGAATTTCAATTTTGATTTATTAATGATGATCTAATATTTATGGACCCTACATTTAGTCTCCTTGGAAAAAAAGAAAGGACTACCATCTTGACTTCTGGGAGCAGAAGTCAAGTTCACAGAGCAGCCATGCCTGACCACACTCTTGGGCTATTTGAATAATGTTTACATACTACTTTGTTTTCTTCCTTACACCAGGAAAGAATATGGACATACTGCCGTGTGTAGGAAGGAACTGCAGATGCTGGGTTACACTGAAGATAGACACAAAATGCTGGAGTAACTCAGCAGGACAGACAGCATCCCTGGATAGAAGGAATGGGTGATGTTTTGGGTCGAGAAACAAGGGTCTTGACACGAAACATCACTTATTCCTTCTACCAGAGATGCTGCCTGTCCCACTGAGTTACGTGGACATACTTCACATGTTTATATAAACCTGTTTGCAAAGAACGGCCTATTTTGGCCCATTTTGTCATGAGGTATCACTTCAGGAATGCCATCTACTGATCATAGTTCATGTTAAGGTTCATGATTCTTCCTTATTACTGCTTGCTTGTTTGTACTGTAAGCTAATATGATTGATAGCAAGTAAACAAAAATGAGGAAAAAAAAATTAGAAATGCTTTAGAAACCATAGCCAAAAAAAAAAGATTAATCAGGCCTCTTTAATACCTGGAGATTATAATGTAAACTGTGCTCAGCTGCAGCTGTTTCTAAAGTGAAATGAGTTGCAGTTCGTCTTCATTTACCCATTTACCCCAGTAAAAATAAATAAGTGATGCAAATTATGAGGCTCATATTCTCTAACAAGAAGCAGAACATGAGGTATGGAGTCAAAATGTTAATGATAGAGAATCGTATAGTTTCAAATCTATAGTTTCACCGCACTTGTGAAATTGTGTTTATTAATGATTTCTGTGTTGGCTTGTCCATGGTTTTTTTTCCGCCTGCCTGTGAAGACATTCATAGTTTCTACAACATTTGATTTTTGATAAAGAAAATGTCCTAAATCTTGGTGAGGCAAAGTAGCCCATCGGTAAGGTTGCTGCCTTACAGCACTTAACAACGCCAGAGACCTGGGTTTGATCCCAACAATGTGTGCTGGCTGTATGGAGTTTTTACCTTCTCCCCGTGGCCACGTGGGTTTTCTCCGAGATCTTTGGTTTCCTCCCACACTCCAAAGATGTACATGTTTGTAGGTTAATTGGCTTGGTTTAAATGTAAAATTGTCCCTAGTGTGTGTAGGATAGTGTTAAAGTGCAGGGATTGCTGGTCGGCGCAGACTCAGTGGGCTGCAGGGCCTGTTTCTATGCTGTATCTCTAAACTAAACTAAGTAAATTGATCCACCTTTTACCATGGAAGCCCACTTCTGATAACATTTTACAAAACTCAGGAGAGTAACCTAAAGATAATACATTTCCACATCTCTGAACCTAAGATTTCACTAATTCTTTCTCCTAATGGATTTTTGTGCATTTTGCCAAAAAAAAGGGCTGAATAATTTGGTACGTGACAGAAATCTTTTGGCTTCCAATAACGAGGGTGGACAAATTATTTTCAACATCTCTCTCAGAATAAAATTTGGCATGGCATTGCCCCAGTTGTGAAAATATATTCCGTCCATCAAAGTAAGGGCGGCACGGTGGCGCAACGATGCAGTTGCTGCCTTACAGCGCCGGAGACCAGTGTTCGATCCCGACTACGGGTAAATGTAAAGATTGTCCTTAGTGTGTTGTGTGTAGCATAGTATTAATATGTGGGGATCGCTGGTCGGGTGGGGAGCCAGTGGACCAAAGGGCCTGAATCCACGCTGTATCTCTAAACTAAACTAAAATAATGATGCTGGAATAACTGCACATGTAAACCTATGATGTAAACAATGTAAACAACAAAGCTGCCTAATCTATTGTTGGTTACACAAAAAGCTGGAGAAACTCAGCGGGTGCAGCAGCATCTAAGGAGCGAAGGAGATAGGCGACGTTTCGGGTCGAGACCCTTCTTCAGACTTCCTCCGGCCACAACCTCCATCCTTGCCGCGTGTTCACCATCCCCCCGGACCTCCCCCTCTCCGACACCGAACGGTCTGTCCTCAGCAGAGGTCTTACCTTTGTCCCCCTCCGTCCCCACCTCAATGAGTTCCGCGCCCACCACGACTTGGAGCTCTTCTACCGTCGCCTCCGCCTCACAGCGTTCTTCCACGGGAAGAAGTCCTCGCCCCCCACTGATGATCCCTTTTCCTGTCTCCCACGTACCTCCTCCACTTGGACCCCCCATCGTAGCCTTCCGGCTCTAGATTTTTTAATTAATCTCCTCCTGCCTAATCTATTGCTGTTCCTGGTTTCCAATGATACCCAGAGTCCAGCAAATTCCTCATTACGTTGTCAAATATTTAAAAATGTGTGGGATGATTCTTGCTGCATATTCTTCAGATCATTTGCCATCGCAGTATTGGGAAGAGGAGCAATAAATTCAAACGGATGATTTTTCACGTTACATTACCTCATTTGTTATTATTTTCCA
Source organism: Okamejei kenojei (assembly GCA_035221665.1). Classification (NCBI taxonomy): domain Eukaryota; kingdom Metazoa; phylum Chordata; class Chondrichthyes; order Rajiformes; family Rajidae; genus Okamejei; species Okamejei kenojei. Next base: position 9,238,926 of record CM069133.1, read on the forward strand.
ACAGGCATTCAACATTCTATACAGAAGGTTAGCCAATGTAAGTGCTAAATTGTGGGACTCCTCTGAATTAAGGCTAGCAGAAATATTCCCAATTTTTGTGATCCTCGTAGGATCATTATTTTTCTTCTAGGTCTAGTGCAACGCGACAACATTTCGAGTATCAGATCCCCATGATTCGGCATGGAACATGTGAGCAGCAAATGTTCAAACATTGTACAAAACTATGTACGTCATATTCATATCGGTCCTTCAATATAGAGAAACATCCCTGTATTTTAAAGCTCAATTCTGAGAGAAAAGTGCAGAGACTCAGATTCAAAGACAGAGACGACACTAAGAGAAAAGTGGGATGAGACCTTTGTTGAGAAATTGGATTTCACTTTCAGGTGCCGAAGGCAGCACTGTGACGCAGCAGTAGAGTTAATGCCTTACAGTGCTCACAGCGCCAGAGACCCGGGTTCGATCCCGACTACTGGTGCTGCCTGTACTGATTTTGTACGTTCTCCGCGTGACCAGCGTGGGTTTTTTCCAAGATCGTCAGTTTCCTCCCACACCTCAAAGACGTACAGGTTTGTAGGTTAATTGGCTTGATTTAAATGTAAAATTGTCCCTAGTGTGTGTAGGATAGTGTTAGTGTGCGGGGATTGCTGGTCGGTACAGACTCGGTGGGCCGAAGGGCCTGTTTCCGTGCTGTATCTCTAAAAAAAAAAAAATCAGCCCCTTATGCACTTAAGATTTCTATCAGTTTATTCAGAACATTCAGCCTTATCCGCCAACACTCTTGTAATCCTCATCCACTTTGTTGCTTGACTGAGTGCTGTGACCGAAATGTAGCTAAAATGTTCATCAGTCCAGCAAGAGTCAAGGAATGAAGGATAAATTATTGGCGCTAGTTTATTATTGTCACCTTTACCGAGATACAGTAAAAAATGTGCTTCCCAAACAGATCATATGAAACATGAAAGGGAGAGTCTAGGACCAGAGGGCATAGCTTCAGAATAACATGATTTACCTTTAGAAAGAAGATGAGGAGGAATTTATTTAGTCAGTGGGCGGTGAATCTATGGAATTCATAGCCATAGACAGTTTTGAAACCACATCATTGGGTACTTTTAAGGTGGAGATTGACAGATTCTTGATTAGCACGGGTGTCGCACATTATGGGGAGAAGGCAGGAGAGTGGGGCTGAGAGGAAAAGATAGATCAGCCATGATTGAATGGCAGAGTAGACTCGATGGGCCGAATGGCCTACTTCTGCTCCTATGACCTATGAACTTATTAACTTACGAGTACGATCAGGCCATACACAAGAACAACAGGTAGTGCAAAAAGACAATAAGCAATGTGTAAATTAGAGAGTTAGAGGGAGAGAAAATAGCTAGAGAAATAAAGTGCAGATAAAAATGTTTAAGGGGTGTAACAAGGTAGGTTGGGAAACTATGTGTACATTTTTATCTTATGAGAGAACCTTTCAGTAGTCTGATAACAATGGGGAAGAAGCTCTTCCTGAATCCGGTGGTACTTGCTTGCAAGCTTTTGTATCCTGCCCGATCGGAGAGGGGGAAGAGAGAATTATGTTAGTAAATGGACCTTGGTTATGTTGGCTGCTTTCCTGAGGCAACCTGAAGTGTAGATGGCATTGATGGGGGAAGAGGAGGCTGGTTTATGTGATGGATTGGTCTTCATTCACAACACTCTGCAATTTCTTACAGTTCTTGGGTAGAACTGTTGTCAAACCAAATTGCTGTGCACCCCAGTAAGATGCTTTCTACAGAGTGTCTGCGGAATCAGAGGGAAAAACAACATTTATTAGAACTTCTACTATTGCTGCTTTTCAGGGTCATCACCAATGAATCTAGATTGAGTGCTAGCAGACATTTATGGTGAACACTGCTGATAGAAGCAGGTGCTGAGGATTATTTATGGAAAATGTGACGATAGAGGGCATTGTTATTATCCAATTTTCCCTCCAGTTCCACCTACTTTTTGTCCAGTATTAAACAATATTACACAGAAGACTGCAGATGAATGCTTTCCTTTGGACTTTTAGATTCTGGGAGCACGTGGATATTTTTTAATATAGCCGGGTTACATTAAAAAAGCATAAAAATTAAAGCATAACTGATGGCTAGGGTACGACTCTTGAAATCGGTTCGCTGTTTGCATTATTTTCCTTGCATTTTGCTGGAAATTGGCATTGTGTGTGCTCATTCTGATGAGATTGTCACTGCAGTTCCAGGCCATTACAGTCATACTTTCTCCTGGGAGCAGGACTGGAATTGTCCAGTGTTTATTTTTAAATAAATTCTCACACTCCCTGAACTTTTCCTTGACTTGGTGAGTTGTTTTTAGTTCAATGCAGGGCACGGAGGCATTCTCAGAGGTAGCACCAGCGCATATTCCCAAAAATGGCAATTTCCCACATCATTAGCGGCTTACAACAAAATCACAGTGGATGAATGGTCTGAATCATTCTTAAAATGAAGCTAGCAAATGTTTCCAATTAATTCAAAAGCCCAAAACTCTTGAATCAAGATCCTTAAAGAAATTAAAACCTCCCTCCATCGATCTTGTTTAAATGTTAAACTTTTGATTTATTTTCCAGCACCATATTTTAGCTTTGTGCTCTTTCTCCCAGGGTTTTAAGTGCCTTGGGCCAAGCTAAACTGGAAATGTCTCCACAATGTGCTCTTTCATAGGATGAGCCTAAAGGAGCCCAGTCCACACAAAGTCAGGTATGACTGAGCAGGACTGTACTTAGTAAAATATTATTCATGGCATCTCACTGAAATAGAGTTCCTCCTGGCAATTTAGAATTATGCTCATATCTAATGACAAAGACAAACCATTTTAAACTCTAATAATGCCCTCTTCGTTCCAAAGCATGCAGATCCCATAGTAGCTTTGCAAACAGTATTATTGCTACCAAAGAAATAGTTGCAGCAATGTAAGTTAAGTATATTTTCGATTGGGCTTTACCAGGTAGGTTTGTCCAAGAACCATTTGTTGAGCATGTCCAGTCTCATTTACTAAATATGATAAATCAAAAATAGACACAAAAAAGTTGGTGTAACTCAGCAGGACAGGCAGCATCACTGGAGGGAAGGAAGGGGCTCAACACGAAACGTCACCCATTCCTTCTCTCCAGAGATGCTGCCGGTCCCGTTGAGTTACTCCAGCTTTTTGTGTCTATCTTTGGTTTAAATCGGCATCTGCAGTTCCTTCTTACACATGATAAATCAAAAAGCATATAACGCATTAAAATTTCAGATAAATTTCAGCCAGCACAGGATGTGTAAATACAATGCACAAATTAATGGTGAGAATAGTGGTGGGAGTTCCAACATAAAATGTGGGTCCTGGCAGCATGAGTGGTGTTGGTGTTGGTTTATTTTTGGTTTATTTTTGTCACATGTACTGAAATACAGTGAAAAACTATGTTTATGTGCTATTCAATTAAACCATAGCATACATGAGTACGATCAAGCCATACATAAATATGACATGATGTGCAAAGAGAAAGATACCAGTTTGCAGAATATAGTGGTACAGCATTATAGTATTACAGTTGCAGGGAACATGCATAAAGTCCACAGTGGGGGTAAAGTGGAAGATCTACCCCCGAACTTATGGGAGGTCCGTTCAGTAGTTTAGTTTAGTTTAACCTAGAGATATAGCATGGAAACAGGTCCTTCGGCCCACCGAGTCCTCGCCGACCAACAATCCCTGTGCATTAACACTATCCTACACACATGAGGGACAATTTACATTTGTGCCTAGCCAATTTTACCTACATACCTGTATGTTTTTGCAGTGTGAGAAGAAACCGGAGCTCCTGGAGTAAACCGACGCAGGTCACAGGGAGAACGCACAGACCGTACAGACAGCACCCGTGGTCGGGATCGAACCCGGGTCTCCAGCACTCTAAGGCAGCAACTCTACCGCTGTGCCACGATGCCGCTGAATATCCGATAAAATATCACCATAGTCTGATAGCAGCTGTTCCTGAATCTGGTGCTATGCACTTTCAGGTTTTTGTATTTTCTTCCTGATAGAAAGGAATGAAAATGGTCCTTGATTATGTGGACTGCTTTCCCGGGGCAGAGGGTAGTGCAGCTGGGTTGATTGTGAGGTCTATATGATAGACTGGGTTACATCCACAACTCTGCAATTTCTTGTGGTCTCTTGCAGTTGTTGCAAGTGAAAATATGTCAGATAAATAACATCTAAATGGAAGCCAAACTTTGATGGTAGAAAATCAAAGCAGATAGATTTTGAAGTGGATGAGCAATGCAGGACGGTATTTTAAGTAGCCCCTATTATATAGGGGAAATGATTAGTATGGATAGTGACCATGAAAACCCATTGCTATAGTTGCACGCATACTGGGTAAAAATAAGAAAAAAGGCTCAGACAGAGGAAGTGCTTTGGGCGGCATGGTGGCTCAGTGGTAGAGTTGCTGCTTACAGAGCTTGCAGCTCCGTAGACCCGGGTTCGATCCCAACGTTGGGTGCTGTCTGTATGGAGTTTGTACGTTCTCCCGTGACCGCATGGGTTCTCTCTGAGATCTTTGGTTTCCTCCCACACTCCAAAGACGTACGGGTGTGTAGGTAAATTGGCTTGGTAAATGTAAAATATTTCCCTAGTGTGTGCAGGATAGTGTTAATACAGTGGCTTGCAAAAGTTTTCATACCCCTTGAACTTTTCCACATCTTGTCATGTTACCACCACAAACGTGAATGTATTTTATTGGGATTTTATGTGATAGACCAACACAAAGTGGCACATAATTGTGAAGTGCAAGGAAAATGATACATGGTTTTCAATTTTTTTTACAAATAAACAACTGAAAAGTATGGCGTGCAAAAGTATTCAGCCCCCTTTACTCTGATACCCCTAAATAAAATCCAGTGCAACCAATTGCCTTCAGAAGTCACCTAATTAGTAAATAGTCCACTTGTGTGTAATCTAATCTCAGTATAAATACAGCTGTTCTGTGAAGGCCTCAGAGCTTTGTTAGAGAACATTAGTGAACAAACAGCATCATGAAGCCCAAGGAACACATCAGACAGGTCAGGGATAAAGTTGTGGAGAAGTTTAAAGCAGGGTTAGGTTATAAAAAAATATCCCAAGCTTTGAACATCTCATGGAGCACTGTTCAATCCATCATCTGAAAATGGAAAGAGTATGGCACAACTGCAAACCTACCGACATGGCCGTCCACCTAAACTGACAGGCCGGGCAAGGAGAGCATTGATCAGAGAAGCAGCCAAGAGGCCCATGGTAACTCTGGAGGAGCTGCAGAGATCCACAGCTCAGGTGGAAGAATCTGTCCACAGGACAACTATTAGTCGTGCACTCCACAAATCGGGCCTTTATGGAAGAGTGGCAAGAAGAAAGCCATTGTTGAAACAAAGCCATAAGAAGTCCCGTTTGCAGTTTGCCACAAGCCATGTGGGGGACACAGCAAACATGTGGAGGAAGGTGCTCTGGTCTGATGAGACCAAAATGGAAGTTTTTGGCCTAAATGCAAAACGCTATGTGTGGCAGAAAACTAACACTGCACATCACCCTGAACACACCATCCCCACTGTGAAACATGGTGGTGGAACCATCATGCTGTGGGGATGCTTTTCTTCAGCAGGGACAGGGAAGCTGGTCAGAGTTGATGGGAAGATGGATAGAGCCAAATACAGGGCAATCTTGGAAGAAAACCTGTTAGAGTCTGCAAAAGACTTGAGACTGGGGCGGAGGATCACCTTCCAGCAGGACAACGACCCTAAACATACAGCCAGAGCTACAATGGAATGCTTTAGATCAAAGCATATTCATGCCCAAAAGATTCTGATAAGGGATGGAGAGGAGCCTGATGTTGTGGTACACATAGGTACCAATGACATAGGCAGAAAAAGTGACGAGCTCCTGAAGGGAGAATTTAGGAAGTTGTGGGGAAAATTAAGGAGAAGGACCAAAAGGGTAACGAGTTCAGGATTACTGCCTGTGCCACGTGACAGTGAGAGTAGGAATGAAAGAAGGTGGAGGATAAATGCGTGGCTGAGGGACTGGTGCAGTGGGCAGGGATTCAAGTTCCTTGATCACTGGGACCTCTTTTGGGGAAGGCATGATCTGTACACAAAGGACGGGTTGCACTTGAACCCGAGGGGGACCAATATCCTGGCAGGGAGATTTGCAAAGGCTACTGGGGAGACTTTAAACTAGAAAGGGCTGGGGGGAGGGGGGAGGGTAGAGGGGGCTAGGGGTCAGGGTGTGGGGCAAGAGGCAGAGAAGGGAAGCACTCGGATCCAAAATGTAGGCAAGAAAGATGAAAAAGATAATAGACAGAGAATAAGGGATGGTGGGTTTCTAAAATGTGTATATTTTAATGCTAGGAGCATTGTAAGTAAGGGGGATGAACTTAGAGCCTGGATTGACACCTGGAAATATGATGTTGTGGCAATCAGTGAAACATGGTTGCAGGAGGGCTGTGATTGGAAACTAAATATTCCAGGATTTCGTTGCTTCAGGTGTGATAGAATTGGAGGGACCAGAGGGGGAGGTGTTGCATTGCTTGTCAGAGAAGATATTACAGCAGTGCTTTGGCAGGATAGATTAGAGGGCTCGTCTAGGGAGGCTATTTGGGTGGAACTGAGAAGTGGGAACGGTGTAGCAACACTTTTAGGGGTGTATTATAGACCGCCAAATGGGGAGCGAGAATTGGAAGAGCAAATATGTAAGGAGATAGCAGATATTAGTAGTAAGCACAAGGTAGTGATTGTGCGAGATTTCAATTTTCCAAAAATAGACTGGGAAACACATTCTGTAAATGGGCTGGATGGTTTGGAGTTTGTAAAATGTGTGCAGGATAGTTTTTTGCAGCAGTACATAGAGGTATCGACCAGAGAAGGGGCAGTGCTGGACCTCCTGTTAGGAAATGAGGCAGGTCAGGTGACGGAGGTATGCGTTGGTGAGCACTTCGGGACCAGTGATCACAATACCATTAGTTTCAATATAATTATGGAGAGAGTCAGAACTGGACCTAGGGTGGAGAATTTTGATTGGAGAAAGGCTAACTTTGAGGGAATGCGTAGGATTTTAAAGGAGTGAATTGGGACACTTTGTTTCATGGGAAGGATGTAGAAGAGAAATGGAGGACATTTAAAGGGGAAATTATAAGAGTACAGAATCTTTATGTCCCTGTTAGGTTGAAAGGAAATAGTAAAAATTGGAAAGAGCCATGGTTTTCAAGGAAAATTGGACACTTGTTTCGAAAAAAGAAAGATATATACAATAATTATAGGAGGCATGGAGTAAATGAGGTGCTAGAGGAGTATAAAGAATGTAAAAAGAATCTTAAGAAAGAAATTAGGAAGGCTAAAAGAAGATATGAGGTTGCTTTGGCAAGAAAGGTGAAAGTAAACCCAAAGGGTTTCTACAGCTATATTAATAGCAAAAGGATAACGAGGGATAAAATTGGACCATTAGAGAACCAGAATGGACAGCTATCTGCAGAGCCAAAAGAGATGGGGGAGATATTGAACAATTTCTTTTCTTCGGTATTCACCAAGGAGAAGGATATTGAACTCTGTGAGTTAAGGGGAAAAAGTAGAGTAGCTATGGAAACTATGAGATTCAAAGAGGAGGAAGTACTGACACTTTTGAAAAATATAAAAGTGGATAAGTCTCCAGGTCCTGACAGGATATTCCCTAGGACATTGAGGGAAGTTAGTGTAGAAATAGCAGTAGTTATGACAGAAATATTTCAAATGTCATTAGAAACGGGAATAGTGCCGGAGGATTGGCGTACTGCGCATGTTGTTCCATTGTTTAAAAAGGGTTCAAAGAATAAACCTAGCAATTATAGACCTGTTAGTTTGACGTCAGTGGTGGGCAAATTAATGGAAAGGATACTTAGAGATAATATATATAAGCATCTGGATAAACAGGGTCTGATCAGGAACAGTCAACATGGATTTGTGCCTGGAAGGTCATGTTTGACAAACCTTCTTGAATTTTTTGAAGCGGTAACTAGGGAAATTGATGAGCGTAAAGCAGTGGATGTTGTCTATATGGATTTCAGTAAGGCCTTTGACAAGGTTCCCCATGGAAGGTTGGTTAAGAAGGTTCAATCTTTGGGTGTTAATGGCGGAGTAGCAAGATGGATTCAACAGTGGCTGAATGGGAGATGTCAGAGAGTAATGGTGGATGGCTGTTTGTCAGGTTGGAAGCCGGTGACCAGTGGGGTGCCTCAGGGATCTGTGTTGGGTCCACTGTTGTTTGTCATGTACATCAATGATCTGGATGATGGGGTGGAAAATTGGATAAGTAAGTATGCAGATGATACTAAGATAGGTGGTGTTGTGGATAATGAAGTAGATTTGCAAAGTCTACAGAGAGATTTGGGCCATTTGGAAAAGTGGGCTGAAAGATGGCAGATGGAGTTTAATGCTGTTAAGTGTGAAGTGCTACATCTTGGCAGGACAAATCAAAATAGGACATACATGGTAAATGGTAGGGAATTGAGGAATGCTGTGGAACAGAGGGATCTAGGAATAACTGTGCATAGTTCCCTGAAGGTGCAATCGCATGTAGATAGGGTGGTAAAGAAAGCCTTTGGTGTGCTGGTCTTTATAAATCAGAGCATTGTATATAGGAGTAGGGAAGTAATGTTAAAATTGTACAAGGCATTGGTAAGACCAATTCTGGAGTATGGTGTACAATTTTACTTCGGAGTCACGTGAGTGACTTCGTGAAGACCCCGCCAGCACGCTTGCGCAGCATATCGTCGCGCGCATTTGCAGCGGCAGCTGGGGGGGGGAGTGCGCTCTCCCCACCGGCCTCCTTCACAAGACCGGCAGGTAAGTATTACCTTCCTTTACAGCATGGACAAGGGCCGCAGGACGACGCTGTCGGGGAGCTGAGTTGTGCTGCGGCCAGCCGACGGCCCTGTCCCCGGAGCTGCACGGAACGCCGGCAGCTTCAGGAATGCGGAAGTCGGGCATGGAGCTGAGCTGTGGCCAGCCGACGGCCCTTGTCCCCGGAGCTGCACGGAACGCCGGCAGCTTCAACACATGTGGAAGTCGGGGAGCGGAGCTGAGCTGCGGCCAGCCGACGGCCCTTGTCCCCGGAGCTGCACGGAACGCCGGCAGCTTTACCGCAACGGTGGGGGCAGGAATGAGGAAGTCGGGCGCGGAGCTGAGCTGCGGCCAGCCGACGGCCCTTGTCCCCGGAGCTGCACGGAACGCCGGCAGCTTTATCGCAACGGTGGGGGCTGGAATGCAGAGTCGGGCGCTCCCGCTAATACAGGGGCCGACTCACCCGAATGGGTTACCACTATGGAGCTGCAAGCAACAGGTCCAGACTCCGAGCCCCCCCCGTCCCCCAAGAGAATAAGGGGGGATACAGGTACGTGGCAAGGGGTCTTGTTTTTCCTTTACAGGCAACCTCTCCCCGAGCTCCAGTAGACCCGAGGGGGCTGGGCCGGGGGACAGCCGCACAACAGGGGAGCCCTGCAGAGTGCTTTACGTACCGCAGCCAGGGATATCTGCCATCGTGCAGCCCGGGCATAACACTGCTGCGTCGTGTAGGCCTGCTGGAGCAGATACCGCCGACAACACACCCCGTCAGGCTGCGGTCAAGGGCGGAGGTGGCAGCAGGAAGCGGTCGGTCAGCTCAGCGCTGCGAGCGGCCGACCATGCGCCTCCACGCCAAGTAATGGTGTAAGTGTGGAGGTAAGCTTGCACGGACTCCGGGGAGCCAGGTTCCGGGGGCCGGCGCCGAGTCAACTCACCTGCCTTCTTATCGGCCAGGTGGGCCGCCACAGTCTGGGAGAAGACAGACTAGCGGAGAGTCCGTGCGGGAGTCGTATGACCCTACTTGGGCTGTAGGTCACGACGACCTGCCATTGGACCATAGACCCTAAGGGGGTGAGGTCCGATGGTGGAAGCCCCAGTGAATTCGCAGGGCCTGGGGAAGTCGGCTTGTCCGCTGCATATAGCAGGGACGGTCGCATTGAGCGGTTGGAGCTCTTAAATGGTCCAACATCTCCATCGGGACCAAGAACGAGAAGAACAGCATCCACTAGCCGTGCAAGGACTCCGCTCAGCTCCTCATCGTCTCCAGCCAGAAGCATTAATGATTGGCCAGCTGCTGAGTTTGACGACGACCAGGGACAGCCAGTGACCGCTGAACCAGAGCATGAGGAGGATGCTGGATGTGGTGAGTGAAGTTTGCCGTTTCTACCCAGACAGGTGAACCCTGCACCACGAATTGGCGGGCACCATTGATTGCCTACGTATGCACCAACTCTGGAGTCAGATTCTCAATAATACCTTGGAGAAAGGTTCTCCACGGGCATAACGGCGTTCTGGAAAACCCTGATCGGGGATAATGTGTCCAGTAAATAGCATGATGCGCTAGCACTCCTACGCAACGCCCAGTATGAGATATATTGCCTGCGTAAGAGCTCCATATAGCCCACACTAAACCCCAAATTCGCGGGGTTGTGCCGACCATTACCGCTCCACCGCCGCATCAGTTGCTTGGAGACCTGTACAAACAGGTGAAAGGACTGGACAAAGGAGGCCAAAACAGTGGGCCTCATGAAACTCCATCGGTCAGAGTTCACCCATATCACCGGCAACAGCCTAATACAACCAGTGAACCAAGGCTGCCGGATAGGGCACAAAGATTCTACCGACCTCCATAACGTCCACCCGAAGCACCGTATGTATGGAACCGCCGTTCACTATGGAGGTAAGGGGGTCTGGCTCCTCTCACGCCGTAGTATCCCTCCTGTACGAATAGGTGGGCGATAGCGGGCGGCCTTGGACATATGGGGAAAACTGTAACCACAGATGAGTTTATTTTACAAAGTGTTCAAGGGTATGTAATTCGTGGGAGGTATAGATTCCCATACCCAGCATTCGCCTCGTAGGAATTTACTCTATCCCCGAAAAGAGGTGGAGGCAGGGCATGCTGAAATTATATGGCGAGCAGGGAAAAGTGGTAATTGGCATAACCAAGCATGGACATATTGAGTTATAATCGATTTAGCTGAGTTGAACACTTTTGTACAATATACCCATGTCAAAATGGATGCTTTTGGAACAGCTAGGTGGATGCTTTACTCAGGGTACTTTATGGCATGTATCAATTTGAAAGAAGCATGCTATACGGTGCCATCGCTGAGGCTCACAGGGAATTCTGAAGTTGTCTGGAAGGGTGCATTGCCTAATGGAACCATCACAGCTTAGGCTGTTTACCAAGTTGGTATTTACCTGTATTGGCTCTTCTCCGACAACAGGATTATAGTGATGGCATGTTGGATGAAATCCTTATAATGGGGCAGACCCTCCAATTGGCAATTCAAGGAGTGGCTGCAACCAAGGCTCTGCTTGAGAAGCTGGGATTGTAATCCATCCAGACAAATCAAAAACTGCACCCGCTACGGGTTATGGATTTGGTGTTTCACCTTAGACACTAATTTAATGAAGTTTATCATCCCCACTAATAAAGCTACTGCTATATCAGAAGAGTGCCACAATCTTGCTTGCGCCAGGGTATCGACCATGTGGCAAACAGCGAAAGTTATTGGTATTGGTAACTCTAAATTGGTAACTACATTCCCAGCTGCACGATTCGGACCGCTACACTACCGAAATTCACAAAGGTCGCAAATCACAGCATTTAAAAAACAAATGCTGGCTGCTTTGATCGGCCACTTTGGTTACCACCGGAAGCTAGAAACAAGCTATAATGGTGGGTAGATAATATTAAAGAATGTCATTGACCTATTATATGGAGCAACCCTGATGTTGTGCTACTAACTGACGCAAGTGCACCAGGCTGGGGAGCAACTGGTACGATGTCCAGTTGTGGTGGCAGATGGAACTCTCATGAGTCTACATTCCTGGAGTCACATGGGATAAACTATATAGAAATGCTGGGGGTGTTTCATGGACTGCGGGCTTCTGTACTAATTCATGGGATTACATGTCCGCTTTCGAATAGATAATGCTACAATAATGGTTTACATCAATCATATGGGTAGTATTAGGTCGCTAGTTTGCAATGAATTGGCTAATACAATTTGGCACTGGTGCATTGAAAGAAATATTTGGATTACTGCGACCTGTTTGCCTGGGAAGCTTAATTCAGTGGCGGACACCAGGTCACGTGTCTTCAATGACAACATTGAGTGGATGTTGAACCCCCAGATTTGGAGATATTATAGCTCAAATTGGGGGACACCAGATATTGGCCTATTTGCGTCCAGGCTGAACCATCGAATACCAACGTATGTGTTGTGGGAACCAGACCCTGGGGTAATAGCATTGGATGCATTTTTATCCATTGGGGGAAATGGGTTGCTACGCGTTTCCCCCATGCTGCCTCACCAGTCGGGTATTGCAGAAAATTAAACTAGACTCTGCAACTGACATATTGATCATTCCCTACTGGCCTACACAACCATGGTACCCGATGGTTGTAGAAATGTACAACAACCATGGAAGGCGATTGGGAAACATCCCAAATTGATTACTCACTCCATTACAGGGGGGTCAGTCATCCTTGCCATGGTCATTAAACTTGTTGGCTTTGCAGGTTCTGAAAAGACCTCTCAACCGGGCAGGCATCTCGTCAAGAGCCATGAACCTTATTGCAGCATCGTATCGGGAATCCACCCGCAAACAATATCTCACTCAAATCAGAAAGTGGGAGGTTTCTGTGCCCGGAACAACAAGTCCTCCAACTCGGCAACAATACTGGATGTGTTGGAGTTTCTAGCAGGCCTCCATTTTGATGCAGGCCTCAGCTACAGTGCCATCAACAGTGACAGGAGTACGCTGTATTCATACCTGGATATAAGTATCAGCTCCCACCACCTGGTGTCTAAACTAATGAGGGGAGTATTCAATACCAATCCCTCCACGACCCAGATATACAGTAACGTGGGATGTGGGGATCATGCTGACCCTACTGAGGAGCTGGGCTCCAATAGATGAGCTACCATTTGAAACAGCTCACCCTTAAGGTGGTGATGCTCATGGCACTGGCTACAGCCCAACGAGCCCAGATGTTACAAAAACTGCGACTGGACGCCATGGTGGCCAACCCTGGTCAAATAAAATTCTTTGGTAAAGAGTTATTAAAACAGGAGTTGCTACTAACGTTTTGAAGTCTTATTCCACCAGGGCTGCAGCGAGAGCCATGAAGGTGCCCATGGACCACATTTTCGCCACTGCGGGCTGGGCCAGTGGGGGAAAAACCTTTCAAACGGTTCTATAACAAGTCTTTGGCCGTTCCTGCGACATTCGCAGAAGCTATCCTGGGTACCGCTCAGTAAATGTCTGGCCCCGAATTAGGGGTTGTTGTTTAGTTGATTAATAAATTGTGTTGATTTTTCAGCCGCTGTCAACTGAACTCCATTAACAGTCTTACTCCATCAGAATGGCGGCAGTGTGATAAGCATGGACGTTGTTCAGGGCGTGAAATCACAGAGCTTTGAAATCTTCACGAAGTCACTCACGTGACTCCGAAGTAAAATAGTAAGATTAAACGAGAACTTACCAAGTTTGAAGTTTGATCTGTATTTTACGAGGAGTCGCGGTGAGGGATTTCGTGCCCACCGCTCCCACCCTCTATCATCAGGTCAAACAGGTAGTTCTACGGTTTTCATCTTACTATTTTCAGTCATGGTTGGTTCTGTGATTCCACACCGCTGCTTTGAAGGATGCTGCGCAAGCGTGCTGGCGGGGTCTTCACGAAATCCCTCACCGCGACTCCTCGTAAAATACAGATCAAACTTCAAACTTGGTAAGTTCTCGTTTAATCTTACTATTTTGGTCGCCTAGTTATAGGAAGGATGTCAACAAAATAGAGAGAGTACAGAGGAGATTTACTAGAATGTTGCCAGGGTTCCAGCAACTATGTTACAGAGAAAGGTTGAACAAGTTAGGTCTTTATTCTTTGGAGCGCAGAAGGTTAAGGGGGGACTTGATTGAGGTCTTTAAAATGATGAAAGGGATAGACAGAGTTAGCGTGGATACGTTTTTCCCATTGAGGGTAGGGAAGATTCAAACAAGAGGGCATGACATGAGAATTAAGGGACAGAAGTTTAGGGGTAACGTGAGGGGGAACGTCTTTACTCAGAGGGTGGTGGCTGTGTGGAATGAGCTTCCAGCAGAAGTGGTGGAGGCAGGATCGATTTTAACATTTAAGTGTAAAGTGGATAGGTATATGAACGTGAAGGGAATGGAGGGGTATGGTCTGAGTGCAGGTAGATGGGACTAGGGGAAAACAAATGGTCGTCACGGACTGGAAGGGCCGAGAGGGCCTGTTTCCGTGCTGTAATTGTTATATGGTTATATGGTTATATGGTTATATGGTTATGTGTTAGCATGGTCCAGTCAAATTCCAATTAAGAATCTCTGGCAAGACTTGAAAATTGCTGTTCACAGACGCTCTCCATCCAATCTGACTGAACTTGAGCTATTTTGCAAAGAAGAATGGGCAAAAATATCTGTCCCTAGATGTGCAAAGCTGGTAGAGACATACCCCAAAAGAATTGCAGCTGTAATTGCAGCGAAAGGTGGTTCTACAAAGTATTGACTCAGGGGGGCTGAATACTTTTGCACGCCACACTTTTCAGTTTTTTATTTGTAATAAAATTTGGAAACCATGTATGATTTTCATTCCACTTCACAATTATGCACCACTTTGTGTTGGTCTATCACATAACATCCCAATAAAATACATTTACGTTTGTGGTTGTAACCTGACAAAATGTTAAAAAGTTCAAGGGGTATGAAAACGTTTGCAAGCCACTGTATATGCGGGGATCACTGTTTGGAGCAGACCCAGTGGGCCGAAGGGCCTGTTTCCATGCTGTATCTCTAAATTATACAGTTTTGTACAACTGTAACTTGATATCCCAAATTCAATTCCACATCCGAATAAGGCAAACATGTTGTACTCCATTTTCATTGTACTCCATTGTACTCTAGTTTACCCCTGTCACCACTTTCAGGAAACTATGTACTTGTAACCTTCGATCTCTCTGTACAACAATAGTCCCCTAGAGACCTGGACTTCACTGTGTACATCCTACCCTGACTTAACTTGAAGGGCTGAATGGCCTACTCCTGCACCTATTTTCTATGTTTCTATGAAACATCCAAAAATACATCACTTTGTATAAGGCAGGGTTATGTAGTTCCTTAAAATTGGAGAATTCACCATTCATACCATTGGGTTGTAAGGTACCCAAGTAGAATATGAAGTTTTGTCAGGTTTGTATGTGGACTCACTCTGGCAAAAGTGGAGGCCCAGGGCAGAAAAGGTCAGTATGGGAATGGGAAGAGGAGCTAAAATGGCTAAACCAAGATTTTAGGAAGGTGTATAAGTAGGATGCTTTATATGGAACATCTTAAAGGATAGATGGAAATATGACACAGGGAGCCATTTAGGAAGAGAATAGCAGTGGAAATGTTTTACTGCTATTTTATATATGTTTCCTGTGAAATCACTCTGGCTGGTTCTGAGCTTGCATTTCCATATTAGTTGCTGGCTTTGGGCATCACAGACACCCCTGTTTCAGCACTTAATCCTGTCTTGCACCACATAATTCTTTGATTTGCTTACTTTAACAAAAGGCCATGGCACTACCAAAAATAGTGAAGATTCGGAGTTTGTTCCCACGTCATATTTCATAAGGTGTGGGAGCTTTTGCAGTCTGAACCATTCCAAAAATGTTGGCATATGTGACCTAAAATACAAAGCTCTAGCATTTGCTTTGAAAAACAGAATGGTACCAAACTCTCATTTATATCTTTCAACTGGAACATTTCTATATTCTTCTTGTGGGAATTTTATTTTCTCCTCCCATCACACAATGATGCTGAATGTTTCCATTAACTGATTCAATTCCACCCCCGAATCTTATGTTAATGCTGGCACCAAGGAGAGTGCAAAATGCTGATGCCCGGCGTAAAATAGAATAATCAGTGTGCATGGTGCTTGAAATAGCTTAATTAAGTTAATTGATTTTTAGAAGCTATTCTGGGATTTAGAAGTAAAAATACCAACAAACGCAGCACAATAAATGTAAAGGAAACAATTCCTATCTATTGCTCAAGCTTTACATTTGATGCTTACAAGGATTTAGGCAAGCAGAACTGATATGGAAAGAACGGAAAGACTGGGTAATAGTAATTCTGACTGCTTACCGCTGGTGCTGGGCAGATTACCGTAAAGTATTTTAATCATTGGTTTATATTAAAATCTGGAAAGGCACAGAATGTTCAAAGGGCTTGTTAAGGCTGTTTGGTGTTTGACTAAAGATTGAGGTAGTAAAAGGGCAACCAACAAAGGTTTTGAAGACCATATCACGTGGGCAAGCTCGGATACCAATGTTATTCAAGGACTGAGAACTTAAAATTATGTTTTAGGAATTAAATATGCGTGTTGGACTGTTTGAATGACGTAGCAAATGTCGTGGGATGGGAGATGGGTTTTATTGCTGTTTTCACTAATCTTGACATATGCTTGAGGACCTTAGCCTTCTTGTCAATGTGGGCATGACCACACTAGCTATGGCTACCTGCTGCCATTTCATCTCTGCCCCTGGTGATTTGGTATAATGTTCAGTTGGCCATCTGTTCCATCGTGACTTCAAGGTCAGTGTTTATGAAAGTTGGTGTTTTGTTCCATTTCCAGTGTTGCCCATGTTGGTTGATTCAATATTCATCTTTCCATTAAGAGTTGCAGGAATTCAGTAGATTATGCTGTTACCAGTTTATGCTGGGAGAAATGGTGGAATTGCATCTCCTGTGCACAAAAAGCTGTGTGCATTTAAATCATGCATTACTTGAAATGGGATAAAGTGGCAGTAGGCCTCATGGAACACCATTCACGTGCTTGTAATTTGAAGTCCAAATCTACCTGATCAATACTAATAGCTATTTTATTCATTCTATGGAGCAACAGCATTGCTGACAATGCCATAAATTATTGCCAGTATATAATCCCCTTGGGAAAGAGGTGAAGATCTACATTTTTCAACTGTTGCAATCCTGATGAAGGTAATTGGGCAAATATCAGAAATAGACCCAGTGTCCACAAAGGATTGGCAATCTATGAGTCAAATCAGAGGAACTCGCAGGTGGCAACTTTGGCTGCTGCACTTGTCCTGATAGATAGAAAGGGTTACAGGTTTGGAGATCCCTTGAGAGGGTGTATCAAGCATGGTGACCTGATGGGGCAAGAGATCATACCAGTGCAGGCCTTTGTAACCATTTGGTCACAGAGGCATACAGCACAGAAACAAGCCCATCAGCCCAACTTGCCCCTGCTGGTTAAGATGCTCTAGCTTCACAAGTCCCACCTGCCCAGATTTGGTCTATAAGCCTCTATAGCTTTCCTATCCACATTCTTGTCCAAATGCCTTTTAAATGTTGTTATAGTATCAGCTGATGTTATGCTCATGTATCCATATGACCAAATGCATGTTGTCAATAAGGAATGGCTTAGAAACATAGAAACATAGATAACAGGTGCAGGAGGAGGCTATTCGGCCCTTCGAGCCAGCACCGCCATTCAATATGATCATGGCTGATCGTCTGCTATCAATAACCCGTGCCTGCCTTCTCCCCATATCCCTTGACTCCACTAGCCCCTAGAGCTCAATCCAACTCTCTCTTAAATCCATCCAGTGATTTGGCCTCCACTGCCCTCTGTGGCAGGGAATTCCATAAATTCACAACTCTCTGCGTAAAAAAGCTCAGTCTTAAATGACCTCCCCTTTATTCTAAGACTTTGGCCCCTGGTTCTGGACACCCAACATTGGGAACATTTTTCCTGCATCTAGCTTGTCCAGTCCTTTTATAATTTTATATGTTTCTATGAGATCCCCCCTCATCCTTCTAAACTCAAGTGAATGCAAGCCTAGTCTTTCCTCATATGACAGTCCCGCCATCCCAGGGATCAATCTCCTGAACCTACGCTGCACTGCCTCGATCACAAGGATGTCCTTCCTCAAATTAGGAGACCAAAACTGTACACAATACTCCAGATCTGGTTTCACCAGAGCCCTATACAACTGCAGAAGAACCTCTTTACTCCTGTACTGAAATCCTCTCGTTATGAAGGTCAACATTCTATTAGCTTACTTCACTGCCTGCTGTACCTGTACGCCAACTTTCAGTGACTGGTGTACAAGGACACCCAGGTCTCGCTGTACCTTCCCCTTACCTAACCTAACCCCATTGAGATTATAATCTGCCCCCTTGTTTTTGCCGCTAAAGTGGATAACCTCACATTTATCTTTATATACTGCATCTGCCATGCATCTGCCCATGCACTCAACCTGTTCAGGTCCCCCTGCAACCTCCTAACATCCTCTTCATAGTTCACACTGCCACTCAGCTTTGTGTCATCCGCAAACTTGCTAGTGTTGCTCCTAATTCCCTCTTCCAAATCATTAATATATATGGTAAACAGTTGCGGCCCCAACAACGAGCCTTGCGGCACTACACTCGCCACTGCCTGCCATTCTGAAAATGACTTGTTCACTCCTACTCTTTGCTTCCGGTCTGCCAACCAATTTTCTATCCATGTCAACACCCTACCCCCAATACCATGTGCTCTAATTTTAGTCACCAGTCTCCCATGCGGGACCTTATCAAAGGCTTTCTGAAAGTCTAGATACACTACAACATCCACTGGCACCCCTTCATCCATATTACTTGTCACATCCTCAAAAAATTCCAGAAGATTAGTCAAGCATGATTTCCCTTTCATAAATCCATGTTGGCTTGGACTAACCCTTTTACTGCTGTCCAAATGCTCCATTAATACCTCTTTAATAATTGACTCCAGCATCTTTCCCACCACAGGCTAACTGATCTGTAATTCCCCGTTTTCTCTCTCGCTCCTTTCTTGAAAAGGAGATAACATTTGCTATCCTCCAATCCACAGGATCTGATCCTGAATCTATTGAACATTGGAAAATGATCACCAATGTGTCCACTATTTCTAGAGCCACCTCCCTGAGGACCCTGGGATGCAGACCATCAGGCCCAGGGGGTTTATCATCCTTCAGTCCCATTAGCCTACCCAATTGACATGGTCAGTTGACTTCTCATTGAACACTTATTTGTGAATTGACTCATTAATAGCAATGGGATCCATCTCAAATGGCTGCTGACTACATCTGAAGAAATGCATGTAATGTATATTTACGTATGTCCCAAAGTTGGTATCAGAAATGAACTTGATGTTTCATTCACTTTGGCCACTTGAGGGTGTTGTACAAGTAGCTAATTCCAATCTTCCCATTCCAGTAACCACCCTATAGTTCCCCTCTCACCCTCTCACCTTCCCATCGTCCCACCCCACTCCCACTTGAAGAAATGAGCTTCTAGAAACAAATACAATTTCCCTGCACGATGAAATGACCCGTTGAGTTACTGCTGTTTTTTGTGTCTATTTCCCCTGCATGATGTTCATTACAAATAGAATGAGACCCTTCCCTTCTCAAATACAGCTTCTGATCCTAATTATGATTCCTTAGTGAGGTAGTTAATTAGTATCTAAACAACTTTGTTAATGCAGTGGATATTAAAAAAAAGGTTTAGTTGATAATGTAAAGTAGTACAATAACAGGATAATTTGGAATATCTTCAGCCTGCCGTTTTACAATGGGTATCTATTATTTTAGGTACTGAGACAGAGATACTTTCAGGCCTCTTGTAGCATCCAACAGTTTCAGCTTGTCGAGTAGTTTTGCAGAACTCAATGTTGTTTCCTCCCATGAGTATTATGAATCCACTGCACTTTTATTTTCAAAATAAAACATACTGTAAGTGTTGCAAGCATTGAATTAGACCCGTACAATGTACTTTATTATATCTGTACATTTGGCCCCAATTCTTATTGTAATATCCAAGCGCATGGCTAATGATCAAAATGCATTAAGGAAAAGTTGACTAAAAGTGTGGAATCAGTTGTTTGCAGATGCCAAGCGTGCATATTGGATTTTTTATTGCTCCCTTCCTTCAGCTCCCCACCTTCTCAAATTCCTCCCACAATGCTTTCCTTCCATATTTAGTAATGGATTCCTTTGAACTAATGATCACTTACTAATGATCAACGCAGACCTTTCTGTCCTCGGTCATCTCCATTGTCAGAGTGAGACTAAATGCAAATTGGAGGAACAGGAAATGTTTGGCCGTGTGCTCAGCTGTTTACCAGATGCCAAGACGGTCTGTGCACTGATACATTAATTTCATGCCAATTCGAGGAACAGCATCTCATATTTCGCTTGGGCAGGTTACAACCCAGTGGTATGAATATTGATTTCTCTCACTTCCGGTAACCCCGGCATTCCCTCTCTCTCTCTATCCCTCGCCCACCCAAGTTGCACTAACTTCACATTTTCACCCTATAAACAGCTTACAATGGCCTGTTTCCTTTATCATCTGTTACTTTTTTGCATATCTTTCATTCATTGTTCTTTATCTCTCCACATCACCATCTATATCTCTTGTTTCCCTTATCCCTAACCAGTCTGAAGAAGGGTCTCGATCCGAAATGTCAACCATTCCTTCCCTCCAGAGATGCTGCCTGTCCCGCTGCGTTACTCCAGCTTTTTGTGTCTATCTTCAAATCATACTTTTATGTGACGGGATATGTACTTTCTGCCCTTCCTGAACAATTCAAAATGTTTGGCCGTGTGCTCTGCCGTTTACCAGATGCTAAGACGGTCTGTGCACTGATACATTAATTTCATGCCAATGTTCCCTGTGGGGGTGGTATAATTAGACAGAATTGTCATGTACATTTTATAATTATTAATAAATGATAAGGCAACCAGGCACAGAACCTATCTGTATCCTTTTCAATTCCCTGCTGGGAATTGTGGTGTTTTACTCCACAAACACCATTGACCAGGACTTAAAATTGTGGCCGGTTATATAATGCAGAGTGCATGATCAGTTTGTATATCTTTTTTTGCAACATTCACTCTAAACTTACAGTGCAGTGAAAAGTATAACATGGTTGCAACGTGACCGAGAGGCTAGAACAACAAATTAAATGGAGTTGCTCTCTATCAGGTCAATGAAGATATCAACTGGCCTTGACTGGCCATAGTTAGGATTCTCTGGGGTGTGGAGAGATCAATTAAAATAAGGACTTCTGCAATCTCTATAAATCTGAGATTACATGGAAAACAAAAATTGGAAAATATTACATTCAAATCTCTCTCTGTTCCCTGGGGAGAGAATTATCCTAACCTGTCTATGCAGTGATGGTTGTTTCAAGCAGCCAAAAGGTCATTTTTCTTTTATGTTTTTAGATCAATGCGCAGTTTGTTTATTTAAATTTAAAATCCCATTAGGTTTTTAAAGTGCACCTTTTCTTTTGTTTTTTGTCAGAATGCAAATGGAAATAAATTGCATTGTTACAAGTATTATAGTATATGAATAAGTTAATTTATTTTTCAGCAGAAACTTAAAATTAATGTTTAGAAATAAACTAAAATCGTAACTGGGAGTGACAGTGTTGTGTTATGTTCTCTATTTCAGTAAATAAAGACACTTAATAGATAACATTGAATGAATAAAACACTAACCAGAAACCACATGTCAGTACACTGTGTGATGCAATTTTAATAGAAAATTCAGTGACTTATTCAAAGTTGAAGAAGTCTACTACTTTTTCGCTTTAGTCAGTCTGTCTGAGATACTGGAATGTAGAGGGCCAGACATGTGTAGAAGCATTTATAACAAACACATGATTTCACTTCCAGAAAGTTTATTCATAAGACTGTGGCCTGTAGTTGGCCTCAGTGATTCTTGCACTAGCTGCACAAGTCTATCCTTAGCATTACCTGAATGGGCAAGGATGAACAAGGCAGAGTCTGACAAATCCAATGCTGGGAACTCACTTTCGGTAGATCTCTTTTGAAATACAATTTCCCACATCTCTCCAAAGCCTACCCATCTAATTGCAATCCTCAACTTGGAATTATTGTGGGATCTCATCCCCAATCCTTCTCCCAACATAACTACATATCTTCCAACCCTCTCCATGACTGTTAGTCTGATCACAAACCAGCCACTGACTAGAGATGCACAGAGTCTCTTGCCCAGAGTAGGTGAATTGAGGACCAGAGGACATAGGTTTAAGGTGAAGGGGAAAATATTTAATAGGGGTCTGAGGGGTATTTTCTTCACACAAAGGGTGGTGGGTGTATGGAACGAGCTGCCAAAGGAGGTAGTTGAGGCAGGGACTATTGAAATGTTTAAGAACCAGTTAGACAGTTACATGGATAGGGCATATTTAGGGGGATATGGGCCAAATGCAGGCAGGTAGGACTAGTGTAGCTGGGACATGTTGGCCAGTGAGGGCAAGATGGGCCAAAGGGTCTGTTTCCACACTGTATCACTCTATGACTATTGATCCACCTCCATCCAGCACTAAGTTCGCACCTCCATCATTCCTCTTGCACCTTTGAATACTCGTCATGCTCTGACTACCAATCTTGCCTTGTTGGTAAAACTTCTGATCCTCAGCCACTCTCCCCTGCTTCCAGATGCATTGACCCGAGATGCACTTGGCAGAATGCATGAATGATGGTTCTTTCCAAGCGTAAGGTCCATTCAGTAATATAAGTGAAGTGCTATTAAATTTTACAGGCAAGCCCTTGGAAAAGAAGTGTGCTGCCTACTTGCACATCTAAACAGACCATTCAGTTTGGTGTCAATAAACTATTTTTTGCTAAGGATATTGGCAGCTTGAATTTCTTAGCGTGCTGTTTTCTTGTATACCTTTTTCAAAAAAAAATCAACCAACTTTTAAATTTAGCTTAAACCAAACAGATGAAGAAACTGTGTGGTTGTTTAAATTATTGTCAATTCACGGCAGAGAATTTGAACCCCTGGAGCACAAAAGCTAAAACAAAATCCTCTCTTGGCTTTTAACCCTTTGTCACCTGAGGGCAAGAAATTAGTGTGAGCTTCAGTTGGGGAGAAGTTTATGAAAAATAGTTCATGACTGTTTCAGTACAGTTTTTCAGTCCCTAATGGACTCTGCAAGAGCCAGAGTTTCAAAAGCATTAGAGCTAATATCATATTACATCTGTGATACATTTTCCACTGAGTTTTTTTGAGACACACTGGGGAGATTCCATTCTTATACCCATATTTGCTTCTGACAAGACAGAATAAATCCAATCATAGATACGGTGCTTGGTCAAAATTGAATACTGAAGCACATTTCATTGACTTGGGTAAGTTCCCGAGATCTGACACACTTGTAGGTACACCTTTTGTGAGCTTTGCTACGATTACCTCTCAGCAGTGGATCATTGACATATATCAAAAGGGAAGAGAAGAATGTTGAGGAATCAATCACAGATGGTCATGGCCAGCAAAAGTACTACTTTTCCCATGCCCTTGAATCTCTTCAATAATGATTCAGATTTATTGATTATTAAGGGTATCAGGGGTTATGGGGAGAAGGCAGGAGAAGGGAAGGTGTCCAAGTCAGGCTAGTGGAGAGCCTGTGCTCGCAGCACCTTTTACAGGGCTGCAAGAATATCCTGCCAGATCTCGAGCTGGTGCATTGACCAAAATATCTGGCTTTCAGCAATATATTTGCCAGGTAGATTCAACACTGCAGCTGACACTAGGTCACGTCAGTTCAATGATAACATAGAATGGTTGTTAAATCAGGACGTATTTAATCAAGTGATTGCTCAGTATGGAATGCCTGATATTGACTTCTTTGCATCTAGACTAAACCATCAGTTGCCCAGATATGTTTCATGGGAACCAGATCCTGGTGCAGCAGCGGTGGATGCTTTCTCACTGCATTGGGGTGGAATGTTTGTTTATGCATTTCCTCCATTCTGTCTCATCAGTAGATGCTTGCAAAAGATCAAGCAGGACTCCGCTTCAGGAGTATTGGTAGTGCCGGATTGGCCTACACAACCATGGTTTCCTCTTGTATTACAAATGGCTAGTCAGCCTCACATGATTATTCCCAAGCATAAAAATCTACTGGTGAATCCAGTAACTGGGGATCAACATCCTTTACATGATCGTATCGATCTGTTAATTTGCAGATTTTAAGGAGGCCATACCTGGAGAGAGGACTGTCTGATCGTACTGTGGATGTTCTCACGTCAGCCTGCACAGATAGTACCCAGAAGCAGTACATCACCTCGATAAGGAAGTGGGAGGAATTCTGTCTACAGCAGAATATTTCATATCAAACTGCAGGGATCACAGACGTATTGGAGTTTTGTCCACTCTTTATTTTGATCAAAAATTAGGTTACAGTGCACTCAATACAGCCAGAAGTGTTTTGTCTTCTTATTTACCCATGAATTCAGAGTTACATTCAGTAGGGACACATCCGTTAGTTTCTTGATTTATGAAGGGAGTTTTCAATTCTAATCCTCCTAAACCCAGGTATGCCGGTATTTGGAATGTGAGTGAAGTTCTTATGCTTCTTCGCCAATGGGCTCCTGTTGCAAGCCTATCTCTAGCCAAATTAACAATGAAGGTAGTCATGCTTATGGCGTTGGTTTCAGCCCAACGTGTGCAAACATTGCAAAAGCTTCGGCTAGACAGAATGCATGTGTCGGCAGATGCCATTATATTTTATGTCTATGATTTGCTTAAACATAGTAGAATAGGCATGACAGGATGTAAGGTTGTGTTTTCAGCATACCCCACAGATGATCGCCTGTGTTTAGTTTCACATTTATCTTGTTACATTGAGGCCACCAGAGCCCTACGAGGAACAGAGTCTGCATTATTTATTAGCCACAAACAAACATACAGTAAGGTGTCGGTGCAAACAATTTCAAGGTGGCTAAAGCAGGTTCTGGGAAGTGCTGGGATTGATACTGATAAATTCAAATCTCATTCCACCAGGGCAGCATCAACTTCCGCGACAAGGGCGATGGACGTGCCTATAGACTATATCCTCGCGGCCGCAGGATGGTCCAGTGAGCTGACCTTTCAATGGTTTTATCACAAGCCGATTTCAAGGCTGGGTGTGTTTGCTGATTCTGTTTTGAGTTCTGTTATAGTTTCCCCCTGAGTTAGAGGGGTTTGTTATGGTTTCGTTTGTAAATAAATTGTTATTCATTTAACAAATGTTATTATTGATGCATTATTGATTGTTAACGACTTTTGAGTCAATCGATGCAGTGTGAATGCCGGATTTGGGTCTGCGGCATGAAATCACAGTGCTTTGAAGTCTTCACGTAGTCACTCACGTGACTCTGAAGTAAAATAGTAAGATTAAATGAGAACTTACCAGTTTGAAGTTTGATCTTTATTTTATGAGGAGTTGCGATGAGGGACTACGTGCCCTCCGCTCCCAGCCCTCGTAGATCTCATCTGGTAGTTCTAATCTTTGTTATATTACCATTATACTTCAGTTATTGTTACCTGTGATTTCACTCTGCTGCTTTGAAGATTGACGCACCAACGGCTGTACAGGGTTCTTCATGTAGTCCGTCATGTCAACTCCTCATAATATAAAGATCAAACTTCAAACTGGTAAGTACTCATTTAATCTTACTATTGTACTGCATCCATGGTTTGTTTGAACTGGATATTCTTCATTCACTGTTCATTGTCACCCCTAGCTCCAACACCAGCGAGACTGCTGAGCTGGACACCGTTTAGTTTTTAGTTTAGAGATACAGCGTGGAAACAGTCCCTTCAGCTCACCGAGTCTTTAGTCAGAGGGTGGTGAATCTGTGGAATTCTTTATCACAGAAGGCTGTGGAGGGCGTCAGTGGATATTGTTAAGGCAGAGATAGATAGATTCTTGATTAGGACAGGTGTCAGAGTTTATGGGAAGAAAGCAGGAGAATGGGGTTAGGAAGGAGAGATAGATCAGCCATGATTCAATGGCGGAGTAGATTGATGGGCTGATTCTACTCCTATTCCTTATGACCGAATGACCTTATCAATCCACACCAATCCCCACACATTTAAGGGCCTGTCCCACCAGCATGCGATTCCATGTGTCTAGCGCGAACAAACGTGGTCGCTTGAGGCATACGGCCTTGCGGGGCCGGTCCTAGAGTTGTGCGTGGCTGGTCCCGACATCATACTCACCAATCAGTTGGGCAGGAGGCGGGCGTCGGGCGGTGACATCATCATGCAACGGCACGCCGGGCAGTGACGTCATCGCGCAACGCCACGTGCTAGGCGTACACCGTCAAGACGCTGCGTACGACGTTGAGACATTGCGTATGACGTTGAGACGCTGCGTACGCTCGAGATGCTGCATACGCCCTCAATGCGCCTGCGGGCCGACAGGCCGTTGGCACGCGGGATTTTCGGACTGTGCAAGATTCTTGGAGCCCCGCGCGATGTCGGGACCAGCCCCGCCCAACTCCATACGCCTCCGCCGATTGAAGTGGGACTGGCCCCGCGAGGCTGTACGCCTCAAGTGACCACGTTTGGTCGCGCTAGACACATGCAATCGCATGCTGGTGGGACAAACCCTTGACACTATTCTACAGACACTGGGGACAAATTTTACATTCATACCAAGCCAATTAACCTATAAACCTGTACGTCTTGGAGCACAGGAGGAACTGAAGATCTCGAAGAAAACCCACGCTGTTACAGGGAGAACATACAAACTCCATACAGACAGCACCCGGAGTCGGGATCAAACCTGTGTCTCCAGTGCTGTAAGCATTGCAAAGGGCCTGTCCCACTTACACAACTTTTCAGCAACTGTCTTTAACCTTCAAGCTCGGGGGCACTCACCTGACAAACCGTGAGCTGGATGGACCGTCAGCGATGAAACTGCGAGCTGGATGGACCATCAGCATACACACACAAACACATTGCAAAGGCAGGGGACAGAGAAAGCAGGAGAGCGCTGTCTGAAATTCACACGGTGCAAAGCCAAGGTGATACCCGCGATGAACAGGAAGGTAAAAGACGGCTGGCACAGTGTACGGTAAGTCCTTTAAATGAGCGGGGAGGAGTGGGGTGGGGTAGGGGAGAAGGGGGGAGATGGGGAGAGAAGGTGGGTGGGGAGAAGGAGTGGAGACACTTTTTAAAAGCCAGATAACTATTAATAAAGTTTAGCGGGCAGTTAACATTACCGGTCGGTTTTCCTTGGTTGTTAAAAGCCGTGCTTAAGTTTTTTTCTCATCAATGTACCAATTAAAATGCCCGGTCAGCAAAGGAGATTGCCTACGGCTCTGTCGACTAATATAACTACATGGCAACCCCACTACCACTGCACTACGAGTTCAAAAGAACCTTGCCGACCAATTTATACTCGCGGAAATCTTTTCAGCATATTGAAAAATTTTCCTCGACCAAACTGAGGCCGCGAGTATGCGGGAACTTCTCTCAAGCATGAAGGAGAGTTACAGTGACCTCCTAGGACCACGTGTCAACCATGCTGCGAGTTTGTGGTGAGCACAAACTCTTCTAAACTCGCAAATTAGGTCGCCATAGTGGGACAGGCCCTTAAGGCTGCAACTCTACCACTGCGCCACCGTACCACCCACAATGTTGTCTGACTAGAACAAAGACAAAGCGAAGTTCATTCATACTTGTATTTCCTTTCATCCTCACGAACACAGACACTTTATGAGACATTATATAGAAGTATTTCTAATTATTCATTTATATTTTCACTTTCAATTTGGCATTAGAATTTTCCTTTATTTTAATTATTTTTTAATGATTTGCTAATGTAAAACGAACCGCAAATAAAACTGATTGCTGGGAAGGCTTATCCAATAATTGCACAGAAATACACAGATAAAACAACAGTGAGTCTTGTTCTTGGCTGCTCATCTCTGGTAACCGCAAGTCCCAGTTGCTCCTGTTTTCTTATGCCATCTCCAAGCTCTTGAGGCTGCATTGTCATGACAGGCAGCACACGCAACTTTCCATTCCCTACCTCTGTGATGAATGCGCTGGGCCGGTGTGGAACTCTGCAGAGGAAGTGCCATAGATTTAATGCTGAATTAGCTAGAAAAAAAAAACGGAGTGGGGTTACAGGATCACAGCTGTCACTTGGCTGTGGGAAACAGATCAGGGATTGTTAGCACTGGCCATTCCCATGAACTTTAGGTTTCAACTGTGTTACTATGGGCACTAAGTGAGGTGACACTACAGTAAATGCATAACTTTTAACAGGGGTTATTTTAGTCACATACCATTTTGCATGCTTCGCAAGTTTAGAAACAGTTTTCCCACAATTTTGAACTCACTTATCCAGGTCAATCTGTAAAATCTGACATGGTATAAAAAATGAAATAAGTATGGTGCTGCCATCTATGCAGAGTAAAGAATGCTGAAAGAATGCAGCAGGTTGGATAAAACAAGAAATTAAAAATACACATAAACATGTTGGATGGAAAATTCCAGACCGTTTTTCTCTTTCAGATGCTGGCAAATCTGCATTAAACTTTTTGCTCTTTACAGTTTTATTTCAGACAACATAAGAATAGTCCAAAGAATATTATACTGACCAATGTTATCTATCATATATACTTATTAAAACTCTGATCTTGTATGTGTGTGTATATGTGTGTGTATATGTGGTTAGCTTTACATCTTCGCAAAAACACTAAGCGGTAACAATTACATTTTTACATATTCTGACATTTTTCCCCTCTAGGCAGAGACCATCTTCACTGAACACTTTATGCTTTATTTCTCGACTTATTCTCGACTTATTACTGATTAAAAGTTTAAAAAAATCAAAAGATTTTGAATTTAAAATGACCAGCTTCAACTGATGATGTCACAATGGCTTGGCTAGCAGTGATCAGCTTCACTGAAGATATCATCCTATATTTGACAAGTTATTCATGATTAAAGCTGTAGAAATGCCAACTTTAACAAGATTTTTACATATTCTGATTCACATTTTCCCCCACCAGGCAGAGAGTACCATCACTGAACTTTTATGCGTTATTTCTCGACTTATTACTGATTAAAGTTTAGAAAAGTCAAAAGACTTTAAATTTAAAACAACCAGCTTCAACTGATGACGTCACAATGGCTTGGCTAGCAGTGATCAGCTTCACTGAAGATTTTGTCCTATACTTCACGTTATTCACGATTAAAGTTTTAAAAATGCCAACTTTAACAAGATTTTTACTATTAAAATCCTCCCTCCCAGCTTCCAACACACTTTGATACAAAGTTTCAAGACAGAAACACTCTGAAATGTTCACCTCAATGGGATTTTTCAACAGGAGGGGAAGTGCCAATTGGTATTGCAGTTGTAACTTGGAATTTTGTTTTAAGCCCACTGCTGAGGGAGGCAGGGGAGTGCTTGAATCTTGTGTCTGCACTTGGTCTAGCATAAATTAAACACTCTCATCTTGTATGTGTGTGTGTATGTGTGTATGTGTGTGTGTCTTTATATTTTCGCCAAAACACTATGCAGTAACGATAAGATGTTTACATAGCACAGTAGGCCTGATGGGCCAAATGGCCTAATTCTGCTCCTACAACTTATAAATACACAGAATATGGTTGGTAACCGTGAACATTGGGGCAATTAGCTCAGTGCATCGGTAGAGACTGCATAATGCAAATTGCTCTTATTATTAATCTTTTAAAGAGCTGCTGTCAGTCAGAGAAGCACAAAGGCAGCTTTTATCATAGCCTGCACTTTACACCATGATGCCTTCACCGGCAGTCGTAGTTTGCCTCATACGGATTTTTTTTCTAAAGTGGCTTCAGCTGAAAAAATTGAAACAAATGGCAAAATAATTGCCGTGTACACAATAGATGATGCTGTGATATCATCATGCGCAGGTATAAATACCACTGTGCAATGAATGACTTGGCAAACGCCGTGCAGCAGATAACCATTAACAGAACAAGTTTCCATAGAAACTAACGGGAGCAATACAAATTGTTTTTTCCCCCTAAAATTTGCAATTTAACTGTGTAACCAGGCTTACAAAACACAGAAATATTCAAACCTTAGGATTCTGAACGGCAGCTTTGGGTGAAGTATTTTCCCCTCTTTATGGTAAAGTAGTGATATTATTTACATCTGCTAGGTTGTACCTCAGTTCTGGATCGCTCACCAGCCTCTGCCAAAAATCACAAAGTTATGCCACTTTCATCACAGTTTACATATTATATTCAACAAGGCAAACTCGAAGTTCACATTGCCAGGTTATGAATCTGCATTCCCAAGCCTACTTATTGAGTTTTACTTTTTTGTGTTCTACAATGTTTTGTCCTTGTGTGCCTCTAAAAGCATTTTTTCCCTTGCTTCAGCCAACAAGTTGGACAAAAGCACAGATTCCTAAAGACCTCAGTTTGCTTCATCGACATGAGTCAGACAATCTTTTACATGAAACCAGATAGAATTTCCTAGCGTTCTACAAACACACTCCCTTGAATGGGTGAATGGCCCTGCTATTTAGAGGGGTTAAATTGATGAGCCACCCAGCCAATCAAAAACAGGCATAGCTAAAGTGATTAACTTTCGTTTGTTTTCAGTTGGCCAGTTTTTGTGGTTTCTGCTATTTTGCATGATTACTCCGTGCAGACATAACTAACTGTTCCATTAAATGGCTGCATATCTCAACTGGAGATAATATGAAGGTGGGGGGCTATCGCTTAAAGCTAGTCAGCACTACAGTAAACCCTCGCAATAATGGATCACGGAGGGAGAGCTGGCATCCGTTATTACCAATTGTCCTCTGTGACTGAGTGAGGGGGTGGGGGGTAAAGTATAACTTAAGACCAGGAGGGAAGAGACGCATTGTGGGGCTAGTTGAACAAGTGGGAGCACACAGGTTGGTGAGCTGCAGAGCCCCAGGTCCCACACAGGGCGCATCAGGTAAGGGAATTGTACTCACGCCGCCTTCATGCTGCTCGCCCTCTTCGCTCTCACGACCAGAAGCATGCCACGTGACACCAGTTTGTTGGGTAACTGGCGGAAATAGGTGGGAGGAGTGTGGGGGGAGGTATATAGCTGGTTGTAAGGCTGTGAACTCACAGCATTTAGGGTGTACAACATTAATAGTAAGATTAAACGTGAACTTACCAGTTTGAAGTTTGATCTTTATTTTATGAGGAGTTATGATGAGGGATTACGTGAAGACCCCGCCAGCACGCATGCGCGACATTCTTCAAAGCAGCGGTGTGAAATCACAGATAACAGAGTTGACTAAGATAGTAAGATAAGAGAACCAGCATACCAGTTGACCTTTATAATATAGGGTTGGGAGCGGAGGGCACGTAATCCCTCATCGTAACTCCTCATAAAATAAAGATCAAACTTCAAACTGGTAAGTTCTCATTTAATCTAACTATTTTACTTCAGAGTCACATGAGTGACTACGTGAAGATTTTAAAGCTCTGTGATTTCATGCCCTGGAAACGAGTCCATGCTCACACACTGCCATGAATGACAAATCGGAGGAAGTATGTGTAAGGGTTTTCTGCATCGAGCTTTCGCCCGACCTAAGGTCCCTGTGGTTTACTCTGGTCCCTTGACCAGGCCGCGCACACTGGTTCCCCGTGAGTGGCTCGACCCACTCACCCCCTACCCATGCTCACTCACTGGACTTAGTTGCAGGAGCGTTGATAGTGCAGAAAGTTCAACCAGACCAGATTTGAACAGGAAAATAACTTTTAATTAGTGGTTGGGACTACGGTACACGAATACTTTGACACAGTTCTATAAGGCATATGCATTACAGTTCCTGTTTCGGGATCATAGACGCAATAACTACGACACAATACTCGAGTGCGGGATGGGGAACTTACGGCACATCTACACTTACACCCTCGTTAATATAACCCCCTCCCTCTCCCCTTCTACACTAAACTATGTCCAGGATGTGCAGGATCGGGGTACATGCTCACCATGGGGCGATTACTGAGGTTACTTGGCTGGTCGTGTTGCTTCCTCTGATTAGGTGGTAGTGGAAGGGTCGTCGGCGGTCGTCTCGGTCTTTCGGGTGGTCCCGGGGGTTCACCTCGCCCAAGGGTCCTACTGCTTTCCTTTTCTTTCCACGTGGCGGGGACTCCAGCCGAGTGTGTGTCACACTCGACACCGTGTACTTTTAAGCGCTGTCCTGTGTCCTCTCTCTCTCTCTCCGCAAGTCTCCAGATTCGTTCAGTGACTCCTTCTGTCTCTACCTCCTTTTTCTTTTCCCTTCTTAAACCCCAAAATCGTGGCCAGTTATTCTAATCCTGACCCGTCCTATCTCCCGGCAGATCTCGGGATCTCTTTGCTTACAAGATGGGTTTTCAAGCTCTCTCTTTGTTCTGCGTTATGTCCGAGAGTACCGGTGATGGCTAGACGGTCTGTTAATTTGTTTCTCGATAAGAGGTGATGGGTTTAACTGGTTTTCCCATCACCGGCCAGGTAGGTTTCTATGGGCTATTGTGCTCCCTTAACGAGATTAACTATGTAGGTCGGCTTGGGGCATTGTGATGCCTGCTGATGTCAGCGCCCCAGTGTCTGGACTTTGACCTGGTTTCGGGAGTTTCTGCACGGCCAATATTCATCTATTGTTCAGGCCGTGACTTTGCAGAAACCCAGAGGCTGGGCTGTGGGGTTTCGCTTTTGTGGCTGGTCACGAGGTCCCCTCGGCCATCTTGGGCCCCGATTGTGACATCCCTTGTTAAAACTGACCGCAGCTTTTCTCTCTCTCAGTCCCAGTCCCGTATAAAAAAATGTCCAAAATGCAGCTCTTTGGTTTTGTTGATTGTAGCATGAGGGAAAACTTCTCAAATCTTACATATGTTAACGTATTTCGGACATGAAACTGTGCTGAAAAAACAAGAAGGTATTTATTTAACAAATAATGATAATAATACCCCTACTTTGGGGAAATTATAATTGTGTCTGCAAACGTCTCAGGCATGGCCACGGGTTTATTATAGAACCGCTGAAAGGTTTTCTCATTAGCCCAACCCGCCGTTGCAGGGATGTGGTCCATAGGAACTTCCATCATCCTTGCCGCCGATGTAGATGCAGCCCTGGTGGAATGAGATTTAAAAAACATCAGTGTCCACCCCCGCTGCACCCAATACCACCCTCAGCCATCTTGAAATGGTTTGCACGGTGACTCTGTGATGAGGACGTTTGTGACTTATAAGTAGAGCCCTTTCCGTGCCCCTGGGACACTTGGTGACCTCCAGGTAGTGTAAAAGGTGGGTCACTATGCATAGGCGGCTGTCTATGGGGTAAGCCAGGAAATCCAACTTGTGGCCAGATGATCCAGGCCTGTTTTGTTTGAGTAACTCATGAATGAAGAAAGTTACCTTCTTGTTGGATATAACCATGGCGTCCAGACTTAGCGTGTGTAGGGACTCGGACACGTTGCGCTGTCACGAGAGCCATCAGCATTACCATTTTATATGTCAATTTGGCTAGGGAAAGAGACGTAACTAGTGCACAACCTCGGAGCAAGGTTAAAACAATGCCCACCTCCAGTTTAAATTCCAGTTGGAATATTTTGGAGGACTAAGTAACCAAGAAGAAGAATATCCCAGGTCTGGGAACATCTAGGCTTGGGGGGATTTGAGTTGAAAATACCGCTCATAAGTTTAGACACCAAGGGGTGAGACCCAACTGCAAGATGATCTAAACCTAGTCCCAGATATGAGGATAGGGCACTCCTGGCACAGTTGGTGGCACTGTAGCTTAAACCTTCATCAAAATGAAGGCTTGCCAAGAACTCCAGCACTTCCGTAATGGTGGCTGTGTCATATGTGGTGTTTGTCTTGCTACAAAACACCTCCCATTTTTTGACGTAAGTGAGGTATTGTTTCCTGGTGGACTCCTTGCACGATGCCATGATGATATTCATTGTTCGACCAAATTCCAGGAGTGGCCTTTTCAAAACCTGCAAACCAATAGGTTCATCCAGTCATGGCACGGGTGACTCTCCCCGTGTACCAATAAACTCGGACATTTAGTTATTGGGATGCATGGTTCTGTGGCCATGTTCAGTACCACAGGAAACCATGGCTGAGTAGGCCAGTCGGGCACAACCAGAATACCCGATGCGGAGTCTTGTTGAATTTTCTGCAAGACCCGACTGATGAGGCAGAAGGGGGGAAATGCATACAAAAACAAATCCCCCCCAGTGTAGCGAGAAAGCATCCATCGCTACTGCCCCAGAGTCTGGTTCCCATGCAACATATGTTGGTATTTGGTGATTGAGTCTGGATGCAAAAAGGTCGATACCTGGTGTTCCATACCGAGCTACGATATCAGCAAACACTTTGTGGTCCAACATCCAATCGGTGTTGTCATTAAACCTGCGTGACCTGGTGTCCGCCACTGTATTTAGCTTACCCGGAAGGTAAGTAGCTGATATCCAAATGTTCCTTTCTAAGCACCAGTGCCAGATTGTATTGACCAATTCATCACAAGATATCGACTTAATTCCACCCATATGATTATTGTAAGCCACCACAGTGGTATTATCAATTTGTAGGCGTACATGCAGATGGTGCATGTCCGAACAGTAAGCCCGGAGTCCATGAAATGCTCCCAGCATTTCTAGATGATTAATTCCCAGTGCCGTGAGTAAGGTTAATTCATGTGCATTCCATCTACCACCGCAACTGGAGGTGGTATTAGTTGCTCCCCAGCCTTGAGCGCTGGTGTCAGTTTGTAGTACAACCGAGGGGTTTGTAATTGTAATGGGATTAGAGCAATGTCGAGCATTGTCTATCCACCATTGTAATTCCAATTTTGCTTTTGCTGTTAATTGCATTGGCCTGACAAAATAGCCAGTATGGTGTTTGAGTGCTGCAATTTTTGCTCTTTGTAGGTTTTGGTAATGCAAGGGCCCAAATTGTGTGGCTGGAAAGGCAGCCACAAGCTTCCCAATTACCCTGGCTACTTGCCGAATAGATGGTTTACTGATGCCCGCAAAGCTGTTACACGCCTCAACCATCAAGTCTGACACTTTGTTCGGTGGCAAAGTGACAGACTTATGAACATGCGTGCTGGTTGGAAGGAGTTTGTATGTTCTTCCCGTGACCAGCATGGGTTTTCTCGGAGATCTTCACACATGCCAAAGACATACAGGTTTCTAGGTTAATTGGCTTGGTAAAGGTAAACATTGTCCATAATGTGTGTAGGATATTGTTAACATGTGGCGATGACTGGTCGGTGCAGACCCGGTGGGCCGTAGGGCCTGTTTTCATGCTGTATCTCTAAACCAAAATAAACTAAACTATATACACATAGCCACTGAGAACCCTTGTATTTGTGGTATAACTGATCTAAAAAAATGACAAATGTGCAGTCAACGACACTTGGCAACACGAAGATGCCTGTAATCCTTGGGAAGGTACATGGTCATACTTCCTGTTGCTTTCTTGGAACTGACAATGAAATGTAATCTTTTTGCTTTGAATTAAGGGCCAGTTCCACTAGGCGATTTTTTAGGCGACTGCCGGCGACTGTCATAGTCGTAGCAGGTCGTCGAAAATCTGGCGAATGGACTAATGGGCCTGTCCCACTTAGGCGATTTTTTAGGCGACTGCTGGCGAATACGACAATGGAATTCACTGAAGTCAACACCGGCGACAACCTACGTCACCTGGCGACAACCTACGTCATCCTTGTGACAACCTACTCCATTTTGGCGACAACCTACGACAACCTATGATAGCACCTACGTCAGGAGAAGACAAGATTTGACAAACCCACGGTCGCCGACTATCGCCGAAAAGTTTGGAACATTTCAAAATCCATCGGCGACCAGAAAAACACTACGATTGTTTGGACAACTGAGGAGACTACTGACGACCATACAAATGACACCCCGGCGACCGTGTGGCAACAGTCTAGTCGCCAGCAGTCGCCTATAAAATCACCTAAGTGGGATGAGCCCTTTTTCTTTTGCGTTCTTTTATCAGGGACAACATCAGTGGGATCTTGCAAACAATTGAAATTCCATCTTGGAGGGAACTCAGCACAAAGAAGATGCATTAGCAATGACACCCTTGAGCATTGTTAGTCTTGTTTGTGGTTAAGGCTGGATCAGCAGGAATGTTTCAGCAGGAAAACTTTATAACACAGAAATAATTCACATGCTCTCGCTGATTGAGATACCGTAAGGAAAATCTTTTCACGCAAGACTCTGGATGGGTTTGGCCAGCTAAACCCTCCTTTGAACTCCCCATCCTCCCTGATTTACCATCTTGTCCAGTTCCCTGAGCCCTCTGCTCATGTTCCTAGTCATGCTGTATTCCAAGCAAATGCCGAGCATATCATTGAAGTTTACAGCAGTAATGCGTGGTGTTTGAATGCTTGAATGCATCAATGACTTGCAGAATATTAGCAGGAGCAATTAGAAATTAGAATTAATTAGAAGCCACTTGCAACTAACCAAAAAAATGGTTAACGATCCCTTTAAAGGAAACCAGTGAGGAACCCTTCCTGCTGATAAACACATATTCAACTCCATAAGATTAAAAGGTGTTAACTGAAGCGCTTTCTAAAAAGGCAGTGTTAGCATGAAATCAGTGTTGAACAGCAATTGACATCATCATCTGCCTTAATCTGCATATTTTTGGCTCTCCTATACGCAAACCATTGCAATTTACTCCATAAACACACAAATCCACGTTGCATTCTAGTACCATTTTGGCATCCTGTGTCCAAGAGAAAAACTGCATCATACCAAACTGAATTTTGTGGCAGGTAGCTGTTCTGCCTGTTACTGAAATAACATGACCTCAGTAATAAACCTGCTTGCAACATTTAATATGTCTTACAACCTTGTTAAAAGCTTCTTGAGTATCAGACATTTTCAGACGGTTCCTTGGCTGTAAGAACTGTTGCACCGAATAAAATAAAGTTAGCTAAAAAGCAAAATAAAGTAAAATAATTTTTAAGTGCCTTTGCTTCTTGAATGTCGCCAGGATCTCAGCCGAAGGCTCGTGATCAGCAGGAGCTTTCCTGACGGCTTGGCGGACAGTGTAACTGGGAGGGAGCTGGAGTAGTCGGACTCAGTAGGAAGGTCAACCAGGGTAATGCCTCCAGTGCCTTCAGGTAGACCCATGGATACAAAAATGGTTGGGCAAGGAGAGGAGAGGGACGTTGGTTTGCAGGAAATGCTCCAATACTCTAAGCGTGCAGGCCAACTGGACTTTGAATAATGGCGTCAATAATGTCGGCGCCCGCACATGTAATATATGCTAACAGAATATCACTGTGCAGTTGCATACACGACAATAAATCACTATTGACTATTGACAATTGTGTGTTTGACAACCTTCACTGAAGTCAATGGGGTTTTGGATCCCACACTGGATTCTGAGGGGTGATTCCCCAGCTTAATGTGGGAGTTCAGTGGTAGAGTAAGCTGACTGATTTTGTCATGCACGGCCAAACAGGACATACTGCTAAGTAATTGTATGTTTCTAATCGGAAACGTCAATTGTAGCCAGCAAAATGTGGCCAAATATTTCACGTCAATGATTTGCCATTGGAGTTTCCATGCTTTGATGGAAGATTATTGACCTTAAACCATCCACTCTGTCTCTGTCTCTTTCTCCATGAATGCTACTTGATTTGTTCAGCATTTCACTTTTACTTTGTGCTTCCGACAGAATTTCGCATCAGTGCTAATAGAAGCTGCATTGATGTGCGTTAAAAAAGAATGTTGAGAAGAGCAGAACCAATGCAAGTGTTGGAATAAAAATTAAGCTTTTCACCCTACCTTGGTACAAGTGACAGTAAACTAAACTAAACTAAAATAAGGAAGTCAGGTGCCTAGCCTGCCTGAGCAGCTAGAGATAGTCAGAGGGTACACAAAATGCTGGAGAAACTCAGCGGGTGCAGCAGCATCTATGGAGCGAAGGAGATAGGCGACGTTTCGGGCCGAAACCCTTATTCAGACTGATGGAGGGTGGGGGGGAGGCGGGGAGAAGAAAGGAAAAAGGAGGAGGAGGAGCCCGAGGGCTGAGGGAGAGGTGGGAAGGGGAGGAGACAGCAAGGGTTAACAGAATTGAGAGAATTGAATGTTCATGCCAAGAGGATGCAGACTCCCCAAGCGGAATATGAGGTGCTGAGATAGTCCGAGATGGCTCCATCTGAACAGTTAGGTACCTGTCAGCACCTGAATGATTCATGGAGCATCATATCTGCTAGATGGAATATGAAGCTAAGGCAGTGTGGTGCTGGAAATAGCCAGATAATAAAAGAGAAATCAAGCTCTCCTTTGTTAGTGTTTTAAAATTTTCCAAATATTTCTCTCCACTCTCAAATCACAATCTTCCCTAACCTCCATGAGTTGCATTTCTATTTTAAGGTCTGTACTTTCTTTAGTCCTTCATAGAACATTGATGCTACTGACAATGCCAGCCTGTACTTTCCATCTACAATTGCCCTGAACCAAGGAGGCAGTGATGTGAATGGTGTCACATTTGAATACACCAGATTAGAACAGCACATTCTCTTCCCCAAAACCTTACATGAACCAGATGGTTTCATACAATAATTCAGTAGTTTCGTAGTTAGTATTGCCAAGAAACCTTTCTATTTGTTTTATTCCATATTTATTTATTTTCTTAAATTTCCCATCTGCCACGATTTGAATAATGATCCAGAACTCTGGTTGCTCGTCCAGTAATTTAACTGCTGTGCTACTGTGCTGTATCCACCAGGGCTAACTGTGGTAATTCCTGGTCTCAGAATCTTAAATTGATGTTGTGTCTCCAATGTTATATAACTAACCAACAGCCCCCCGACTACTGCCAGACCCTTCCTCCTCCAACCCCCCCCCCCCCCCGCCATGTCCCAGCCAGGTGCACAGCCATTCCTCCCACCATCCTGTCCCCCACTCCCCTTCCCTCTGTCCCCTTCCACACATATCCCTTCCTCTAGCTTCGCATTTCACACTTCTTCTCTCCTTATCCCACAGACTTTTGCCTTTTTTTTCATCTCTGGCCTTTGTCCAAAGATCATGTGATAGGAGTAGAATTAGGCCATTTGGCCAATCAAGTCTACTCCACCATTCAATCATGGCTGATCTCTCCATCCTAACCCCATTCTCCTCCTAACGGAATCACAGGATATGGGGAGAAAGCAGGAACGGGGTACTGATTTTGGACAATCAGCCATGATCATATTGAATGGCGGTAATGGCTTGAAGGGCTGAATGACCTACACCTGCACCTATTTTCTATGATTTCTATGTTTTTTATGATGAAGCAGCTGAGCATGTTTGGGTGTGGGACACTGCCTTGGGAAGCTCCTGCAATGATGTACTAGAACTGGGCCAAATATCTTATTATCAAGGGCAGTCACTTTCTCCTCACCTTTCAAAATCAGCTGTTTGCTCCATATTTAGCTAAAAGCTGTGATGACGTCTGGAGCCAAGAGCACCGGGTGAAACTCAAAATGAGCAGAAGCAAAAGTATTCTATTCTTATTCTGAAGAAGGGTCTCGACCCGAAACGTTGCCCATTCCTTCTCTCCAGAGATGCTGCCTGTCCCGCTGAGTTACTCCAGCAGTTTTTGTCTATCTTTAGTGTAGACCAGGATCTGCAGTTCATTCCCACACATATTCCATTCTTATAACTCACATAGATATTTTGGCAGAAGGCCATGAGTTGATGACAATGGAAAAGGTAAATCAGATAGAGTGCAATGGGTATATAGCGGGCCATGATCCATTACTGCCAGTTCCCTGCACTCCCCAAGGTATATTGTCTATTGAATAATTACATTCCTTGAAGCTTATAAAACAAGTCAATTGAGTTTAGAATGCTGTCCTGGTGTGTCACTTGCTGCAGTAGCTAATTGGTGGATTGCTGACTATCTCAATCATCAGTCATTTGTGGCAACGTTAGGTTTGAAGCCCATTTGAAAACCCTTTGTACCAAAATAAATCAGAAATCCTGAAAGCAAAAAAGAACCAACTCCTAACTGCTGATATTCCAATTTAATTGCTGTGAAAGAATTACCAATGCTGCAGAAGCATACTATGACTTTTCTTCCTTAATGCACATTTCCAATCGGTATATAGGTCTGATCTGATTCATGCCTCATGACATTAACTTTTACTTCGGAGTCACGTGAGTGACTTCGTGAAGACCCCGCCAGCATGCATGCGCAACATATCGTCGACCGCATGCGATACTACAGGCAGGGAGGAGGGTCGCTCCTCCACCGGAACGGACCTGCAGGTAAGGAATGATTAACCTGAGGTTGTTTTTTTTTTCTTTCAGGGACTCTGTGGGACAGAGTGCCCCACCAAGGGGCCGCCTCGAAAGACTGACTGCGGACCGCGGGAACGCGGGCTGTCTGCGGCGGGAGAAGTTCACTACAAACATGGAAGTCAGACAAGCCCATTGGAGACGGCAGTGCGGCAGCCCCAACTCAACACCGTAGCCCGCAGGACTGACGGTAACATTACCGGGAAGTCGGGCAAGCCCGTTGACCCAGCAGGGTCCGGGCACGGAGACTCGCCGTTCGGAGGTAGCGAAGGCAGTGCAGGAGCTCCGACTCAACGCCGCAGCCCGAACACCAGGAACATCGGACTGGCGGCACAACGACCCGGAAGTGGGGCAAGCCCGTTGACCTGGCAGGGTCCGGACTCACAGACACGCCTTTCGTGGGTAGCGACGGCAGTCGATAATCTGCAGGGAGCGGATGGGGAGCACTAGCTCTAACGTGACCCACTCCAGCAGGAGTCTAGTCACCGTGGGTCTCCTAGCAGACCCACGGCAGTACCCTTTACAGGGCTGCCAAATGCTCACCCTCTTCGCAGGAGAGCATAAGGAGTCGGGTCTGGGCTGACTCTGAAGAGGGGGGGTTGGCAGAAGAATACAACATGCTAGGGGTGCAAGAAGGGGAGCTACTCGGGATGGCATCCAAGTTGCGATGCCCTCACAAAAGGGGCTACCATTGTCAACAGGCAGCCAGCTTAAATTACTCAACAACTTATCTGTATTTGTATCTGTATTTCCCTCAATGTGCCTGCGGCAAATCCTCAAACTACTGGCCTCGGGTATTACCAGATTTACCAGGTCAGTAGACAGAAGATATGTCAGAGGAGCAACAGGGAGCTCGGGCACTCTCCTGTATGGTCAATTGAGATCAACTACTTCAGGAAGAATGCCATCCGGCCTACACTAAACCCCAAGTTCGCGAGGTTGTGTAGAACCAGCAGTGCACAGCCGCCTACTCTGTTTCAGAGACAACCTGCCCAAACAGGTAAAAGACCTCGACAAAGAGACAATAGCCGTCGGCATGATTAAGGTGCCGGCCGCTACCAGGTCTTCACATATTTGGTGGCAGCACCCCTACACATCCACCAGCAGGCTGCGTTATCACACTGGAAGAAAAGCTGGTGAAAGCTCGAAGGCCGTACTAACTACACAAAGGTCTTTTTCAGGCCATGTCCCAGAACGGCCTTCCTGGAAGATGCGTCAACCTCACATCACAGCGCCTTCACCTCCCAGGAACTAAGGAAGGAGAAAACCAACACAGCACCACCGGTAACCATGGAGGTAGGTGGGTTTGGTTGCCTTCAGAACATAGCATGTGTAACCTCTTCAAGGTTGGGGGAATAACTTGTACAGGGAATAACTTCTGATCTTTCATACTGCACAGTATTCAGCGATACAAAATTGAATTTGTTGACAAACTCCTCCTTTCCTGTTCAACGTGCACCTAGCCAAAAGTTTGAAAGTGGAAGGTCATGCGGAACTGTTAAATTTACATACAAAAGGAGCAATAGAAGAAATCAAAACATGAGTCTCTTGAGTTTGTATCAAACATCT
Source organism: Okamejei kenojei (assembly GCA_035221665.1). Classification (NCBI taxonomy): domain Eukaryota; kingdom Metazoa; phylum Chordata; class Chondrichthyes; order Rajiformes; family Rajidae; genus Okamejei; species Okamejei kenojei. Next base: position 9,280,735 of record CM069133.1, read on the forward strand.
TCACCTAAAACAAAAAAGATGGTGGATGCCGCATCATTTGATTTGACACAACTGAATACTTTTGTGCAGTACACCCACTTAAAAATGGAGAAAAAAAAATTGTTACTGCTAAAACAACTAGTTTCCAAAGGGTGCTTCATGGCTGCATCGACCTAAAAGATGCATACTATTCAGAACCAATAGACAAAGATCACCGCAGATATTTGAAATGTACTTGGATGGAAGCTCTGGCAGTATAAGTTGCGGTGGTAGATGGAATACACATGAGTTAACCTTACTTCAGGGTATCAATCATCATAAGGTGTTGGGAGCATTCACGAACTTTGGGCTTACCTTTCAGACACCTTTCAGACACATATCAGCGCATGTTCGCCTATAAATTGATAATACCACCGTGGTGGCGTACATTAATCATATGGGTGGAATTAAGTCGATATCTTGTGATGAATTGATCAATACAATCTGGCACTGGTGCATAAAAAGAAGCATTTGGATATCAGCTCCAGGTCACGCAAATTCAATGATAACACCGAATGGATGTTGGACCACAAGCCTTTTGCTGACATTGTAGCTCAGTATGGAACGCCAGATATCGATTGTTTTGCATCAAGACTTAAAGACTTAATCACCAGATACCAACATATGTTGCATGAGAATCAGACCCTGGGGGCAGTAGTGATGGATGCATCTCAATACACTGGGAGGGGGGGGGGGGGGGGGGATTATTTTTCTATGCATTTTTCCCCCCTTTTCTGCCTCATTAGTCGAGTCTTATGGAAAATTCAACAAGACTCCGCATCAGGTATTTGGAAGTACACGATTGGCCTACTCAGCCATGGTACCCTGTGGGACTCGACATGGTAAGAGCCATGGATTTCGATCTAAAAACACCCGAGTTTGCTGGTACACCTGTGACAAGGGAGAGTCATCCGTGCCATGACCGAATGAACCCATTGGGTGAGAAATTTGGGAAAGACCTCTCCTGGAATTGGACTGTCGGACCGAACCATGAATATTATCGCGGCATCATGCAGAGAGTCCACCAAGAAACATTATCTCACCCATATCAAAAAATGGGAGGTATTTTATACCAGGACAGACACAACTTACAACACAGCCACCATCGCGGTTGTGCTAGAGTTCCTGGTAAGTCTACACTTCGATGAAGGCTTGAGTTATAATGCCATCAATTGCGCAAAGTGCCCTATCCTCATACCTGGGACAGGAGCTAGAACACCATGGAGGAGTATCTCACCCTCTGGTGTCAAAACTCATGAGGGGATTTTAACACAAAATTCCCCAGGCCTCAATATACCCGGACCTGAGATATTGGCATTGTCCTGACCTCTTCAGAGATTGGGCACCAGCCGCGTCCCTCTCACTAACACGTATAAAATAGTGATGCTGTTGCTACTTGTAACGGTGCAGCGGGTCCAGTCTCTGCACCAACTAGACTGGACACCATGTAACATCCCAAAATAAGTAACCTTTCACATTTATGAGTTACCTAACAAAACAGGCCTGGGTCATCTGGCCTCAAATTGGAGTTCCTGGCTTATCCCGTAGATAGATGCCTATGCATAATGAACCACCTCCTACATTAACTGGAGGTCACCAATAATCTCAGGGGAACGGACATGGCTCTATTGATAAGTTCAAACATCCTCATCACAGAGTACCATGCAGACCATATCAAGATGACTCAGGGTAGTGCAGCAGGGGTGGACATTGATATTTATAATCTCATTTCACCAGGACTGCAGCTACATTGTGCAGCGAGGATAATGGAAGTCCCATGGGCCACGCTCTTGTAACGGGGGGTTGGTCTAATAAAACAACTTCCAGCGGTTATAACAAACCTGTGGCCACGCCTGGGATATCTATAGACACTATTTTAAGTTCTGTATTATAATTTCCCTGAATTTAGGTGTTATTATTATTATTATTATTATTAAATAATACATTGTTTGTTTTTCAGCACTGTACAAGTCTGAAATACGTTAACATACATCCTCCATTGGTTATTATGGCAGTGTGTGAGCATGGACTTGTTTTCCAGGGCATGAAATCACAGAGCTTTGAAATCTTCACAAAGTCACTCACGTGACTCCGAAGTAAAATAGTAAGATTAAATGAGAACTTGCCAGTTCGAAGTTTGATCCTTATTTTATGAGGAGTTACGATGAGGGGTTTTGTGCCCTCCGCTCCCAACGTTCTATTATAAGGTCAACTGGTATGTTAGTTCTCTTATCTTACTATCTTCAGTCAACTCTACTATCTGTGATTTCACACTGCTGCTTTGAAGAATGTCGTGCATGCGTGCTGGCGGGGTCTTCACGAAATCCCTCATCGCAACTCCTCATAAAATAAGGATCAAACTTCGAACTGGCAAGTTCTTGTTTAATCTTACTATTGCACCTGCGTTACACCATTCAAAAGACTCGAATAATTTATTCTGCCAAAATCTAAGCTTACACTTGTTCAAAACTATGCACATTTTATCATTTGGGTGTTTACAGCAAAATAGTAGCAGATAAGATAATAAAATAGTAGCAGATAATAAGATAGCTTGACAGTTTTTTTTATTATTATTTTTAAGTTTATTTATTCTTTTGCAATGTTTGGTTGAAGTAAATGATCAGCCAAATCTAAAAAGCAAAACCAGACAAGAATCTGCCAATGTCATTTTGTAAACTACAAGAAATGCATGCAAGAATTCCAAGTGATTCCTCCCTGTCTGCAACCTTCTCTCACTGGCGTGCCTGAAATTGAGAACAAAAAAGGTGGGGAATTGAATGCATGAATCTACTTACTAGTGTTCAAAATGCAGTGCATTGGATCTTCGGAAGTTGCATTTTAAACACCAAATGTTCAAAACCTAACCACATCCAACTGATTTCAATAGTAATGCAAATTGTAAGATCACCGCCAATGCTGGTAATAATTACTGAAGGGATCATATGCTAAAATTATTTGGAGATTAAAAAATGGCTTAAAAACGTATTGTAAATGTATTCTTTACTTACATTGTTTTGATTTTCTAACAGGTAAGTAACAAAGGGAAATGCTTCCTCATGAAATTGGTTGGCAATCCTTTTCGACTGTGAGCAGTGTATCTCCTATCCCACCTACTGTATGATTCTGAATAAATATTGCTTCTACAATTTTAGCTACATTACATTAATTGCATAAACACACACACACACCTTCCTAATATGGAGGCAAGGTAAATTAGAACTAGGGAAGTAATTCGCAGTCCATCAGCAATAGGGTAGTTTGCCTAAGTAGGAATTTGCTTGACTGCCTGCGATATCTCACTACTTAGACCTTAGAGATACCACGTGAAAACAGGGCTTTCGACCCCCCGTGTCCACACCGAACATTAACCACATGTACATTAGTTCAATGTCCTGCACACTAGGGACCATTTACAGAAGCCAATTAACCTACAAACCTGCATGTCTTTGCAATGTGGGAGGTAACCGGAGCACCCGGAGAAAACCTACGCGGTCACAGGGAAAACACTGGCAAAATCATTGTAAATCTTATCTGTGACCTTTCCAACTTAATGGCATCTTTCCTGTAGCAGGATGAACAAAACTGAATACAATAAGTGTGGTGTCACGAACATCTCGTACAACTGTTACATAAAGTCTCGACCTTTACACTCAGTTCCCTGCCTGACGATGTACCAAAAGCTTCTTCACCACATCATTTTCCTGTAATGCCACTTTCAGGGAAATATGTACTTGTTATTCTAGGCCCCTCTGCTCTATGACACTCCCCTGGGTCCTACCATTCACTGTGAAAATCAAGCCCTGGTTCGACTTCACTTCACACTTATCTGAATTAAACTCCATTAGCCGATCCTCGATCCACTTTTTCCTACTTCAACGTGTTCTAAATTGTTTTACTGTGTTTTTATTTTTAAATAATTAAATAAATGTTATCAAATATCTGTTTTCAATTTAGGAATCAGATTATGATGAGTGCCAAAGGATATTTTCTATATTTTAACTCCATTCACCCAGCAGAGGGCCTGAACATTTGTTGCTTTGTTTACAACCTTAGGTTCAAACTAATGCAACATTTGACAACATCTTGGGAAGGGTCCAGAAGCATTTGCCTAATTATCATGAGGGAATAAGTGTTCTGTGTAATTCGAAAGTTTTTAACCTTCTTTTGAAGTACAAATGGATATACAGCCAATTATATTTGACACTATATGGTAAAAGGCTGCTCACAGGCTGCTGAGGGTGCAGCAGGGATCTGATCAAATACTGATCTAAGAAACATCTGCCTTTTTTCTGGCTTGAAGAAATATTCCTGTTTCTGGTCCTAAAGAAATTTTAAGTCCTGCCAGCCTGTCTCCAGCTCCATAGATTCTTCAGGAAATTTACTGCCGTCTCAAGACCTGTGGAAGCCTAGGCCACAAAATTGGTTAAAAGACCGATGATGGCATAAATGGGCAGGCAGTGGTCTTTGTCCGTTACTAGCCTGAAATCTGTATCAGCTTTTATACTTATTAACAATGTGTCATTGAGTTCAGTTTAGTTTAGACCGTTCGGCCCACTGAGTCTGCGTCGACCAGCGATCCCCGCGCTATCATACACACTAGGGACAATTTACATTATTACCAAGCCAATTAACCTATAAACCTATACATCTTTGGGGTGTGGGAGGAAACTGAAGATCTCGGAGAAGACCCTTGCGACCATGGGGAGAACTCTGTACAGACAGCATCCGTAGTCGGGGTCTAACTCAGGTGTTCGGTACTGCAAGAGTTGTAAGGCAACAACTACGACTGCGCCACTATGCCGCCCGTACATTTATCACAATGTAATAATTATAGACTTTGATATTGAGAACTAATCAGTTAAATACTGAGCTCAAGGATAAGAAAGCATCCAAAATGATTTAGAGATGATGATGCAAGAGAAGAGGGCCAGACCATTTAACCCACATGTTTGTACCTCAATTAAATTAGATATTGGGTGACTTAAATCAATTAAACGGTCCTGAAATTAGACTTCTAAAATCTATGAAACATCCATCTGCTTTACTTGCCTATCTATTATGCTGTCGTTCTCCCTGCCTGCTTGCTTCATGGCAACTGACTTACTGTAACTGCATCCTTTTAAGTGCTAGCATTTCCTTTTGAAATTGGAAGCTTAGCAACCAGCTTTGCACAATATGTTCAGTTCTATCCTTTGAAATGCCTTTCTGTAACATGCACCATAGTAACAGACTTTTTAACACTTAATAAGTTAATCCTTTCAGAACCAAGCTTGCAGCCTAGCAACACGCAATTGTCTGACTTAAAACATTAATTTTCTAAAATCTCAGCATGGTCATTATAAAACAGAGCAAGGAAATGAGGAAAACAACTGCCAACTCTTACTTCAATATGACAAAAGCGCTAAATTCTAATTTTCGGTTTTCAAGATTGTCAACACCACACTTCCCAAGGAATCAAATGCGATCTTAAAGTTTACATTAAATTCACTCTTCCACAATTGGCATTTATTCAAATAGATAAATCGCATATGCATTTATTTAGTTTAAAAAAGAATAGGCAGGGATTGAAATTCAGGAGCATGGCCCCTATAGAGCTTGGGTTAAAACTTTTGGCCAATATTTCCATTTATGGTATTTTCAAAGAATCGTGCAAAATAAGTTGTTCAACCCATCAAATCCGTGCCAGGTCTTGAGCTAGTCTCACTTTCCACTCTCTCCACCTTAGCCCTGCAAATTATTTCCAGTCAGATATTGATGGATCAGCTCTGTTTTAAACCTTGCTTCAATGACAACCCCTGGTGATGATGCATTCCTATTCAGGAATGAAAGGTTTTAACAAAAACATTATCCCCACTATCTAGTAAATAGATCAATACTTTAATTTTAATTCGAGTGACTACGTGAAGAGCCCGCCAGCCGCATGCGCGTCAATACGTTGACGCATGGCGCGCGAGTCGGAGCAGTTCGAAACTACTCTGGCAGGTAAGTTAATTTTGTTTTCAGCGGGCTGCTGTGGTACAACGGGCCGGAGTAGCTGACAGAGGGGGCTGGGTTTGGGCCATCGTGGAGGCTTCATAAGGAGCTAGATACAATATTGCTGCTGCCGCTGTTGGAGCTCCGAACGGGAGCAGGCGGCCGAATTTGGGGGCCGCCGTGGAGACTCCATAAGGAGCTGGGATGCGATATTACTGCTGCCGGCCTTGGAGCTCCGAACGGGAGCAGGCGGCCAGATTTGGTGGCCGCCGTGGGGCTCCGTAAGGAGCTCGGATTTTATATTGCGGCTGCCGGCACAGCCAGGTCGACGATCGCTGCGAAAGATTAGCAGCAGCCGGTGAGTTCAAAATAGCCACCGCCAGGAGCAACCGCCGGGTAAACTCAACTGCCGTAGCACTGAGCAATTTTAAACATAGATGCTGCCGGCTGAGATCGGCTCAGCTGCAGCAGCATATAATGTATGCTTTATTTTTAGGGAGGCTATAAATAGAGTTGGCAGGTTTTTAATTGCGGTTGCCGCTCGGTCACGTTTGTGACTATCGTAGAAGATAGCATTCAAAGGTCATGTTTAATACTTTCGCAATATAACGATATGTCTTATCATGCCAATAAAGTTTTAAATTGAAAATGAATTAAATTAATTACAAAGGACATTCATTATCACATACTCCAAATGGTGTAGTGAAATTTGACTTGCCATTGCTGTCCAGAGCTCCTGGCTTAGGAAGCCTTTTTTGAGCTATGTCTATCAGACAGCTGTGGGAGCTACACCTGGTTCAGGGTGGCGTCATGATAATTACCACTCAGTAGAGGGGACTGTTGGAGATTCTTTTATAAAAGATTCTAACTATATGGATATCAATAAAGATGCTCCATGTACCGGAAGCATTAACAGGCGGCTCCAGCCATATGCCTGTGCTCCTGGCAGGGTTGCAGTATTTCTCCCACTCTGTCGTGGGGAGTATCGGAAAGAGGTGACTCCGATTATGATGCCGGCTCATCCAGGTCACATGGGGGCCAGAGGCTTGAGAGAGCAACACCTCTTGCATGGTTGCGCTCTATTTCCTCGCCTGATATACTCCGTTGAGGCTCCAGTAGTGAGCAAGGACTCGGAGTCACTAACAAGGGCAACCTGTGTGGTAAGTAAATAATGATGATTTATACTGACAGCAGAGGACCACGGCAGTGCAGAAAGCCGACGGCCACTTTGAAGTCGCTGGCAGCGCCGATCTGCACAGCTAGCTCCGATTCAGCTCCTAGAGGGAGCAGCTTGGCAACCCCGAGTCGGGGCAAAGCTAAAGCCAAGTCTATGGGACAAGTCCTGTCAGATGATTCGGAACAAGAGGATTCTGTCCCCACATCTATGGCAGATGTGATTGGCCATTTGTCTCAATTGAAACATCTGATGGATCAGATGGTGGCACAAAAAATGCTCCATGTTATGGAGGCATGCACGGGCAGTTCGTCATGCACCTGTAGCAACACCTGCTTCAGGGTTGCAATATTCCTTGCACTCCGATAAAGGGAGTGTTGGAGATGGTGCCAAAAATATGCTCCGTGTTACGGAGGCATGCACAGGCAGTGTGAGTCATATGCCTGTAGCAACACCTGGTTCAGGATTGCAATATTCCTCCCACTTGGATAAAGAGAGTGTTGGAGATGGTGGCACAAAATATGTTCCGTGTTACAGAGGCATACACAGGCAGTTCGAGTCATATGCCTGTGGCCACACCTGGTTCAGGGTTGCAGTATTTCTCCCACTCTGTCGAGGGGAGTGTTGAAGATCAGTATGGAGCTGACTCTGAACATGAGTATGTGCCTGAGTCCCATGCTTTAATGCATGATGTACGAGAGTCGCATAAGGAAGAGCTGCCTGCTCTTGCTCTAAATTTGCTGTTCCCTCGCAAGCCACAACAAGAGAAGTTGGCCAGCGACATCAGCTACCTAACATCACACCAGCTGAAGGAGTTGTGGTCAGACAGGGTCTGCAAATGGAACTTCGCTGAAGCTCCAACAAGCAGATCGACCCGGGTTCAGAGACGCTGGCAGGTAAGGTCTCTTTATTAACCTCCATAAAACTCCGAAATGGAGCAGTCTGTCGGCCCAGGTTTGGGTTTAGTGGCAGCATGGGCTGTCTAGTTTATGTTCACTATCTCTGGGAAAGATCAGGTTGATGCAGAGACATTGGCAGGGTGCGTTGCATAGTAACCTCTTTAAGTTCCAAGTAGGAACAGCTTGGTTACCCTGGTTCAGGGTACACCATCATGGAACTGGCTGGCCATAGGGGTCATATTGACCAGGGAAGCACTGCCTCAGCATCTGTGATTGAGGTTATCAGGCTGCTCAGTAGAATGAAGTAGTTGAAGTCTCCGTCACCACATGTTTAAATTTCTGCTCACTTAGTGGAGTTGCCAGTTTCATTGGAAACATCATTGCCATCCTCTCTGGAATAGATAGCTACCAGGAGGAAGCTGGTCTGGCATATAATATTTTTATCTGACCTGCAGTTTCATGTTGTGAATCAAAAATGTATTTATAATAATCCATAGGCTCTCAATACCAGTATTCCTGATTGAGTGGCGATTCGATGAGATTGTGTTGCGCACTCTGCTGACTCAGCCAAGTGGTTTCAGTCAGAGGAAGCAATTCCTGATTCATGCTTGCATTATGCTAAATTCCACTGAGGAAGAACGCTGAGAATTTCTGGTGACTCTTATAGTCAAGAGTTGACAGGTAACTCGTATGCCCACAACAAGGGGAGACTGTGTATTCAGCTCTAGTCATAAGGTTCTGATTTTATTTCGGAGTCACGTGAGTGACCACGTGAAGACCCCGTCCAGCACGCATTCACGACATTAGCGTTCATGCAGTGCACCCGCGACGAACGGGAGTTCAAGGCGCTCCCGCTACAATTTGAAAGTCGGGCCAACAAGTAAGTGTTTTACCGTGGCCGTGTGTATTTTCTCTGTGGTCTGCTTTGTGTTCCAGAAAGAATGAGCAAGACCAGAGGAAATAAATCTGTAGCTCGCCCTGTTCGTCTCCCGTTGAGGAGTGTTCTTTGGAGGGGGGGCGAGAGGCGGCAGGATTGACTACCGAGCCGAGCCCAGCACCGCTAGTGCAGCCTGAGCAGCAGGCTGTCGGTACCTGCAGCCAGAACCGGGCGGTAGTATCCGATAAATCAGATGAAGATGCCTCACCGCTTGAGAGCGGCAAAGGCAGCCGCCTAAGCCGAATGGAACGGCTTATGGAGCAATTGCTCCAGCGAGATCTGCTGAGAGAGCAGCAGCAGACTCGCGAAAGGAGCTCAGGCACTCCCGCAGTGCCCTTTACAGCACGGGCCATTGCTTCACCTTCTTTTGAAGGCAGCATTGGCGACCAGGTCTGGGCTGGTCAAGAAAAGGGGTCGCTGGCTGAAGATGTCTGGAGTACGCAGAGTGTGCAGGAAGAACTGCTGGGTGTGGTCAACCGCAACATGGCCACTCCACAAGTGGGTCGGCCTTTAGAGCCGAAACTTGCAGCCAGCATTGACCACCTGTCCTCAAAACCCCTACAATAATGGGTGGTCAATGAGGCTCGGGAATTATATTCAGCCCCAGAAAATTGTACATCACTCAATGTACCAGCTGTAAACAGCCAAATCTGGGGACATTTGGTGCAGAATATCAGGAACCTGGAGTTGAAGCTCCAGAAAACTGACAGCAGGAATAAGTTCATATGCTCGGTCCATAGATGGTGTGGACATCACCACAAATCAGCAAGATACATTAGCTCTGCTGTGCACCACTCAATTCGAGATGAACAATTTATGGAAGGAAATCATCAAACCTGCCCTCAACCCTAAGTTTGCAGGACTTTGCAAAACACCGGGTTCAGAACCTCCAATTCTGCTCTTTGGAAAGGACCTCCCACAAAAGGTGAAAGACCTGGAGAAAGAGTCCAAGACCTTTGGTCTCATGAGGGCAGGTTTGGGACCGAGCAGATTTAACAAACGCAGGCGGCAGTACCCCACGGCGTCCAGCAATCGCCGACTACCATATGGGACTGGTGAAGGCTCGGGTCCACAACCATTCCCCGTAAGCCTTTTTTAGGCCAGGGTCCAGAGCGGATCCCATGGAAAATGCGCCACCCCCAACATCAACATCAACGGCAACATCAACAGCAGCCCTCCACAGCCCAGAAGACACCTCATCATCCAGCGAAGAGGCAGAAGAAGCACCAGTAACCATGGAGGTAGGTGGGTCTGGTTCCTCTCAGCATATGAGCAGAGGCTACTTGCAAAAGGTGTCATTGAAAAACAAAACATGAACCTTTGGAATTTGTGTGTAATATTTTCACTAAAAGTAAAAAAGATGGTGGATGTTGCATCATCATTGACTTAACTTCTTTAAACAAATCTGTTAAGTATATACATTTCAAGATGGAAACTTTTGAAACAGCCAGACAATTGATTTCTAGAGGGTACTTTCTGGCAAGCATTGATTTAAAAGATGCCTACTACTCAGTACCCATACACAAGGAGCATCGTAAATACCTAACGTTTATCTGGATGAAACAGGGAAAACCTTGGAGACAGCCATTTCGGCAGTAGCAGCCGCCAAACGTTTGTTTGAAACTTTGGGGTTTGCCATACATCCAGATAAATCCAATTTGACACCATCCACAACCATGGACTATTTTGGATTTACGATTGACACTATTCGCACGACTTTAACTCTGCCAAAGGGGGTGCTTTGGGCTGGGGAGCAACTAAGGAGGTGGAGTAGCGTTGCTGGTTAGAGAGGAGATTAAAGCAATGGAAAGGAAGGACATTAGCTTGGAGGATGTGGAATCGGTATGGGTAGAGCTACAAAACACTAAGGGGCAGAAAACGCTGGTGGGTGTTGTGTACAGGCCACCTAACAGTAGCAGAGAAGTTGGGGATGGTATCAAACAGGAAATTAGAAATGCGTGCGACAAAGGCAAAACAGTTATAATGGGTGACTTCAATCTACATATAGATTGGGTTAATCAAATTGGCAGGGGTGCTGAGGAGGAGGATTTTTTGGAATGTATGCGGGATAGTTATCTAAATCAACATGTAGAGGAACCAACGAGAGAGCAGGCTATTTTAGACTGGGTTTTGAGTAATGAGGAAGGGGTAATTAGACGTCTTGTTGTACGTGCCCCCTTGGGCAAGAGTGACCATAATATGGTTGAGTTCTTCATTAGGATGGAGAGTGACATTGTTAATTCAGAAACAATGGTTCTGAACTTAAAGAAAGGTAACTTTAAGGGTATGAGACGTGAATTGGCCAAGATTGACTGGCAATTAATTCTAAAAGGGTTGACGGTGGATATACAATGGAAGACATTTAAAGACTGCATGGATGAACTACAAAAATTGTTCATCCCAGTTTGGCAAAAGAATAAATCGGGGAAGGTAGTGCATCCGTGGATAACAAGGGAAATCAGGGATAGTATCAAAGCAAAGGATGATGCGTACAAAGTAGCCAGAAAAAGCAGCATACCAGAGGACTGGGAGAAATTCAGAGACCAGCAGAGGAGGACAAAGGGCTTAATTAGGAAAGGAAAAATAGATTATGAAAGAAAACTGGCAGGGAACATAAAAACTGACTGCAAAAGTTTTTATAGATATGTGAAGAGAAAGAGGTCAGTTAAAACAAATGTAGGTCCCTTGCAGTCAGAAACAGGTGAGTTGATCATGGGGAACAAGGATATGGCGGACCAATTGAATAACTACTTTGGTTCCGTCTTCACTAAGGAAGACATAAATAATCTGCCTGAAATAGCAGGGGACTGTGGGTCAAAGGAGGAATTGAGTGAAATCCAGGTCAGTCGGGAAGTGGTGTTGGGTAAATTGAATAGATTAAAGGCCGATAAATCCCCAGGGCCAGATAGGCTGCATCCCAGAGTACTTAAGGAAGTAGCTCAGGAAATAGTGGATGCATTAGTGATAATCTTTCAAAACTCTTTAGATTCTGGAGTAGTTCCTGAGGATTGGCGAGTAGCAAATGTAACCCCTCTTTTTAAGAAGGGAGGGAGAGAGAAAACGGGGAATTACAGACCAGTTAGTCTAACATCGGTAGTGGGGAAACTGCTAGAGTCAGTTATTAAAGATGGGATAGCAGCACATTTGGAAAGTGGTGAAATCATTGGACAAAGTCAGCATGGATTTACAAAAGGTAAATCATGTCTGACGAATCTTGTGGAATTTTTCGAGGATGTAACTAGTAGCGTGGATAAGGGAGAACCAGTGGATGTGGTATATCTGGACTTCCAGAAGGCTTTCGACAAGGTCCCACATAAGAGATTAGTATACAAACTTAAAGCATACGGTATTAGGGGTTCAGTATTGATGTGGATAGAGAACTGGCTGGCAAACAGGAAGCAAAGAGTAGGAGTAAACGGGTCCTTTTCACAATGGCAGGCAGTAACTAGTGGGGTACCGCAGGGCTCAGTGCTGGGACCCCAGCTATTTACAATATATATTAATGATCTGGATGAGGGAATTGAAGGCAATATCTCCAAGTTTGCGGATGACACTAAGCTGGGGGGCAGTGTTCGCTGTGAGGAGGATGCTAGGAGACTGCAAGGTGACTTGGATAGGCTGGGTGAGTGGGCAAATGTTTGGCAGATGCAGTATAATGTGGATAAATGTGAGGTTATCCACTTTGGTGGCAAAAACAGGAAAGCAGACTATTATTTAAATGGTGGCCGATTAGGAAAAGGGGAGATGCAGCGAGACCTGGGTGTCATGGTACACCAGTCATTGAAAGTAGGCATGCAGGTGCAGCAGGCAGTGAAAAAAGCGAATGGTATGTTAGCTTTCATAGCAAAAGGATTTGAGTACAGGAGCAGGGAGGTTCTACTTCAGTTGTACAGGGTCTTGGTGAGACCACACCTGGAGTATTGCGTGCAGTTTTGGTCTCCAAATCTGAGGAAGGACATTATTGCCATAGAGGGAGTGCAGAGAAGGTTCACCAGACTGATTCCTGGGATGTTAGGACTGTCTTATGAAGAAAGACTGGATAGACTCGGTTTATACTCTCTGGAATTTAGGAGATTAAGAGGGGATCTTATAGAAACTTACAAAATTCTTAAGGGGTTGGACAGGCTAGATGCAGGAAGATTGTTCCCGATGTTGGGGAAGTCCAGGACAAGGGGTCACAGCTTAAGGATAAGGGGGAAATCCTTTAAGACCGAGATGAGAAAGACTTTTTTCACACAGAGAGTGGTGAGTCTCTGGAACTCTCTGCCACAGAGGGTAGTTGAGGCCAGTTCATTGGCTATATTTAAGAGTGAGTTGGATGTGGCCCTTGTGGCTAAGGGGATCAGAGGGTATGGAGAGAAGGCAGGTACGGGATACTGAGTTGGATGATCAGCCATGATCATATTGAATGGCGGTGCAGGCTCGAAGGGCTGAATGGCCTACTCCTGCACCTAATTTCTATGTTTCTATGTTTCTAACATGCAATCCAGCACAGGGGGCAGATGGACTAATTTTGAATCATCTTGCCTACAGACACGGGGTATCAACTACTTAGAAATGTTGTGTGCATTTTATGGTTTAAAAGCATATTCATCTAATACACATCACGCACATGTCCGGTAGCAATTAGATAATACCACGGTGATGGCCTATATCAACCACATGGGTGGTGTAAAGTCGATATCATGTGACAATTTGGTCAACCTAATCTGGCAATGGTGTGTCGAAAGAAATATTTGGTTATCAGCAACTTACCTACCAGGTAAGCAAAATACAGTGGCAGACACCAGGTCACGCAAATTTACCGATAACATCGAATGGATGTTAAATAGTAAGATTAAACGAGAACTTACCAGTTTGAAGTTTGATCTTTATTTTATGAGGAGTCGAGTTGAGGGACTACGTGAATAGAAGCCCGTACAGCCGTTGGTGCGTCAATCTTCAAAGCAGCGGAATGAATTCACAGCTAACAATGACCGAAGTATAACGGTAAGATGATAAAACTAGAACTACCAGATGAGATCTATGAGGGTGGGAGCGGAGGGCACGTAGTCCCTCAACTCGACTCCTCATAAAATAAAGATCAAACTTCAAACTGGTAAGTTCTCGTTTAATCTTACTATTTTACTTCGGAGTCACGTGAGTGACTACGTGAAGACTTCAAAGCACTGTGAATTCACGCCGCAGACTCAAATCCGACGTTCACACTGCCTGGGTTGACTCAAAAGTCGTTAACAATCAATCATGCATCAGTAATACATTTGTTAAATGGAATAACAGTTTATTTACAAACAGATCATAACAAACCCCTCTAACTCAGGGGAAAAATGTAACAGTACTGACACCAGAATCAGCAAACAACCCGAGCCTTGAAATCGGCTTGTGACAAAACCTCTGAAAATTAGCTCACTGGACCATCCTGCGGCCGCGAGGACCTTGAAATCGTTTGCACCGACACCTTACTGTGTGGTTTTTTGTGACTAATAAACAAAGCCAACTCTGTTCCTCTCAGAGGTTTAGTAATCTCAATGTAACGAGATAAATGTGAGACTATACAGAAGCGATCATCTGCGGGGTATGCTGAAAACACCATCTTACATCCTGTCATGCCTCTTTTATTATGTTTAAGCAAATCATAGATATAAAATATAATGGCATCAGCCGACACATGCATTCTATCTAGCCGTATCTTTTGCAATGTTTGTACACGTTGGGCTGAAACCAACACCAGAAGCATGACCACCTTCATAGTTACTTTGGCTATAGATAGGCTTGTAACCGGAGCCCACTGGCGAAGAAGCATAAAAACCTCACTCACATTGCAAATACCGGCATACCTGAGTTTAGGAGGATTAGAATTGAAACTCCCTTCATGAATCGTGAACTAACGGATGTGTCCCTACTGTATGCAATTCTGCATTCATAGGTAAATAAGAAGACAGAGCACTTCTGGCTGAATTAATTGCACTGTAACTTAATTTTTTGGTCAAAATAAAGAGTTGACAACTCCAATACATCCGTGATCCCTGACGTGTGGTATACAATATCCTGCTGTAGGCAGAATTGCTCCCACTTCCTTATATAGGTGATATATTGCTGCTGTGTACTATCCCTGCAGGCCGACGTGAGAACATCCACCGTCCGATGAGACAGTCCTCTCCCCAGGTATGGCCTCCTTATAATCTGCAAATTAACAGATCAATACGATCCTATAAAGGATGTTGATCCCCAGTGACTGGATTTACCAGTAGATTTTTATTCTTGGGCATAAGCATGTAAGGCTCCCTAGCCATTTGTAATACAACGGGAAACCATGCTCGTGTAGGCCAATCTGGCACTACCAATACCCCTGAAGCGGAGTCCTCCTTGATCTTTTGCAAACATCTGCTGATGAGACAGAATGAAGGAAATACATACACAAACATTCCTCCCCCAATGCAGCGAAAATGCATCCACTGCTACTGCCCCAGTATCTGGTTACCATGAAACATATCTAGGTAACTGATGATTTAATCGAGATGCAAACAAGTCAATATCTGGCAATGCATACTGATCAATCATTTGGTTAAACACATCCTGATTTAACATCCATTCAATGTTGTCATTAACTGACGTGACCTCTTCCTGGCAAATAAAGTGCTGAAAGCCAGATATTTTGGTCAATACACCAGCTCCAAATCTGGTTAGCCAGTCTATCACAAGACTGTGACTTAACTCCACCCATGTGGTTTACATATGCCACTGCTGTGGTGTTGTGAATCTGAGCTGCACATGCAGATCCCTCCTTGTAGAACAATAAGCTTTGAGCCCATACCAGGTGCCCAACAACTCTAAATAATCAGTCCCTCTTAATTGAGGAAGCGATGTCTCATCCACATTCCATCTGCCTCCACAACTAGAAGACATATCTGTTGCACCCTAACCCAGTGCACTCACATCAGTCTGTAATATCAGTGACGGTGATTCCACGAAACCTTCCTTAAATTTTTTGAAACATGTACTATCCACCATTGTATGTCAGCAATCGCCCCAGCTGACAACTGCATAGGCCTATCAAAAATAGCCCCTTTGTAATTCTCAGTGCCTGTTCCTTTGATGGTTGTAATTGTTGATAATGCAGAGGACAATACTGCACAGCTGGAAAAGCTGCAACAATTTCCCAATAAAACTGGCTACTTGTCTAATCAAAGGCCGTTGTTCTCCAACGAGATTAACACAGTCCTCAATTAACTGATTCAATTTATCCCTGGGCAAAGTTACCAACATGTGATTGGAATTAATGGTAAATCCCAGATAATCAATAATTTGGACTGGTGATAATTTAGATTTACCTGGGTGAATAACAAATCCCATTTGTTCAAAAATGATTTTAACAACTGAAACTGATGATTGAGTTTCAGCATGAGTCTTTCCAACAATCAGAAATCATCTAAATAGGCCATTACCACATGCCCCTGAGCTCTAAGCAATGCTAACACAGGTTTTACCAATTTAGTAAATAATCTAGGAGCTGAAGTTAATCCATTCGGCAATGTCCTGAATTGCCACAGCTCAGTCATCCAAATAAATTTCAAATATCTTCTATCATCACCATGAATAGACACTGCGTAATACGCATTCTTTAAATCAATGGTTGCCATATAATACCCTTTGGACACTAGATGTTTGCCCGTGGTAAAGTTCTCCATTTTGGAATGCCTATAACAAACAAATTTGGTCAAATTCGATAAATCCAGAATAATTCTACATCACCCAGTCTTTTTAGATCTGGGAAATATACTTGACAGAAATTGTTGACTTTGATAGACAGAAGGCTCAATTACCCCTTCTCATGTAACGACTGAATCTCTGCTTGAATAAGCACATTTTCCTCATCTGAAAATAAGTTTACTACTAGGAAAATGTTGACTAGGTAGACTGTCCTTATAGTAAAATCCAATTTTTCACCCCTTCAATACACTAAGTATGAACAAATCTGATGTCAACTGCTGCCATTGTTTGAGAAACAATTTTTACCTTCCCCAATTTGAACAGGAACATCAGTTAATTCATTGTCTGTCAATGGTAATTCCTTACCAGCATCTTTCCTTGCGGCCTTGTTGTCCTCGACTTCTTGTAGAGAACCTTTTTTGCCTTGCTTCCAGCTGGCTTAATGAGAGCCATGGTTATAACAACCTCATAACAGTCTTTGACCCTTTTTGCAAAATTACCACCAAACAACAGATTTCGTGGTGGTACACTGGTTTCAAAATGCATTACAAAGGAGTTCCAGTTCATCCTGCTGTGCTTCAACCATATCATTTGTATCAATAACTTTCACCACAGCTGTAATACCTGCTGACAACAGTTTAAGCACTTTTTAAAACTTCATCTCCTGGGCCCTAGCAGGTAAACCCATCTATGACCAAATTTGGTGACTAACCACCGGTACCTTCAGGAGATCTCAATTAACAGGAGCTTTATAGTTTTTTGCTACTTCATCCATAGCTAGCTCCTGTAACTGGTGGGAGAGCATATACTGAATGGCTTCAGCCAATTCTACATCAATCGCCTTTCCTGCCTTTCTACACTCAGCAAACTTCCCAGCAATGTTCGGAATTACCTCCCACCGAAACACCTTTACTGCTCTCCCCCAGCAAACTGCCCTGATAGAACATCCTCCTCACAGGCAGGATAGTTCTGCAGCCCTGAAACAGGTGCTGCTAGCACAAGCTCTCCATCAGCCTGGCTTGGGCATCACTCCTCCTCACGGAGCTGGAACATCCTCCTCACAGGCAGGATAGTTCTGCAGCCCTGAAACAGGTGCTGCTAGCACAAGCTCTCCATCAGCCTGGCTTGGGCATCACTCCTCCTCACGGAGCTGGAACATCCTCCTCACAGGCAGGATAGTTCTGCAGCCCTGAAACAGGTGCTGCTAGCACAAGCTCTCCATCAGCCTGGCTTGGGCACCACTCCTCCCCACGGAGCTGGTCCCTGTCGAGCATTCTTTTGAAATAGAATCTCGAACGTGGGAGAGCCGTGAGCAAACGGACTCTCCTATGGAGGGTATAACCTCCAGGCCCGACTCATTTACGGGCCACAGAGACTTGCCAGTGGCCTTCCCCCTACTGACAAGCCTCCACTGCCCCCGGCAGTGGGTCCGCAACCACTGGCTGTGTAGCCAGCACCGGACCAGGTGTACCAGACGGGCCTCCATCCTCAACACTCTCCTGGCCACTTTACCTTTCTACCCCCGGAGCGCCTCGCCGACACCTTCTTCCCTTTCTGCAACATATCTACAAAAACTCCCAACCGTCGCAAAAAAAGACCTGTGGTAAAGTATTTCAACAAACCTTACCTCGTTTCAACTTGTTAACGAAAACTGCTGGAGAATGGAGGGTGAAGTCTGAAGAAGGGTCTCGACCCGAAACGTCGCCCATCTCCTTCGCTCCTTAGATGCCGCTGCACCCGCTGAATTCTCCAGCTTTCCATGTAACCCGCGGTTTAAACTTACCGCTCGGAGGAGCGCTGCTGCTCCCCCCGCCCGACTGCACCAGCGTCTGACGTCATGACGCACCAACGGCTGTACGGGCTTCTATTCACGTAGTCACTCACGTGACTCCGAAGTAAAATTCCAAAGTATTTGCTGAAATTACAAAGCAATATGGCACACCAGATATCGATCTATTTGCATCTAGGCTGAATCACCAGGTACCAGACCCTGAGGCAGCAGCAGTTGATGCATTCACACTGCATTGGGGGAAAATGTTCTTCTGTGCTTTTCCTCCCTTCTGCTTCATCAGTCGGGTATTACGCAAAATTCAATTGGATTCCGCTTCAGGAATCTTGATAATACCTGACTGGCCTACACAGCTATGGTTCCTAGTGGCCCTCAACATGGCTG
The DNA here is from genome assembly GCA_035221665.1 of Okamejei kenojei. NCBI lineage: Eukaryota > Metazoa > Chordata > Chondrichthyes > Rajiformes > Rajidae > Okamejei > Okamejei kenojei. Next base: position 9,299,619 of record CM069133.1, read on the forward strand.
TCGAAACGCAGTTGGAATTCCCCAGCAGTCCAGAATTATTAATCCACCTAGTGTCAGGCATTAGTCACCCGTTCCATGACAGAGCCAATCTCCTGGCTTGCAGATTCTAAAAAGACCTCTACTGGGCCTGGGACTGTCTGAGGACGCCATCAACATGATGACCGCATCCCACCGGGAGCCCACCAGGAGACAATACCTCGCCAACATAAGAAAATGGGAACAGTATTGCTCCAAAACAGGAACTACCTACTCAACAGCTACAGCTACCAGTGTTGTGGAGTTCCTGGTTGGATTACAATGGGATGGACTCAGCTACAGCACCATTAATACAGCCAGGAGTGCGTTGTCAGCTTATTTGGTTTCAGCAGCAGGACAACAGGCTTTGGGGTCCCATCCACTAGTGGTCAAACTCATGAGGGGTATTTTTAACACTAATTCCCCCAGACCAAGGTACACTCAGATCTGGGATGTCAGCATTGTGCTGACGTACCTTAGGGGATGGTCACCACCCAGGTCACTCACGCTGGAACAACTTACCCAGAAATCAGTCATGCTCATGGCACTAGTGTCAGCACAAAGGGTACAGTCCCTCCACCTTCTGAGGCTGGATAGCATGACAGAGGCATTGGACTGTATCACATTCTATATTCAGGGTCTGGTCAAACAAACTAGACCAGGAACCAGGCCTCCAGTTATGGAGTTCCGGGCATATTCATCTAACCCACGGCTGTGTGCCAAGACCCATCTCGCCATTTACATATACACAACATACAGCTTAAGAGGGAGAGAAAAAGCCTTATGGATAAGCCACAAGAAGCCCCATGGTCAGGTGACAAGCCAAACCATTTCAAGGTGGCTCAAGCAGGTGCTTAAGTCCGTGACATTAGAATCAACACTAATGTTTACAAATCTCACTCCACCAGGGCTGCATCCACATCTGCGGCTAGGCGAATGAACGTGCCTGTAGACCATATTCTGGCCAGAGCAGGATGGTCCTCGGAAAGAACTTTCCAAAGGTTTTATAATAAGCCGCTGGTGGAACCTGCTCCATTTGCAGACAGAATTTTAGAGTCTGCAGATAATATTTAATTTATGCCCGGGGGAGCTCTCTGTTTGTTATTGTTATTAATAAACCTTTTTTGTTCAGAAACAGATTATTGTTGATTGTGATAACATACTTCCTCCCTCAAAGGTCTTCAGACAGTGAGTGAAGCATGAGTTGGTACACGGTTCGGAATCACAGAGCTTTGAAGTCTTCATGTAGTCACTCACCTGTCTCCGAAATAAAATAGTAAGAATAAATGTGAACTTACCAGTTCAAAGTTTGATCTGTATTTTATGAGAAGTTACAATGAGGGATTACGTGCCCTCCGCTCCCACCCTCTATTATACAGATCAACTGGTAATTAAGTTCTTATTTTTTCTTTACTATATTTATTTCAATCGTTGTGTTTTTTCTGTGAATCCACATCCCTGCTTTGAAGAATGTCGCGCATGGACGGGATATTCACAAAATCCCTCATTGTAACTCCTCATAAAATACAGATCAAACTTCAAACTGGTAAGTTCTCATTTAATCTTACTATTATATGTTATCAGCGAAATGTATGAATAACTAGATATTGCATCTTCCGCGGCAAGAGAAGCCAAAATATTTTCCGTCTGTATGGTCAATAGAGGAACGGTGGTTCCAAGTGGAATCAGTGACATCTCATGGAGGATGAGTGCTCTGACCAAGAACAAGAGGGGTATATTTCTGATACTTCTCAAGGTTACAGAAACATGGAGCATGCCGAATCAGGTTAGGATTTGGGTAATCTGATCATGTGTTTAGTTACCCAGTTTAAGATGGATGATTGGTTTTCAGAGAATCGATCTTCAGGATGCATACTTTGCCATATCTGTACACATGAGGCACCGATTATCAGGTGTTTTGATAACAAAGCCAGTGGTGGAAGCTAATGTTGCCCTACTCAGATCAAAGGGCATTGTGTCAGAGTTTTAATATGCAAAATTTGCAGCTGATAAAACTTAGGGGTTATCAACAGATACCTCTTGCGATATTAAGAATGAGGCAACATGAAGTTTAATAGTGCCAATTTTGCCTATTCATTCAGACCATGGTGGCTGAAACAACTCCTATTTACTTGGTCACGAGTGATGGCTGGGGCGGCCTGTCTTCTTGGGCAGCTAGCTCTACACAATTGCATGGGAAGTTTGTGAAAAAAATATGTGAGTTACTTTTAAATGGAAGTAACAGAGGTTTATGTGGATTTCAGTTTGAGCCTAGAGAAGCGTTTATGTGATAGCACAATTGACACTGCTTGTGCTGCTTTGTCATCTCTATAGTACCATAAGTGGGAAAATAAATGATTGGTTATTCACCCGCTGTTCACTAGCGTTATACAGGGTGTCTTTTATATGACCACTCTAAAATCCTACACTCATTGTAGTGTGTGATGTATATCAGTAAATTATTATGCAAATATTCTTCTACTGTATTCCTAATGGGAGCTGTATTTTTAAGATGATTATGCTTTCAGCAACTGATCTCAGCACAAAGAACATGGTCTTTGCTCAATCTCTGGCTCGGTCTCTGTGTCATAACTGACATTAGGGTAGCTTGTTATGGGAATTATCTCATAAGCAAAATGGGCATAATTGCGTACATTTGAAGTTGACAGCATACCCACCAGAGCAGAGATTGGGGGTGTCATTAGGTATACAAGTGCACTGAGCTTGCTAGTACCTATGAGATGAAAGATAGTTTCTTTATTGTTATTCAATGGTCTCAAGATATTGTTGATGACTCATTAGCAGCCAATAGAATGGCTAGTTCCCTTTCTTCATACAGCATGGGGTTTACAGAGTGCATGTTAATACATTATAAAATTTGGTTGAATACGTCTGGATGTTTGCAGATATTCTGCAAAGTCAATTGGGACTATGGTCCGGTTAAAACAATGGCCATGTATGCAAGTTAGCATCATGGTATTAATAACCCACAGAGCTTTGAAGTCTTCACGTAGTCACTCACGTGACTTCGAAATAAAATAGAAAGATTAAACGAGAACTTACCGTTTGAAGTTTGATCTTTATTTTATGAGAGGTTGAAGTGAGGGAATACGTGCCCTCCACTTCCAACCCTACTTCTCATAAAGATCATTCGGTAGTTCTAAGGTCATTAATCTTTCTATAGCTTAAGTTCAGCAACTATTCCGTGGTTTCATACAGCTGCTCTGAAGATTGACGCGCATGTAGCTGGCGGGCTCTTCACGTATTCCCTCACTTCAACTTCTCATAAAATAAAGATCAAACTTGAAACGGTAAATTCTCGTTTAATCTTTCTATTAATATCTTGTTTAATTTGTGCACAGTAGTGGTGTTTTTTTTGCCAATTACCTTTATTTTGTGCCTCCTGGTTCTTGACCTTTCCATCGATGGGAACAGCTACAATGCTTAGATTCATCATGCTTTTACACATCTGCAACAGCTCCCATCACAACCTCCTCTATTTCAGTGAAAACCAAGTTGCATCATAGCTTGGGCTTGAGAATAGCTCTGCCCAAGACCACACACAATTGCAGAGAGTTGAGTTTGTCACCCAGTCCAGCAAACAGACCAGATTCCCCACCATTGACTCCATCTACACTTTCTGCTGCCTCAGGAAAGCAGCCAACATGATCAAAGACCCATCCCACCCCAATTGTTTCTCCTGACAGGCAGGTTGTACAGAAGTTTGAAAGCACATATCATTGGAGTCAGGAACAGCTTCTTCCCCGGTATTATCACGTTTCGGAATGATCCTTCCATAAGCCAGGATACAATCCGATTCTCCTCTACCTCATTATGGACATTAGACGTTGTCACTGGAATTGGTGCGCTACTATACTAAGAGCTATATTCTGCACTCTGTATCATTCCCTTTACCCTATTTATAGTACCTGACTTTGGCCTGATATTATTTATGCATAGTATTATCTGATTTTATTTGATAGCACGCAAAACTAATCTCAGTACACGCGACGATAATAAAACTAAACTGAACCCAAACACAGCTTCTCCAGTCTATGTTATTAACTAAAGTCTCCCATCAATGGAATGATTCTGAAAAATCTCCTCTTGCCCCCGCACCATAGATGGTAAACATTGTAGATTTGGAATATACTGTCAGAAAAATCCTGGTAAATTGCTGCAGTGATTGGAAGATGATGCACATTGTTGTTACGATGCCCAGTGTGGGATGGGAAAGTTTAAACCAGAGATGATGCCTGTCCCACTGAATTATTCCAGCATTTTGTGTCTATATTCGATTTAAACCAGCATCTGCAGTTCTTTCCTACACACTAGTTAAACAGACCTTCATCTGGATTGTATTGAATTTCTCGAGTACTGTTTGATTACACCCATCCAAAGTACCAGGAATAATCCATCTTGATGCTTACTTGAGCTCTCAGCCATCATAGAAGCATCAGCAAATTCATAGGATCATAGTCAGAGAGTGATACAGTGTGGAAGCAGGCCCTTCAGCCCAACTCGCCCACACCAGCCAACAATGTCCCAGCTACACTAGTCCCACTTGCCTGTGTTTGGTCCATATCCCTCTAAACCTGTCCTATCCATATACTTGTTTAATTGTTTCTTAAACTATTGGATAGTCCCAGCTCAACAACCTCCGCTGGCAGCTTTTTCCATACACCCACCACACTTTGTGTGGAAAAAGTTACCCTTCGTATTCCAATCGTAAATCTTTTCCCCTTCACATTGAACTTATGTTGTCTGGTCCTCGATTCCCCTACTCTGGACAAGAGACTCTGTGCATCTACCCAATCTATTCCTCTCATGATTTTGTACACCTCTATAAGATCACCCCTCATCCTCCTGCGCTCCAAGGAATAGAGACCCAGCCTACTCAACCTCTCACTATATCCCACACCTTATAGTCCTGGCAACATCCTCGTAAATCTTTTCGAAGAAAGCCCCCCCCCCCCCCCCCCCCCCCCCCCCACTGGCCACCAATATTGGAATTGATGGAGAGATGGAATATTACGTTGGGGGACCAACCCTCCCGTGTAAACATGGGATCCAACGGGTCTCACTTAATGTAGTGATTTTATATACCTCTATAAGATTTCCCCTCATCCTCATATGCTCCATGGAATAGAGACCCAGCATACTCAACCTCTCCCTATAGCTCACACCCTCTGGTCCTGGCAACATCCTCGTAAATCTTTTCTGAACCCTTTTAAGCTGGACAATATCTTTCCTATAACATGCTGCCCAAAACTGAACACAATATTCTAAATGCAGTCTCACCAACGTCTTGTACCACTGCAACATGACCTCCCAACTTATACTCAATACTCTGACTGTAGAAGTATTTACCTGCGACTCGTCCTTCTAGGAACCACACACCTGCACTCCTAGATCCCTCTGCTCTACAACACTCCCCAGAGGCCTTCCATTTACAGTGCAGGTCCTGCCCTTGTTAGACATCCCATAATGCACCTCACATTTCTCTGTATTATATTATATCAACCATTCTTAAGCCCACCTGTCCAAATGATCCAGATCCTGTTGCAATCATTCACAACCATCTTCACTATCTGCAAAACCACTCATTTTTGTATCATCAGCAAACTTGCTAATCTTGCCCTGTGTCTTCTCATCCAAATCATTGATGTAGATGACAAACAGTAATGGGACCAGCACCGAACCCTGAGACACACCACTAGTCACAGACATCCAGTCTGCGAAGCATCCTCCTACCATCACCCTTTGCTTCCTTCCATGGAGCCAATTTGCCATCCATTCAGCTATCTCTCCTTGGATCCCATAAGATCTAACCTTCCAGAGCAGGCTACCATGCAGAACCTTGTCAAATGCCTTACTGAAATCCATGCAAACAACACCTACAGCTCTGCCTGCATCAACCATTTTTGGTCACGTCTTCAAAAAAATTAATCAGATTTGTGAGACACATCCTCCCATGTAAAAAACCATGTTGACTGTCACCAATCAGCCCTTGCCCATCCAAATGCCTGTGTAACCATCCCTCAGAATACTCTCTAGTAACTTTCCAACTACAGATGTTAAGCTCACCGGCCTACAGTTCCCAGCATTTCCCCTGCAGCCCTTCTTGAAAAGAGGCACAACATTTGCCACCCTCCAGTCTTCCGGCACCTCTCCTGTATTTACTGCAAGGACGGCTCGTAAATTTCAACCAGGGCTCCCACAATTTCCTCTCTAGTTTCCCGCAATGTCCTCAGATATATCTGATCAGGCCCTGGAGATTTGTCTACCTTCAAACACGACAGTACCTTCAGTACTTCCTCGACGGTAACACTGACTGCTCTCAAGACACTTCCATTGACTGCCCAAGTTCCTCCCTCCCACTGTCTTACTCGTCGGTAAGTACACAAGAGAAATCCTCATTGAGGACATTGCCCATCTCTTGTGGCTCCACACAGAGGTGACCGCTTTGATTCCCGAGAGGTCCCACTCTCTCTCTAGTTACCCATTTCCCCCTAATGTATTTATAACATCTTTTGGGATTGTCCTTAATGCTACCTGCCAGAGCTATCTCCTGGCCCCTTTTTATCTCCTTTTTCAGTTTACTCCTCAGTTCCCGAAACTCCTCCAGGGATGTACTTGATCCCAGCTGCCTATACCTGTCCCATTGCATCCTTCTTGTTTTTGACCAATGCCTCAATTTCCCTCTTCGGCCAAGCTGCCTTAAGTTTGCCTGCTTTGCCCTTCACTCTAACGGGGATGTACGTACATATCCTGAACGATGTGGAATGAGCTGCCGAGGAGGTAGATGAGGTGGGTACTATGGCAACATTTAAAAGATATTTGGACAGGTACATAGATAGGAAAGATTTAGATGGATATGAGCCAAATGCAGGCAGGTGGGATTAGTGTAAATGAGGCATTTCGCTCAATGCGGGCAAGCTTTGCCAAAGGGCCTATTTCTGTGCTGTATGATACTATGACCCTGTAAAGGGTTTTGTTTAGAGGTCGTATGATTACATGAACATGTGGTCAGTGTTCTGGTGTCTGATAGAGAGCATGGGGTTTACCTGAAATAACCTCCCATCTCCACCACACCTCTTCGTCTCACCCACGTAGCATCCACCCCACTGGCATATGCCATTCTTTCCACTCCCCCGCTCCCCATTCCCATCACCCTGTCCCTTTGCCCTTTCCTCTCCTCGCCTATGCCATCCACTTATCACCCACCCCTACCTATTCCATGTCCCCCATTTCTCATCCCCAACTCCCCCACCCCCCCCCCCCCCCCCCCCCCATCTTCCATTTCCTACTAGCCATCATCCTTTTCTCAGGTTCTACATTTTGCTCCCTAACTTCCTTTCTTTTCAGATTTTGCTATCTGTACTCTTTTGCCTTTTCCATTTATCATCTCCAGCCTTGGTTACTATCTTCACCCTTCTCTTCCCGTCCTAGTCAAGGGTGTCAAGGGTTAAGGGGAGAAAGCAGGAGAATGGCGTTAGGAGAGAGAGATAGATCAGCCATAATTGAATGGTGTAGTCATGATGGGCTGAATGGCATAATTCTGCTCCTATCACTTATAACCTTATACATCTGCCAACCTTGTCCCACCCTATCCCCTCATGTCTTTTTACCAGCTACCTCATCTCTGCTCCATCAGTCTAAAGATGCATTGTCTGCCCAATTCCCTCCACAGATGCTGCCTGACATGTTAAATTCCTCCAGCACTTTGTGTTTAACTCAAGATTCCAGCATCAGGTTTTGTTCAATTGAAAATAAATGTCTGTCAATACTATATTAATAGAAATTGATTTAATTTTACATTTACCATGATATTTCAGACAGATTTAGAAATAAAAAATAGAACGATTTTAAGCTTTTAAACTGTATGTTTGATATATTTCTATTTTTTTTTCAACCAAGTTACAATTTTGGGGAACAATTTCTTCCTTGAATTTGACAGAAATCTAATTCACAAACTGTATATAAATGAAGCATCTGCCAAAGTTTCAATGGTGAACAAGAATAGCCCCAAAGGAGTTCCTAGTCAAAATGCTACAATATTTTAATAAAGTAACCATTTTTTGTGATGTGCTAATGAACATTAGTAACGCTGAGCAAAACATAAAGTACTGAGTAAGTCAATGGGTCAAGCAGCATCTGTGGGGTGAATAATCAGGACCCTTCTTCACACTGATTGTATTCGGGGGGGAAAAAGTTGGAAAAGATAGTTGAGGCAGGACAAAGCCTGGCAAGTAATAGATGAATACAGGTGAGGTGGGTTTGAATGGGAAGATTGGTGGAGTAAGTGACAACGGCCAGAGATGAAAAGGAGACAAAAAGGTATCAGATAAGGAGCGAAGATAAGTGAAATAGGAGCAGGGAGGTTCTACTTCAGTTATACAGGGTCTTGGTGAGACCACACCTGGAGTATTGCATACAGTTTTGGTCTCCAAATCTGAGGAAGGACATTATTGCCATAGAGGGAGTGCAGAGAAGGTTCACCAGACTAATTCCTGCGATGTCAGGACTGTCTTATGAAGAACGACTGGATAGACATGGTTTATACTCTCTAGAATTTAGTAGATTGAGAGGGGATCTTATAGAAACTTACAAAATTCTTAAGGGGTTGGACATGCAGGAAGATTGTTCCCGATGTTGGGGAAGTCCAGGACAAGGGATCACAGCTTAAGGATAAGGGGGAAATCCTTTAAGACCGAGATGAGAAAGACTTTTTTCACACAGAGAGTGGTGAGTCTCTGGAACTCTCTGCCACAGAGGGTAGTTGAGGCCAGTTCGTTGGCTATATTTAAGAGGGCGTTAGATGTGGCCCTTGTGGCTAAGGGGATCAGAGGGTATGGAGAGAAGGCAGGTACGGGATAATGAGTTGGATGATCAGCCATGATCATATCGAATGGCGGTGCAGGCTCGAAGGGCTGAATGGCCTACTCCTGTACCTAATTTCTATGTTTCTATGAAATGCAAAGTCTGAGGAAGGGATGTAGGTGGAAGGAGGTGTAGGCATTTGGTTTCCACTTACATCCCCAAGATGTGCAGGGTGATTGGTTAATTAATAGGTTAATAGATGGGCAAATTACCCTTTGCAACAAGAAGAATGGCAGAGTTTGGTGGGAGTTGATGGAAGGAGACGAGAATAAAATTGTAGAATCAAGGAACTGCAGATTTTGGTAACCCAGCAGGTCAGGAGCATCTCTGGAGAATGTGGATAGGTAACGTTTCAGGTCGGGATCCTTCTTCGTAATAAATAGAAACATAGAAACGTAGAAAAATAGGTGCAGGAGTAGGACATTTGGCCCTTTGAGCCATTCAATTCTCTGCCTCAGAGAGCGGTGGAGGCCGGTTCTCTGGATGCTTTCAGGAGAGAGTTAGATGGAGCTCTTAAAGATAGCGGAGTCAAGGGCTATGGCGAGAAGGCAGGAACAGGAGACTGATTGTGGATGACCAGCCATGATTACATTGAATGGCAGTGCTGGCTCAAAGGGCCAAATGGCCTACCCCTGCACCTATTGTCTATTGTCAATATGATCATGGCTGATCATCCAAAATCAGTTCCCCATTCCTGCCTTTTCCCCATATCCCTTGATTCCTTTAGCCCAAAGACCTAAATCTAACTCTCTTGAAAACTAGGACTAGTATAAATGGATGCTTGATGGATGGTGTGGACTAGGTAAACCGAAGGGCCAGTTTTTGGGTGGTGTTTCTGCAACAAACATCTTCTGAAGTTATTGTCTTCAGAATACAAAAGGAAGATGGGATTATTTTAAAAGGAAGCGCATTTATTTGGAAAGCTAACATGATGCATGTGGGTTTTTTTGACAAGGCACACGTCTATTATTAAGCATCAGCAGGTTTGCACACTTCATTGTGAATCTGAGTGACAGTAACTTCAAGAGCCAGTTCATCAGTTAAAAGTATGGAGAAGACTGATGATGGTGAAGGTAGATTAGGTCACGTGCGTTCGAACAGAAGTGATTATTCAGACATGGGAGCTGTGAAGATTGAAGGAATTGACACTCAAATGTTGTTATTCAGATTCAACTGCCAGGCTATTCATGTTACATGAGTTTTAGATTCTGAAAAAAGACTTTCTAAATTGGACTCTAAAGTTTCTGACAAACACATTATGTGTTTTGTCAGGTTAAACACACAAGTCAGAACCTTACTTGCTGTACCTATTTCCCTTGCGCTGTGACTTGTGTAATAATTTAGAAATTGGTGGTGCTTTGTGGCTTGTGGTTTAGAGCCTGTGGTGTACTGGCTGCAATGTGGAACATACAGGTAACTGTGGAAACAGTACCCACTCCCCCAAACTCCCACATATACATGTATGCATGCATGCACACACGCAAACACATGCACATGCACACTCACATGCATACACACACACACATCCACACACATGCACATACACCTATGTTCAGAAACACACAGGCAAGCAGAGATAAATTTACTTTTATTATTTTGGATTACTCTGAGTTTTAGTGAACCAAGCTTTTTATAGAAAAGATTGATCAGCTGCCTTTAGGTCACTTGACTACAGATATGGATTGAAGAAACTTCTGACCTTCTGCATGAGTTAATTTGCAGAATAATGTTCTGCTCCATTGCAAGTATGTGTTTATTTTTCTTTTAAGTTTTACCTCAATCAATTATGCTAAATCGGAACTACAGCCAGAACTCTTGACTTTGGTCTCGAGATGCGGATTTAATAAAACGAGAACATTTGAATTAATGCAATGAAGTGAATCTGTAATTTAAAAAATAGTCTCAGAAATAAAAAAGGTGTGAACTACTGGATCGTCATAGAGACCCATTTTTTAGTGAGACCTGTTGCCATTCTCTGTGTACTTCCAGTTACACCATGCTATTTATTTTTAATTGACTCCTCATTTCAAGGCCATTTGGAATGGATTGTAAATGCCAGCATTGCCAATGATGTTCACATTCCATAAATAAATTAAAAATAAATCAAATTTAAATTTCAACAGGTCAGTTACTATCCAGTCTTTTAATTATGTCCATGTATGTACTCTGAGCTAGCATGGGAAGTAGTGGTCGGACTTTACTTTGGTCTCACGATTCCTCATGGTAAACTCCTGACCCACAGTATCACTGAGATTAGCTTCAATTCTCCCCAGGGAAGGAAGTGAATCTGGATGCTTTACCAATCTTGGGCAAACTTAGGCACCTCCAGTCACAAGGCAAAATAGGCCTGAGAACTGCTGCCTTTGGGGGATTGTTTTATAAACGTGTGGGTGTATGATGAGAGAAGTAACAAGAAAAAGGTAATTAATTCAATACACTAGGGTGCATTTTTTTTTTCCCGTTGAGGTTGGGAAGTGAAGGATATCAAAGTTTGATCGTCATGATCCAAAGTCAATTTGGCAGAACACAGGGATACAATTCCTGGGAAGGTGGAGGATTAGTGGTGGGAGTGGGAAAGGAACAAGTTGGAGGGATGGGAATTGGTAGTCACTGACAGCAATCGAGAACAATAAGAGGACTTGGACGAAAGTTATACATTTTAAAGAAATTCTGCTGCTCTTTCATGCAAAAGTATGACATTGTACAGTTAATAGCAAGAGCCTTAACAGCATTAATGTTCAAGTTCAAATTCAAGAGAGTTTATTGTCGTGTGTCCCTGATAGGACAATGACATTCTTGCTTTGCTTCAGCACAACAGAACATAGTAGGCATTGACGACAACACAGATCAGTGTGTCCATATACCATTATATAAATATATATAAATATATATATAAATGTTACTGAGGGATCTTGGGGTCCAAGTCCATAGCTTTCTGAAAGAGGCAACACAAGTAGATAGAGCAGTAAAGAGGGCATATGATATGCTTGCCTTCATTGGACAGGGCATTGAGTATGAGAGTTAGGAAGTCATGATGCAGCTTTCCAGGACTTTGATTAGGCTACATTTCAAATATTGCATGCAGCTTTGATTGTTCCATTATAGGAAGGATGTGGAGGCTTTGGAGAGGCAGCAGGAGAGGTTTACCAGAATGCTGCCTGGATGAAAGGGTTTCAGCTTCAAGGACATTTTGGACAGATGTTGATTGTTTTCTCTGGAATGCCGTATGTTGATAGTACATAAAACTATGAAGTGTTAAAAGGGTAGACAGTCAGAACTTTTTTCCCTGGGCAGAAATGCCAAAAACATGTACAAGGTCTACAGCACACACATTATAAAGCAGTGTACTGAAGATTCCGAATCACTTCAAACTACAAAATAGTGATCGATTGCCTGGGTACTTTAATACTGCACGTTGCGGCTCTGGTGCTGTGGCCACGTTTTCTGCTGCCAAATTGAATGCGATTAATTTTACTTTGTGTTCTGGCTTGGTTTCCTTCATATGTACAATAGCTAACCTTTCCACTGCTGAAGATACTCAAAATGCTGGAATAACTCAGCGGGACAGGCAGCATCTCTGGATGGAAGGAATGGGTGACGTTTCAGTTCGAGACCCTTCTCCCGACTGTAGGATTCCTTTTATTCTTTCCTTCTATTAGGAGATAATGCCTGTCCTACTGAATTACTCCAGCATTTTGTGTCTATCTTCGGTTTAAACCAACATCTTCAGTCCCTTCCTAGACCTTCCACTGCTGAGTTACCTCTGCAGCTAAAGGCAAAGTACCAGTAACTTCTAACTTGCAAGTTTATCGTTGTTGAACAAAGTAAATGATTTTGAAAATAAACAGCTGAAGCAGAGCTTGTGACTATGTAGGCACAAATCTGACGGATAGCATTACAACAGGCTCCTTTGAAGACTACCTAAGAAATGTTTGATGTATCTATAGGAGATAAATAAATTAGCCCTGCTCTTCTGAATGTAAACAAAAGTCAGGATTGGAAGCTTATTGTTATTTTGTAATCATGTTCTATTTGTTGCAATTTTATCAATGATTAATGAAAAAAAAGTAGAGTACAAAATGTATTATCAAAATAAATTTAGAAGCACTTAATGGAGTCTAGGAGATAGATAAAGGAGGAGAATAGCAAAAATAAACGTTGTACCCTTCATAATTGAGACCGTAAAAATATATTTAGGAATGAGGAAAAGCTATGGTGTTAAACAAATGTTTTTGTTTATCTGCCTTTACAACGAAAGACATAAATGAATTCTTAGCAGAACTAATGAGGAATCAAGTATTCAATGATAATGATGGACTAAAACTAACATCAGACAATAGTGGAAGCAAACCTATCAAATCACCGAGATTTGATGGTTTGGGATTCTAAAAGAGTTGGCTGCTAAGGTAATGGGTTGTAATCTTCCGGAATCTACCAGATTTTGGAATAGTTTCGGTGTGTTGGAAGGTTGTGTTTAGTGACAACAAAACTAAAATTAGATGTATTGAGGCAACTTGGCAGCAGCCGAGGAAAATCAGTGTAGACCTAATCAGTCTGCATACAAAGCTCTCATTATGTTATGATCGGAAAGCTGCCAACATGGTCTTGCTCCCTAACTTCCTAAGGGCTAACTTGCCGACTTAGAAATAGGAAATTGTATCGAGAGGCAGTTGAGAAGGGTCTCCAGCAGCATAGCCTTTGTGTTACATAAAACAACGGCAGATGAGTCTGTTCAACGCACATGAAGGTTTGAGAGAATCTTTCATGGGATCAAAGGGATTTCACGCACAGAAATAGATCCCCCTGCCCACTGTCCATGCTGGCTATCAATTATGTACCCGTACTAATCCCATTTTTGATACGATACGATACAATGCGATAGAACTTTATTTATCCCAGGATGGAAATTGATCTGCCAACAATCATATAAAACAAAAAATACATGAAACATGAAACTAAAGTGATGAGTGGAAAAGCTTGGGGGATGTGCAAAGATTTGAGGGGGGGGGGGGGGGGGGGGGGTCAGTCTCAGTCTACCATACGGCAGAAGGGGGAGGAGTTGTAAAGCCACAGGGAAGAAGGATCTGTGGCGTTCGGTCCTGCATCTTGGTGGAACCAGCTTGTTGCTGAAGGAACTGGCCAAGTTGACCAGTGTGTCATGGTGGGGTGACTTGTATTGTCCAGGATGCTCCGCAGTTTGAGGAGCATCCTCTCCTCTAAGACCACCTCCCATGAATCCAACTTGATTAATTCCAACACTTGATCTTTAATTAATATGGTTTCATGATACAGGTGCTCACTTAATATTTAAAAATATATTGTAAGCGTTGTTGCCTACATTGATACCAAAGGCTGTGTCTTGGAGTTCTCGGAGAATTGTCCTCTGGGAGAAAATATTATTTCTCAAATGCTCTGTGATCTTCAAACCCTTACATTAATCTATGCTCTCTGGTTTCAGACACCTTTAGGCTTTAGGCTTTAGAGATACAGTGTGGATTCAGGCCCTTCAGCCCACCAAGTCCGTGCCGACCAATGATCACACGAGCACTATTCTACACACTAGGGACATATTACGGAAGCATACAAATCTATTTTTCCCTTTCAACCACATTCTCATGCCTTCTCCCCATAACCTTGACACCCTTATTAATCAAGAACCTATTCATCTCTACAAATACCCAATGTCTTGGCACTACAGCTGCCTGTGGCAATGAATTACATAGATTCACCACCTTCTGGCTAAAGAACTTCCTCCTCATCTCCATTCTAAAGGTACATCCTCTTATTCTTATGTTGTGCCCTCTAGTTCTAGTCTCTCCAATTATTGGAAATGTCCTTTCCTCGTCCACTCTATCTAGGCCTTTCATAATCCAGTCAGTTTCAATGAGACCCCGACCCCCCCCTCCATCCCTCCCCCTCCCATACCCTTCTAAACTCCAGGGAGTAGAGGCCTAGAGCCTTCGACCGCTCCTTATATGTTACATAATCAACCCTGGGATCATTCTCGTAAACCTCTTCTGGAACCTCTCCAATGCCAGCACATCCTTCCTCAGTCATGGGGTCCAAATCTGCTAACACTATCCCAAATGTGGCCTCGCCAGCACATTACAAAGCCTCAACATCCCATCATGCTTTTATATGCTAGTTCCTTGGAAATTAACGTTAGGAATCCTGCTTCAGCCTCCCAAATCCTTTTGCATCTCCAATTTCTGAATCCACCCCCAATTTGAAAGTAGACTGTGCCTTTATTCCTTCTACCAAAGTGCATGAGCATGCACTTGCTAATCTATTTTTTCATTTGTCACTTATTTTCCCAATTTCATCTGTCGTTAAGGGTTCATGACACAATAGACAATAGACAATAGGTGCAGGAGTCGGCCATTTGGCCCTTCGAGCCAGCACCGCCATTCAATGTGATCATGGCTGATCATCCCCAATCAGTACCCCATTCCTGCCTTCTCCCCATATCCCCTGACTCCACTATTTTTAAGATCCCTATCCTGCACTCTCTTGAAAGCATCCAGAGAACCTGCCTCCACCGCCCTCCGAGGCAGAGAATGCCGCAGACTCACCACTCTCTGTGAGAAAAAGTGTTTCCTCGTCTCCGTTCTAAATGGCTTACTCCTTAAACTGTGGCCCCAGGTTCTGAACTCCCCCAACATCGGGAACATGTTTCCTGCCTCCAGCGTGTCCAAGCTCTTAACAATCTTATATGTTTCAATGAGATTCCCTCTCATTCTTCTGAACTCCAGAGTGTACAAGCCCAGCTGCTCCATTCTCTCAGCATATGACAGTCCCACCTTCCCGGGAATTAACCTTGTAAACCTACGCTGCACTCCCTCAATAGCAAGAATGTCCTTCCTCAAATTAGGGGACCAAAACTGCACACAATACTCCAGGTGTGGTCTCACTAGGGCTCTGTACAACTGCAGAAGGATCTATTTGCTCCTATATTCGATTCCTCTTGTTATAAAGGCCAACATGCTATTCACTTTCTTCATGCCTGCAGTACCTGCATGCTTACTTTCAGAGACTGATGTACAAGGACCCCCAGATCCAGTTGTACTTCACCTTTTCCCAACTTGACACCATTTAGATAGTAATCTGCCTTCCTGTTTTTGATAACAAAGTGGATAACCTCACATTTATCCGCATTAAACTTCATCTGCCATGCATCTGCCCACTTCCCCCAACCTGTCCAAGTAACCCTGCATTCTCATAGCATCCTCCACACAGTTCACACTGCCAACCAGCTTTGTGTCATCTGCAAATTTGCTAATGTTACTTTGAATCCCTTCATCCAAATCATTGATGTATATTGTAAATAGTTGCGGTCCCAGCACCGAGCCTAGCGGTACACCATTAGTCACTGCCTGCCATTCTGAAAGGGACCCGTTAATCCCTACTCTTTGTTTCCTGTCTGCCAACCACTTCTCTATCCATGTCAGCACTCTAGCCCCAATACCATGTGCCCTAATTTTGCCCACTATTCTCCTATGTGGGACCTTATCAAATGCTTTCTGAAAGTCCAAGTACACTCCATCCTCTGGCTCTCCCTTGTCCATTTTCCTAGTTACATCTTCAAAAAAATTCCAGAAGATTAGTCAAGCATGATTTCCCCTTCGTAAATCCATGCTGATTCGGACCGATCCTGTTACTGCTATCCAAATGTGCGGCTATCTCATCTGTTATAATTTAATCCAGCATCTTCCCCACCACCGATGTCAGGCTAACTGGTCTATAATTCCCCGTTTTCTCTCTCCCACCTTTCTTAAAAAATGGGATAACATTAGCAAAGTTAACAAAACATCAGCAACATTAACAAACAGTGGGATAACAATATGGGATTAAAATCATATTTAGGTTGAATTGGTTTTGATAGCACTTTTATTTAACCTTCACTGAAGAGCAATATAGCTTTCATATAGTTTTGAAGCTTTCATAGCATCTGCATAAAGCAGACTGCAAATTACCAGATTTATTGAATTAAATTTGACATCTTTTTATGATAAATTGAAACTCAAAATGTTCAGGTTGATTCATTTGCTATCATAATCATTCAGACACTATATCTGCAAGACATTCATAGCAATGATTTTGCTCCTCTTCCCTTAGCACATCTGTTGCTGGGATCATCTTTATGCCATTACCACTTCCAGATTTTAATCTCAAATGCTCTCCTCTCAAATCTCACACTCTCTCTCCTTCCCGCACCTGCTTACCCACCTCTCTGTACCCACAAGAGCTACATCGCTCCCTGTACATCGACCACCGTTCACAGATCATATGTATACATTTCTTGCAGACTAACCAGAATAAAGATCAGTTACCTTATGTGATAATATGTTCAGAACCGAACATTACATGCATTGGTAATACGTCTTTATTTTCTTGACAATGATAGTGCATATGAATTAATAAGAAAATGGTCTCTTGTAAATCCCCATAAGTTTGTAAAGGGCTCATTAAGTCTGACTAAGAATAGTCAGGCCTAGTAAATTTAGCCGGATTATTCCAAATTGAAAACATACCATCCTTAATCTCCTCATATATTTCTTTCAACTGTTCTTTTGCCAACAACAATCTGTTCAGCTTCTGCTTGCATTTGTTCAAACCATCTACTCCCAGGTCCCTCTACACCATATGTTTGACACAAACATCGTTTTCTAAGACAAGCAGTTAAATCATTCCTTTTTCAGTGCTTGAGTCCATTCTTCTTTTAACATTTGTGTTTTGCTATTCAATTTATTCGGGTAAATATTACTTGTCATTCTTGAAAACACTCCAGAGTATTTAAGTCCTCCTCAGAAGATGTTTTAACTTTCAGTTTTCTCAATCTCTTTCCACAACACGGGGCCAAGCTTTGATATCACCTCGTTTATACATTGCCAGGGTATGGATAATATTAGCACGACAATATTTATTGTCCATCCTACGTTTCCCTTGAGAAGACGGTAATGAGCTGCCTACTTCGGTTTCAGATTAGTTGATTGTCACGTGAACCAAGGTACAGTGAAAAGCTTTTGTTGCGTGCCAACTAGTCAGCAGAAAGACAATACATGATTACAATCGATCCATTTACTGATAAGGGAATAATGTTTAGTGCAAGGTAAAGCCAGCAAAGTCCAATCAAGGATTGTCCTAGGGTCGCCAAAGAGGTAGGTAGTTGAGCACTGCTCTCTGGTTGTGCTAGAACGATTCAGGTGCCTGATAACAGCTGGAAAGAAACTGTCCCTGTAACTGGTGGTGTGCATTTTCACACTTCTATACCTTTTTTCATACTTGAACAGCTACAGGGTGCCTGGTAAAGATAAAACTTTTAGCTAAGGAGTATGTAGATTTTCACAAACAAATGAAGACATATATGCCAGTTAGGATAATGCATGGTTTGCATGGAAAACTGAAAGTGACAGTGATCCCAAGATTTGGAAAGTACAGTTGAAAGTCTCATTGTTCTCTTGTGGACTTTCCAAACATTAGGATGCTGACTGAAGTTACTCTACAGTTGTCAACATCAGTTTGTCATACTAGAAAGTCTAATCTTCTGCAGCAAAAGCATTGAATTAACTTTTCTAGACGGAGTTCCTGCCACTTTTCTACAGACATTTAAGAACCTGGTAATTTTCGATGTGTGCTCCTGTTTACTGCATCTTTAATTTATATCAGTTCACTCAGTCTGAAGTGGAATTAAATTCAACTTCTTGCAGAGTGTGGGTAACATAATTCCAATAAATTACAACTATTAACCAAGCCATGTGACACGTAGACTCAGAAGGTCAGTGGTGGATAAACAACATTTGCTACTGATCTTGAAGGTCATTTCCTACCTGGATTTGCAATTTCTGTGGTGAGAATTTCCCATTTTCCAATACCTGTGAAGGAATCCAACATCTCTTTGTACTGCTGAGTAACCAATGACATTATGAGTTCTCACAAACACAATGTCGTGAAGCAAAAAAAGACAGATGTTAAACAAGTATTTAAACATATAAAGTGTCTTTAAATAAAGAGTGGTGTACATGCATATGGCAATTCAACTATTTTATTCACAGATTTGTAAAAGTGACAGAGATACTTTGATATTCTTTAGTTTTAATTTAAGGTTTAGAGATACATCATGGAAACAACCCTTCGGCCCACCGAGTCCACAGTAACCATCGATCACCTGTACACTAGTTCTATGTTATCCCACTTTTGTTTCCTGCACACTTGTGGCAATTTACAGAATCCAATTAACATACAAACCTGCATTTCTTCTGCAGTTGTATAGGGCTCTGGTAAGACCACATCTGGAGTATTGTGTACAGTTTTGGTCGGCTAATTTAAGGAAGGACATCCTTGTGATTGAGGCAGTGCAGCGTAGGTTCATGAGATTGATCCCTGGGATGTAATATGAGGAAAGATTGAAAAGACTAGGCTTGTATTCACTGGAGTTTAGAAGGATGAGGGCGGAATCTTATAGAAACATATACAATTATAAAAGGACTGGACAAGCTAGATTCAGGACAAATGTTCCCAATGTTGGGCAAATCCAGAACCAGGGGGCCACAGTCTTAGAATAAAGGGGAGGCCATTTAAGACTGAGGTGAGAAAAAAACGTTTTCTCCCAGAGAGTTATGAATTTGTAGAATTCCCTGCCACAGGGGGCAGTGGAGGCCAAGTCACTGGATGGATTTAAGAGAGAGTTAGATAGAGCTCTCGGGGCTAGTGGAATCAAGGGATTTGGGGAGAAGGCATGCACGGGTTATTGATTGGGGACGATCAGTCATATGAATGGCGGTGCTGGCTCGAAGGGCCGAATGGCCTCCTCCTGCACCTATTTTCTATGTTTCTATGTTTCTTTGGGATGTTGGAAGAAATGGGAGCACCCAAAGGAAACTCATACGGCCACAGGGAGAATGTACAAATCCACACAGACAACACAACACCCAAGGTGAGGATTTAACCCGGGTTTCTGGTGCTGTAAGGCAGCAGCTCTAGCATGCCATCCTCTTTGTTTCATGAAAAGACATTGCCATCTATGTAGACAAAATCTTTTTTTAGGACTAGATAATTGTAATTATGACTGACTACAGAACTCACTTTGAGCTCATGCAGCTATTTTGGGACATTTTATACTGAGACTGGATTATATAAAAGCCTAAATTAATGCCGGTTAGTTGAGATGACTGCAAGTAATACAGTCTTGTGGCCACACCTAAACACTGGTAGCGACTTTATACTTTCAGGATTAAATACATTGGCATGAAAACCATAAAAATTACAGAATAATACCACCACTGCCCCAAAATCCAGGCCAACATTTTAAGTGGGCTTTGCTGAATTCATCTGGTCTAATTCTGATTTTGAAACCTGATTTTTTTTTTATCAGCTTGTGTATGTATGCACATTCAGCACAAACAATGCGTCTCCTGCCATGGTTTAACTTCTGATAATGCATTACTTTGCACTTGGTTACCCATCTTATTAATATCTTCCTCGCAGTTCAATACATTAACCTAATGTGTTATGAAATATTACTGGAATGCAGCTCCCATGTAGTAAGCATCAGACCTCTGTGACTGCAGGTTTAAATCCCTGCAGAGACTAGATTTACTCGGCAGCCTGTGCTCAGCACAAGACAAATGCAGATGGTCAAAACAGAGGTTCCCTTTCATAAATAAAAGAGAAAGATACATTCTTCAGGAGAAGGTTTGGGATTTTTATTTTTAGCAGTCTCCAAAGTAAAGTGACGAAGTTTTATCAACAACTGAGCTGGAATTGCAAGCAACGTTTTATTGGAATTTTACATTTAAATTCACCATTTTAATGGAATCGTTATATGCTCTAGATTATAAGTACTGTAAATGTCGCCAATCTGGCCAATTAGTACCTTTATGGTTAATCAGAATCTGACAAATTGACTAATGTGTAATGTCCCAATTTTTTTGTAATTAATTGTCTTAATGTTGATTCATCTCCCTACTTTTCTGCCCTCAGAATAACAACACTTGCTCAAAGATCAGTTTACCATGCTCCAACTCTCTTCCTGTTCAGAATTTGTCCTTGCTCCGTTCGATTACTTCCCTCTGGAAATTGTCCACTTCCTCAATCGTGCTACTACGCTGGTGTTTATGGGATCATAGTGTTTTAATTTGTTACTTCACAGCTGTTATCAGGCAACTGAACAACCCTCTCATCAGCTGGAGTCTGGTCCTGACCTCCCATCTACATCATTGGAGACCATTGAACTATCTTTAATTGGACTTTACACTGACTTCAGTGTTATATCTTGCACTAAATGTTGCTTCCTTTATCCTTTATCCTTTATCTGTAGACAGCTTGATTGTACTCATGTATAGTATTTTCTTTGACTGTAAACTATCTTTTAAACAGAAGATCTTTTGTGTACCTCTGTACATGTGACAATACTA
This sequence comes from Okamejei kenojei, assembly GCA_035221665.1. NCBI lineage: Eukaryota > Metazoa > Chordata > Chondrichthyes > Rajiformes > Rajidae > Okamejei > Okamejei kenojei. Next base: position 9,320,930 of record CM069133.1, read on the forward strand.
AACTAAACTAAAACTAACTAAATAATTCAAGTGGCTCCAGAAGTCTGGAGGAGGTCACACTGTGACCACTGTGTAGGATTTAAGAGCCTATAGAAGCTTAAAGATGGGTAACCAAGTGCAAAGTAATGCATTATCAGAAGTTAAACCATGGCAGGAGACACATTGTAAATGACATTGTCCTTGGGAGTGTTGTGGTGCAGCAAAGCCAAGGGGTCATGCACAAAGGTCTCTGAAAGTCACAATACAGATAGGCAAAGTGGTACTGAAGGCGTATTGCTTGTTTGCCTTCATCAGTTAGGGTAGTGAGTACTCGAGTTGGGATGTCATATTACAGCTGTATAGGACATTAGTGAGACCACACCTAGAATATTGTGTGCAATCCTGGCTGCCATACGGTAGGAAGGATGTAATCAGGCTGAAGGGATTGCAGGAAAGATTCATGAAGATGTTGTTGTTACACAGTAAATGATAGAGCTCTGGACAGTTGCAAAACAGGGAAATCTGGGAGCACAGGGACAGGGAACCATAAAAGTGCTGAGACAGGTGGACAGTGTGGAGAAGAAGACATTTGACATGCTTGCTTGCACCTGGAAACATAGAAACATTGAAAATAGGTGCAGGAGTCGGCCATTCAGCCATTCGAGCCATCCAATCATCCAAAATCAGTACTCTGTTCCTGCTTTCTCCCCATATCCCTTGATTCCATTAGCCCTAAGGGCTATATCTAACTCTCTTGATTACATCCAGTGAATTGGCCTCTGTTGCCTTCTGTGGCAGAAAATTCCACAAATTCACTACTCTCTGGGTGAAAAAGTTTTTCCTCATCTCAGTCCTAAATGGCCTACCCCGTATTCTCAAATTGTGACTCCCGGTTCTGGATTCCCCCAACAAGGGGAACATTTTTCCTGCACCTAGCCTGTCCAATCCCTTAAGAATGTTATATGTTTCTATAAGAACCCCTCTCATCCTTCTAAATTCCAGTGAATATAAGCCCAGTCGATCCATTCTTTCATTATATGTCAGTCCCACCATCCCGGGAATTAACCTGGTGAATTGTATTCAGTACATCAAAAGTTGGCATATCATGATGTACAAGTTTTTTGTGAGACCACATTCTGAGTCCTGTGTGCTCTTCTAGTTGCCCAACTATAGGAAGGGTGCAATTAAGTTGGAAAGGGTTGCATAATAAATTCACCAGGATGTTGCTTGGGTTTGAGTTATAGGGAGAGGTTGGTTAGGTTGGGATTTTTTTCGTTGGAGTGCAGGTGGCTGTGGGGAGACCTTATTGCGATGCATAAAATCAAGAAGGGCATGAATATAGTGAATGCTCACAGTCTTTTTCCTCATGGTAGAGGATTCTAAAACTGGAGGGGCAAAGGCTTAAGGTGAGATGGGACACATTTTAGAGGGAACCCAAGGAAAACCATTTTCATCAGAAGGTATTCCTTACCTGAAATGCGACAGGAAAGTCTAGAAGTGGATACAATTATGACTTTTAGAAGACATTTGAACAGATTTATGGATAGGGTTTAGAGGGACATGGGACAAATGCAGGGAAATGGCGGTAGCCCAATATGCCAACTTGGTTAGAATGATCTTGGTTATAACAGACCAATGGGCCTGTTTCCCTGCTGTGCTATGTCTCTTCAGTTTCTGGGTGGGAAAAAAAGAAGGAATTAGATGTCTCTTCCAAAAATGTTATGATGTGTCATGCTTGAGTTGCTATGGAAGATGAATATAAACCTTATTGGGACTGAAATAAATAAATAACTTGCAATTCAATGCAGTATTGACAATTGGGAATAATGAAATTTAGATAAATCCTTCTTTTAGATGATAGATCAATAAGGGTTATGTCTGTTTTCCATCAATTTATTTTACTAAACTTAGGAAGGTACATTATAACAAGAAAAAACAGAATCAGGAATACATAATTCCACCTCTCATGCTTGCTGTGCCATTCAAAACGATTGTTGTTAATAGTAAGAGTAAATGCAAACTTACCAGTTTGAAGTTCGATCTTTATTTTATGAGGAGTTACGTTGGTGATTACATGAAGAACCTCGCCAGTTCGCATGCGTGTCAATCTTCAAAGCAGCGGTATGAAATCAAAGATAACAATAATCGAAGTAACATAGTAAGATCAGCAACTTGGGAACTACCAGATGACCTTTGTGAGAGAGGGTTGGGCGTGGAGGGCACATCATCACCATATTTTACTTCGGAGTCACATGAGTGATTCCGTGAAGGGGTTCAAAGCTCTGTGATTTCATGCCGCAGATTCCAGTCCCGGCGTCTCACTGCATCGATTGACTCAGGATGAGTGAATAATCAACAATGCATTAACCATGACATTGAATCAAATGTATTAATGGTTTACGTTAATAAAGGATCAATAGATTAGTATTCAAACATAAAACACACGGTATTGGGGGTTCAGTATTGATGTGGATAGAGAACTGGCTGGCAGACAGGAAGCAAAGGGTAGGAGTAAACGTGTCCTTTTCCGAATGGCAGGCAGTGACTAGTGGGGTACCGCAAGGCTCTGTGCTGGGACCCCAGCTACTTACAATATATATTAATGATTTGGACGAGGGAATTGAATGCAACATCTCCAAGTTTGCGGATGACACTAAGCTGGGGGGTAGTGTTAGGTGTGAGGAGGCTGCAAGGTGACTTGGATAGGCTGGGTGAGTGGGCAAATGCATGGCAGATGCAGTTTTTATGTGGATAAATGTGTGGCAAAAACAGGAGGGTAGATTGTTATCTTAATGGTGGCAAATTAGGAAAAGGGGAAATGCAACGAGACCTGGGTGTCATGGTACACCAATCATTGAAAATAGGCATGCAGGTGCAGCAGGCAGTGAAGAAAGCAAATGGTATGTTAGCATTCATAGCAAAAGGATTGGAGTATAGGAGCAGGGTGGTTCTATTGCAGTTGTACAGGGTCTTGGTGAGACCACACCTGGAGTATTGTGTAAAGTTTTGGTCTCCAAATCTGAGAAAAGACATTCTTGCCATAGAAGGGGTACAGAGAAGGTTCGCCAGACTGATTCCTGAGATGTTAGGACTTTCATATGAGGAAAGACTGGATAGACTTGTCTTGTACTCGCTAGAATTTAGAAGACTGAGGGGGGATCTTATAGAAACTTACAAAATTCTTAAGGGGTTGGATAGGCTAGATGCAGGAAGATTGTTCCCGATGTTGGGGAGGTCCAGAACAAGGGGTCACAGTCTAAGGATAAGGGGGAATTCCTTTAGGACCGAGATGAGGAAAACATTTTTCACACAGAGAGTGGTGAGTCTCTGGAATTTTCTGCCACAGAAGGTAGTTGAGGCCAGTTCATTGGCTATATTTAAGAGGGAGTTAGATGAGGCCCTTGTGGCTAAAGCGATCAGGGGGTATGGAGAGAAGGCAGGTACAGGATACTGAGTTGGATGATTAGCCATGATCATATTGAATGGCGGTGCAGGCTCGAAGGGCCGACTGGCCTACTCCTGCACCTATTTTCTATGTTTCTATGTTTCCATGTAATAGCAACCCCTCTAAGTCAGGGGATGCTAAAGTGAACGCAAAACAGAATGGACAAGCAGCCCGGGTCGGCAACCGGCCTATGGTAACATTTTTAGAAATTAATTCACATGACCATCCTGCAGTCGCGAGGATATGGTCGAAGGGAATGTCCATTGCCCTAGCCGCTGACGTTGATGCCACCCGGATGAAATGAGATGTAAAATTGTTAGTGTTAGTACCTGCATTACCAGAACCATCTTTAGCCACCTTGAAATAGTCTGAACTGACTTTTCCTTGTGTGGTTGCTTATGGTTAATAAACAATGCTGATTCCACACCTTGTAGGGTTCTGGTGGCCTTGATCAAATATAGCAAGCCTGCCCACACACATAAATGTGAGTCCGTGGGGTATGTCGAAAAATGATCTTAAATCCTTGGTCTGCTCTGTTTGTGTAGATCAGAAATGTAAAACGTAATGGCATTTGCAGCCATATCCAGCCACAGCTTCTGCAATGTCTGCCCTCATTGTGCTGATCCTAGTGTCATGACTAAGGATGTAGCTGGCTCTGGTAAAGTATTGTTAACCCAATCCCATACCGCGTATACGTGTACTGGAAGAACCTGTGTTAAAGACATCATTTACAAACTCGATATCCGGGTTGAAATCTGACAAGAGCGGATCCCGTTTGCTGCAGCTAATATGATGGGAATGCACGTTCAGCACAGTTAATGGCCCTATAACTCTATATTGTCAAAACCATTTGAGAATGAACTGGAAGATGTCAGTAATCTGACCATATTAAATGTAACATTAACATTAAACAAAAAAAAAATGCTTCCAAACTTCTGAATAGGAATGTACTGCTTTTTTGGTGCTATCCCTGCACTCTGCAGTGAGCACATCCATGGACCGATGTGACAATCTGAGCCGTAAGGCAGTCCATTCAGAATGTGTAAGTCAATAATTGTTTTATTCTGCAGAGGTTGATTTCCTGAACCACACTTTCAACCAGCAAAGTTTTCATTTTTTAGAATAACCTGATACGATTGTATTATTATGCCTGACGGAAGAGGGAAGTATGGCTGCATACAGACAGTACGAAAACTAAAGCAAGATCTTGCTGACTTTATTTCAAGACCCGACTGATGAGGCAAAATGGAGGAAGACATAAAGAACATTCCTCCTTCATGTAGCGAGAATGTATCTCTCCGCACTGTTATGCCACATATTTTTGTAATCAGTGAATAAGCATGAAACCAACATGTCGATATTCGGTGTTCTATTGAACCATACTTTCATAATACTTTGTGATGCAACCCCTTTTCTGTGTTGTCATCGATCTGAACTTGATGATACACCAGTGGCAAAGGAGATTAGATAAATTATTACTGGGCACTTTTACTTGATTACGATGTGACTAACATATGCCACCACCGTAGTGCATCAACCTGAAGTTGAGCATGTATATTCGCTCAATAGCTCTTTACCCATGGGGTGCATCTATAGTCTATAGTTAATTGATACCAACAACTGAAGAATTGGCAACTCATGCAAATCTCCTCCACCTCCAAACTAGAGATGATATTCACAATTTTCCACCTGAGAGCACTTAGCATCAGTTTGTAAATAACTGAAATTCGACTGACCAAACTACTGGAGCAATGCTGAATACTGTTTATTCATCATTGTGACTTGGGTAGCTTCAGCTGGTAATAGCATAGGTTTGTTAGCAATGATCTACATGTCATTTAAGAGGTTGCTACTTTGCACAATGTCAGTTCACCGACTTGCACAGCTGAAACATAGCTACTATATTGCCAATTACTCTTGATGACTAGGAGTCAGATTTATAACAGGTTTCTATTAACTCCAATCTCTTACCACTGGGCAGAGTCAAAGGCTAATTAATAGTTAAAGGTAAATTCCAATGACCAACCAGTCAATTTGGTAACAACTTAAAGTTAACTGGATGGATGAGCCCAATTTCTCAAATATAATTTGAGGCTGAAACAGATGATTTTAACAAAAATACAGTTTATCCCATTTTACAATGTTTTACTGTTATTATTACAGTTATCATTTACTTTTAATAATCTCCAATGTCTCTGATGATCCCTGTAAATTTGAACCGCATAGACTGTATCTATGACCCTTATGAATCAGTTGTTAGTCAGTAACAAAGTTCTCTATTCGGAAAATTTTATACTGCACATGCGAGTTAAACGACATTCTCCATCTTTCATAATGAACAGGCCACTCCTGCCATCATTCTCATAACCCCGAGCCTACGTCAAAGACCATTCTGGTCCTAAATCCAAACTTGCTTGGATGCTAGTAATGTGCAGTTTTACATGGGTGGATGCCACTAAGTAGCTGACTATGTCTTGCCGTTTGTGGATTGTACAATCAAGTGTAAACATTACCATCTTGTAAGTGGTACACTCACCCGTGTTTCGGAAGTGCCAGACCCACCTATTTGCCTGGTAGGGTTTTGGAACCTCTGTTCAGCTGTCATGCTGCCACCAGCTTCAGTGAACCGCTACTGCCTATAAAGGCATGGGGTGCGTTGTTGCTGAAAACGATGAACCTTTGCCCGCCGTTGGCCTTGATTGGTCCGACAGCAGTCAAATGGAGGGGGACAGGCGGGGTCGGCAGAGCGCTGTGGAGAGACTGGCTGCCGACAAGGCCAAGAACTTGAAGAGCCAGATGGCAAGGGGGTGCAAAGTCGAGCCCAATGGTTTGGGCAGCTCTGCCCTCGAGGAAGGCAGCGGCAGCAGGGCCAACAGCAGCATGAAGATTTAACTGGCCTCCGGCAACCCCAGCAGAGCGGGCAGCTGGTGCTCCCGCCTGACATTATGCGTCGCTCCAGCTCCAAGAGGCAGCTCAGGCTCGATTCGCTAGTCATGTACCAGCAGAAGTGCGAGTTTGCGCTATGAGCAGCGGCCACCAGCAGCACCTAAGGGTGCACAAGTAACCATTCCAGCAGCGCCCCAGGAAGCACCAGTCGCCACGCCAGCAGCATCCCAGGGTGCACAAGTAACCACGCCAGCAGCATCCCAGGGTGCACAAGTAACCACGCCAGCAGCGCCAAGAGAAGCAGCAGCAGGTCGCCCCAAGGAGCCGCTCAGGCGGCAGGTTGGTGGGCAGATTATGGCGCCTGCACTCTGACCTCAGCTGCCGGTTCTCCCGAGCCTGCTCGGCCTACGACAGTTTCTTCGAGCACTGCGGACTCGAGCCGGAGTAATCGAGAACCTGGCCAGGGAGAAGTTGGCCGCCGACGCCGCCTTCGAAAGCCTTGCCCTCATGTTTCGCAGCGTGGAAGGCCTGTCCCACACGGGTGACATTTTCGGCAACAGCCTGAAAAAAGGTTGTCGAGTCGTGGTCGGGTCGTGACGCAGCCTGATGCGTGGTGACGCATGTAGTGACGCGCGGTAACTCCCTGTCACCTCTGGATTTTGGAATGTTCAAAATCCAGGGGCGACATCTGGGTGTCTCATCATGTCGCGCGCCCTGTCATACGCTGATGTATGCTGCCCTGCGGGTGACGACTGGTTAGGGTTAAGGGTTGGGGTTAAGATGGGCTGTGAAATATTCTTCCTTCAATGCATGGATTTTAAACATTAATATATTAAAATTAATACAATAAAATCAATTGTGCAAATGAAAAGATGTCTGTCCAGTTTTATTTACAGATGTATTGGTTCGCTTCCAGATCCAATCACCATCTCTAACTTTTCACAGGGATGGATTCAGTGAGTGTAGACTGAACTCCCCTCTCCCCTCCACCCCCCACTTCCGTTATTCTGTTATTTCTTTGGGGGGGGGGGGGGGCTGGGTGAATCAGTGCAGGATGGATAGATGACATGGGGGGGAGGGGGGGAGGGGGGGGGGGGGGAGGGGGGGACGGGTTTGAGAAAGCAATCGGTGTGGAATGGATGGATTGATGTGGAGGTGGCAGGAGAATCAAGGTGAGGTGGATAGAGAGATCAGGATGAATAGATGGGGAGGGGTGGTAGATGGGGAGGGGAGCACAGGAGATGTCAGTGAGGACTGAATAGAGGGGGGAATGGGAGAGTGTGGGGTGAGAGGTGGGGTCCCAGGATAAGGGGGGGGGGGGTGGAGGGCGGCGTACAAGAGAGAGAGAGAGAGAGAGAGAGAGAGAGAGGAAGGGGCAGAGGAGGTGGTGAGGAAGGAAGGTCAGCCCTCCTCGGACAGGGACGGCATCATCGCCCCGCCGTCCCTGTCCATTGCAAAGTGCCACCGCCAAAGGGGGGAGGCTGTTGGGAACTCCTTGCCAAAGTCTCCCCTCCTCCGCCAGCCAACAGGAAGGTGCGGGGCCGAGCGGTGCAGGTGCTTCTGACGGCAGAAAGGGACCTCTTCCCTCGCACCCTTCTTTCCTCGCTCCCTCCCTCGGCATGCAGGAGGGGTTATTTTGAAAGCGGTTGTGGTCGTTGGCGGAGTGGCGTTCACTGAATTGAAATGATTCAGCGGCCGCTGTGAGGGCTGGCACGGTGCATGAGGAGGTGGAGCCGCCGTCCCCACTGCTGCTGCTGCTGTGCGGGGCCCGTCATACACTCCGACCCTCCGTCACCCCGCACTACAGCCGTCGCTGCCGTCGGCCAGAAACGATGGGGTGTGGTGGGAAAGGCGAGGTTGGGGGGTGGCAAAGGCAAGGTTGGGGGGGGGGGGGGGGGGCGAGGGCCCAGTGGGGGGTGGGAAAGGGGCGAGGTTGGCGGGGGCGAGGGCCCAGTGGGGGGGTGGCAAAGGTGTGGTTGGGGGAGCGAGGGCCCAGTGGGGGGTGGGAAAGTTGAGGGGAGGGCGAGGGACCGGCGGGAGATGGGGTGGTGATGTGGACCCGGCCTGGTGTTGGGTCACGGCCGCTGCCAGGACTTGGTTCAGATTCACTCCTTCCAGCTTCCCGCCCGGCGACGGGAGAATGGTCTCCTCGGACCGACCGGCAGCAGCGGACGGGACCCGCCGGTGAGGCTCCAACGCCGCGGATGGAGGCGATGGACCGGGTGGGCAAACACCGCCCCCCGCCCCCGGAGAAACGAGAACTCCATTTTTTCCAAACCATCCCACGGGTCGGATTGGACCTTTCGCGGGTAGTTTAACACCCCCGATATAAAACAAACAGATTCAACAAACGGAAACAGCAACGCAATACTTCACGGCCCCACTCACCCAAACTAGGCCCGAATCATCGAGGCGATGCATTCAAAATGGCGGTAATCTGATCCCGCCCACTGCGCACGCGCGGAGAGACGGCGTCAGTTTGCGTCGCTTCTGCATCTTTGGTCACCAGCTTCCCCCCACTGCGCAGGCGCGGATGGTCGCAAATATATATTTTATTTTTTTCCTCTGAATTTTTTTTCCTCTGGAAAAAAAGGGGGGTGCGGTCGCACCCAACACACCCCCCCCCTTCGGACGGCCATGTGTTATAGTGTTACATCATAGTGTATTAAATCATGGAGAGCATAGATAGGGTGAAAGCACACAAACTTTTTTTCTCCAGGCTTGGGGATCAAGAACTACAGGGCATAGATTTAAGAAGAGAGGAGAAAGATTTAATAAGAATTCAAGGGGCAATTTTTCCACACAGAAGGTGGTACATATGAAATGAACTGCCAGAGGAAGTGGCTGAGGTATATACTGTACAATAATATTTAGTAGACATTTGAACATATGCGCAGATAGGAACAGTTTAGTGGAATATGGGTTAAACACCAACAATGGGACCATCTTAGATGGGCATCTTTGCGAGCATGGTCGAATTGTGCCGAAGGGCATGTTATCTCCTACTAATCACTTCCTTTATCTCCTACTAATCATTTGCACGAGAGGTAATTCACAGTCGTCAATTCACCTAACAATCCTCATGCCTTCGAGATGTAGAAGAAAATGGAGAACCCAGAGGAATCAAATGTGGTCACAAGGAGAATGCGCAGACAACACTGGAGGCTCGGATTGAGCCCAGGTCGCTGGGATTGCGAGCCACAGAACCACCCACTGAGCAATGCGTCACCTATTTCCAGCTCTCATTTCATATGAGGCCCCACAAAATCTAGATTTGTCCCTTATAGTTAATTAACTATTGCAAATTACCTCTAGTGTAAATGATTAGTAGAAGATAAGGGTACCGTTCTTGTGCCTGTGAAAGTGGAATTTGCAAAGAAATGAGTGGGGCGATGTATGAATTCAATGGGCTGAATAATCTCTGTCTATGTCATGAAAAGTATGAAAAGGATGAGGAATAAAATGGTACCTCCAAAGATGCTGCAAACAATGGGCAGCTCATGAGAAAAATGTAGACATTGGTTTTGAAAAGAAGATCGGACAAGAAAGTACAATAGTAGCTCGCTGTATGAATGGGAGGCATGGCAAAAAATTATGGGGAGCAAGCTGAGTCAATATTAAGGCAGGTGAAGTAATGCTCTAATGCCCATTCCTGTCCACCTGACTTTCATTCCAAATTAAAAAGGAAAGTGCTGCGGGATGTAGGCTTGAATGTGAAGAGTCTTCTTGATTAAGTCACCGATCGTGGTCATACCAACCCTTTTCCCATCCAATGGCCAAATAATAATATGTTCCAATATTGTCCCAACAGCCATGTAATTGTCATTCATGCTTTTGAATTGGGCTGATAGGTTGGAAGAGTCAAACTCAACAGTCTACTGCCGAATGTGTAGGAAGGAGCCGCAAATGCTGGAGTAAACCGAAGATAGACTCAAAATGCTGGAGTAACTCAATGGGACAGACAGCATCTATGGGAAGAAGGAATGGCTACCAAGCTCACATATTTGAGCTTGGTAACAGCTGATTGAGAATGTTCCCACTGATCCACAAGAATGATAATACTAATCCAAGCTCTCTGATTAGTGCATGTGTTGAACTGGGGCATCCATTTAGTTCACCTCTGGGTTTAATAGAATTTTGGTAACGAGGACTAACGAGATGTTAACTTTGTCCCGCTGCTTTAAAGAATTTTTAAAAATATTTCACCAGCCAAACAGATATTTTCATGAGTACTATGATGGTAACATTGATTCAGCGAGATTTCATGGGAACCTTACATGCGCTGTCAGCAATACTTTCACATCCGCTTTAAAAATAAACAGAAGTAGCTATTTTTCATGAAAGATACTAAACATACTTTGTACATTTATTTATGTGGGGTGGAGGACCTGGTGAGTTAAGTGATTTATATCTGGACAGGTTCTGAATTTGAATGCAGAAGTTAAAGGTTTCAAGATTACTAATTGGCATGAGATCAATGTTGCATGGTTGCTGATGCAAGGTGCCTTCAGTCGAAATAAGGACAACCATGTCTCTTTGAACATCAACATTTCTCAATCTCCCACTATTTAAAAGGTACTTAGTATTTCTGTTTTATTTCCTGGTAGTTAACCTCACATTGTTGCCACATTGTATATATAGTGATGCTTCACTGCTGACAATGCACTAATTTTGGTTAGATGTTAACCTTTACAGGCGATCCCTGCATTATAGCCGTTAGGGTGATGTAAATTCGCTCTAACTGAATTTGCAAATCACTATCCAAAGATCTGAAAAACGGAGGATGATGCAGCTTTGTGCTATGAAAAATGAGATACAGACCACTTTAAAAGAACTTAACCCTCTCCCTTCCCCTCATTAAGCGGGCTACACCGGAATTTATCACTATGTCTGCAATCTAACAATTAAGTTATAACAAATACAGTGAGATTACTGATCACCCGTACACTCACAAAAACCTGCTATTGTACACACAAATTCATCCCGACATGCTTATACCAGCAGCTTGTCTAAAAATCATGCTCTACCATCTGAGACAAAAGACAAAATATGAAAACCCCACTCATAAAGTGTTTGAACTTAGACAGTATTGAGTCAGTGTTTGAGATGAAGCTACATAGGTGATTCATTAAACTGAAGAATTTCTTTATATTCACATGGATATGAAAGATTCTAACATGGAAATAAAATATCCCAAATACTCTATATCGTAGAGCAGCAGGGAAGATACCCTAGTGTTTTGACCCAAATAGTAGATGTAACAAGGATAACTGGTCATGTATCACATTGATTGTGGCACTCTGCTGTGAACAAAAGGGATGCAGTATTTTCCAACAAAACAGCAGTCGTGTTATCCCAGAAACAACTAATTAGCTGAAAGTACTTTGGAAGTCATGTGTCGAAACTGCGAATACATATGTAAAGCTTTTACCAAACATATGCACGGCAACAAGCGAAAAGGTGAATAGCGATAAGAATGCAAACGAGCTTCAAAAGCACGTCAGCAATCTGAGTGAGTAGACAACTTGACAGATGGAGAAATGATAGGGTGTACACAGCTAGAGAAACGGAGTACTGGGAAGGATGACTGTGCAGTGGCCAGGTATAGCAATAACTGGAGCAGGGATTAACCATTACAAGCCATGTATGTGGGTCTGCAAAATAGCATGTGATGCAATACCAAGCACCACCTGGGCTCTTTTGACTGTTCACTGGTTTAATGTGGTGATGTTTACGAACAGAGACATCTGTTTGGTAGGAAAATTATTTTCCCTAGGGTGAAAAATGTCAACGTTAGAGGCTTAGATTTAAGGTAAGATGAGCAAAGTTTAACGGAGATTTGCGGAGCAAGTTTTTTACACAGAGGATGGCAAGTGCTTGGGGTGGTGGTGCAAGCAAATACAATGGAGCCGTTTAATAGGCTTTTACCTAGGACCATTGAATTGCAGGGAATGGAGGGGCATGGATCATGTGCAGGCAGATATGGTTTGTTTATCTTGGCATCATGTTTGGCACACACATTATGGGCCAAAGATCCTGATCCTGTGCTATACTTTGTTATGTTCTATGTGCCACGACTATAGATAATGATGGTCGATGTGATCTGTGGATGATGATAAATAATATTCTGGCGCATTAAGCTCCATGTTATGTCAGAATGGGTTATAAGATGAAAACTGAAATTCTGGAACTACTCAGGGTCAAGTTGCATCTGTGGGAAGAGAAACAGTTAATGTCTCAGGCGAGAGATCCAGTGCCACAACCTGAAATAAACATTATGTTTCTCTTTCCACTGATGCAGCCTGAACTGCTGAGGTTTCTATTGATTTTACCTTTGTTACATGTAACAGGCATAATTGGGTGTGCATGCAAGGCTGAAGAAACGTTAGATATTCATTTTTCCAGTTCTGTTGAAGCACAATGGAGCTGAAACATTAATTCTTGGCTCTCAGTGAACCCTTCAATGTAATTTGTTACTCAACCGACTTAACAATGAAATTATTGCTGGATGCCAGATATCCCCTGGAAGTGGTCTGTAATCCATATCATAAAAATTTATGAGGTAACTTGGGCAAATTTCTTGGCAGTCAGGACTGTCAGCACAATATTACTCATATGTAAACCAATGTTTTGAGCCCGCCAAATCTTTTTATTTTATTTAGCATTCACTTGGCAGAAAAATTGCGCTTTGGAATTTGTTCACATTCCATTACATTTTTTTGATTCAACCTCTGTTTTGTTTTAGTTGAAAACGGTGTAACACCACGTTTGTTAACTGCCCAGCACATTGCACAACACATTGACTCAATTTATTGTAGTCAGATTTTAAAATAATGCTGTGACTAGCTGCTATATTGACTGAGAAAAATAAAGTGTTATTTCCCACCACCACCAAATTATTTTACAAATGTTAGGAACAAGTCCCTCAATCCTGGATAGACACAAAGTGCTGGAGTACATCAACAGGTCAGGCAGCATCTCTGGAGAAAAAGGATAGGTGATGTTTCGGGTCGAGATCCTTCTTCAGAGTCTCAACCCGAAACATCACCCATCCTTTTTCTCCAGAGATGCTGCCTGACCTGTTGATGCACTCCAGCACTTTGTGTCTATCTTTGGTATAAACCAGCATCTGCAGTTCTTTATTTCTACTCCCTATGTTCTGGGATGTATTTCAGTTCTATATTCTCATATCTCAGTTTGGAATGTTTCTTCCAATTTAAACAACAGCAATTATATTCTGTCCAAGGTCTAAGTGCCAAATGTGTAAATGACATGAATTAAAATTTTAATTAAAAGATTTACCCTGTTCAATGGAAAAAAATCTTATTTTATAATCTGTCTGAGAAGGCTCTGGAAATCAAGTTTTGTTTTGCATTGGCATCACTCATTCATGTAAAATAACACTAATTGAATTTAGGAGTTAACTTCAAAGAATTAACAAATGAGAGAAATACTGGACAAGTATTAATATGGTATTACATTTTCTTCAATTCCAAAAAGGCTGATGTTGAACCAAAAAACATAATAGAATGTGAACAAAGAAGCATCCTTGTGTAGGACAAATGAAAAAGAAAATAGTAAGATTAAATGAGAACTTACTAGTTTGAAGTTTGATCTTTATTTTATGAGGAGTTACGGTGAGCGATTACGTGAAGAAGACCCGCCAGACGCCTGCGCATCAATCATCAAAGCAGCGGCGTGAAATCACAGTAACTACCGTCAAAGTGATATAGCAAGACTCAGAAGTCTAGAACTACCAGATGATCTTTGCGATTATGAGGGCTGGGAGTGGAGGGCACGTAATCGCTCACTGTAACTCCTCATAAAATAAAGATCAAAATTCAAACTGGTAAGTTCTCGTTTAATCTTACTATTTTACTTCGGAGTCACGTGAGTGCTTCCGTGAAGATTTCAAAGCTCTGCGATTTCATGCCCGCAGATTCAGTTCCATACGACACACTGCTTCAGTTGACACAGGATAAACAAATAATGTATTGAACATTGTTTAAATTATACAATGAATGTTTTAAACAATAAAAGAACAGTAATAACCCCTCTCTCCCAGGGGAAATTACAAAGGAGAGTTCAAATAGAACCCAAAACAGCACGCCCAAATCCTTCCATTGCGAGGACAGGTTTATTATAAATTGTGAAAAAGGTTCCTTCACTGGACCATCCTGTGGTGAGGGTCTAAATGCACGTCCTGTGCCTTTGCTGCATACGATGATGCCACCCTGGTGGAGTGAGATTTAAACACATCAGTGTCTACTCCAGCATAATCCAAAACCTGTTTCGGCCATCTAGAAATAGTTTGCACTGACACCTTTCTATGAGGTTTTTTGTGGCTGATGAGCATCGCTGTTTCAGAGCCTCTGAGACTCTTGGTGACCTCGATATATTGACTTAGGTGCGTAACTACACATACTCAGGTCAATGGGGTATGCTTTAAAGCTTATTTTGGTTCCAGCCGTCCCTGGCCAGCTTTGTTTGATTAGATCATATACATCAAACGTAATATTATCTACAGAAGAATGCATGCTGTCCAGTCATAGCTTTTGCAATATCTGGACCTGTGGCACTGACACAAGCGCCATGAGCATGACCACTTTGAGCGTTAACTTCTGGAAAGGCAGACATGTAATTGGAGCCCATTACCGAAGCAGTGTGAGAACTATGCTCACATCCCAGATTTCCGTATATCTAAGTCTGGGAGGGTTTTTGTTAAAATACCTCTCATGAATCGGGCCACCAATGGATGAGATCCGACAGAGTGTTAACCGGACCCTTGCCCTAACATAGAAACATAGAAACATAGAAAATAGGTGCAGGAGGAGGCCATTCGGCACTTCGAGCCAGCACCGCCATTCATTGTGATCATGGCTGATCGTCCGCTATCAATAACCCGTGCCTGCCTTCTCCCCATATCCCTTGACTCCATTAGCCCCTAGAGCTCTATCCAACTCTCTCTTAAATCCATCCAGTGATTTGGCCTCCACTGCCCTCTGTGGCAGGGAATTCCATAAATTCACCACTCTCTGGGTAAAAAAGTTTTTTCTCACCTCAGTCTTAAATGACCTCCCCTTTATTCTAAGACTGTGGCCCCTGGTTCTGGACTCACCCAACACCCTAAATAGGAGGACAAAGCACTTTGAGCACTATTAATGGCACTATAGCTCAACTGCTCGTCAAAATGCAATGTAGCAAGGAACTCCAATACATCCGGTATGCCTGCAGTATGATAAGATATATTTAACTGTAAACAGAACATCTCCCATTTCTTAATATGAGATACATATTGTTTTTTAGTACTATCTCTCCAGGCCACCGTAATCACTTCCACGGTCCTACTCGATAGTCCGAGTCCCTGGAACAGTCTGGTCAGAAGATACAAATCGACAGATTAATACGATCATATAAAGGGTGACTCTCTCCTGTCCCAGGGTGAACCAACAACTTGCTGCATTTGGGGATAGTCATGAATGGCTGTGTCATCAGTCTCAGAACCAATGGGAACCATGGCTGTGTGGACCAGTTTGGAACTACCCAAACGCCTACAGCGTAGTCATGCTCTATTTTGGTGAGACATTGACTGATGAGGAAGAATGGGGGAAAAGCGTAAAGAACGTACGTCCCCAATGTAGCGAGAATGCATCCACCGCTACTGCCCCTGGATCCGGTTCCCATGAGACATATTTAGGTAACTGGTGATTTAACCTGGATGCAACAGATCTATGTCTGGCAATCCATACCGGCTGACAATCATTTTGAAAGCTTTTGGATTCAGCATCCATTCTGTGTTGTTATTTAATTTACGTGACCTGGTGTCTGCCATTTTCACGTTATCTCTACCTGGTAGGTAGATATCTGGGACCCAGATGTTTCTTGTAAAGCACCAGTGCCAGATGAGGTTAGCCAGATTGCCACATAATAATGAATTAATTCCACCGATGTGATTGATATATGCAACAGCTGTAGTATTGTCAATCTGAAGCTGAACATGTAAATCATGCATTGTTGAGCAGAATGCTTTTAGGCCATAGAATGCACCCAGCAAATCTACGTTGTTTATCCCATGCCTCTGCAGGATTAATGCCTCACATCAGTTTGTAAAACTGAAGGTTATTGAGTCAGAATGTCTCTAGTACATCGTGAGGTATTAGTTATCCACCATCGCAACTCGGCGATAGCTTCGGCTGGCAACTGCATTGGTCTATCGAAATGACCTGCATGTTCTTTCAGTGCTTGTTCTTTAGCTCGTTGCACATTCTGATAGTGCAGAGGTCCGAACTGTACTGCAGGGAAACCCACCACTAATTTACCAATAACACTGGCTACTCATCGGATGGAGGGTTGTTGTTCATCAACCAGATTCCTACAGGCCTACATAATTTCTACAGTTTTGGCCATAGGCAAAGTAACTGACGTGTTAGTTAAATCAATGATGAACCCCAAATAGTCAATCATTCTAGACGGTACTAATTTGTATTTAATTGGATGGGTGAGGAACCTAACCTCTCAAACAGGTGTTTGATAACTGAAACCGACTCCATCTGATGAGTAGCCAGTGTTAGAAACTTAGCGGGTGCAGCAGCATCTAAGGAGCGAAGGAGATAGGCGACGTTTCGGGTCGAGACTCTTCTTCAGACTGGTCAGGGATCAGGGAAACGAGAGATATAGTGTACATTTTATAGTTATAACTATAGATATATAGTTACATTTTGTGTAACCCTCGATTCTCCAGCATCTGCAGTTTCTTCGTTAACACTGACTCAATAACCTTCAGTTTTACAAACTGATGTGAGTGCTTCGGGATGGGGAGCCACTGATACCGAGTCTAGCTGTGGTGGCAGATGGAATGTGCAAGAGGCATTAATCCTGCAGAGGCAGGGGATAAACGACGTAGATTTGCTGGGTGCATTCTATGGCCTAAAAGCATTCTGCTCAACAATGCATGATTTACATGTTCAGCTTCAGATTGACAATACCACAGCTGTTGCATATATCAATCACATGGGTGGAATTAAGTCATTATTATGTGGCAATCTGGCTAACCTCATCTGGCACTGGTGCTTTACACAGAAAAATCTGGGTCCCAGATATCTACCTACCAGGTAGCGATAACGTGAAAGTGGCAGGCACCAGGTCACGTAAATTCAATGACAACACAGAATGGATGCTGAATCCAAAAGCTTTCAAAATGAAAAATGTTTGTCAGCCGGTATGGATTGCCAGACATAGGTCTGTTGCACCCACCAACGATCTTTTGCCTGGGGAATATATTGGACATAATGCCGTCCTTTCAATTACCCCTTTTTGGAATAATATTCCAATTTCATCATTCACTTGTAGAGTTTCTGGTATTGAAATCCCAAAACCCGACTAGGTGTATTTTGTACGGGTGGATGTACGTCCGAGATAAACTCGATTCGAGACCCCCGGATACAGTCCAGCATGAATAGATCTGATGTTATGCAGCACCATGTATCATAGAACAATTGCAACTTACCCCCGACCGGTGACTGATCTCCACGGTTGCTGGATTCCTCTGTCTCCTGGCCCTGTTTGGGGTGTGTATTGGAGCGTGCCAATGTTTTGGTCCCTAGGTAAGGGACGTATCAGATATTAAACTGATAAGAACAGATGCTACACTTGATCTTAGCCAAAAGTCCAAAGAGCGATACGTGTAGCTGGGGTCGCCCGGCTTGGTCCTTGACCTGCACCATCGTCTCTAGCCCGTCTGAAAGGGTATGGTTTTTGAGGCGGCATCCTGCTCCCAGGATGAGTTTTGATGAGGCCGATTGTTTTTGCCCCATTGTCCAGGTCTTTTCCTACATATTAGAGGATTTGCGCAAGGCTGTGAACCGTGGGTTGAGCGTAGGCTTGATGGCTATTTCGTGAATAATTAATTTTCAAAATGGGCATTACACAGCAGGGCCCATATCCTGCTGTGTTTTTTGATAGTGGTGCCC
Organism: Okamejei kenojei; assembly: GCA_035221665.1. Taxonomy (NCBI): domain Eukaryota; kingdom Metazoa; phylum Chordata; class Chondrichthyes; order Rajiformes; family Rajidae; genus Okamejei; species Okamejei kenojei. The sequence continues at coordinate 9,339,209 of CM069133.1, forward strand.
TTGTACCATTTGCCCAAACGCCGTTATTCCTGCTCCAACCAGTTTCAGGACTTTCTGCAGCCTCTACTCATGCACCCATTTGAGTGATGCACAGTTAACTGGTGTCTGATGTCTCTTGCGAAGTTTCCTCCATTATGGAGTCCTGGAGCTGGTGAGAGGCCATATAGTTAACATTGCCGGCCAGGTTTTCATCCATCTGTTCACCAGCCGGTATGGCAAATTTTGCTTGCCACATCCGGCACACCTGGAGCATAGTTCATGTGCTTTGGTGCATGCTCTTTTGCAGTGTCACCAACTTCAGGGTCAGAGTCATATCCTGCCCTGGCTCTCCCGGCTCATGCTCACTGGAGGTATCATGCAGCCCTTAAAAAGGCGCTGTTGTTATGGGTCCCCATGCAGACTTGTAGGCATATTATTCTTCATACTCTTTTGCTATACGGACCTCTGCTAGAGGTTGCTGCTGAGAGCTGCTGGGGAACCCTGGGGGTATAAAACCCCAGCTGGAACACCTCCTGGTTGATCATTTTATCTATGAGGTGTTCCACATTGTCCAGACGCCCTAACCTTTATTTTTGGAAGGGGGAAATTCTTTCTGGCTCACTCATCAGAGTCGACAGACCTGGACAATTTACTCTTGGCCTGCCTCCCGACAGGAGTGGCCACAGTGCTCTGAAGCACCGGAGTTGCTGCCGCTGGCTGAACTGCTGGCGGCTCTGAAGTCAGCGTCTCAAAGCCGGCGTACACCCGCTGACCGAGCCCCGCGGGTAGGTTTTACTTTATAGGTGACACACTAGCCTTACTTTTTCTTGTTAATATTCTTTCCCTTTGGAAATGTCCCTGCTGGCTCCTGTAACCAGACTTACGGGACCTAGCAAACCGTAGAATATCTAAAACACTTACCTGCGGGTGTTTGACTTACCGCTGGTGGAGCTGCGCTCTCCAGCCTGTAGGTGCTCCATGCGCGTCTGATGTAATGACGCGCAGGCACACTGGCGGGGCTTCTTCACGGAATCACTCACGTGACTCCAAAGTAAAATTGAGCATTATATAGCAGTGACTGTCCAGTCACTCTACACCTCCCACCAGGAAGGTCTTAAAGCCCTCCGTTTCTTCCTCAACCACAGAACCAGCCAATTTTCATCTGCCAATACGCTCCTCCGCCTAGCAGAGCTGGTCTGGATCCTTAATAACTTCTCCTTCGACACCTCCCACTTCCTCCAAATCCAAGACGTGGCTATGGGCACTCGCATGAGCCCCAGCTGTGCCTGCCTCTTTGTAGGGTATGTCGAACAAACACTGTTCCAGGCGTACACTGGCCCTATCCCCGAACTCTACCTCCGCTACATTGATGACTACATCGGTGTTGCCTCCTGCACCCACGCAGAACACACTGACTTCATCAACTTCACGACTAATTTCCATCCTGCACTCAAATTCACTTGGAACATCTCCGACATCTCCCTACTGTTTCTGGATCTCACCGTCTCCATCACAGGAGACAGACTATTGATGGACATCTACTACAAACCTACTGACTTGCATAGCTATCTATACTACACTTCTTCCCATCCTGATTCCTGTAAAGACTATCCCCTACTCCCAATTCTTTCATCTATGCCGCATCTGCACCCAGGATGAGGTTTTCCATACTAGATCATCGGAGATGTCCTCATTCCTTTGAAAACGGGGGTTCCCCTCTTCCATTCCATCGCATACAGCATATAATCCTCCAACACTTTCGCCACCTCCAACGAGATCCCACTACTAGCAACATCTTCCCATCTCCACCCCTTTCTGCTTTCCGCAGATACTCTCTCCGCAACTCCCTGGTCAACTCGTCCCTTCCAACCCAAACCACCCCTTCCCCAGATACTTCCCCCTGCAACCGCAGGAGACACCTGTCCATTTACCTCCCCCCTCAACTCCATCCAAGGACCCCAACAGTCTTTTCAGGTGAGGCAGAGGTTCACTTGCACCTCCTCCAACCTCATCAACTGTATCTGCTCTTCCAAGTGTCAACCTCTGTGCATCGGTAAGACTAAGAGCAGGCGATCATTTTGCTGAACACCTCCGCTCAGTGCACCTTAACCTACCTGATCTCCCAATGGCTCAGCACTTCAACTCCCTCTCCCATTCCCAATCTGACCTTTTTGCCTTGGGCCTCCTCCATTGTCAGAGTGAGGTTCTGCGCAAATTGGAGGAACAGCACCTCATATTTCTCTTGGGTAGCTTGTACCATAGCGGTATGAACATTGACTTCTCTAACTAGCCCTTGCTTTCCCTCTTTCTCCATCCCCTCCCCTTTCCAGTTCTCCCACCAGTCTTACTGTCTCCAACTACATTCTATCTCCGTCCCGCCCACTCCCCTGACACTAGTCTGAAGAAGGGTCTTGACCCGAAACATCACCCATTCCTTCTCTCCAGAGATGCTGCCTGTCCCGCTGAGTTACTCCAGCATTTTGTGTCTATCTGTGCATCATATTTGTTTAGGACCAAAGATCCTATGCAGTAGAGGAGAATATCCACTAATGCTGATGCGAAGGTAATAATAGAGCAAAGAGTTCCCATGTGTACATCTATGCATCTGAATTTATGTCATATGGATTCTTTTGTGCTGTTAAATTGTGTTTCCATGAGTCAGTTGATGACAGTATTGAAGCACTGATTTCTGAGTAAAGGTAACAAGATTAGGTCATATGCCTCTTCAGGCATTGTTCACTTAGATCATTACTGAAAAGGATTGATCATACCATGAAAACATTGATTCACCTTTATTCAATATCTTTGGATGCCCATTCCTAACAATGACATAGTCTCCATTTTTTCCTTACAGAAGTCCTTATGTAGATGATAATTACTTCGAGAAGAAAAAGGCTGGAGGAATTAAAACCTAAACATCAGCAGCTTTCTGCTGCTACACACTACAGCGGGAAAAAGGGCTAACAAGATGATTGTGGGAGATTAGGTAGAAATTGCTCCAAGATAAAAAACACAACAGGATGAAAATGTGATTGGGCCTCGATGGGTATCAACGCCGTATTATATAAACATAGAAAATAGGTGCAGGAGTAGGCCATTCGGCCCTTTGAGCCAGCACCGCCATTCAATACAATCATGGCTGATAATCCAAAATCAGTACCCCGTTCTTGCTTTCTCCCCATACCCCATTATATAGATTCATAACTTACTGAAGCCAATATCAAACTTCCATGCATCCCTTCTAGAGGTGATCCACCACTTCTCCCAGAATTTACTTCATGGTCACCATCAGCAAGACACTCAAATTGTTATTTAAATAAACTCATTGTTTATCAGGTTCCAGAAACTAATCACCAATGATTTCCACGTTAGTATGGGATTGGGATACATGGATACATACATTGAGGAGGCGCAAAGCACAGTGATCAGGTACATTTTGTATGTAATCAGGTTGAAGACAAAAATCACTGTATTTTCCAATTCATCGAATTGTTGATAACATGGTTGTTCTACTGATAGCAAAGCTTGTGATATTGAGATGACAAATATGAATCAGTTATTCAAAGACTTTAAGATGGTAGATTTGTGTGCTTGATTATTATAAAGGAACAATACTACATTAAGGAAATAAATATAATTTTAAAAAAGCAATGAAGCACTTTCATCACAATAGTAAGCCATGTTGAAATGTTAGATTTAACATGGACCATTTTGTAAAATGTATTATAAATTCTAATGTGCATTCCTTAAGTGACATCTCGATCGTGTGACATTCCTGTGCCCTAATTTTGTGACATATTAAATTAAGAATCATGCCAACTTGTTCCATTCATCACACACTAACCTCCTGCTGTAGTCCTTTCTGCAAGAGGCATTCTGTAAAAATGACTAATAGCTAAGGTGGGTAATAGTAAAGAAACTGTAACCTAGTTTGTGTCTCACCAAATGGTGATAGAGTGCCACTGTAAAAAGTATTTGTTGCTTGGATATAATAAATAAGAAGATTGATATAGTTAAACTTTACAGTATATAACTTTTGAAGCAAAAGAGTGTTAAATTCATTTATGATAATTACATAAGATGGGACAGTATTCCTGGAATAGACTAGTCTCAGTATTGCATCAATTGTCTATTCAATTTATTGAGAGCTCGGTGGCACAGTGGTAGAGTTGCTACCTTACAGCGCTTGCAATGCCGGAGACCCGGGTTCCATCCCGACTACGGGCGCTGTCTGTACGGAGTTTGTACGGTCTCCCCGTGACCTACGTGGGTTTTCTCCGAGATCTTCGGTTTCCTCCCACACTCCAAAGACGTACAGGTTTGTAGGTTAATTGGCTTGGTAAATGTAAAAATTATCCCTAGTGTGTGTAGAATAGTGTTAATATGCGGGATTACTGGTCAGTGCAGAACTGGTGGGCGAAGGGCCTGTTTCCACACTGTATCTCTAAACTAAACTAAACTAAACTAAACCATGTCTATTACATTTTTTTAAATGGGTCCAAATAATTATTCAAATAAATATCTAATAATCTTACACTGGAATGCCTATGAACTCAGGGCATTAACGGGATGTTGGATTACTGAATCAATAAAGCAACTTCCTCTCCTCTTTTACCCCAACTTCTATCTCGCCTGTAACAACTGTACCTTACAACATTAAGCTGCCAGTCCTGTACCTCCCTTATCCAGGTTTTCGTAATGGATATCATGTCCCAGTCGCACTTACCTAGCCACACCCTGAATTCATCCGCCTTATCCATTAGGCCTCTCACGCTGAAATAAATGCTATTTATTCCAACCATTTTCCTCACTCCTGCATATTGCAGCTATTGAACTTTCTGTCAATTGCCTCTGTACAGACTTATAGCCTCCCATCTGCCCCACTACTGCATTGGATCTCATCCCTCTGCCAATCTAGTTTAAACCCTCCTGAGTATCACTAGCAACATTGACTGCCAATTCAGGTTCCCCTCTAGTTCAAATCCCATTCCTCTTGGACAAGTCACCTAAGCTCCAGAAGAGATTCCAATGGAATAAAGCTTCGAATCCCTGCTCTCCGCACCAACTCCTCAGCTAAGCATTCACCTGTCCTATCTTCCATTTTCTTCCCTCACTAGCAAGTAGTACGACAAGTAATCTGGAGATCGTAATCCATGAGGTCCTGTCTGTTAATTTTCTCTTGGTGAGGCTGCACTTGGAATATTGTGTTCAGTTTTGGTCTCCCTGCTTTAGGAAATATGCCATTAGGCTGGAAAGAGTACAGAGAAGATGGACTAAATGTTGCCAGGACCCGAGCTGCCAGAGGAGGTAGTTGAGGCAGGTACTAAAACAACATTTGAAAGACATTTGGACAGGTACATAGATAGGAAAGGTTTAGACTCTAAACTTTAGAGGAATAGTCAACAATAATCCCAATAGTCAACATGGCAATGACATAGTGGAATATGGGCCAAATGCCAGAAAATGGGACCAGCTTCTAAGTGGCATCTTTGTCTGTATGAAAAGGTTGGGTCAAAAGTCTGATTTTGTGCTGTGTGACTCTATGACTCTGTGGGAGCTTTACCTTGAGAAATATATCAAACTTTTATTTTCTTCTTTTAACTTTGATGATTTATTTTTGTGCTACAGACCAGTTGATTCATAGGAGGCAAGGCTCAATTCAAGGTTTTGTTGTTTGACTTGGAGCACTGTTTCAATTATCCTCTGCACAAAGCATGCCCATCAAGAATGGTAGCATTTTGCCAAGAAACTGGTATTGGTGTTAACTGCAAAGAGCCTCCCAAACAAATGGTGACAATATCCATGGAGAAGTGATAATAGAAACAGTCATGATGGATTATCACTTAACAGGACCCTTTTGATATTTCTTGTCTATGTGTTAGCAACAAAACACATGAAATTCAGAAGTCATTGTATGTGCCGTACTGAAGATTACTCACAGATCTAACTTCATCTTTTTTTAATTCTTGATTTTTGATTAGTGTGGGTGTGGGGGATGATGGGGAGAAAGGCAGGAGAATGAGGTTGAGAGGGAGAGATAGATCAGCCATGATTAAATAGCGGAGTAGACTCGATGGGCCGAATGGCCTAATTTTGCTCCTATAACTTATGAACATGAATATTTTCACTGCACCTCAATGAAACAAAACATAACGGCCCAAAATCTGTGTCCGGCTGCCCTTGCTCCTTGAAGCAGAGAAGGAATAGGGAGAACATCCGGAAGTGGTGGCGCTGCAGCTGCAGCTGTGGCTCGCCTGCAGTCCGTCTGTTTTTTCTTTTTTTTGTTTTCTTTTGTCATGTTGTTGTAGTTTATTTCATTTATTTTAGTTGTGTATGTGTGTGGGGGTGGGAGAAACTGTTTTTAGTCTCTACCTTCGGGGGGGGGGGATGCAATCTTTTCTTGTCGTATCCCCCATCTCCGTCTGCGCTGAGGCCTAATCGCTGTCCCAACTGGGACCGACCTCGAGGCTCCGGAGGCAGAGCCAGGACTTACCAAACTCGCCGACTTCGGGGCTGTGGTGGCGTTGCGGCTGCGGCGACCCAACTTCGGAGCCTCGGAGGCTCGGCCGTGGGCCCAGTGGACGACAACGTCGGGAGCTCGCAGGTCCCAGGTTGGTGACCGATTCTCGGGAGTTCCCGTAACAACAGCTTCGTCCGCTGGACTGAAGGGTGGCAGCTTCCACCGCACTGGGCCGCGGAGTTTGAACCGGCCCATTCGCGGAGCTCGGATTTGGCCACGGAACTTACCATCACCCGGCAGGGGGCCCAACATCGGAAGCCTGGATCGCCTCAATGCAGAGGGAGAACAAGGACGGAAGAGACAAGGACTTTAAGACTTTTGCCTTCCATCACAGTGAGGAGGTGCCTGGTGGACTCACTGTGGTGGATGTTAAACTGTGTTAAGTGTGTGTTCTGTTATTTTATTCTATGTCATGACTGCAAGGTTTGCAATTTCATTCACACTGAAATGTCTTAATGACAATAAAAGATACTTTACACTTTAAATTTAATTGGAGACCTGCTCTTGATAAGATGCCTGGAGCATGAGCTCATCATGAGTAACACAGTACTTCATTAGAGCAACAAACACAATGCATCATGGCAACATCATTGATCCAAGTGCTAGCACCTGTTCAATTATATCATCTGAGCAAGGGCCTCGAAAATTGTTCACATCATCCAGGCCAGAACAGCTACTGATGACTCACTCATGCCTAATCTGGCCTTTGTAAATTGCACCTAGTGTGTAGGGAGTGGATGAGAAAGTAGGGTAACATAGAATTGCTGTGACCAATGATCGGTGTGGACTCAGTAAGGCATATAGCTTTTGCTACGCTGTATATCTGAACTGAATGTCCAATGCGAAAATATGCAACCTACGTTAGGCATCATGTTCGGCATAGATCTTGTGCACCGATGATCTGTTCCTTTGGCTTTACCCGCCTATGTTCTATGTTCTGTGGCATTTATAGACCAGAACCATGTTCTACCTGAACCTCTGTAATCAAGCAGGAGTAAACACTATATCATCAAATAACTTTCATCACAATCTGGATTTTCTGGAAGGATAAGTGAACAAACAGCAGTGTCTTCTTCCTGGCCTACATCTGCACCTATCTGTCAGTTGCACAGGACAGGCCAGTATGAAGCAGCCATGGAGAGTAGTGAGAATTCTCGTGCCGTAGGTGGGTCACCAGGATGTCCTAATGAGTTGCCAGGTGGTCGAAGGTTGTTGTAGGTTCTTGTAGGTTGTAGCCGGTGCTGACCGGTGAATTTCATTGGCTTGTAGGGGAAAAAAGTAAGCAGTTTTCAGAACCAAGGATAACCGACCGGTAATGTTAAATGTCCGCCCAGCTTCACAGTCATGTATCTCTGGCTTCTTAAAAGTTGTCTCCACCCCTTCTCCCCCCTCCCCCCTTCTCGCCCCTCCCCCCCCTCTTTTAAAGGACTTACATGACCCTTCCTGTACACTGTGCTTTCGCCGTCTTAATTACATCTCCAACCTTCCTGTTCATCACGGTGTGGGTGAAGTGTTCGAGGGCTAAATGATTCACAATCTACACTTGGCTGAACAGAACACGAAGTGTGTTTATTACAAGCCTAACATGGCTGCTGCAAAACCCCTGCAGATCACCCAGGGACCCTCCCAGAGGAAAACATTCATCTCGAGGCAGAGTGGTGACTCCAGGACACAACACATTTCCCTCCTTATAAACGAAGGTTAACATATAAGTCCCATTATCCACCCAAATATGTTCATATGCAATCAGTCCAACATAACAGCTCGGTGAACATAACGTTTATGGCTTCACAGCTGATAATCCTGCAGACATTGAGGTCCCCTCTTCTGTTGCTGAGAGCGTCGAGCGGGAATAGTCTGCTCTGCCGTATGCTGACCACAATCACTGTCTTGATTGGATATTGGGAAGGGAAAAGTGTCCGTTTCGTCTTCTTCCTGTCCCTGTCTACTTGCAATTAGACGCCTCGCGTTCCATCTGGCGTCATCTTGGAGGAGGTACGCGTTCCCGCCGAATCTCAGTTTAATCCGTATCGGCGTGGAGAGTGCGCTTGCAAGCTTATGCTGTCCGTTAGGGCGGCTGATACGTACCCAGTCGCCGACCTTGGACCGCGGCGCTCGTACTTGGCGTTTGGCATCACAGTACGCTTTCCCTTTTGCTTGTCCGTGTGCTATCATTTCCGCCCTCGCTCTTGTGTCTGGATTTGGGTGCGATGATGGTTTAAGAGCAATCAGTTTTGTTCGCAGGTTTCGCCCTGTCATCAGCTCTGCTGCCGTTTTCCCAGTCAACGTGTGTGGTGTGGATCTGTAGCATCGGAGGAGAATATGGATTGACTGTTCGAACGTTTTCCCCTCTGACATGCTCGCTTTTATATGCTTTCCTTGATCACGCGATTGAATCGTTCAATCCCGCCGTCCGATTGGGGGTTGTATCTCGACATCCGCTGATGTTGAATGTCATAACTCGCGAGGAAAGTGGAGAACTGTTCAGATATGAACTGAGGGCCGTTGTCAGTCGTTATGACCTCCGGCAGTCCCCACTTAGTGAACAGCTTTTCGAGAATCGCGATGATCGAGCTTGTCATGACTGAGGAAGTAGTTGCGATCTCAGGCCACTTGCTGTGGAGATCGTGTACTACAAGTAGAAACCGCTGGCTTCTTGGCGCAGCTTGCACCTCTCCGAAGATGTCGAGTTGCAAGTGCCTCCATGGTTTGTACGGCCGTGGGATTGGCTGAAGAGGGCAGGACATGGTCTTGTTGCTTTCTCACTGATTGTGCATGCTTCACAATTTTTAACTAAATCTTCTACGCGACGATCTATTGCTGGCCACCACACTGCCTCGCGACACCGTTGTTTCATCTTAACAAAGCCTGGGTGTCCTTCGTGTGCCAGTTGTAACGCGCGGTGTAGCAGTGATTTGGGATAACCACTCGAGTTCCGCGTGTGACACATGTATCGTCAACCACAGCCAGTTCGTGGCGTACCCGGTGGTACGGAACCATCTCGTCTGCTATCTCCTTGGGCCAGTCTGTCCTGAGATGCTGGCAGACGATTTGCAGTGTGCCGTCAGCTGTCGACTCTCAGCTCTCCCCATGTCACGTGATTCGCCATCGCGTGCGATAGTACCGCGAGAACGTATTCGCCGATGTCGCTTGAAGCATCGCTATCGCGTATGCTTGCAGGTGCGACTGTTGAGATGCGACTGAGCATGTCTGCGATGCGATTGCGTGAATCTCCGAGGTATTCTACTTTGAAGTTGTTCTGGTGAAGGCGATCGGACCATCTGTAGATCCCGTACGGACGGTGTCCTGAGCCTGATGTGTCCAACAATGTAGTTAGCGTTTGGTGATCTGTACGGAGAGTGAATGGTTTCTCGTATAAGTATACGTGCCAGTGTTCACACGCATAGATGCACGCTAATGCTTTGCGTTCTCCGGTGTAGTACTATCGTTCTGTGGCAGTCAAGGAACGGGACGCGAATGCGATCGGTCGTTCGCTTCCATCCATACTCTGAGAGAACACTGCTTCGGAAGCATCTGTTGTGACGTACGTTTCCGCACTTGGGTCGAATTGTGCGAGAACAGGCAAAGATGCTATTTTGTCTTTCAGCTTGTTGAACACAAAGTCCTGCTCATCCGTCCATTCCCACTGTGTGTCTTTCCATAGCAGCTTCTGTAGCAGTTCTTCAATCTGCGCGCAAACCGTTGAACCTTACAGCAGCACAAACTAGCGGTAGAAGTTGGTGGTGCCCAGAAATTATGCTAGCTCTGTCACATTAGTTGGGGCGGGGATCGCGCTGATGGCTTGGACATTGTCCTGAGTAGGCTCAACTCCAGACGCTGTCTCTCTGTACCCGAGAAAATCTATTTTGGATGCTGTAAGTGTGCACTTTATTGCGTTGAGCGTAGTTGTGTTGCGCGAGACAAGCTAACACTGCATGGAGTCATCGATCGTGTTCCTCCTTGTCCCTTCCATGGACCACGACATCATCGAGGAGATTGAGTGCTCCGTCAATGCCTGTCAGAACCGACGCCATGATTTTTCGAAATTCGCTGGGTGCTGAGCAGAGTCCATACGGCATCCTACGGGACTGAAATACTCCTTCATGTGTAATGAATGCTGACAAATGCCGACTGCGTTCTGCTAGTGGTACTTGAAGGTAGCCTTGGCGCATGTCCAGTTTTGTGAACACCGTTGATCTGTGAAACGACACAGCTAGCTCTTGTATTGTTGGCAGAGGGTATTTGTCCGGAGTGATGGCTTTGTTGACCGCTTTGAGATCGATGCACAGCCTGAGTTCACCATTCTAGCGTCGCACGATTACCAGATTCGATATTCGAGGGGACGAATAGATGCGCTCAAGGATACCATCTTTTTCGAGTCGTTTCAGTTCCGTTGAGACTTCCGTAGGCGTTGTGAAACCGGCCGGACTGATGTGTCCACACGAGGTGCGTGGCAGTACCCTTTAACTATCCCAAAACCCGAGAAAAGGGAGGGGTACTCATGCCCATAGTCCGCGTCGCCGATCACATTGATGTTCATGCCGGTTGAGTCCTGAAGCTTGAACCCTCGTTGATCAAACAAATTGTCTCCCATCAGACTCTTTCCTTCTGCGACATAGAATGTGAAGCTATCGAGCTTAACTCCTTTGTAGCAGACAGGAACGGTCACTAGCCCTCTCGTGGGTATGGTTGAACCATCATAAGCATGTCCCTCGGGGGAGCAAGTGGGTAGTCCGAAAAGTACCTTTAGTAGAGGTTGACGCTCAAAATTGAAACCTTCTCCCCCACATCTATGAGAAGTGATACCGAGGTCCCAGCGATCTCGACCCTGCAGTCTTTGAAAATCCCTGTTGACCGAACATCCTGGTCAGCCCTGTCCTTTATGGAGTATACATCGTGTCCACCCGGAGATTCATCATCTACTTGGCGGACAGATGACGCCTTCTCCTTTGATGACCGGCATACGTTCTCAAAGTGATTCAGCTATGAGCACGCGTTGCTTGTTTGAGCGACCGTGTTTTGATAGCCTCTGAATGCCCTGCACTGGTGCTGTGTTCATCTGATGGGATGCAGGACCACATGCTCCCTCCGAGCATGCCATCGGCTGTTGTCTGAGCACCCCGGCGTTATGCATCGCACTTTCAATTTGCTCAGCTTACACTTGTGCATTTTCGAGTGTGAGAGCATCATCCTCCACCATGAGAAGGTGCTCTCTAATCCGCGGGACAGAATCCTTTCGATCAGCTGGTCTCTCACCAGCTCATCAGTCAGTGCCCCAAAATTGCGCTTTGCAGCCAGTGCTATCAATACAGACGCAAATTGCTTCACTGGTTCTCCCCATCCCTGTGACTGTTGGTGAAACCGGTATCTCTCTATCAGCACACTGGTCTTTGGGACGAAATATTTGCCCAGTGCATTAACAGCAGTACTGTACTCACTCACTGCAGCACTGTCGAGTGCACAAAATTCGCTGTCCCTCCGTTCCGATGCAATGCAGCAGATTCGCCCGGCGGCGAATGTCCGAAATGGCCGCGCCGTCCAGGCCACTTGCGATCAGGTAAGTCTTGAAACTTTCATATCAGAGTCTCCATCATACTGGAGGCTCTCCTGGAGTTTCCAAGAATGGAGATGGGGCAGCGAGGGTTAAACCCGCCATCCTTGTCGCCAGATGTAGTATTCGAGGGCTAAATGATCCACAATCTACACTTGGTGTACAAAACCCGAAGTGTGTTTTTTACAAGCCTAACATGGCTGCTGCAAAACCCCTGCAGATCACCCAGGGACCCTCCCGGAGGAAAACATTCATCTCGAGGCAGAGCCCGCTAGTGGTGACTCCAGGACACAACAGTGTGTCTTTATCACATTGGCTTTGCATCTGGTGAATTTCACTCAGACAGCGCTTCCCCCACTTGCCCTGTCCCCCGCCTGCATAACAGGCTGGTGAAGGAAGCGATGTGTGTGTGTGTTCCACTCTGACAGTCGCCGTTCCAGTCGCCTGAAAGATCGCCTATGTGGGACAAGCCCATTACGAGGATGTTGCCAGGACTAGAGAGGTGAATGTACAGTCTTTTACCTATTGTAGGGGAACCGAGAACTAGAGGACATTGGCGTAATAAGGGGAAAGGTTTGGCAACTTTTTTCACATAGAAGGTGATGGGTATATAGAACAAGATGCCAGAGGAAATAGCTGAGGCAGGTACTATAGCAACATTTTAAATACATTTGGACAGGTGTATGGAAGCTGCCACTTGTGGGCTAGTGTAGAGGGGGTATTTTGTTCGGCACGGACAAGTTGAGCCAAAGAGCCTGTTTCCGTGCTGTATATCTCTGTGACTGTGATCAGATTTCCAAAAAAAACAGTGTCCAAAACTCTGTCACAGGAAAGGATTACCAGATGGACAGGACCAAATGGAGGCAAGTCCTCACTAATCCCAAGGGAATGGTGGAGAATAAATTATATTGCTTTCTTCAATGGTTGCAGTGTTTTTATTTTCAGGTCATGTCTGAGCTACATGTTCTAATCACTGTTCCCTAGCCCAGCCTGTACCTCAGAGTAGTTTGGGACCACTTCCTGCTTGGGAGTGCATCTGATCCTGTGATCGCTTAGTGGACACCCTGGGGCAAAGAAGACTACCATGCCACCCTCTCCTGTTTTAATACTCTGTTGTACTGCAGCTGCCAGTAGGAGAGATCTTTACACTTTGGCTCACATCCCAATAGTCAACATGGCAATTACATAGATGGTGTGAGCTCTGTGGGTGGCACCCAACAGAAACCACGCTCCTGCTGTAGCCAACAAATCTGAGTACAAAACATCATGACTATTTTAATGGATTTTTACCTAATTTCTCTATCTTCTCATGTAACCGGAGTCACTGTTAATGCTGTAGATAATACGTTTAGACAACCGAAAAAGAGTCAATTCCTAATTTTTAGGCACATACTGTATAACGTTTCTACATTCAAAGATTTCTACTTTCCATGATGGGGGGAGGGGGGGGGGGGAGATAAGGGTTAGCAAACTGACTTTTATATTCCACAAATGTCCCCTTCCTTTTAAAGTGCATTGGAAGAATTTGAAAGGTACATTTAGTCTACAGTTTACCACGTATTTTCAGTTTAATTATATAAAATCCAACTTTTCATGCTACTTATGTTCATCGTCATGCCATTGCAAATTACTCAAAGAAAAACTATGTTCAATGTCTTTCTATGATAATCTTTTAAAGTTCTTGAGAGAGACCTATGAAGTCACTATTCTTATTAATGATTCAGGGTTAGTTTCTCTAACTTACCAACATCCATAAATTTCCTCTTAAAGTTATTCTTCAGTAAATATCCCCATAATTTGCCCTGCAGTGTTAACTAAGCAAGACAGCTGTTATTATGAACAAATAAGAGTTCAGTTGACAGGCATCCTTCAAACCAATCAAGTTCTATAATTCATCTTTCATGGAGAGGAAGTCAGAAAAATGAATACCATATGCAGAAGAATCGTAAAAATTCAAATGAGACCAACTAATCACTTTTGGTATGTCAATATAATTTGTCAAAAAGTGAGTAAGACAATATAACATGACTAAATCAGGAAGCAGTCTGATTAGAACCATCCATTTTTAACTGAGGCTTTTGGGCTGAGAGTTTTATATTCCACTATTGTTCATTCGGAGCATCTTTTAATAGTACATCCAGAGGTTGGATTAGCCAAGATCAACTTGGAATTGCCAGAGAAAGACATTGAAGACCACTGAATGCAATAGAGAGAGAGAGAGAAAGAGAGAGGTATCCAGCTGGGTTGTATCTGCTTTGAGACGTGTACCATCACTAGAATGATAAGAAGCAAAATAAATGCCACTAAGATATTTATCTAGGTGCAATGAAGAGGTCTCAGAACCTCAAATCTTTCAGTAATTTACAGAGATCTGCATTAAGGCAAATGCATAACAAAACGTAATTGAGTAAAATATCTAAAAGAATGGTACAGGGCAGGTGAGAGGTTTTGGTTGTGCTATATATCAGGACTGTAACGTTTTGAGGTTAACTAGAATTTGAATTAGAGAAAAGCATTTATTTTAACCAATGCAATGAAAGAAAACCTTCATCACACCTAAAGCTTAGTTTTAGTTTAATTTATTATTGTCAAGAAGTTGATTATTGTCAGATGTAAGACTCACAATCTTTTTTAGCATTAGCTTTGTTTACTTGTTTTTACCATTATTCAGGACATTTTATTGCTGCTGCATTCAATATAATAGCAAGCTGAAGCCTCTTCAGATTTCCTTTTGTGAGAAAATACCTATTTGTGCACTGCATCTGGCAACTTGCTCAGTCACTGGACTCAACATCGATCAATAATTTAAAAGTGGAGATTGATAGGTTCTTGATTAGTACGGTCTTCAAAGGTTACAGGGAGAAGACAGTAGAATGGAGTTGAGAGAGAAAAATAGATTAGCCGTAATTGAATGGTGGAGTAGGCTTGATGGGCTGCAAGGCCTAATTCTGCTCCTATGTCTTGTAGTCTAGCTGAGCGGAAGAGGCAGTTATGCATTGTACTTGGCCTCTCACTATTTGTGAGTGGTGCTTCAAGTTTAGTTCCATTTCCCAAGTTGGATTAAAAAGGTAGGAGAAGATAATAGTTTTTGTTTTACTTCATTTTAATTAATATTTAAGTTTAGTTAAACATACATCACTTAAATGATTTTATTTTAGATTTCCTTAATTATTTATTAAGTTTCAATTATTTAAAAGTAATGATCAGAAGCTTTCCGCTACAAGACCTTTGGAAGTACACAAAATGTACAAGAATGAACTGCAGATGCTGGTTTACAACGAAGAAAGGCACAAAATGCTGGAGTAAAAGGAATAGGTGAAGCTTTGGGTCGAGACCCTTCATCCGGCATTTTGCGTCTACTTTTGGAAGTACAAGTTGTTATTGACCATCAACATAGTTGCAACAGCAAAGCTACCAGTTCAATGAACTCTTGTGGCTGTCAACTGCAGGGATTGCAAGGGTCAAATACGTGACATGGGTTGGAACAAGCGCATCCCAGTGCCTGTGTCTTACAGCATGAACTGCAGCATGAACTGTAGCAAGGCAAAACCCTCCAGCTTCTGCCATTCAAAGAGGAACAACTTCCTAATCTGGGTTTGGGGCAGTTGTTAAATGTGCAACCACAATTTCCCAGGATGCCAGCCAGAAACTGGGACTCTGGGAGTGCATTTCACATCCATTATTAAGATTAGTTATGAGTGACTGCAGCATGGGTTTGCTATTACAATTTGTTTTCTGAGCCCAATACAGTTGTCCTTAAAGGGAACACTGGCAGTCACCATAAAATGATTGCGAGATAATAAGGTCATAAGGAATAGAAGTAGAATTAGGCCATTCGGCCCATCAAGTCTACGCCATTTAATCATGGCTGATCTATCTCTCCCTCCGAACCCCATTCCCTGCCTTCTCCCCATAACCTCTGACACCCATAATAATCATGAATCTATCCATCTCTGCCTTAAAAATACCCACTGACGTGGTCTCCACAGCCTTCTGTGGCAAAGAATTATTCAGATTCACTACCCTCTGATGAAATAAATTTCTCCTCATCTCCTTCCTAAAAATCCTTTAATTCTCAGGTGCTCTACTTTCGTTACTCTGCTTAGAATCGTCAGCATGCCAGTCAAAGCCTGATGCACGAGATGATTAATCTTGCATGATCTTGATGTGTATCTTTACCAGAGCATAGCTTGTGATTTCCATTGGCCTTCTACCCAATTAAGGTCATCAGCATGGCATTTGCATTTGGTATTGCTGGGACAAAAAAAAATTAAAACATTTTTTTTTTTTTAACTTTGAAGAAATGTGAGCGTGAATGAAGATATTTTGATGTCTGTTTATGATGCCCAAATCAGAATTAAAATTGTCACAAAACCATGACTTCTTATAAAGATTGATACTGCACCATGCATTCTGACACTCATTGAAAACAACTGTCAAGGGCAATATGACCCTACACTGCCTGATTGTAAATATATTAATATAAATGAATGAATACTCAAACACTGTGGATCTTGTTTGCAGCATTTTCTACCAAGGGTATCCGGCTCAAAATTTTAATGGTGAGTCTGCAAAATCATGTAGAAATTTGTTTAACAAAATAAAAATGTCATTAACCAAAAATAAAATAATCTCTCAGGCTCCTATATTGAAAATTACCTTCTGAAATAGTCCAATGCATCAAGGTCAATTGCCTAAAGGACGTAACTTTATGAAGCCAAAAGATGATATAAATTGTTTTAATAAATGTATAACCTGAAATTAGCAATAAATAATTGAACAAAAATATTCTGTTAATTTCCACTCTAAAATTGCAAACCACATTCTTTGAGACAAAGACATAGGATTCTGATTTAAATTTTACATCTTCCTCTCTGAAACAGGAATTGTTTGACAATTTTGCATTAGTTTCATTCTATTTTTACATATTTTATTCTGCTTTCTAAAATTTTGCACGCTGAAAATTAGCTTTACTTTGAAATAATATGACTTGGAATGTGCAAAACATATTAAGTATGCTAAAGGGTTAAAGTGCTTTAGATATACATATTTAAGATGGTGACACTTTCCTTATTTGTACTACACTTCACAGCAGGAGACTGATGTGAGCAGGTAAGTCTGAAGTCAAATCAGCCTAATTTAATGGAAACATCTATTAGCTTCATCCCTCATGGGACAGAAAAAGCTCCACCTTCAGCAGGTAAAGTGCCTTTGCTCTCATTATGTTGCAGAAATAATATTTATTCGGCAAGTTGGAAAGAAATGTGATCTTCATTGAAGAAGAACATTCCTTTTTTTTGCAAAAGAAAAAAAAATCCCACAAAAAATTCACTATTATATAAGCAGATAAATGAAAATAAATCCTCCTGTCATGATCGAAAAATTCTCTAGCAAAAATCGATAGGAGTGTCCCAGTTCATGAAAAAATACATACATTATCACATAATTCATTTATCACTCAATGCATGGAGATTTTTTTTGCTAAATTAAGGAACTGCCATTTAGTCTCAGCGGCATGCATATTCACAAGTATAAAATAATGTGAGTATGTTAGAGAGCATGTAATTATATCACGGAACTTATCCGTAAAGTGCAAAAATGCAAAAGGATGTTTCCAGACAAGAAAATAGTACTTGTCATACAAATTAACTTGCTCCTGCTTGGCAGATTTTCACGGGTAAATAAAGGAAAATAGCACATGAATATCAACATAACAAAATTTAAATGTTTTTAATCTTTCTTGTATCGGCTGTTACTACTGGAGTTTTTTAAAAAACCTTCATGTAAAATGGCTGCTGAAGACAAATTGTTAACAAAGGAGAATATAATAAGATTAATTTGAAACTGTAATTACTATCAAATCTTGCAAAATGCGAAACTAGGGACTATCCCTGGTGCCCACATGAATGGTTCCACGGTGCTGTATTAGAACCAACCTCATATTCCTTGCAAAGAACCCGTGCCCTTTAAAATGCCATGTGCTCCTGTCCTTGTGTGGTAGAATTTGCTACTCTCTTAAGCCACAAATTCCATTGCTCACTAAAAGATATTCTAAAAGATCATGAGATAAGAGCAAAATTAGCCCATTCATCCCATCAAGTCTACTCTGCCATTCAATCATGGCTGATCTATCTCTCCCTCCTAACCCCATTCTCCTGCCTTCTCCCCATAACTCCTGACACCAGTTTTGGTCCACTCGACCTCTCTTCATTCAGCAACCAAGGATTTCCGGGTCCACTGCACTCCCAGCATGAACTGAAACCTGAGCAATCACCATCTCAAAAGCCACCTCTTTGAAATCTCTAATCTGTTTTGGGGATTTATCAGGTTTTGGGGATTTATTGGTTTTCATGTTCATCAACTTTTCTATTATTATTTTCCGACTAATAGTTCCCTGAGTTCCTGACCCTTGGCTCTCTTACACAACTAGTAACATTGTGCATCTTGTCTTGTGAAGGCGGGTGGAAAGTAAATGCATTTTCTTTTTCCCATTATAAATGTTCCTGTTTCTGTATGGACCGGTTTTTGCCCTTGGTAGACTTTTGCATATTGCTTACCCTTAAAAGCTCTTTTAGTCTGATTTTATGGTTGCCAGCATACTATACTATATTTTATCTTGGTTTTCTTTACCAATTTCTTGGTCCTCTTCTGGTCCAAGTTTTAAAATGCTCCTAATCTTAACACATGCTCCAGTTTCTGGCAACATTATAAATTCCTTCCTTGGATGTCCTTGATATGGTTAACTTATTTTGTTGTCATGAATTAATGACTTTATTTCTTTGGATGTTTGTGCCTTAGAGGAAAACAAAATTCCTTTGCAAAATAAAATAAAAGCTGCAGATGCAGAAAATCTGAAATAAGAACAGTAAATGCAAGAAGCATTCTGCAGATTGCTTATTAAACAAGAAGTGTTTATCCACATTGCAAGGGCAATGGCTTATATTTTGCTGGTAGTGGTAAGCCACCGGACATCACAATCTCCAAACCGCTTTGTCCACACTTACATGGAATAGATTTGATGCAGCAGCAGCTTACTAAATGAATCCACCTTCACTGTGGGCAGTGCAGGATCTTTCAATCATTAATGGCACAACATAGCAAGGCTTGACAATTCAGTTATACCACAAAACCACAAAATAAGTGGATGTCAAAAATATCGAAGACAAATATTTGTAAATATCCCTGATATTCAAAAGCACTCAAAAACAAGGAAATTAAAACAACAATAAAAGTGAACCATACTATTAAAATACTAAAAAGTTATTAATATATTTTAAGTGCACCAGAGACGTAAAGCTTAAACAAATTATGTCAACAGCATCATAAATTACCTGTATTTTTCCCCTTTGCAGTATTTTTCTCTGTGAGATGAATAGATCAGCTGGACAGAGATTAATTCTCATCTGATACAGATTGAACCTGTGAATTTTCCAACATACTGTATCTGCTGAGCAAATGAATGTAGTTGGCTTTCTACTGGTGGTTCAGCATCAGAACTAAGGCAATACATTGCTGGTAAATGCCTATCAGGGAGTTTGGAATCTCCATGTCTGTGAACCATTGCATTAAAATCTCAGGTTTCCTGGCAGTTAAAAAGGGAAGGAATTGTTGAAAACCTGAGGCAATTATTTACAAATCATGGATTTGAACGCATTTGTCAAATCTCTTAAAATTCTCAGAATTTTAAGATGCGTATCTCAGTTTTCCCATCTCACCATTTAATTGAAAAATATCATTCTGAAACCATCTACATTGAATTTTATCCTCACATATTTGTCCACTTTATTTGCCTATCTCTATCCTCCTGAATTCTGCTTCTGTTCTCTGAATTTTTAGTCATCAACTGTCTTTGTACAGCAAAGTCTAGGATGTCAGTAGATGTCAAACAGGGCATGTACTAATACCGACTCTTAAGAGCATTACTACAGGCTTCTCTCCAATCCTACAAACATCCATTCACCACTACTCTACTTCCTTTTCCTTAGTCAATTTATTCAGGATACCACAATCCCTTTAAATCCACAGGTTTTAATTCTGCTGACATCTATTATGTGGCAATTTATGTGAAGCTAATTGTCGGATATTCTCTAGCCATTAATATGATTATCCACCATGCTGTAGAAAGTAATCTGTTGCAGAAATGTATCAATAGAATTCAAATGCTGAACAAATATATCAAACAAAGAGTAAGAACATAGCTTAGAAACTGGCTCTTTGGCCCATAGTGCCTGTGTCGAACATTATACCCAATGAAACTAATCCCTTCTGTCTGCCTCCAGATCTCTCCATTTCAGACATATTTGTGCTGCCATCTAAAGTCTTATAAACATCAGTAGCATATTTGCTTCCACCACCACACCTGGCAGTAGGTTCCAGGCACTTATTTCCATATAAAAAACCTGCCCTGCAAATCTCTTTTAAACTTTCCTCCTCTCACCTTAAAGTAACGTCCTTTAATATTTAACATTTACATTCTGGGTAAAGGTTCTGTCCACCCTACCTACACCTCTCATAATTTTACGAACTACCAGCAGTGAAATGATTAATTGCAAGGGTAATCAGAAGGCTAAAATGTGAAAAAGCAGAGAGTTTTATAGCCAGGTGAAATTATAGGTCAGAGAGGTGAGTCCATGTCTGAGGATTTTTAATTCAATGTTGATGAGTGAAAGGGATTTGTGAAATTTAGGGCAGGACCATAAGAGTTTTGAATGCCATCATGTTTACAGATATTAGAACTGAAATGTGCGGCCAGGAATAGACAATTCTAGAGATAACAAAGACAGTCCACAAGATATGCATTAGAATACAGTGACCATGTGCATATCAATAGAACAACTCGAAGGGGTGGATGCATCTTTCAATGCAACATATTTAGTGACAAAGATCTCTGCCTTTACATTTTTTGTCTTCAAAGTAATTTTTAACAACGTACATAAATTCTAAATTAAGGCTTGTTTCAATCGAAGCATTAAATACCATGAGGTAATAATTAGGGAAGTCAGGAAATTCTCGGTACTGCATTAGTTAATTTCAGTTTGGCTGTCAATGAAGTATTATAAAATCCTTATTCTGAGGAAATTAAAAAAAAAAGTTTAAAACATCTGATGGCTGCTAAAATGTACCTCACAGGACTGCATGTGCCAATATCGCAAAATGTTAGGATGTAACTCTGTTCCAATATTCCATATCATTGTCGGATTATGTCACTGCTTACATCTACAAGCAACAACTATTAATTATGTGAGATATTGGGAAGAACCCTACCAATTTGATTAGTACATATGTCAGAGGTTATGGGGAGAAGACAGGACAATCGGGTTAAGAGGGAGCGATAGATCAGCCATGTTTGAATGGCAGAGTAGACTTGATGGGCCGAATGGCCTAATTCTACTTCCATCACTTATGACCTTATGACCAATCAGTTATTAAACCAATAACTTCAGAAATATACTTGAAAGAGGTTGAGGTTTTGGTGTGAGAGAGGTTTAAGAATATAATACATTTATTTTACCTGAGAAAACTTAATTGTTTTCTTGCTCTATTCCTAACAAGAAATGCTTGATGTTAAATCTCTCCTACTCCTGCTCTCTTTGGTGTGCGTAATGGGCCTGCTTCCACACAAGTGAGTCACATTCTGCTAACCATAACATCTTTGCGAGTTGGCAAACAGAATTGTGTACATTTAGCCTGGAGGCTGCACACCACATACTAAATACACACACCTGACTGCAGCAAATGGGCAGTACCACTTTATTTTCTGTATCCTGGACATCTTGTGGTTTACCACAAATCTCCGGTACTCATGAATGTATTTCCACCCATGGGTGAGTCATTGCTGGTGAGCTCTTGGCTGCCAAAATGCACACACAGCAAGGTACACATGGTTCTAGAAGGAAACTCTATGCTCCTGCCAGGGATCATCATTGTCATCTAATTCCATGCTTTTCTCATGACCACCCATGTTTAAACTCACATTTTTGAAAACTATCTGTGAGCACACAGCATCAGGGTTCATTCTAGATATCAACATTCAGAATACTGTGGTCACATAAGCTTACATTTTTGAACAACTCTCAACGCCCAAAGAGATTTGGGTGGAAAAGGAAGTCAGATTGATATTTCTGGAAGATGCTATTTCATCGCTCCCTTTACAGCGCTTCGGCACAACCAACTTTTTATGATGACATTTGAGGTGAAAAAAGGACAAGATGGCAGCGGTCAGAGATCTTTCCACAAATCTGTTCTGCTGCTCCAGCCCTGGACCAAGAGTGTTCTGCCAGTACATAGCCTCTGCCGCGGGGATGTTAATCTCTGCTGGCATAAAGCAGCCAGAGTCCCATCGTTGCTGCTCATCCTGAAGAAGGGTCTCGACCCGAAACACCGCCTATTTCCTTCACTCCATAGATGCTGCCTCACCCGCTGAGTTTATCCAGCATTTTTGAGTATCTATTTAGTATCTACTCCACAAAGGATGGACCAATTGGTTTACCAAAATCAACAAACGTGAACAGGAGATAAACAGAGATACATGTTTAAGAAGGAACTGCAGATGCTGGGAAATCGAAGGCAGACAACAATGCTGGAGAAACTCAGCGGGTGAGGCAGCATCTATGGAGCGAAGGAAATAGGCGACATTTCGGGTACATGATGCTCATCTGCTTATTATTCTATCCTTTCTGTGACCTCTGCAAGATTTAATGTCATATAATACGCCCTGGATAACTACTTAAAGTGGGCGTTCTTCACATTGCCAGAGCTGATGCACAAAGTTGAACTCTCCTAAATATATCTAAAATGAGGCAGCAATTGAATAGTCACACATGGAAAATATATTGGGATGGATGTCTTGAGCATTTCCAAAGAAAACAAATTGTTAAAGTAATGTCTTGCTTCAGTTTTTCAGGACCATGAATTCAATCATCTTGACCCTACTGTGACCTCTGAACTTACATCTCAGCTTAATGACATTTTAAAGTTGTGGTCTGAAAGTTGTGTTACAGATTGCAGTTTCATCAGAATAGTTTACAAATGCCTTTGCAGCGCAGCAATTAATCATTAGAGACAGAGCAGCTCCAATATAAGGTACAGAGACTGCCCCAACAGGGAAGAGAGAACTTAAATATGAAGAATGTGTAAGAAGGAACTGCAGTAGCTGGTTTAAACTGAGTATAGACACAACTGCTGGAGTAGCTTAGCGGGACAGGCAGCATCTCTGAAGAGAAGGAATGGGTGACATTTCGGGTCGAGACCCTTCTTCAGACCGAGAATCACAGGAACGTGTTGTTTCCCTTTCCCTGACTCTCACTCTGAAGAAGGTTTCTCAACCCAAAACATCACCCATTCCTTCTCTCCAGAGATGCCACCTGTCCCTCTGAGTTACTCCAGTATTTTGTGTCAATCTTAATTATGAAGAAAGTGTGTCAGCACATCTACTTCCTTAGAAATTTCAAGATATTTGTCATGTTACCGAATACTCTCACAAAATTTACAGATGCACTCTAGAAAAGCATCCTGACTGATACAATGATGGCCTGGAATGGCAATACCAATAATTGGGTAGGAAATGGCTGCTGAGAGTACTGAACTCAGCTTGGTCTACAATAGGCATAACCCTCCGTCCCATCAAAAAACAACTACATGAGCCACGTCTTGAAGGAGATGGCATATAACATCAAACATTGCCACCACCTGGGCCATGCCCATTCCCACTACTACTATTCGGCAGGAACCTGAAGCCCCTCACCACCAGTTTCAGAAACAACTGCTTTTCCACAAGAATCAGCTTCTTGAACCAAACTGCACAACCCTGATACTATCTTGACAATGGAACATGACCGACCACCTCTTCCACTACCATGGACACGTTTCTAATTGTGTATTTTTTAATTAATGTCTTGCTTTATGCAGTTTTTTTCTGTTCACTGTCTTGCAGAATGTATGTCAAATATTTGTATAATTTATGTATGGTTTATGGTTTGTGGCATTTGATTCTAGATGCCTGTTATGCTGCTGCAAGCAAGATTTTCATGATAATAAACTTGATTCGACTTGACTTGAACACAAGTGATAACTTTAATACTAGGAATTTTAACTGCTTTTAATATAAGCAGGGATTTGGTGAAATGGAATTTCAATGCTAAATATTCTGCAGAATTGTATTCAGTCCGCAATGTAACATACACCAAACAGAGGGAATATCTGGGCTAAATTCTGATGCCAAGAATTCCAAGTAGTCACAATTGGCATTTAACATTGACATTTAATTAGTTAAATCAGCAACTACTAACATAAATGATGTGTGAAGCAGAAAGCCATTTCTCGCCCCTGCAGGATATAAACTTCTTCCAACCTTGCCATGATATAATCCAGCTCACTCCCCAAGGATCCAGCAGTGGAATGCAAACCTTGGACAATTCCCTGACTTTTATTGTAGAGGATCTGGCCAGTGAACCTATATCATGTTAGACCTGTCATATGATACGTTAACCTATTCATTTGACTAGGAGCAGAGGAACAAATAACAATATTCAGTCTGAGGAAGAGTCTCAACCACAAACATCACCCATTCCTTCTCTCCAGACATGCTGCCTGTCCCGCTGAATTAATCCAGAATTTTGAGTCTATCTTTGGTTTAAACCAGCACCTGCAGTTCCTTCCTACACATACTAATAACTATGAGATAGTTTTGTTATAGATTACGTTCCAATCCAAACCTCGAGTGTTACTTGTGTGGCATTTTGCAGCTACTTCATGTGACGGTGTTTTATTCTCCGTCACTCTGGCTTCCTACCACATCTAAATAACATGCTGGCTGGTTGTTTAATTGAGTACTGTAACATACCCCAAGGGTAGGTGAGTAGCTGGAGAATCAGGGAGACTCGTTGAGTTGTGTGACAAAGAATAGGATGGAAGAATATGACTGTGAAAATGAGACTGATGGGATCGCTCACAGAGCTGTCAATGAATCAATGGGCTAAATGCCACTTCTTTGTCATAAAAATACATCAGCAATATGCGAGGAGTTGTTTATACAATGCATTCTTTCATATTTTGATTTTTTTGTTGTTAAATTGATCTTCAACAGCTTCAGAATGTTTCTTTATATCAAAGACATTTGTAAATAGTCAGAAATGTATTTACAGGTTTGACAGTCAGTTCAGCTAGGGCACAGATTAATTGGTAGTCAAGCTGTTTTATAGACATGATTGGTGAAATGTGACATTGTGTATGGATCAGCTATCTTACACAATTTTGTCGTAGGTAATTGGGCAGGTAGTTGAAAATGGAAAGCTTCTCTCAGATGAGGCAGTTTAGGGTGGGACTAAACCAGAGCCACACCATTCACTGTGTAGGTCCTGCCCATATTAGACTTCCCAAAATGTAACACCTCACCTTCCTCAGTATTAAATTCCATCAACCATTCCACAACCCACCTGGCCAATCAATCAAGATCCTGCTGCAATTTTTCACAAACATCTTCACTATCTGAAAAACCACCCACTTTTGTATCATCAGCAAACTTGGTAATCCTGCCATATCCAAATCATTGATATAGATGACAAACCACAATGGGCCCTGCACCAAACCCTAAGGCACACCACTAGTCCCAGGCCTCCAGTCCGAAAAGCAATGTTTCACCACCACCACCATTCCTTCCATGGAGCCAATTTGCTATCCATTCAGCTTCCTCTTCCTGGATCCCATGCGATCTAACCTTCCACATTTGTAGTTTTTTTTTGTAAATCGTAATTCGCACTCTCTTCTGTCCACAAGACCTTATCCTTGTCATGTGTTTTCATTCTGTACTTACACTGGCTGGTTGTTGTACATAACATTTTCAGCAGCTTTAATGAATTTAGCCTGGTCGTTTTATGAATTAGGCTGGTCGTGTTTCATTGCTTCCAATGTTTTTTTAACCGTTTTTTTGTGTCTCTTTGAGGATGATTTCTGTTAACACTAGTGCTAGACACATCACTATTTTAGTGCACCAACAATGCATGAAAACCAATTTCTAACAATGGATTTTAAGCAAGTCTATGGCAACGCACAAAAGATGAGGGAGTATGGAATTGGAATAAGAGAGTAAATTAGATTTAAAAAGGCAGTTGAAAATAGAGATATAGCATTAAGATCTCAGGATGTTCGAATGTAATAAGGTGCTATTAAAGTGAAGCCATTAAGTAATTTAAGGAAGGGAATAAAGGCCGAGCAATATGTATACATAATGCCCTTTTTCATCTGTATGCAGATGAAAATTTGTTATTTTTGGAGTGGAATATGATTGCCTCAATTTCTGTGTCAAATCTCGGCATTCTAGAAAGTCCATGGAGCATGTCTGGCCATGGTTTGTGCCAATGATACAATGTCTGTGTCCGGTACACATGTGATGATGTCATTCCTTGTGTTACAATGCTTTGCAGCATTGCCTAAGAAAACAGGTAACAATATCCTGACGTGCCGCCTGTTTCTACTCATTCAGAGCCACTGCCTTTGAATAAAGCTGTTCACTGAGCAGGTCCTTACACAGGGGTGCAGGTCCTATCCAGGTAGGTTCTCTTACTTAACACCTCTCCTCGGCATAGTTACTGACCTCCTCACCAACCTGCCCCTCCATTGTCATTGAGAGTCATTGACTCACACATTGACTCCTGACATAGCACCCTGGATTCCTCATTCGTCCTCACCTTCATCCCCTGACCACCCTGATATATTGTTCTTAATCCCCCAATGGTCACAAACTGTGTCTAACTGGCACCATCTTTGACTCTGATTCTGCCTCCTCTATTCTTCAATCAGGCACTTAAAAGATGTCCCGATATCACCAAATGCCAATGAGCACTCCATCTGCAGCCAACCTTCACCCTAAGTCCAGTTTTAGTTTATGAGGTACAGCGTGTAAACAGGCCCTTCGAACCCTCAAATCTGCGCTGACCAGTGATGTAGCGATAATTCACTTTTCACAAAACACACCTTTTCACCTGGTCTAGATGCAATAGTTTCATAACTGGTTCAGTTGATCTCCATGTTATTAAGTTCTCTATCTATTACGTGTGCTCCCTTTCATCATTGTTTGTTATCATCTGCAAACTTGTAGTTGGAGTTAGAGCTGAATCTGGCCATGCGGTCGTGAGTGTATAGGGAGTATGTTAGGGGAGTGGCAAACGCATGCTTGCAGGGAAACAGTGTTGCGAATTATTGTGGAGGAGTTGTTATCTATCCTCACTGATTGTAGTCTGTAGGTTAGAAAGTTCATTGCCTTGTGGCTGGGTTGGGGGAAGGGGAAGTGGGGGATGCTGATTCCTAGGTTCAGAATTTTGGAGATGAGTTTAGATGGGTTAATGGTGTTGTAAGCAGAGCTATTGTTAATCATTAGGTCGACAGCAAGGGTTCCTGAGTAAGGTGGGGACTTCAGAAGGGAGTTGTGAGAGTTTGACGATGCCTGTGAATACCCCTGCCAGCTGATCTGCACAAGCCCTGAGGATGTGGCCAGGCACTCCATTCAGACCAATTGCTTGCTGCTGACTTTCCCTCAGGAAGGCAGCTCTTACATCTGCTGCAATAACCATTGGTACAGGCGCGCCCGAGACTGGTGGGGCGAGTGGAACTCCACCACTGACCTACTGTTCAGAGCGCGGGTTCTTAACCTGGTTCCAGAATTCCCACTTGGCATCCTTAATGGCTCTGCGAAGGTCATAGGTAGCTTACTTGCACAGCTCAGGGTTGTTTGATTTGAATGCTACAAACTTGAGAGTTCATCATTGTCATCACCTCATGTTTGGGGTGGGAGATTGCCCCAAACATGGTCTGCCCTGTTTCGATGAATGCAATCAACCTGGTGTGCAGAATCAAATAACATCAAATAGAACAAGTTGTCCTTCAACTTTATGCTGTGCATGCCATATGCAAGAAGAAGAAGACCTCATGGTTCATCCATGGTTCCAGTTGGGGAACACACATATTATCTTGTGAATGAAGTAACTACAGATGCTGGTTTAAACCAAAGATAGACACAAAATGCTGGAGTATTTCAGTGGGCAGGGCAGTATTTCTGGAGAGGAATGGGTGACGTTTCGGGTTGAGACCCTTCTTTAGTCTGAAGAAGGATCTCGACCTGAAACATCACCGGTTCTTTCTCTCCAGAGATGCTGCCTGTCCAGCTGAGTTACTCCAGCATTTTGTGTCTATCTCACACATATTATCTTCTTTGGTGCACAGTCCTCTACACATTTACTGATGAAGACTGTGACAGCGTATTCATCTAGGTAAGGCACAGAGTCCTTGAAACTGTTCAACCAGTATACTGACTTAATTCAGTTGCGAAGGATTTCATCTGTTTTCTCGAACCAGCGTTGCACGACTTCCCGTACCTGATCCTCCTGCTTCAATTTCTACCTGTAAGCAGAAAGCACAGCCAGGTGATCAGATTTACCAAAGTGTGGTCTGGAGATGGAGCGGAATGTGTCTGGCCTCACACACTTGATTATATTTCCCTTGCTCTCTCCATCGGTTAGCCTTACGTTTGCATTTAGATTGCCATTTCAAATTGCTTACGGTATTAGGGGTTCAGTATTGATGTGGATAGAGAACTGGCTGGCAAACAGGAAGCAAAGAGTAGGAGTAAACGGGTCCTTTTCACAATGGCAGGCAGTGACTGTGGGGTACCGCAGGGCTCAGTGCTGGGACCCCAGCTATTTACAATATATATTAATGATCTGGATGAGGGAATTGAAGGCAATATCTCCAAGTTTGCGGATGACACTAAGCTGGGGGGCAGTGTTAGCTGTGAGGAGGATGCTAGGAGACTGCAAGGTGACTTGGATAGGCTGGGTGAGTGGGCAAATGTTTGGCAGATGCAGTATAATGTGGATAAATGTGAGGTTATCCACTTTGGTGGCAAAAACAGGAAAGCAGACTATTATTTAAATGGTGGCCGATTAGGAAAAGGGGAGATGCAGCGAGACCTGGGTGTCATGGTACACCAGTCATTGAAAGTAGGCATGCAGGTACAGCAGGCAGTGAAAAAAAGCGAATGGTATGTTAGCTTTCATAGCAAAAGGATTTGAGTACAGGAGCAGGGAGGTTCTACTTCAGTTGTACAGGGTCTTGGTGAGACCACACCTGGAGTATTGCGTACAGTTTTGGTCTCCAAATCTGAGGAAGGACATTATTGCCATAGAGGGAGTGCAGAGAAGGTTCACCAGACTGATTCCTGGGATGTCAGGACTGTCTTATGATGAAAGACTGGATAGACTTGGTTTATACTCTCTGGAATTTAGGAGATTGAGAGGGGATCTTATAGAAACTTACAAAATTCTTAAGGGGTTGGACAGGCTAGATGCAGGAAGATTGTTCCCGATGTTGGGGAAGTCCAGGACAAGGGGTCACAGCTTAAGGATAAGGGGGAAATCCTTTAAGACCGAGATGAGAAAGACTTTTTTCACACAGAGAGTGGTGAGTCTCTGGAACTCTCTGCCACAGAGGGTAGTTGAGGCCAGTTCATTGGCTATATTTAAGAGTGAGTTGGATGTGGCCCTTGTGGCTAAGGGGATCAGAGGGTATGGAGAGAAGGCAGGTACGGGATACTGAGTTGCATGATCAGCCATGATCATATTGAATGGCGGTGCAGGCTCGAAGGGCTGAATGGCCTACTCCTGCACCTAATTTCTATGTTTCTATGTTTCTATTTCAAATTGCTGCTGAAATTACTTTTGTTGCTTGTCTCAGATGTTTTGTATATGCAGGCTGCCAAAATACAGGGAAGCAAATGCTGCACATTTGTTATCACCATGACGATAATTTACTGAGTATTTAGGAGAAATGTGAAAACCGAATAATCAAAGCATTTGCAAATTTACACGGAATGACCCAATTAGTGTTAAATATTCGGTAATTACATAAATTCATGCCAATCACAAACCTAGACCTGACCCTGGATGTGTAGCATCACGCTGCAGGCAACCTACTTGTATCCAGTCGCATCCAGCAATTGTGGTCCAAGCTAATCTTGGTCAGCTCAAAGCCTGTCACTATATTCTGGGGTAGGGAAAGAGAGGATGTCAGATGTTTGGGGCAGATAGACAGTAGCCTTTGGTATTTTTTTGGTTTTCCCATTCATTCAGAATTCTTTGCATGTTTTGGGCCATCTTTCTGAGTGACATTCATCATTCCTCTTAAGGGCAGCATGTCTGTCAGAAAAAGAATTTGACTGAATTCAGGAGATACCTCAAAAGGGTCTTAAAATGGATTTGGCACATTGCCAATGCATCAAACTAAATGGTCTGTTATTTCCAATTTGTTTCTCTCCTTCTATTCTTAGATAGGTTTTGACTTGTTTTTGATGAGCCCCACCACTGGTTATGGACCATCGAGAATAACCTGCAAATTAAAATACGCTGCCTTTTGTTACACAAACACACATTTGCCTTGCTTCAGTTTCATGATGTGCTCATGTAATCTTCTGAACATTGTCACCAAAATCAGTAGACTATGCTTATGGTTATCAACATTTCGTCTTGGTAACACAATTAATTATCCACTTCTTGTAAGATTTTACCCCTGATGGCCGAGAATAACTAGTTTATTGTCATGGTACAGTGAAAAGCGTTTGTTGTGTGCTACCCAGTCCTTGTGAAAACATATATTAGAAACATAGAAACAAAGAAAATAGGTGCAGGAGTAGGCCATTCGGCCCTTCGAGCCTGCATCGCCGTTCAATATGATCATGGCTGATCATCCAACACAGTATCCTGTACCTGCCTTCTCTCAATACCCCCTGATCCCTTTAGCCACAAGGGCCACATCTAACTCCCTCTTAAATATAGCCAACCAATTGGCCTCAACTACCCTCTGTGGCCGAAAATTCCACCGATTCAACACTTTCTGTGTGAAAAATGATTTTCTCATCTCGGTCCTAAAAGACTTCCCCATTATCCTTAAACTGTGACCCCTTGTCCTGGACTTCCCCAACATCGGGAACAATTTTCCTGCATCTAGCCTGTCCAACCCCTTAAGAATTTTATATCTCTCTGAGAACCCCCTTCAATCTTCTAAATTCCAGCGAGTACAAGCCGAGTCTATCCAGTCTTTCTTCATATGGAAGTCCTGCCATCTCAGTTGTTGTTGATAGTCAGGTAGTTGTGACAGTCTTTGCTGATATTCAGTTGTATCTAAGCTCTGGAGAGGCCTAATTGTTTGATAATAGCTTTGATACCATTAATTCTGCTCACAAACCTTACAAAGTGGCTTGCAAATATTGCTCTACAGCAACAAATCGATTTAATTCAACTTTATAAATCCCACAAAGATGCAACATTTTTATTATAACCTTGGTTAGAACTATGATTGATGTAACTCCAAAAATGAGAGAAGCTGGAAGTTAGTTAGTTTGGTTTACTGTCAATTGTACCGTGATACAATGAGCAGCTTTTGTTGCATGCTATCAAGTCAGTGGAATGCCTACACATGATTACAAATGCGCCATCCACAAAGTACAGATTGGGAATAACGTTTAGTGCCAGATCCAGTAAAGTCCGATTAAGTCTGACGGTTTCCAATGAGGTAGATGGTAGTTCAGGACTACTCTCTAGTTGTTGATAAGATGGTCCAGTTGCCTGATAAAAGCTGGGAAGAAACTGAACCAAAGACAGAAATTGCTAGAAAAATATAGGAGGTCAGGCAGCATCTGTGAAAAGAGAGGGTACACAAAAGGCTGGAGAAACTCAGTGGGTGCAGCAGCATCTAAGAAGCGAAGGGGATAGGCGAGGTTTCGAGTCGAGACCCTTCTTAGACTGGTCAGAGATCAGGGAAACGAGAGATATAGACGGTGATGTGGAGAGATAAAGAACAATGAATGAAAAATATGCAAAAAAGCATCGATGATAAAGGGAACAAGCCATTGTAAGCTGTTTGTGGTGTGAAAATGAGAAGCTAGTGCGACTAGGGTGGGGGAGGGAGATAGAGATAGAGGGAATGCCAGGGCCCGAGGGATGAGGGAGAGGTGGGAAGGGGAGGACTCAGCAAGGGTTAACAGAATTGAGAAAATTCAACGTTCAAGCCCAGAGGATGCAGACACCCCAAGCGGAATATGAGGTGCTTTTCCTCCAACTTGCGGTGTTGCTCACTCTGGCCGTGGAGGAGGCCCAGGACCGAGAGGTCGTATACGGAATGAGAGGGGGTGTTGAAGTGCTGAGCCACCGGGAGGTCGGGTTGGTTAATGCGGACCGAGCGGAGGTGTTCGGCGAAACGATCGCCAAGCCTCCGCTGGTCTCACCGATATAGATAATCTGGCATCTGGAGCAGCGGATGAGGTTGGAGGAGGTGCAGGTGAACCTCTGTCGGACCTGGAAGGACTGCTTGGGTCCCTGAAAGGAGTGGAGGGGGGAGGTGAAGGGACAAGTGTAGCATTTCTTGCGGTTGCAAGGGAAAGTGCCCGGGGAAGTGGTAGAGCGGGAGGGAAGGGAAGAATTGACAAGGGAGTTGCGGAGGGAGCGGTCTTTGCGGAAGGCAGACAGGGGGGGAGATGGGAAGATGTGGCGAGTGGAGGGGTCACGTTGGAGGTGGCGAAACTGGCAGAGGACTATGTGTTGTATTTGCCGGCTGGTGGGGTGAAAGGTGAGGACCAGGGGGACTCTGCCCTTGTTGCGAGTGGGGGAATGGGGAGAGAGGGCAGTGTTGCGGGGTATGGAGGAGACCCTGGTGCGAGTTAATGTTTCTGATCTGAGATTAGGGATGTACAATGGCACAGTGGTAGAGTTGTTGCCTTACAGCTCCAGAGACCTGGGTTCAATCCTGACTACAAGTGTTGTTCGTACATCGGTAGTGGGGAAGATGATTGAGTTGATTGTTAAAGATGCTGTAGCAGCGAATTTGGAAAGCAATGACATGATTGGTTAAAGTCAGCATGGATTTATCAAGGGGAAATTATGCTTGACTAATCTGTAAATTTTTGAGGATCCAATAAGTAGAATGGATAAGGGAGAGCCAGTGGATGTGGTGTATCTGAACTTCCAAAAAGTCTTTGACAAGAGATTAGTGGGGAAAATTAGAGCACATGATATTGGGGGTAGGGTATTGACATGGATAGAGAACTAGTTGGCAGATATGAAGTAAAGAGTAGGAATTAACAGGTCATTGTCAGAATGGCATGCAGTGACTAGTGGGGTGCCACAAGGCTCAGTGCTGGGACCCCAGTTATTTACAAAATATATTAACGATATAAACAAGATTCAAGGATCAAGAGAGTTTTATTGTCATGTGTCCCAGATAGGACAATGAAACTCTTACTTGCTGCAGCACAACAGAATATGTAAACATAATACAGAACCGGAGATAAAGTTCAGTGTGTCTGTAGAGCATAGACCACATATACACAATAAATAAACAGATAGAAACATAGAAACATAGAAAGTAGGTGCAGGAGTAGGCCATTTGGCCCTTCGAGCCTGCACCGCCATTCAATATGATCATGGCTGACCATCCAACACAGTATCCCTTACCTGCCTTCTCTCCATACACCCTGATCGCTTTAGCCACAGGGGCCACATCTAATTCCCTCTTAAATATAGCCAATGAACTGGCCTCAACTACCTTCTGTGGCAGAGAATTCCAGAGATTCACCACTCTCTGTGTGAAAAATGTTTTTCTCATCTCAGTCCTAAAAGATTTCCACCTTATCCTTAAACTGTGACCCCTTGTCCTGGACTTCCCCAACATCGGGAACAATCTTTCTGCATCTAGCCTGTCCAACCCCTTAAGAATGTTGTAAGTTTCTATAAGATCCCCCCTCAATCTTCTAAATTCTAGCGAGTACAAGCTGAGTCTATCCAATCTTTCTTCATATGAAAGTCCTGACATCCCAGGAATCAGTCTGGTGAACCTTCTCTGTACTCCCTCTATGGCAAGAATGTCTTTCCTCAGATTTGGAGACCAAAACTGTACGCAATACTCCAGGTGTAGTCTCACCAAGACCCTGCACAACTGCAGTAGAACCTCCCTGCTCCTATACTCAAATCCTTTTGCTTTCAATGCTAACATACCATTCGCTTTCTTCAGTGCCTGCTGCACCTGCATGCCTACTTTCAATGACTGGTGTACCATGACACCAAGGTCTCGTTGCATCTACTCTTTTCCTAATTGGCCACCATTCAGAAAATTGTCTACTGTTTTTGCCACCAGTGGATAACCTCACATTTATCCACATTATACTGCATCTGCCATGCATTTGCCCACTCACCCAGCCTATCCAAGTCACCTTGCAGCCTCCTAGCATCCTCCTCACAGCTAACACTGCCCCCCAGCTTCGTATCATCCACAAACCTGGAGATGTTGCATTCAATTCCTTCGTCCAAATCATTAATATATATTGTAAATTGCTGTGGTCCCAGCACTGAGCCTTGCGGCACCCCACTAGTCACTGCCTGCCATCCTGAACAGGACCCGTTCAATCCTTCTCTTTGCTTCCTGTCTGCCAGCCAGTTCTCTATCCACATCAATACCGAACCACCAATACCGTGTGCTTTAAGTTTGTATACTAATCTCTTATGTGGGACCTTGTCGAAAGCCTTCTGAAAGTCCAGATATAGCACATCCACTGGTTCTCCCTTATCCACTCTACTAGTTACATCCTCAAAAAAATCTATAAGATTCGTCAGACATGATTTATCTTTCGTAAATCCATGCTGACTGTCCAATGATTTCACCACTTTCCAAATGTGCTGCTATCCCATCTTTAATAACTGACTCTAGCAGTTTCCCCACTACCGATGTTAGACTAACTGGTCTGTAATTCCCCGTTTTCTCTCCCCCTCCCTTTTTAAAAAGTGGGGTTACATTAGCTACCATCCAATCCTCAGGAACTAATCCAGAATCTAAAGAGTTTTGAAAAATTATCACGAAGGCATCCACTATTTCTGGGGCTATTTCCTTAAGTACTCTGGGATGCAGCCTATCTGGCGCTGGGGATTTATTGGCCTTTAATCCATTCAATTTACCTAACACCACTTCCCGGCTAACCTGGATTTCACTCAGTTCCTCCATCTCATTTGACCCGCGATATCCTGCTATTTCCGGCAGATTATTTATGTCTTCCTTAGTGAATACAGAACCTAAGTAGTTATTCAATTGGTCTGCCATGTCCTTTTTCCCCCATGATCAATTCACCTGTTTCTGACTGCAAGGGACCTACATTTGTTTTAACTAATCTTTTTCTCTTCACATATCTATAAAAACCTTTGCAGTCAGTTTTTATGTTCCCTGCCAGTTTTCTTTCATCATCTATTTTCCCTTTCCTAATTAAGCCCTTTGTCCTCTGCTGGACTCTGAATTTCACCCAGTCCTCTGGTAGGCTGCTTTCTCTGGTTAATTTGTACGCTTCATCTTTTGTTTTGATACTGTCCCTGATTTCCCTTGTTATCCACGGATGCACTACCTTCCCAGATTTATTATTTTGCCAAACTGGGATGAACATTTGTTGTAGTTCATCCATGCAGTCTTTAAATGCCTTCCATTGCATATCCACCGTCAACCCTTTAAGAATCAATTGCCAGTCTATCTTGGCCAATTCATGTCTCATACCCTCAAAGTTACCTTTCTTTAAGTTCAGGGCCCATGTTTCTGAATTAACATCTCCATCCTAATGAAGAACTCAACCATATTATGGTCACTCTTGCCCAAGGGGCCACGCACAACAAGGCTGGTAACTAACCCTTCCTCATTACTCAATACCCAATCTAGAATAATCTGCTCTCTCGCTGGTTTCTCTACATGTTGGTTTAGAAAACTATCCCGCATACATTCCAAGAAATCCTCTTACTCGGCACCCCTGCCAATTTGATCACCCAATCTATATGTAGGTTGAAGTCACCCATTATAACTGAATTACTTTTGTTGCATGCATTTCTATTTTCCTGTTTGATGCCATCCCCAACTCCACTACTAATGTTAGGTGGCCTGTACACAACACCCACTAGCGTTTTCTGCCCTTAGTTTTTCGCAGCTCTACCCATATCGATTCTACATCCTCCAAGATAATGTCCTTCCTTTCTATTACATTAATCTCCTCTCTAACCAGCAACACTACCCCACCTCATTTTCCTTTCTGTCTATCCCTCCTGAATATTGAATATCCATGGATGTTTAGCTCCCAGGCTTGGTTACCCTGGAGCCATGTCTCCGTGATCCCAACTATACCATAATCATTATTAGCTATCTGCACATTCAACTCATCCACCTTATTACAGATGTTCCTTGCATTGAGACACAAAGACTTCAGGCTTGTTTTCACAATGCTCTTACCCCTTGTACAATTATGTTGAAAAGTGGCCCTTTTTGATTTTTGCCCTGGATTTGTCTGCCTGCCACTTTTACTTTTCACCTTGCTACCTATTGCTTCTACCCTCAGTTTATACCCCTCTACCTCTCTGCTCACACATTTAAGAAACCCACCACCTCTTATTCTCTGTTTATTTTTTTTCTTCTTTCCCTCCTACATGTTGCGTCTGAGTGCTTCCCTTTTCTGCCTCCTCCCTCATACACTGTCTACTAGCTTTCTCTATTCGAGTCCCTCCCGCCAACCAATCTAGTTTAAAGTCTCCCCTGTAGCCTTTGCAAATCTCCCCACCAGGGTACTGGGTTCCCCTCGGGTTCAAGTGCAACCCGTCCTTTTTGTACAGGTCACACCTTCCCCAAAAGAGGTCCCAATGATCCAGAAACTTGAATCCCTGCCCTCTGCACCAGTCCTTCAGCCACGCATTTATCCTCCACCTCGCTCCATTCCTGCTCTCACTGTCGCGTGGCACTGGCAGTAATCCTGAGATTGTTACCTTTGCGGTCCTTCTCCTTAACTCTTTTACTAACTCCCTAAATTCTAATTTCAGGATCTGACTTCGGTGGTGGGAAAGATGCTGGAGTCAATTATTAAAGAGGTAATAATGGAGCATTTGGATAGCAGTAAAAGGATTAGTCCAAGTCAACATGGATTTATGAAAGGGAAATGATGCTTGACTAATCTTCAGGAATTTTTTGAGGATGTGACAAGTAAAATGGATGAAGGGGTGCCAGTGGATGTAGTGTATCTAGACTTTCAGAAAGCCTTTGATAAGGTCCCGCACGGGAGACTGGTGACTAAAATTAGAGCACATGGTTTTGGAGGTAGGGTGTTGACATGGTTAGAAAATTGGTTGGCAGACTGGAAGCAAAGAGTAGGAGTGAACGAGTCCTTTTCAGAATGGCAGGCAGTGGTGAGTGGAGTGCCGCAAGGCTCGGTGTTGGGGCCGCAATTGCTTACCATATATATAAATGATTTGGAAGAGGGAATTAGGAGCAACAATAGCAAGTTTGCGGATGACACAAAGCTGGGTGGCAGTGTGAACTGTGAAGAGGATGTTAGGAAGTTGCAGGGGGACCTGCACAGGTTGAGTGAGTGGGCAGATATGTGGCAGATGCAGTATAATATAGATAAATGTGAGGTTATCCGCTTTGGCGCAAAAATAAGGGGGCAGATTATTATCTCAATGGGGTTAGGTTAGGTAAGGGGGAGGTACAGCGAGACCTGGGTGTCCTTCTACACCAGTCACTGAAAGTTGGCGTGCAGGTACAGCAGCCAGTGACGAAAGCTAATGGAATGTTGGCCTTCATAACAAGAGGATTTCAGTATAGGAGTTAAGAGGTTCTTCTGCAGTTGTATAGGGCTCTGGTGAGACCACATCTGGAGTATTGTGTACAGTTTTGGTCTCCTAATTTGAGGAAGGACATCCTTGTGATTGAGGCAGTGCAGCGTAGGTTCACAAGATTGATCCCTGGGATGGTGGGACTGTCATATTAGGAAAGATTGAAAAGACTAGGCTTGTATTCACTGGAGTTTAGAAGGATGAGGGGGAATCTTATAGAAACGTATAAAATTATAAAAGGACTGGACAAGCTGGATGCAGGAAAAATGTTCCCAATGTTTGGTGAGTTCAGAACCAGGGGCCACATTCTTAAAATAAATGGGAGGTCATTTAAGACTGAGCTGAGAAAATAAATTATTACGCAGACAGTTGTGAATTTATGGAATTCCCTGCCACAGAGGGCAGTGGAGGCCAAATCACTGGATGGATTTAAGAGAGAGCTGGATAGAGCTCTAGGGGCTAGTGGAGTCAAGGGATATGGGGAGAAGGCAGGCACGGGTTATTGATAGCGGATGATCAGCCATGATCATATTGAATGGCGGTGCTGGCTCGAAGGGCCGAATGGCCTCCTCCTGCACCTAGTTTCTATGTTTCTATGTTTCTATGACCTCTTCTCTTTTTCTACCTATGTCATTGTACCTATATGCACCACGACCTCGGGCTCCTCTCCCTCCCATTTCAGGATACCTTGGACACGTTCAGTCACATCCCAGACCCTGGCACCAGGGAGGCAAACTACTATCCAGGTCTCTGGACTGCGTCCACAGAATCACCTATCTGACCCCCTAACTATAGAGTCCCCTATTACTACTGCCCTCCTCTTCTTTTCCTTACCCTTCTGAGCAACAGGGCCGGTCTCTGTGCCGGAGGCCCGGCTGCTGTTGCTACCCCCATGTAAGCTGTCTCCCCCAACAGTACTCGAACAGGAGTACTTAATGCCAAGGTGTACAGCCACCGGAGTACTCACTTGTCCCTACCTTGCCTCTCCTAACCATGACCCAATTGTCTGCCTCCTGTGGTCCAGGGTGGCCACCATTCTGTAACTCCTCTCCATGACCTCCTTGCTCTCCTTGACCAGGCGGAGG
Organism: Okamejei kenojei; assembly: GCA_035221665.1. Lineage (NCBI taxonomy): Eukaryota > Metazoa > Chordata > Chondrichthyes > Rajiformes > Rajidae > Okamejei > Okamejei kenojei. The sequence goes on from CM069133.1 coordinate 9,378,008, forward strand.
TCATCGAGCTGCTGCTCCAGGTTCCTAATACGGTCCCTTAGGAGCCCCATCTCGATGCACCTGGCGCAGATGTGCACATCTGGAAGGCTATCACACTCCCTGACCTCCCACATCTGACATCCAGAACAGTAAACTGCCCTGCCCTTCATACTCCCCCTTACCCTGGCTACAATACAAAGTACGATACAATACACACTGCTGGAAGAAATCAGCAGGGATCTGACTCCCAATCAGCTGCTCCCTCTTGTCCGCTTCCAGCAATCAGCAGCTTCCTCAAGCCCACTTGTTTTGAAATGCGAATGGAACGTTTGGAACGTTACAGATTTGGGCTCTCCTCCCACTGCAACCGCTCCAACGGCTCCTGGGCCTCTGTAAAGCAAAGCCTCGCGATTGGGTTTTTAACTCACCGCTCGGACGTTACTCCTCCCACTGTAACGGCTCCAATGGCTCCTGGGCCTCTCAGATAAAGTGCAATAGTAATAATAAACTGTTATTGTTCCGAGCTTATTTGATGTTGTGTTTAATAGCCTGATAGCTGTGGGGAAGAAGCTGTTCCTGAAACTGGATGTTACAGATTTTCAGACTCCTGTACCTTCTTCCCAATGGCAATGGAGAGATGAGCATGAGTGTGGCCAGGATAGTGTGGGTCTTTGATGATGTTGGCAGCCTTTTTGAGGCAGTGACTGCGATAGATCCCTTCGATGGTGGGGAGGTCAGAGCCGGTGATGGACTGGGCAGTGGTCACAACTTTCTGCATTCTTTTCCGTTTCTGGATGCTCAGGTTGCAGTACCAAGCCACGATGTAACCGGTCAATATGCTCTCTATTGTGTACCTGTAGACGTTCAAGAGAGTCCTCCTTGACATACCACCTCTCCGTAATCTTCTCAGGAAGTAGAGGCGCAGATGTGCCTTCTTTATAATTGCATCAGTGTGCTGGGACCAGAAAAAATCTTTGGAAATAAATATGCCCAGAATTAAATGTAACATCTCCAAATTTGCGAATGGCACAAAGCTGGGTGGCAGTGTGAGCTGCTAGAAGGATGCTATGAGGCTGCAGAGTGACTTGGATAGTTTGGGTGAGTGGGCAGATGCGTGGCAAATGCAGTAAACTGTGGATACATGTGAGGTTGTCCACTTTGGTGGCAAGAACAAGAAGGCAGATTATTATCTGAATGGTGTCAGATTAGGAAAAGGGGAGGTGCAATGAGACCTAGGTGTCCTTGCACATCAGTCACTGAAAGTAAGCAAGCAGGCAATGAAGAAAACTAATGGCATGTTGGCCTTCATAGATAGAGGATTTGAGTATAGGAGCAAGGAGGTCCTAATGCAGTTGTACAGGGCCCTGGTGAGACCGCACCTGGAGTATTGTGTGCATTTTCTGTCTCCTAATTTGAGTCTGGATATTCATGCTATTGAGGGAGTGTAGCATTCGTTGCCAGGTTAATTCCCGGGATGGCGGGACTGACATATGATGAAAGAATGGGTCGACTGGGCATATATTTACTGGAATTTAGAAGGATGATAGGGGATCTTATAGAAACATTGTGGAATTTTCTGCCACAGAAGGCTGTGGAGGCCAATTCACTGGAAGTATTCAAGAGAGAGTTAGATATAGCTCTAAGCGCTTACGGAATCAAGGGGTATGGGGAGAAAGCAAGAACAGGGTACTGATTCTGGATGATCAGCCATGGTCATATTGAATGGCGGTCTCAAAGGGCCTACTCCTGCACTTATTTTCTATGTTTCTATGTTTACACGTACGGAGTTTCAACATTCTCCCTGTGACTGCGTAGGTCTTCCTTCAAGTGCTCCGGTTTCCTCCCAAACTCCATAGACTTGGTGGGCCAAAGTGCCTGTTTCCGCGCTGTATTCCTAAAGTCTAATATCTGAGACCAGGCACGTGGATGCACATTTTTCTTCTCATAGATGCTGCGTGACATCCTGAGTGTTTCCAGCATGTTTTGATTTCCAGTATCTGCAGTTTTTTTTTTAATGTTCTTTGATGTAACCCACTTTGGTCGGTTTTTATAATCACACCATTTTCTGCAAGTCTATCGCATTCCTTTGTAAATTGGCTCCTTGGTGTTGGTGCAGATCTGGGCTAGCATTTCAAAATGAAAAATGTGTGCATTTTACCTTGTTATACCATTATAGTTATCTTCAAATGTGTTATCATACCATTTCAATTTCTAACTGAGAAACAAGCTTAAAGTGTTGATGCTGAAAATGTTCTTTGAATCGTGCTTAGGGTGCCTTAGCTGGTCCTTCCCCATCAGAGTTATTCTGCTTTCACAGTTCACTACAATGATGGATAGCACATACCTGCTGTCAATTGTGTCGGACTGTGCACTTCATCTGCTTTAATGTGTTTAAAACCCCACCAGAGTAGATTTTCAGTTTGATGATGCTTTCCTTCAGTGCCGTTTGGCAGAATTTGCGAGAGTAAGTGTCTTGACTCATTATTAAACAGCCTGTGGTAGTACCAATTTGCATGTCAATGCAGTGGTTGTTAATCAACACCTCTACTTGAATGTCTGTTTGTTACCTTCACTGTCATTGATATTGTACAATTCTGGTTTCTCATTATCTAAATGAACTTTTAAAAAATCAAATTACTCTTTTGATTGTCTTTTCAAATTGCCGCTGAACTGGCTTTTGTTGCCTGCCTTCGATGTTTTGATTATGTAGGCTGTCAAAATGTGACTTCCTTTTGGCAAATGGTATTGGTATTTGCATTGGGTCATTATTATCACATGTACCAAGATGCAGTGAAAAACTTTGTTTTCCCTGCTTTCCTGATGAAATCATATCTCACATAAGTACATCCAGTGCTGCAAAAGAGAAAATAAGTTAAACGTTGCACCTACAGAGTAAGCGCAGTTAAAAATTGCAAAGGATTCAAAGAGATAGATTGGAAGATTGGAAATTCAACCTCGGTGCATGAGAGATGTGTCCAACAGTCTATTAATAATGGCGATGAAGCTGTTCATGCTGTTCAAAATTTTTGAGCAACGTGCATTCAAGCATATTCCACCAAGTCTTCTGCCCAAACGGAGAGGGGAGAAGAGATAAGATGTGATTCCTGGGATGTCAGGACTTTCATATGAGGAAAGACTGGATAGATTCGGCTTGTACTTGCTAGAATTTAGAAGATTGAGGGGGGATCTTATAGAAACGTACAAAATTCTTAAGGGGTTCGACAGGCTAGATGCAGGAAGATTGTTCCCAATGTTGGGGAGGTCCACGACAAGGGGTCACAATTTAAGGATAAGGGGGAATTCCTTTAGGACCGAGATGAGGAAAACATTTTTCACACAGAGAGTGGTGAGTCTCTGGAATTCTCTGCCACAGAAGGTAGTTGAGGCCAGTTCATTGGCTATATTTAAGAGGGAGTTAGGTGTGGCACTTGTGGCTAAAGGGATCAGGGGGTATGGAGAGAAGGCAGGTACAGGATACTGAGTTGAATGATCAGCCATGATCATATTGTATGGCGGTGCAGGCGTGAAGGGCCGAATGGCCTACTCCTGCACCTATTTTCTATGTTCTATGTTTCTATGTGACTAGTCTTTGATTATGTCGGCTGCTGTCCTGAAGCAGCGTGACGTATAGGTGGAGTTGATGGGTAGGATGCTGGTGATGGACTGAGCTGCGTTCACTACACTCTGCAATCCTTTCCGATCTTGGGAAGAGCAGTTGTCATGCCTAGCAATGATGCACCTGGTAGCATCCAGATAGGATGCTTTCTATGATGCTTCTGTAGAAATTGGTAAATGTTATTTGAGATATGCAACATTGCCTGAGTCCTCTGAGAAGAAGAGGTGTTGGTGGATTACATGACTGTGGTGTCAATGTGTTGGACCAAGACAAATTGTTGATGATGTTTACACCGAGGAACATGAAGCTTTTGACCATTTCGACTTCAGCACCGCTAGTCCATCACTGGTACTGAACTCCCCACTAGGAAGGGATCTATAGGAAGAGCTGACTCAGAAAGGCAGACAGAATCATCAAAGACAAACACTGCCCTGGCAGCACTCTCATTTCACGCCTACCATTATTGGGAAGAGGGTGATGTTATAAAGGTATGAAAATCGTGACCTCCAAGTTCAAGAACAGCTTCTTCCCAACATTTATCAGGCTCTTGAACACTATAAAACATGAACTGAACTATAAAGTATGAACTATCGTGGTAGATCTACAGACCATGATTTTTGCAATAATATTGGGGGTTTTAATTTATTGATTTTTTAAAATTGATCATATTGTCTAAGAGTACCGAGTTTACAGGCCTGTTATGCTGCTGCAAGTAAAAATTGTATTGTTCCATATGACAATTAAACACCCTTGACTCTTGAGAGCATGCGATTATCTTCTCCATCTCCTTTCTGTTCTTTATCACCCCATTTTTTTGAAACCTGGCCTATTACAGCGGTGTCATCTGCAAATTTGTCCATGTAGTTAGAGAAAAATTTAAGGTGTAGTTATGAGTGTACATGGAATATAGTAAGGGGCTGAGAACACATCTTTGCGGGGCACCGGTATTGAGTATGATTTCATCCTGTTCATTTGTCTGGCTTCACATTTTGTGCCTCTTCTATCCTTGTCAATCTACCTCACACCTTTTGTCTTTTCATCACTGGCCTTTGCCCAACCATCTGCCTAGCAAAATCCCCCTCTCACCTGTATCCACCTATCGCTTGCCAGACTATATCCCATCCTCACCTTTTTTCCAGCTTTCTCCCTCCCCATTACAATCAGTCTGAAGAAGAGTCCCGACCCCCGAAACATCACCGATCCATGTTCTCGTGAGATGCTGCCTAATCCATGAGTTACTCCAGCACTCTGTGTCGTTTTTTGTAAACCGCCATTTGCGGTTCTTTTAGTAAGCTTCAGACTCTGATACAGCACTCTGACCTGTGGACTCATGCTGTACCAGTTACCTGCAGTGGACAAAATTCTTCAGCACCCCTTCAACACAACCAATTTGCATGCAAATATTAGGCTTTGCATGCTCCATTGCTTTGACTGTGGTTGTTCATCTGTACAAACCCATCAGGAAAGGCATGATTTAAAAAGAGACCAAAGTTGCCATGCAAGAATAAATTCTTTAATGAAACAACATACTTGTTAATTGCTTCACTCTGCTTCTGGCTTCTTGTCCCAATCTTACTGCTTTCAATTATTTTTAATGGCTTCAGATTGAAGTAATCGCACAGATTCTACACAGCATCCTTAAATGAGGATTTTTTTTTGGATGGTGTGGCATTTGAAAAGTTGTCAACTTGCCTTATGTGTATCATCCAATCTCTGAGAGGCATATCACTCGTTTATACCTAAAAAATACGTTGCTTTGTGCCCACATGATATTGACATCTCCTTCAGTCACTAACATTGTTTATTTTAAAGAAACATACCTTCATACATTTTATCACATTTTATCAGGGCATAGGTTTAAGATAAGAGGAATGAATGAGTCATAAAGGGGATTTGAGGTAAGTGATTTAACCAAGAATGTGGTTAATGTCTGCAGCATGCTGACTGATGAGTGGTGGAATCAGATACAAAACTGTATTTCAGAGGTATTTAGGCATACACTAGTAATAACAATGAATTACAGATGCTGGTTTATACCTAAGGAAGATACAACATACAGGAGTAATTCAATGGGTCAGGCAACCTCCCTGGAGAACACAGATATGCAACATTTCGGGTCAGAATGCTCCTTTAAATTTATTTTTGTTGGAAACCCTCTTCAGATCCTTTCTTCAGTCTGATGAAGGGTTCCAACTTGAAACATCACCTATCCATAATCAGAGAGCATAGTGGCATAGCGGTAGGAACATAGAAACATAGAAAAATAGGTGCACGAGTAGGCCATTCGGCCCTTCAAGCCAGCACCGCCATTCAATATCATGGCTAAAATCAGTACACCGTTCCTGCTTTTTCCCCATAGCCCTTGATAAGGCATTTAAAGACTGTATGGATGAACTACAACAATTGCTCATCCCAGTTTGGCAAAAGAATAAATCAGGGAAGGTAGTGCATCCATGGATAACAAGGGAAATCAGGGATAGTATCAAAACAAAAGATGAAGCATACAAATTAGCCAGAAAAAGCAGCCAACCAGAGGACTGGGAGAAATTCAGAGTCCAGCAGAGGAGGACAAAGGGTTTAATAAGGAAAGGGAAAATAGATTATGAAAGAAATCTGGCAGGGAACATAAAAACTGACTGCAAAAGTTTTTATAGATATGTGAAGAAAAACAGATTAGTTAATGGAATGGATTAAAGGCCGATAAACCCCCAGGGCCAGATAGGCTGCATCCCAGAGTACTTAAGGAAGTAGCCCCAGAAATAGTGGATGCATTAGTGATAATTTTTCAAAACTCTTTAGATTCTGGAGTAGTTCCTGAGGATTGGAGGGTAGCTAATGTAACCCCACTTTTTAAAAAGGGAGGGAGAGAGAAAACGGGGATTTTCAGACCAGTTAGTGTAACATCGGTAGTGGGGAAACTGCTAGAGTCAGTTATTAAAGATGGGATAGCAGCACATTTGGAAAGTGGTGAAATCATTGGACAAAGTCAGCATGGATTTACGAAAGTTAAATCATGTCTGACGAATCTTATTGAATTTTTCGAGGATGCAATTAGTAGAGTGGATAAGGGAGAACCAGTCAATGTGTTATATCTGGACTTTCAGAAGACTTTCGACAAGGTACCACATAAGAGATTAGTATACAAACTTAAAGCACACAGTATTGGGGGTTCAGTATTGATGTGGATAGAGAACTGGCTGGCAGACAGGAAACAAAAAGTGTGAGTAAACGGGTCATTTTCAGAATGGCAGGCAGTGACTAGTGGGGTACCGCAAGGCTCAGTGCCGGGACCCCAGCAATTTACAATATATATTAATGATTTGGACGAGGGAATTGAATGCAACATCTCCAGGTTTGCGGATGACACGAAGCTGGGGGGCAGTGTTAGCTGTGAGGAGGATGCTAGGAGGCTGCAAGGTGACTTAGATAGGCTGGGTGAGTGGGCGAATGTATGGCAGATGCAGAATAATGTGGATAAATGTGAGGTTATCCACTTTGGTGGCAAAACAGGAAAGTAGACTATTATCTGAATGGTGGCCGATTAGGAAAAGGGGAGATGCAACGAGATCTGAGTGTCATGGTACACCAGTCATTGAAAGTAGGCATGCAGGTGCAGCAGGCAGTGAAGAAAGCGAATGGTAATTTAGCATTCATAGCAAAAGAATTTGAGTATAGGAGCAGGGAGATTCTACTGCAGTTGTACAGCGTCTTGGTGAGACCACACCTGGAGTATTGCGTACAGTTTTGGTCTCCAAATCTGAGGAAAGACATTCTTGCCATAGAGGGAGTGCAGAGATGGTTCACCAGACTGATTCCTGGGATGTCAGGACTTTCATATGAAGAAAGACTGAATAGACTCGGCTTGTACTTGCTAGAATTTAGAAGATTGACGGGGGATCTGATAGAATCTTACAAAATTCTTAAGGGGTTGGACAGGGTAGATGCAGGAAGATTGTTCCCGATGTTGGGGAAGTCCAGAACAAGGGGTCACTGTTTAAGGATAAGGGGGAAATCTTTTAGGACCGAGATGAGAAAAACATTTTTCACATAGAGTGGCGAGTCTCTGGAATTCTCTGCCACAGAAGGTAGTTGAGGCCAGTTCATTGGCTATATTTAAGAGGGAGTTAGATGTGGCCCTTGTGACTAGAGGGATCAGGGGGTATGGAGAGAAGGCAGGTACGGGATACTGAGTTGGATGATCAGCCATGATCATATTGAATGGCTGTGCAAGCTCAAAGGGCCGAATGGCCTGCTCCTGCACCTATTTTCTATGTTTCTATGTTTCTATGATTCCGATGTTGGGGAAGTCCAGGACAAGGGGTCACAATTTAAGGATAAGGGGGAAGTCTTTTTGGATTGAGATGAGAAAATCGTTTTTCACACAGAGAGTGGTGAATCTGTGGCATTCTCTGCCACAGAAGGTAGTTGAGGCCAGTTCGTTGTCCATATTTAAGAGGGAATTGGATGTTGACCTTGTGGCTGAAGGGATCAGGGGGTATGGAGAGAAGGCAGGTACAGGATACTGAGTTGGATGATCAGCCATGATCGTATTGAATGGCGGTTCAGGCTCGAAGGGCCGAATGGCCTGCTCCTGCACCTAATTTCTATGTTTCTATCCGTAATCTCCAGGGATGTTGCCTATTTAAGCACTGAGTTGCTTAAATACTGGTACAGGTTTATTACTGTCATGTGTAACGAGATACACTGAAAAGCTTTGTTTGCATGCTATCCAGTCAAATCATACTAGACATGAGTAGAAACATACACAAGTACCAGAAATAGTTCAATGAAAAAATGAAGACAATGCAGTGTATAATATTACAGCAATATAGCATTACAGTTACAGACAATAAGTCCAAGTTCCACAATTAAGTAGTTTGGAAGTCTGGCTGTGTGATTGACTGGGCTACATCCACAAGTCTCTTCAATCATAATAGGATGCTTTCAATGGTGCATCTGTAGACTCATTGGACGCATGAGGTTTCCCTTAATCCTCTGAGGAAGTAGGGACATTAGCGTGTTTTCTCGACTGTGGCTTCAAAGTGGTTGGGGCATGACAAATTGGTGGTGACATTTAAACCTAGGAACCTGGAGTTCTCAACTATCTCCGCTTCAGCAGCATTGATGCTGATTGGGTCGTGTACTGCATCTCGCTTCCTGAAGTCAATAACTACTCATTCATTTTGCTGCATTGAGGGAGAGGTTGTTATCTTGACATCATGTTACTAAGTTCAATATCTTCTTCCTCTACACTGTATCGTTAATGGGTTGAGATCTGGCCATTACTGTTGTTTCATCTGCAAACGTCTAAATGAGTTGGAGCAGGAGTTGGCTGCAAGGTCGTGAATATATAAAGAGTATAATAAGGAGCTATGAACGTAAATTTGCAAAGCGCTGGTGTTGAAAATTATTGCAGAGGATCCTCTGTCGCCTATCCTCACTGATTTTGGTCATCTGGGCATCAGGCATAGAAGGATAAGGTGTTAACACTGGCAAAAGGGAGCAAAGGAAGTAGATGAGCAAAACATATTAGGAAGAGTATGGTAGGAGGAAGGGCAAATTTCTGTGCTGTTCAACTCTACGATGCTATAACTATATGTGCTGAACGACCATTGAGCTCAGCCAGCTGAGCCAGTTGGCTGAGGAAACTATGTTATACTTTCTATTCAACAGAAATAAAGATCTGTCACTTGCTATTGTGGCCTGCTATGCTGTTGTCTAGTTTGAAACAAATGGGACTCAATCTGCGTAAATATTCAGGAAAACACTGTGAAAGATCAGTTTTGGTGTTACAAACACCTTCATCAACCCAGTGTGGGAATTGCTCAATAATCCTGAAGAAAGTTAAGGCACAACAGTAGCAGAGAAGTTGGGGATGGTATCAAACAGGAAATTAGAAATGCGTGCGACAAAGGCAAAACAGTTATAATGGGTGACTTCAATCTACATATAGATTGGGTTAATCAAATTGGCAGGGGTGCTGAGGAAGAGGATTTTTTGGAATGTATGCGGGATAGTTATCTAAATCAACATGTACAGGAACCAACGAGAGAGCAGGCTATTTTAGACTGGGTTTTGAGTAATGAGGAAGGGGTAATTAGCCGTCTTGTTGTACGTGCCCCCTTGGGCAAGAGTGACCATAATATGGTTGAGTTCTTCATTAGGATGGAGAGTGACATTGTTAATTCAGAAACAATGGTTCTGAACTTAAAGAAAGGTAACTTTGAGGGTATGAGACGTGAATTGGCCAAGATTGACTGGCAATTAATTCTAAAAGGGTTGACGGTGGATATACAATGGAAGACATTTAAAGACTGCATGGATGAACTACAAAAATTGTTCATCCCAGTTTGGCAAAAGAATAAATCGGGGAAGGTAGTGCATCCGTGGATAACAAGGGAAATCAGGGATAGTATCAAAGCAAAGGATGATGCGTACAAAGTAGCCAGAAAAAGCAGCATACCAGAGGACTGGGAGAAATTCAGAGACCAGCAGAGGAGGACAAAGGGCTTAATTAGGAAAGGAAAAATAGATTATGAAAGAAAAACTGGCAGGGAACATAAAAAACTGACTGCAAAAGTTTTTATAGATATGTGAAGAGAAAGAGGTTAGTTAAAACAAATGTAGGTCCCTTGCAGTCAGAAACAGGTGAGTTGATCATGGGGAACAAGGATTTGGCGGACGAATTGAATAACTACTTTGGTTCCGTCTTCACTAAGGAAGACATAAATAATCTGCCTGAAATAGCAGGGGACTGTGGGTCAAAGGAGGAATTGAGTGAAATCCAGGTCAGTCGGGAAGTGGTGTTGGGTAAATTGAATAGATTAAAGGCCGATAAATCCCCAGGGCCAGATAGGCTGCATCCCAGAGTACTTAAGGAAGTAGCTCAGGAAATAGTGGATGCATTAGTGATAATCTTTCAAAACTCTTTAGATTCTGGAGTAGTTCCTGAGGATTGGCGGGTAGCAAATGTAACCCCTCTTTTTAAGAAGGGAGGGAGAGAGAAAACGGGGAATTACAGACCAGTTAGTCTAACATCGGTAGTGGGGAAACTGCTAGAGTCAGTTATTAAAGATGGGATAGCAGCACATTTGGAAAGTGGTGAAATCATTGGACAAAGTCAGCATGGATTTACAAAAGGTAAATCATGTCTGACGAATCTTGTGGAATTTTTCGAGGATGTAACTAGTAGCGTGGATAAGGGAGAACCAGTGGATGTGGTATATCTGGACTTCCAGAAGGCTTTCGACAAGGTCCCACATAAGAGATTAGTATACAAACTTAAAGCATACGGTATTAGGGGTTCAGTATTGATGTGGATAGAGAACTGGCTGGCAAACAGGAAGCAAAGAGTAGGAGTAAACGGGTCCTTTTCACAATGGCAGGCAGTAACTAGTGGGGTACCGCAGGGCTCAGTGCTGGGACCCCAGCTATTTACAATATATATTAATGATCTGGATGAGGGAATTGAAGGCAATATCTCCAAGTTTGCGGATGACACTAAGCTGGGGGGCAGTGTTCGCTGTGAGGAGGATGCTAGGAGACTGCAAGGTGACTTGGATAGGCTGGGTGAGTGGGCAAATGTTTGGCAGATGCAGTATAATGTGGATAAATGTGAGGTTATCCACTTTGGTGGCAAAAACAGGAAAGCAGACTATTATTTAAATGGTGGCCGATTAGGAAAAGGGGAGATGCAGCGAGACCTGGGTGTCATGGTACACCAGTCATTGAAAGTAGGCATGCAGGTGCAGCAGGCAGTGAAAAAAGCGAATGGTATGTTAGCTTTCATAGCAAAAGGATTTGAGTACAGGAGCAGGGAGGTTCTACTTCAGTTGTACAGGGTCTTGGTGAGACCACACCTGGAGTATTGCGTGCAGTTTTGGTCTCCAAATCTGAGGAAGGACATTATTGCCATAGAGGGAGTGCAGAGAAGGTTCACCAGACTGATTCCTGGGATGTCAGGACTGTCTTATGAAGAAAGACTGGATAGACTCGGTTTATACTCTCTGGAATTTAGGAGATTGAGGGGGGGATCTTATAGAAACTTACAAAATTCTTAAGGGGTTGGACAGGCTAGATGCAGGAAGATTGTTCCCGATGTTGGGGAAGTCCAGGACAAGGGGTCACAGCTTAAGGATAAGGGGGAAATCCTTTAAGACCGAGATGAGAAAGACTTTCTTCACACAGAGAGTGGTGAGTCTCTGGAACCTCTCTGCCACAGAGGGTAGTTGAGGCCAGTTCATTGGCTATATTTAAGAGTGAGTTGGATGTGGCCCTTGTGGCTAAGGGGATCAGAGGGTATGGAGAGAAGGCAGGTACGGGATACTGAGTTGGATGATCAGCCATGATCATATTGAATGGCGGTGCAGGCTCGAAGGGCTGAATGGCCTACTCCTGCACCTAATTTCTATGTTTCTATGTTTCTATGTTTCTACAATGTTTATAGATATTTGCAACATCAAAAGCCTTCGCTGAGAGAGGGTTCCTGAGATATAAAAAATATTATTTACTTTTTCCAGAGTCATGTCATAAACATTAATTGAAGTTATGCAGCAGAACCAATTTCGAAAAAGCTTCGACATATAAATATACTGTGTAAACCTGTTCTCCGGTGCAGTCTATTGAACAAGCCAATGTTAGTTTGGAACTCATTCTCCACATGTGCAGCGCAACCAGTGGGCTGACTTTGGAGTAACCTTGATTCTGGAGCGGAGATAACAGAGGTTTCCCTGTAAACCTGCTGACCAACTCCAAGCCAGCGTGAAACCGGTTTGAAATAAATTGGAATCCTGTTATAGCGTGATAAGAATAGAGTTGGTTAAATTAAACATCTTTGCCCAATTGCAGACTACTGTGGGATTGGATCTGTGGAGAGTCCATTGATTGCAATTAGAACATAAAACTTAGAACAGGACAACACAAGGACAGGCTCTTCAACCCACAATGTCTGTGCTGAGCATGTTGCTAAGACTAACCCTTAACTGCCGGCATTTAATCCATATTCCTCCATTCCCTGCACATCCATGTGCCTAACCAAATGGTTCTTAAATGCCACAATCGTATGTGCCTCCACCACCATCCTTAGCAGCGCATTCCAGGCACTCACTACAGTCTGTGTGAAAAAACTTGCTCCGTACATGTCCTTTAAACTGCAACCCTATCACCTTAATACTATGCCCTTTAGTAGTTAATACTTCCATCCTGGGTAATAGGTTCTGAATGTTTAACCTGTGCCTCTCACACTTTTCTATCCTTCTCGCAGATCTCCCTGCAACCTCCGGACTTCCAGAGAAAACAATCTAGGTCCGTCCGACTTCTCCCTGTAACTAATACCACCTAATCTAGGCATCATTCTTTCAAACTTCCTCTGCACCCTTTCCATAGACAACTGTTGTTTGCGTTTATCATCTGGCAGATGTAGAATAGAGGTGAATTCCTGTCATCTCAGAGTTGAACATTATTGTTTAATGACAATAAATCCAAGGCTGATGTTGCTTGTTGTGTTTCTGTTGAAGGTGTGCAGTTACACAGTCCAATTTACCCTCTCTTCCTCTCGTTGATTGGATTGGGAAATCAGTTTCTGACAGTCATGACTCACTGTTGCATTGTTATTCAGTGCGTCTTATTACAATTACACAGACAGGCTGACTGAAGGGTCTTTTTGCAGTGAGGATTCAGACATTAAATTTATTGTAAACTGTATGGTTTACTTGATGGAAGCAAAATTATTATAAAGTGTAAATTATTTGTAATGTTTTGTTTTAAGAGCATATTTCTACCCTACTTTCTGGCAAAGATTTAAGGCTGAAACATTACAGATTTGCAGCACTATTTGCCCAAACACTTCACAAAGACCACGACTAAATTTGTATTATTTTTAAAAGATGCGATTGAAGGGAAGATATTATTCACTGGGAGCAAAGAAAGAAGACTGTGTCTATCTGCTGTGGAATGAACTCATGCTCACTCAACGATAATTCATGTAAAATATTAAGGCAACTTTATTTAAAACTCCATCAATGGTGAACCTTTAAAGATACCTCATTTTGTTTCTTCTGTGACATTGACCACATTTCCCTTACATTCAAAGATATAAAACTCCAGTTAGTAAGGGATGGAGGAAAGATAGAAAAACATTTATCTGAGGGCATCTAATTCAATAAAGGCGATGAGTACAATGAGAAGAGGGATTGTTTGGTCTACTAAGAAATTGTAAATGAAGCAAAATAATGTTTAATGTTTGACCTTATCTGCACGAATTGATTATGATTCATGAGATTAAAATGACCAACAATGAATACATGCTATGAAATTAATCTTAAAATATAAAGTCTAATTCTATGACAAATGGAAATTTGAATTTATTTTTATTATATGGCACAAAATAATGTTTCTGCCTAAATGTGTATTTCACAATTACAAATATACTATAAAAATTCTCCCATTTGCTTATATTATCTGAGTCAGGCTTCAAAGTCAAACTTTATACTGGTGATCCCTAAGGTATGCACAAAGCTAATTAGGGTGAACTACCCAAAGAAGACTATAGTAGAATGGTGTTAAATCAGTTCTGTATACACTGGAGTAATGACTCTTCCATGTACTTGCTGATTTGTAGCTGCAATTTTCAGTCGTATATCTCTTAGGAACAAATTCCATTGTTGTTATTTATTACAGTCATGATTATTAATGATACCATAACACACGTTGAAGGCAAATTACCTTCGATTCTTAATTCCCCTGCTATGTACATGGAGTTTGTTTAACTGTAGAGAAGTCAAGAATGTTTGTTTGATTGGGATATTGTGATTTACTCTTCTTCATAATTATTGCACTAGCAGTATTTATTTCAAGCTGATAAACACGTAACATACACTTTCAATATTATCCCCACTGATCAAGTGAGGGCGTTTAAATGCTGGTCCAGAAGCCGTTAATAAAAGTATAAAGGAACTGACATTTTTGTACATCCTTTTTGAATGGGATCAAGAGGACATTGTAGCTGCCAAGGACTTAAGACAGAGTACTTGTTCAATAATGTCTGAATGACTCATGTTTCAATACTACTATTCTGAACTTTTAAATACTAAAGAGAACCTCTACCTGTGTAAATGATTGAGCTGCTCTTGCAAAAATTTCCATCATATAACCTTCTCTTGGCATTGCAATACTTTAGGGATTAATGCAAGTTCTTGATGTTTTATTAAGTGGCAAAAAGGTTGAGTATATTATAAATACATTAACATCTATTTTATAAATTATAGTTGACAGTGGTTGAATTTGATCTTAAGGTGACTCTGTGTCCTGGCTAGTTTAATGTTCACCAGCAAATAATTATAGACAAATTGATTTGATAGTGATCAGATTAAAAATACTGCATTTATATAGTCTGACACAATGGTCATTATGCTTAAGGGAATCATGCAAAGGCAATCCAGAGAACCGGAATGGAAGCAAGTTATTGTCGATCCCAAGGGACTGCCTAAGATGTCTGGCCACGACGAAGACAGGCATCTTGCACAACCTCAGGAGGTCCCGCTGCAGTGCCTGACTGTGCCTTATGTCTGAGGTCAATGGTTTTATTGTAAGTTGCAGGGGCAACAGTTTGTACATAGCAAGCTCCTACAAACAATACGACAACATATACAACATATGCTGTTATCAGGCAACTAAACCATCCTAACAACAACTAGAGAGGAGTCCTGAACGACTATCTACCTCATTGAAGACCCTCGGATTATCTTTAATCGGACTTTACAAGCTTATTACATTATTCACATATTTCCTTTATAATGTATCTGTACACTGTGCTCTGCTCGATTGTAATCATGTATTGTCTTTCCGCTGACTGGTTAGCACGCAACAAAAGCTTTTCACTGTACCTCGGTACACGTGACAATAATCTAAACTCAGACTAGATAATTATTTAATTGATTACTGGCCACGACAAAGACAAGCATTTTTAGAATATTTTCCTTTTATATATCAATGTAACAATACTAATCAAGCATAATGTTTATTTGCCATGATAAAAACAGAGGTTAACGTTCGAGTGGAGTGCAAGCTGGACATATTATATTCATGGAACGTAAGATTAGACTCTTTGGCATACAGTGTCAGTGCCGAACATAATGCCAAGGCTAACCCTCATCTGCCTGCACATAATCCATATCTCTCCATTTTCTGCATATGCATGTGCTTATCCAAACATTTCTTTAATGCCACTATCGTACGTGCCTCCACCACCACTCCTGGCAGTGCATTCATGGTGTAAAAAAGTTGCCTTGCACACCTCCTTTAAATGTTGCCCCTCTCACCTTAAAGCTACGCCCTCTAGTATTTGATATTCCATCCTCGGAAATAGGTTTTAACTGTCTATCCTATTTAAGCCTCTCAAAAATTTAGAGTCTATGAAATAAAAGTATATCAAATTATGTGAGGCATAAATATAAAATTAACGTCTGGCTTTCCAGAGAAAACAATCCAAATCTGTCCAACCTCTCCCTGTAGTTAATACCCTCTAATCCATGCATCCTTCTGGTAAACCAACTCTGCACCCTTTCGAAAGCCTCCAGAAGACCATAACTTCATATAATACTCCAACCAATTGTGTCCATGGTCTGGATACTTCAGTCAGAGGAATAATTGTGTTGGTTCACATGCTTGAACAATGGTGTTTTATCATTAATGTTTTATTATTATTAATGTTTACTGTTTTCTGAGTCATTCGTAACTGTCACTGTATGTCATGTTGTTACTTGTGGGCAGAGCACCAAGGCAAATTCATTGTACGTGAATACTTGGCCAATAAACTTACTTACTTACTTAATTATTATCTAATCAATTGTTATAATCTTGTTTATTTTTTTTCATGAATTCATTCATCTTTGTTAATACTGAATACTGTATTCATTGCATTACAGTAGTCCAGCGACCCAAAAAAGTCAGGAACAGTCAAGTAATCTAATTAGTTTCCAATTTAATGAATTAAAATCTGTCCTGTGATATTCTGTGCCAAAGTTTCTTATTTCATTATTACCAAGAAAGCATTAACATTTTCCATTCATACAATAGAGACGGTACTTGAGACACAGAACATTGTTTGGAAATCAGGTTGGTGAGTCATTGCCGCCTATTTTACAAGATGCAAAAAGAAAGATTCTGCCTCACAGAGAGCTCTGTGCTGAGAAAGTTTGAGCGGATAATCTGGTCTACAAAAGCTTTGACCAGCTTTGGTCAAAATACTGCAAAAGTGTACTTCAACTTGCATTGTTTCTTTTTTATTTAAATTATTTTAACCCTTCTCTAATATCTTAACATTCAGATGTGCAATTATAATTCGCTTTTAATTATTTTCACATTTTTTAGTATTGGTCTTTAATCAATCCATGTACTGAATGAACAATTAAAATAACTTTTATTTTTGCCTTGATGAGGAGATCCACCTGAAGCATGCGGTATTTCTTTTGTTTTTGGATAATGGTTGCAAATTTTATCATCTATCCATTTAATTCAATACCTACACCTGCCGGGGAGGCAGATACAACAGTGGCATTTAGGAGACTTTCGGATAGGCACATGGGCATGTAGTGAATGGAGGGATGTGGACCATGTTCACACAGATAAGAGTTGGACTTAGCATCATGTTGGGCATAGACACTGTGGGCTGAGGAGCCTGTTCTACTGCTGTACTGTACTATTATTTTTCCTGTGTCAGGTATGCTTGAGCAGAGGAGCTAACTTAGAAAGAATGTCAACGGTTTGAAACATTCTAATAATGTGCCTGAAAGCAATTACATGACTGAACGAGGATCTTTTTTTTTTTGGAACAGATTATCATTTATATTACTTTGTTTATATTGTCAGCACACTTTTTTAAATTTAGATTTCTGTTGCTTTGTACTTTTTTCTATCTATACTATTACAAAAACTCTCATCTTGTCCTCTTCCAGTTTGCATTGTTTTTAAATTTGTGCAAACACGGTACCCTATATCGCTAGGATTTTTCGCCACCTTACTCACCGTTCTCCTCTGCTCCAAGCACGCCAAGTTTTGTTCTGATCGGTAGAATATTACAAAAGTTATGAAGGTTTAAAGAATCGTGAGATCAGCAGATTGGTGTTCTCGCCTGTCGTCACCATGAAGGTAATGCCCCTTCCGGCACCCACTGTCAATCACTGGGGTGAGGAGAATAAAAGCCCGGAGGTGGGGCTGAGTCCGTGAGCTTCACTGAGTAAGTCCACAATCCGCGCTGATTGAGTCCACAAGCCCCCCGGGCTGATTGAGTCCACAAGCCGTGCCGAGTGAGTTCACAAGCCATGCTGGGTGAGTCCACCAGCTGAACCGAGTGAGTCCACCAGCTGAACCGAGTGAGTCCACAAGCCATGCTGAGTGAGTCCACAAAAGCCATGCTGAGTGAGTGAGTGAGCCCGCAAGCCGTGCTGATTGAGCCCGCAAGCTGTACTGAGTGAGTGATCAGGAGCGTCACAACGGGAACCCGTCAGCCGCGCCTGCGCAGTTGGGGGCCATTGGTTGCCTGGTCCCCCAACGCAACCAAATATTGTGTTGGGGGACCAGGCCTCCTGTGTGAGAATGGGACCCAATGGGTCCCACTTAGTCTAGTGTTAATTATATTTTTAGCTGGGTTAATGTACTATTTTTTAAAGAGGACAAGATAAGTTGTGATGTATGTGTGCTCTGGATAATGTCAGCCTCAAAGTATCAATTTTTAAATTTGAAACTTTCATCAGTAAACATCAACTTCATTAAAATCAACATGTTAATGGGCCATTTATGTAACAAAAAGAGAAATTGTGTCCTTGTTCAACAAATATCTCAATGTCAGAAGCTTTGAGGATTAATTAATGGGCTGGATCATGCCTGACCTCAGGTCTAGTTTGTACTTTGTGCTGTTTCCACTGCCTGACCAACCATATGTTTCTGAATGGCACCAGTTGACCCTGATACCTCGAAGATTACATTAATGCTGGAGTAACTCAGTGGGTCAGGCAGCATCTCTGGAGAAAAGGAATAGGCGACGTTTTGGGCCGAGACCCTTCTTCTTAGAAGTAGTCATTCTTTAAAGCAGAGGAATGACTGGGCGGAGGAAAAACTTTTTCACCCAGAAAGTTGTGAATCTGCAGAATTCCCTGCCACAGAAGGCAGTGGAGGCCAATTCACGATGTTTTCACGAGAGAGCTAGATTTAGCTCTTAAGGCTAAAGGAATCAAGGGATATGGGGAAAAAGCAGGAACATGGTACTAATTTTTGATGATCAGCCATGATCATGTTGAATGGCGGTGCTGGCTTGAAAGGCCGAAGGGCCTTCTCCTTCACCTATTTTCTATGTTTCTACGTTTTAAATGAGAATAGTCCTGAGCTATTTCTCAACTGCCCTGGTGGCAGCTTGGATCCAAAAGCTTCACATTATCAGAGGCATATAACCCGCTGCAATATTCATAAATAATTAATCAAAGGTTGAAAGAAACACATTGATTTTGACACATTTACCTGATAGAATTTTACAGAAACAGTTACAACTATGAAAAAAAATCACGCTTAATTTCATTTCCATCCAAGTAAACAACTCCATTTAAACATAGGGTACACAAAAAGCTGGAGAAACTCAGCGGGTGCAGCAGCATCTAAGGAGTGAAGGAGATAGGCGACGTTTCGGGTCGAGACCCTTCTTCAGACTGGTCAGGGATCCATTTAAACATAGATAGATTCTCCCATAACAGGACTAAAAGTAAGGTGTAAGAAGGAACTGCAGATGCTGGTTTAAACTGAAATAGACACAAAAAGCTGGAGTAACTCAGCGGGACAGGCAGCATCTCTGGAGAGAAGGAATGGGTGATGTTTCGGGTCAAGACTTCCTTTGCTCACGCATTCCTTCTCTCCAGAGATGCTGCCTGTGCCACTGAATCTAAAAGTAAGGAGTCATTTTCAAATGTGTCTGGCCCCTTTCATAACATGAAGTACCCAATTTCTGGAACTTTGAGGAGTTTACTGAATATTGCCACAAAAATTCCAGAGATTATCTGCAAATAAAAATAGGCATGTTAATTTTCTCATTTTGTATTCTGAAGAAAGATAAATTTTAGGATAACCAACATTTTAGGATATTTTAGGATAACCAACATTTGGGAAATTTTAGGATAACCAACATTTACATATTCTGTTGTGCTGCAGTAAGTGAGAATTTCATTGTCCTATCTGGGACATGACAATAAAACACTCTTGACTCTTGATTTTCTATTTGGAAAGTGCAATGACTATTTAGCAACAGTTGTGTAAAGATAAAATAGAGGGTCCTCTTTGAGTCTGAAGGGTCTTGAGCCAAAACATTACCCATTCCTCCTCATCAAAGATGTTGCCCATCCTGCTGAATTACTCCAGCATATTGCGTCTATCTGCGGTAAACCAGCATCTGCAGTTCCTTTCTACACGTTTCTTTTTCAATTATCTGCAGTCCGGATGAACTGCTTGTACTACTTGTAGAGGCTGATTAATAATTTCTACTTAAAGAGCTCCGCTAAGGTAGAAGATTGCAACGGCATGGTCTTTGTATGTATTGTTTGTGCACACAAATCCCAGTTCATAATTCTAAACTATAAAATACATTAAATATTAAAAAAATAATTTTCCTATCAGTTTGATTACAATTGGTTAGTATATCTCATACAACATTGATGCCATTCATTATTTTGTATGTTGAATAATTATCTTGCTAATAGATCTTGCTGCATTTATCTGTGAAATACTGTGTGCTGTTTAACCCCCTGACACTTACCTTGGACATTAGATGCAAAAGATCTATTGCTGAGACCTGTGGGTTGTTCTGTGAAGGGTGCTTGAATCGGATTAATTTACAGTCACTGGAGTTCGGAAGAATGAGTCATGAGGCTTTAAATTCTGCGAGGGATGAACAGAACAGATGGTGAGAAGTTGTCTTCTTTGGCTGGGGTGTGTAGAACCCAGGGCTATGTTCTCAGGATAACTGGTCAATCAGTAGGACTGAGCCAAGGAGAATTATGTTTACCCAGAGGGTTTCTAGAATTCATAAATTTGGGATTGGATCCATCAGCTTTTTCTCTTTAATAAAGGTTTTATAGCAGTGAAGAAGAAAATTAGATATGAAATGTTAACATTTTTGTTTATAATTTATGCTTGCAAAATGCTTTTGATTATTTAGAAGTGTTTTTGGAGTGTCAGAGACATGTAGGAGCAGTCCATAGGCAGGACAGCTTTGGCAGATGGAAAAGCTGGGCATGTGGCTTTACCATCTGTCAAAGGTTTACTTTGCAGTTTCATGGCAGGATTTTTTCTGGCCTATTGATGTGACCTAACTACACCACACAAGGTACATGGTAACTCCAGAAAACAAACTTGGTCAAAAAGATCAGAACCATCCAAGTTCATGGCAATTCAGGAACACATGTTTGAGAAGTAGGTAAGTGCCCTAGACCTGAGCTGGTCCAATAATGGAACCATGGATAATTGTTAAAAACACAAAGGTTTACAAATGTCCTGCTTATTTTGTCTAGCTTTTAAGTGCAACTCTTAACTGTGCTCTGAAATGAGTTAGTAAGCATTTCAGTATTTCAGCACACTTACAGTATTTCAGTTCTTGGGAAACAAGAGTTGGGCAATAAAAGCATGATTACTCAACAATGCTCATGTCATGTGAACACATATGAATGAAAGGAGATGCAGACCATGTAGGGTGTAAAGGGCCTCACACAGCAAAACCTGGCCCAACGTCTTCAAGGATGAGCGATAGAGATTTATAAGCAGAGAGATCCAGAAGGTAGGTCAAGGTTGCATTCCAACAATGGCAATTATAACTGCGCATACACGAGATCTCAGAAGTTTGCAGTTTGGAGGTGGTTACAGATGAAGATAGGGGTAGCGCAAGGAAGAACATTGGTTGGCACGGTGGCATTTGTCGATCAATTGTTTCCATGTGCCTGTAAATCCCATCATTTTGCTAAAAGCTGTTTCTAAACCATTTGGCTCACTCCTACTTCTCGCTTACCTACCGGCCACTTCAACCATTACAATGACCTGGCCTTCAGCCACTCCTTGCTTTTGAGCTGCTTATGATCTGTACTCGCATGCTACTTTGATCTGAAACTATAGATTTTTCACACAAAGGGTGGTGAGTGTATAGAACGAGCTGCCAGAGGAGGTAGTTGAGGCAGGGACTGTTGCAACGTTTAAAAAACAATTAGACAGGTACATGGATAGGACAGTTAAGAGGGATATTGGCCAAATGCAGGCAGGTGAGGCTAGTATGGATGGGACATATTGGTTGGCGTGGGCAAGTTGGGCTGAAGGGTCTGTCTCCACACTGTATCACTCTATTATAAATCTTTAGGGCCTGACCAAATATAAACTAGGATGTCTTTAACCCTCATCCTTGAAGATGTTCGGTCAGGTTTTACCGAATGAGGCCCATGATTTCCGATATGACCTGCATTTCCTTTTATTCATATTTGATCACAGGACATAAGCATGATTGTCCATCCCCGGAAAGCAAGGAAAAAAATGCTGGGGCCCTGGGGTAGATTTTTGTATTTTCCTTAGTGACTTGTGAGGTATTAGAAGATTTGAAGTTGGCTAATGTGCTCTCTTTATTTAAGAAGGTCTGCATTAGTACAAGCCAGGGAACTACAATCCAATGAGCTCAACTTCAGCGGTGGGTAAGTTACTGGAAGCTATTCTAGAGCGATAGGATCTATCTGCATTTGGAAAGGCAAGAACAGATTAGGGATGGCTTTGTGCATGGAAAATCATGCCAATAAAGTTAACTTTTATGAACAGAGGGTATTGGCTTAAGGTAGAGGGGAAAGATATAAAGGGGCAGCTTTTTCATACAAAAAGGTTGTGAGTATTTGGCAGAAGTGGGTATAATTACAACATTACAAATTCATTTAGACAAGTTCATGTATAGGAAAGGTACAAGTGATGTGTAAGAAAGAACAGCAGAAGCTGGTTTAAATCGAAGGTACAAGTGATATGGGCAAATTCAGACAAAAAGTCCTAACCCAGGTAGGCCTCTTGGTCAACATGGAAGAGTTGAAGTGTTACCTCGCTGTGTAACCCAATGACCATATTGCAATTCACCATACAGCAGAAAGTTTATATCCATTTTTGAATATTAGTCATCCTTGTCAATCAGTAATTTGTTGCTATAAATAATAAAGAACTGTTATTGTATTATGCAATTACAAAAATGGCAGATGAAGAATTAGATAGATTTTTGCATTATTGTATGACAAGTCCAATTTCTCAGGATCTGCATCAATTTCGTAACAGGCAAATGCGTTTCACACTATATCAGAAATTACAGGGTTAAGCACTATTCTCTTGATTTGATGCATTTTTCATGCATAGTCTCTGCTTGTCAGTCTGGGGAGTGAAATGCATAAATGGTGTAGCAATTCTTACTCCAAGCTATTTGTATAAATTGTTGCTGTCTATAAAATATGTAGGCATTATATTTTCTAGTTGTCCTTGTGATGTATTCTGCTGAAAAATGAAGGAAAATAAATGATCTGATCTTCGCAGGATTTGATTTAGTGAAGCAAAATCGTATTGTGCTTGGAGAAAGTGGACTTCAATGAAACATATAGACAGCAATAACACATTTAACATGGAGTGTTGGAGGGAGTTTAGGCTGAGCACCTTCCATTACAATCCTGACTTAATTGTTGATAGTGTAATCTGTAATTTAGTTCAATTTTGCACTCCGTCATCGTGACATTATGAATCGCTGTATGTTTCTTTTGGCAGCCTTACAAGGCTGCAGAAATACAGAATGACGATTTTTTTTTATTGATGGTTTTAAAACAAGGAAATGTGTCATCGCGAATATTGCTTGCGAACAAAAAATTGAAATCTTATTTCAGTTTAAATGATTGCTGGAGTAGTCAAACATTGGTTAATGCAATATAATTTTTTAAATTATCTTTCCTGGGTTTCATAAATGCAATTTTCAAGAACAATCTATCTGGAAATTTTATTTTTTTTAAGTCTCTTTTATAATTTTTTTACAAGAACCGAGTAGTCCAACATTTTTTCCAAAACCATGGATCATTTAAAATCTCTTACAAAGAAAGGTAGGACATATGAAGGTAGTTAAATCTCCTGGGCCTGATCAGACATATCCAAGGACGCTGTTGGAAGCTGGAGAAGAAATTGCAGGAGTTCTAGCGCAGATACTGTACATAAATTATCGTTAGATATGGGTGAAAAGTTGGTGGATTGGAGGGTGGATAAAGTTGTGCTTCTACTTAAGAAAAGCTGCAAAGAAAAATCTGGAAACTATAGACCAGTAAGCCTAATATCTGTGGTAGGAAAGTTACAGGAGACTATTGTGAAGGATAAGAGATAGAATCATTTGGAAAGATAGACACAAAGTGCTGGATTAATGCAACAGGCCAGGCAGCATCTTTGGAGAAAAAGAATGGGTGATCCGTCGGGTCGGAACCCTTCTTTAGAACCCTCCATCTGAAGAAGGATTTTGACCCAAAAAAAGTCTGAAGAAGGGTCTCGACACAAAAAGTCACTCATCCTTTACCCAGAGATGCTGCCTGACCCGCTGAGTTACTCCAGCACTTTGTGTCTATCTTCGGTATAAACCAGCATCTGCCATTCCGTCAACACATTCATTTGGAAAGATTGGGGTTGATTAGTGATAGTCAGTATGGTTTTGCACATGGGAGGTTATGTCTCATGAATTTGATGGATAGAATCAAGGTGATGTCTGATAGGCTGGGCATGGAATGCATGGGAATAATATGTAGAGGTCAATTGGTTAATGAATTACTGGGACCAATTAGCGTGTGAATACAAAGGAAGGTGCATAAAAAAGTTGTGAATGCAACACTGTGGACAAGCACAGCGGGTCTGAGCATACTCATGAAAAGAACAATAATGAAGATGGATGACTCAAAGCAGAATTGGCCAGTTCTGATGTCAGTAGAATGAAGTAACTGTATGTTACCTGAATTTGTAGAATGAGATATTGAGTTTAAAAGGCAGCGACCTATAATTCAGGCAAAAAATTAGGTTCTGTTCCTCAAACATGTATTGGATCTCATTATAACAGTGTAAAAGACATTTGGGAGAAAATGATTAGGATGGAGAATTAAACTGACAGGCTGCAAAAAAAGTCACTTAAAATGGCCTCTCTCCGTTCTTCCCACTGAATGTACCACTTTGCATTTTCATATTACATTACTTTTGGGACATGTCCACATATTTCACTAAACTGCTGAAGACTCGCACGGTAAATTATGATTTTTTTTACGGCTTCTTTAATATTCCTCTTTTCGTGCAACAATTTAATTTTCATTTCTGACAACTTAAAGGCAGATAATTCCACATTCCAATCATATTTGCCATAAAGATTTTGTGTTACATCTACGTATTCTTACTGTCATTTCATTACTACTAATTTCTGCTATTGCATTAAGCTGTAGCTCCTCTGGACGTTAGAGATGCAGCATGGAAACAGGTCCTTCGACCCACCGGGTCCGCACCGACCAGCAATCGGCCATACGCGAGCATTATCTAAACACTGGGGACAATTAACAGAAGCCAATTAACCTGCAAACATTTATAGAGTGTGAGAGGAAATTTGGAGCACTGGAGAAATCCCATACACTGTAGTCGCGGGGAGAACGTACAAACTCGGTACAGACAGCACCCGTAGTCATGATCGAACCCAGGTCTCTGGTGTTGTAAGGCAACAACTCCACTGCTGCGCCACTATGCCACCCTCTTGGGTACCTTTGATCTTATTCAGCACCAGAAACCCAGCAGTCTGTTGGAGTTGGACTATCCAGGTACAGTATATTGCCGTTACATGGGAAAAGAGGTAACATTTTGGATCCTCTATGATAACACCCTGGCTACCTGTTTGATGGTTCTATTGATATTCTCTGTGTTTGATGGAAGGAGCCAGACGCACAACAAGTGAGGACTTCCGTTACCTTGGCAACCAGAGCCACTCCCATCCCTATGGTTCAGTTTGTGTGCAGGCCTTCCGGAAGCAGATGGCACCACTCTGATGCTGCGCCCTGTTAAACCTGAGCCTCTGAGACAGTGATCTTTACACACTGCCAGGTACCTGCGACTGGGTAGGATACTGGCAAATCAACAATGCCAGTTTGTGCCATCTGCTCTTGCTGGTGCCCAAAACATTCCACCAATACCAAGCCTATTGCAGCAAGCTTTTAATATCAGCTTAATTCTATGGGATCTGCAGCAAATCCAGCCTGAAAGCAGAGAGATGAACAATGCGTGTGTAGATTGTCACTTTGGCAACCGGGTGGTAGAGTCAGATATAATCACTATGTTTAAGAGACATTTCGACTGATAAGTAGGAAAGTCAAAGAAGGACACGGGCCTTTTGCAGGCAAATAGGGTTTGTGTAACTGGGCAAAAGGTCAGCAAGGAGATAATGGATTAAAGGCCTAATTTCTGTTCTTTATGACTCTGACAATGTGCCTTTAGTGTTGCAGTGCAGATTCAGCCAAGCACTGGAACAACAATATTAGAATGTCACCGAGCTGTGGAATAAAACTGGTGCCTCAATTTGATCGATAAACCTTGCCCCTCAAACCAACAAGGGGTGGCACGATGGTGTAAATACGCTCCTTAAGCTTACCCCCCTAGTCTAGTTCAGTAAAAACATTGACTAAAGCACTGGACCAGCTAATCTTTATTTTTAGAACAAACACAAATTCCCCTATATGATACCTAAACCACCACGGGTTTGATCCTTGTCTCTGCTTGGCCATGCCCTTCAGCCTCGTGCAAGCAGACACTGCCCAAAAGGTCACACAGCCCCAAGCGACCTTCCAGAAGATCGACACCAATCTAAATGGGGGCTACCTTTCATTGGTCCATGAACCTTGATGGGCCGAACTACATAGGGGTGGATCCCCAAACAATCCAATCATAAATATCAATTACATCAATACATTATTGACAGTTCTCCAACCCAATTACAGAGAGTCTTAAACAATGTTTCTTACAGAAGCTTCAAGAAGGAAGTTAGTTAACTGAATAATGCAACATTTACCCTGGAACACAAAACAATTCTGCCAGGGCTTAACACTTTGGCAAATCAACAAACAGGAGGGTAACTGTCTTGCAACATTATTTACAATTCCTTTGCAGCAATCCAATCATAGCAATGCATTTAAGTTTCTTTGCAGAGTTTTAATACATATTATCAATGAGGAGGAAGCTAGGAGAACACCTGGATCTTTCACCATGCTGCATATCAATCTGAGCCGCAGACTGGCCGGTGCCATCCACAGCCTGTAATATTCCACTGTCAAAGGTTAAGCAATTGTGACAAATGCAGGGATTCTCCATTTTATAGTGTCTTTAATTTGGTCAATATTAACATTCCCCCATTTTATCATTTATGATAACTCTCATCATGAATGATAACCAAAATACAATAATGACTACATTGTTAGAATGACTACACTCTAACAAATGTCCTAACAAATTATGCTGATGTATTTTCCCAGAACTCCATCAAGCTTCCCGAGTTTTCGTGGGCATAGCTTCATGATTCACGTCTGACGAGACTTCACCTCCCAAGTATTCGTAGGCGCGAATCCCATACATCAATCTTGATAGTTCATCTATGCTTGATCCATAGTAGAGTATAGAGTTCCAAAGAGAACCTGGGATAAAATAAGTCAGCAGTCCATACTATCACTGAAACATAGTGATCGAGATGTACCCATGCATTCCTTCCATCCACTTTCATTGCTGTTGGAGTCATTAGGAGAACCTGGTAAGGGCCCTCCCAACGAACATCCAATACTTTCCTCACCCAATTCTTTATGACATAGTCTCCAAGTTTCACTTTAATGGGAGTGCCCAACAATGGCATCTTGCAAAAGGCTGATTTTACTCTACAATGTGAGTCCCTTAAGGCTCTGGTCAAAGCTAGAATGTAGTCGGTCATCTCCACAGTCATTTGGTGGAAGTTGATTATTTTAATCGCATTCTGGTTCCAAGGCGTTTTCAAGGATCTACCATAAACAATTTCAGCTGAGCTTAATCTAGATTTCCCTACAGGCGTGACTCTCATCTGAAATAGAGCTATTGGGAGTAATTTAATCCATCCAAGTCCAGTCTCCGCCTTCAATTTGGCTCATTTAGTTTTAAGGGTCTGATTTATTTTGCCTTTCTACAAGTTCAGCAGCCTGTGGTCGATAAGCACAGTGAAATTGCTGCTGGATCCCCAGCTCTTCACAAAATTCTTTATTGTTTTGTCCAATAAAGTGTGGACCGTTATCTGACCTAAGTCGAATAGGGATACCAAATCTAGTGACAATTTCTCTCATTAACACCTTGACAACAGTAGCCGCTTTGTTATCAAGGGTTGGGTAATCTTCGATCTACCGGCTGAATACATCAACTATGACAAGTGCGTATTTATACCCCTGGCACATTTCTAATTCAATATAGTCCATCTGCAATGTCTCAATCGGACCCATAGGCTATGGTGTTTTTCCTCCTTCACATTGTATTCCTTTCTCCTGGATTGTATTTCTGGCAGACCAAGTAATTACTGCTTAACTTCTGAGCTAACGTTTGTCATTTGGATGCTACCAAGTAGCCAATAGAGTGTCCCCTACTGCCCTTGCACCACAATGGGTTGCATAGTGCATGCATTCTGAATCTGTCCACCCTGCTGGAGTGGTCCATAGTCCAGTCATACAATCGAGTACATGCCCAAATTGTCTCCATCATTCCTTATCTCTTTCAGTAGCCTCCTCCTGTAATTGAACAATTTCTTGGATGGTTGGCATCAGTCTCTCCAAGGGGAACTTGTTAGTTATACCTTTTGTCTGCCTCATCATTTTGGGTACCACCATCTTACGTTCCCATGATACTTTCTTAGCTACTAAATTGGCATTACAATTCCTGATATCCACTGGAGTCTGTTATTTAGTGTGGGCACTACATTTCATAACATAAATTTGTCTGGGTGGCATTAAGGCCTTCAATAAATCTGGCACCAATTGTTTATTTGGGATTTGGGTTCCCGCAGGTTAGAAATCCCCTATTTTTCTATAAATGTCAAAAATCATGCACCACTCCAAATGCATACCGAGAAACAGTGTAAATATTCACTTTTAAATTTCCCCCAATAATACAAACCCAAATTAAAGCAAATAATTCAGCTTGCTGTGCTGAATAAGGTGACTCAAAGGCATCTGCTTCTACAATTTCCGCTTTCTGATTAACAATTGCATACCCAGACAATCTCTCACCCCACGGTCCAATAGATGCGCTCCCGTCCACATATATTGTTACATCAGAGTCCTCTATGGGCGCATCCCTCAAGTCCTCTCTGACAGATGTTTCCTCCTCTATGACAAATAGACAGTCATGTCCTGCTTCTTGCACTTCTGGGGGTGAAACAAGAAAAGAGTCTGGGTTAATCAATGTACAATGTCTGAATTGGAGTTTTGGGTTGTTCAAAAGATAGATCTCATACTTATTTTTGGGGGCGATTGTTAAGTGATGGGTTTGAAGCTACCCCAACAATGCCGATACCGAATATCAAGTCAAGTCAAGTCAAGTTTTTTTCATCACATGCACATAAAGTGCAATGAAATGAATGTGAGCTATATACTACAATCTCCTGCTGGAGGGTAAAATTAGCAGATGATGCAGTTAAAATTTGAGTGTAATGATGTCCCCTGGCTATCGGATCTAGTTTAGAGGAGTAATAAGCAACTGGTCTGTCTATCCCCATGTTTTGAGTCAGAACCGAAGTTGCACATTCAGATAAATTGGTGCAATAGAGCTGGAAAGGTCGATCGTATAATGGTCTTCCCAACGCCGGGGCTTGCATCAGTGATCTTTTTAAGTTTTCAAAGGCCTCTTGTGCTTTCTTTGTTAATTTAAATTCACCCTCCTTGCTGGTATAGGGTGTTAGCTCCTTGGTTTCTAGAGCTATGTTAGGGATCCAAGGTCTACAATAATTGACCATGCCAAGCAATTGCCTCATTTGTTTGGCTACTTTTGGAATTGGGAATTCGCAGATGGGTTCAAGTCTGCTTTGCTCGAGGCTCCGTTCGGTTGTCGAAATTATAATCCCTAAAAATGTTACTTTCTCCTGGGCCATCAGTACTTTTAACTGGGAGACTATATATCCTAAATCAGCTAGATGTGAAGTAACTTCCCGATTACTGGATTTGTTTTTGCTGGCCACTAATAAATCATCGACATACTGCACTAATGTTGAATTCATTTTGAATTTTAAAGTACTCAATTGGTCTTGTAGACACCTGGAAAATAAAGTAGACAAATTACTAAACCCTTGAGGCAATCTGGGCCAGGTGTATTGGCCCCTATATGTGAAAGCAAACAAATATTTGCTGTCTTCGTGAAGAGGCAGAGAAAAGAATGCCTGTTGGAAGTCGACTATCGAAAAGATTTTTGCTTCAGCCGGTATTTGGGCTAGGATATAGGCAGCGCTTGGCACTAGGGCAACGAGTGGTTCCACAACAGAGTTGATTTCTCTCAGATCTTGCACAAGTCTACTATATTGGCCCTCCTTTCCCGTCTTTGGAACAGCAAGAATAGGGGTGTTACAAGTCGATTGGCAGTTCACCAATATTCCTTGTTCCAGCACACCCCAAATTAATTTGTCAATGCTGCTGATGGCCTGTAATTTTAGTGGATATTGTTGTATTGAAGGAAGTGTTACCCCTTTCTGGAGAGCTAGTAGGATTGGATGTTCATGTATCCTACCTGAGCTGTGTTCTCCACCCGCACTTGAGGGCCCATATACTCGCATACCTCACTCCCCAGATGATGGCGTAAGCGGGTAACAACTGTCCTTGGGGCCTGATAACATTCAACAACATATTGATTAGACAAATTTTGCTTTTGGTAATTATTTGGGTCTGCCATGGTGATTGCCTTTCTTACCATTGTTCCTAGGTCTTTTGCTATTGCCGGGTAGTTCACCTTTCGGGTAATGTGAGGATCATCTCCTGCAGTTCTTTTCCATATTTGTGCTGGTATTTTAGTATATTCAGCAGCTCCCTCTTTTCCTCAAGTAGTGCCAAAATGTCCACCTCCCAATCCTGTCCTTCATGTGGTTTAAAGAAGGCTTCCATCTCTTTATTCCTTCCACTCCTTTTTATGGTCTTATATCTAGGATTTTACTTCGGAGTCACATGAGTGATTCCGTGAGGAACCCCGCCAGTCGGCATGCGCGTCATTACCTCTGACGCATGGCGCAGCGACCGGCTGGGAGGAGCACCGCTCCTCCAGTGGTAAGTTTTAAAAAGCCTCAGGTAGGTGTCAAACATGTTGGAGGTCGATTTTCTGTGCTTGTTAATTCTTGTTACAGGAGGGCAAGTTCGAGCATGAAGAAGTCGTTAGCAGTAAGGCGAGCCATAGCAAAAGTGTCTAATGCCCGCGGGAGTGCGGGTAGCAGGCGGCCGCCTAGCTCGTCTACGGAGTCGCTGGTAGTGAGACCAGTGACTTCAGACTTCGTGTCCGAGAGCACCGTGGCTACGCTGGAGGGGCGTAAGGCCACTCGAAAGTCTATCCGGCCGATAGACTCGGACGAGTCCGGTCGGGAGGGTTCTCCCTCAAGAATGGATACCGTAGAACGGGTATCCAGGATGGAACTGCTGTTGGAGAGGATGCTCCATCAAGAGTGCCGGCCTCTCCAAGAGCCCGTGCCAGCAGCACCTACTGGGCTGCCTAGTATCTCCCTCTTGGAGGAGGAGAGTATACAGGGTCAGTATGATTCTGACGCCGACTCTGAGGGCTTAGCGTTGAAGGCTGTCCCACGGGACGAAGGGCAACACCCAGTGGTCCCATTCCTGGCAGCCAGGTTTGTCGGCCCAATAGACTCTGGAGAGCCACTGGGGGAAGAGCTGGCTGCCAATGTAAATTACTTGGCTTTGCACCAGCTTCAGGAACTGGCCATGGACACAATGGCAAAAAATATGCCCCCTCAGAAAATTGTATTCTGCTCAAAGTGCGGGCCGTCAACCATGCCATTTGGGGCCATATGGGACTAGGCATTCGAGCGCAGGAGATGAAACTGCAACGGGGGCTAAAACTGCTCTAAGCCGGCATTACGGCTCTTGGTAGGTCGGTGGATGGTGGGCTCTTGACTGAAGTCCAGCAGGATGCCCTGGCTCTCATGTGCAATGTACACCTTGAAATTAACAGTCTTCGAAAGAGCGCCATCCACCCTACCATTAACCCAAGGTTCGCTGCCCTGTGCAAGCTTAGCAACATCCAGGGCCCAAATTTATTGTTCGGGGAAGACCTCGCAAAGAGGGTAAAGGAGCTAGACGAAGAGGCAAAAAATGTCGGGCTCCTCAAGACGCCAGTGACCAGCAGAACCCTTCAGCGACAGTACCCTTATAAATAAACTAATAAATTACCTTATAAATGACCCTTATAATAAATGACCCTTATAAATGAGACTAATGATACCGCAGATATGTCACCCTCCCTATTATGGGAATCCTTTAAGGCATTTATCAGAGGTTATATTATTTCATACCAAGCTTTTCAAAATAAAAAGAATAGGACGGAACAATTGCAACTAGAAGAACAAATTAGACAACTTGAGTTAGAAAACGCGAAAGACCCAACTATAGATAAACACAACAAGATAGCAATATTGAAATTTAAACTAAACCGAATTTTATCTACAAGAGTCATTAGACTATTTCAAATTACAAAATAGGAAAATTTCGAATTTGGCGATGCCACACAAACTTTTGACACGTCAGCTGAAAAAAGTGGAAAAGGATCACACTATTCTAAAAATCAAATCAGATAAAGGTGAATTGTTAATCATGCCTAAAGACATGAACAAATGATTTGCTCAATTTTATCAAAATTTATATACATCCAAAACATTAACAGACAACAATAAAATTATAAACTTTCTGGACAACTGTAATCTCCCAACACTTAATCCGTTGGAACAAGAGGAATTAGGAGCACAGGTTTCAATCAAAGAAATAGAAGAAACAATAAACTCACTGAAGAATGGTAAAACACCGGGACCAGATGGATTCAGTAATGAAATTTATAAAAAGATTTCACGAGGTAATTTCACCATGCTTACACAAGCTTTATACATATGCATTTAAAGAACAGACACTACCAGAAACACTAGCGGAATCAACTATCACACTCATACCCAAAAAAGATAAAGATATCGACGACTGCTTTGGTGTCACCTCCTGCACCCACACACAACTGACTGACTTCATCCATTTCACCACCAACTTCCATCCGGCACTCAAATACACTTGGACCATTTCCGACATTTCCCTACCATTCCTTGACCTCACCATCTCTATTGCAGGTGATACGCTCCTGACCGATATCCACTACAAAGCAACTGATTCCCACAGCTACCTGGACTACTCTTCCTCCCACCCTGCTTCCTGTAAGGACTCCATCCCCTATTCCCAATTCCTCCGTCTACGCCGCATCTGCTCCCAGGATGAGGTGTCCAACACCAGGTCATCACAAATGGCCTCATTCTTCAGAGAATGGGGATTCCCCTCCCCTACTATAGTTGAGGCTCACACCAGGGTCTCCTCCATACCCCGCAACACTGCCCTCTCTCCCATTCCTGCACTCCCCCTGGTCCTCACCTTTCACCCCACCAGCCGGCAAATACAACACATAGTCCTCCGCCAGTTTTGCCACCTCCAATGTGACCCCTCCACTCACCACATCTTCCCATTTCCCCCCAGTCTACCCTCCACAAAGACCACTCCCTCCGCAACTCCCTTGTCAATTCTTCCCTTCCCTCCCGCTCTACCCCTTCCCCGGGCACTTTCCCTTGCAACTGCAAGAAATGCTACACTTGTCCCTTCACCTCCCCCCTCCACTCCTTTCAGGGACCCAACAGAGGTTCACCTGCACATCCTCCAACCTCATCTACTGCATCCGCTGCTCCAGATGCCAGATGATCTATATCGGTGAGACCAAGCGGAGGCTTGGCGATCGTTTCGCCGAACACTTCCGCTCGGTCCGCAATAACCAACCCGACCTCCCGGTGGCTCAGCACTTCAACTCCCCCTCCCATTCCGTATCCGACCTCTCGGTCCTGGGCCTCCTCCATGGCCAGAGTGAGCAAACGACATCTGTGTAAACCCAAAGAAATTGGTGGATTGGCGCTCCCCAATATCTTATACTCTTATAAAATTAAAAATGTAATTCACTGGCTGGATAATTCATGTCAACAGGTAGATTGGTTAGTAATGGAGAGAGAGGATTGCTTGCCTTTTAATATGGGCGTGATCCTTCTCTCCCAAATAAAGTTGAAGAACACAATATACAAGAAAAACCCAATTATTCATAGTACTTTACGAATTTGGAGACAAGTAAAATTTACTCTTAAACTAAGAAATCTATCTCTTCTCTCCCCAATAGCTAATAACCCGTCGTTCAAACCATCTATTATAGATAAAACATTTACTCATTGGGAAAGACTAGGAATTAAAAAGCTTGGAGATTTGTACGAAATGGGAAACCTCTTATCATTCCAGAAATTACAGTCGAAATACAGTGTGAAAGGTAATCAATATTTTAGATATCTTCAAATTAGAGATTATTTGAAAACATATACCCATGAATACCAAACTCTATTGCCAGGTATATTAGATGAAGGTATGAATAGAAACGCAGTCAAATAATTTAATATCATACGTACAATACCCTTTTAAATATAGAAATTCCATTGTCAGATGTAATTAGAAGAGAGTGGGAACAGGAATTCAGCTTAAAGATTTCCAAAGACGGATGGGAAAAATATATTTTATATGTACATAATTGTTTGATTAATGTAAGACATATTCTAATCCAATTTAAAATACTACACAGGCTATATTACTCAAAAACTAAACTGAACAAATTTTTCCAAATGTATCTCCCATCTGCGACAAATGCTTATCTCAAGAAGCAACACTCCTTTGCCTCTTGTATAAAACTTCACACATTTTGGAAAGGAATCTTTGGAATCGTCTCAAAATTATTAAAAACAAAACTGGGCCCCCACACAGAATGGATTATTTTTTGAATATTTTTGAAGTCTGCGCTGAGCTATCAATATTTCAAAGATGTTTCCTTAATTATGACCTGAGAATGGCAAAAAAACTAATACTTAAATTTTGGAAAAATACTTCAACCCCAACTCTCAAAATGTGGATTACAAGCATGTCTGAGACACTACATCTTGAAGATATGAGACTCGTCTTAGCAGGAAAATCAGCGATTTTTAAAGATATGGTCTCCTTTCATTGATTCATTACAAGGATAGTATGGTGCAAGGCAATTCTGGAATTAAACCGATTCACGGACAGGGTGATGGGTGTGGTGAGAAATGAAGCAGGTATATCAACACGTAATATTCCTTTTGTTTTTTTCCCTTTTTTTTCTCTTCCCTTCACTGTTTCTTTCATTTTCTTCCTTTCTCGCTCTTTCTCTATTTCTTTTTTGTTAAATTGAAAATGGAAGATGTACCATAAATGTATTATGTCATATGCCATGGTCTATATTACTGTACATTGCTTCTAATAAAAATATTAATTCCAAAAATTAAAAAAATTAAAATAAAATTGACCAGCACCTCACTGTGAGATTCTGAATATTAGTAAATTTGAATCGAATTTTCAACAAGGCTTCTTCCTTTACACTTGCTTAGCACCGGGTGTCAGCGCATAATTTCTTCATGCTGGCAGTCGATACCGATTTTTGTAATGCTCTTCCAATCTGCGCCCCGAGCAATGACGCAGTACTTCGCCTCTTAGCACTGTGTGGCTAGGTTCAGCTCCAATTCAATAATCAAGTTTGCTAATGACACCGTGGTGGTGGGCCTGATCTCAGACAATGATGAGAAGGCCTACCGGGAGGAGATGGCTGATCTGGCACTCTGGTGTCAGGTCAACAGCCTCCTCTTGAACATCAAAAAAACGAAGGAGCTGATCGTGGACTTTAGGAGGGCACATCATCTGAGGACGTACACA
The DNA here is from genome assembly GCA_035221665.1 of Okamejei kenojei. Classification (NCBI taxonomy): domain Eukaryota; kingdom Metazoa; phylum Chordata; class Chondrichthyes; order Rajiformes; family Rajidae; genus Okamejei; species Okamejei kenojei. Next base: position 9,413,678 of record CM069133.1, read on the forward strand.
CCATTGAGGATTAATGGGGATACTGTGGATAGGGTGAGCTGTTTTAAATACCTGGGAGTCCACATCTCTGAGGATATGACATGGACATCGCACGCTGCAGCACTCGTGAGTAAGGCAAGGCAGCGCCTTTACCACCTCAGGCAATTGAGGAAATTCAGAGTGTCTCCGAGGATCCTCCAGTGCTTCTACTCTGCGGCTGTGGAAAGCATCTTGCCGGAAATATTACAATCTGATTTGGGAATTGCTCTGCCCAGGACAGGAAGGCTCTGCAGAGAGTAGTGCGTTCGACTGAACGCACTATGGGAACTTCACTCGCCCCTCTGCAGGAACTATACATCAGGAGGTGCAACTCCAGAGCCAATAAGATAATGGGAGACCCCTTCCTCCCCTGCAACGGACTGTTCCAGCTGCTACGGTCAGGCAAACTCCTCCTTTGCCATGCTGTGAGAACGGAGAGGATGAGAAGGAGTTTCTTCCCAGAGGCTATTTGGACTGTAAGCTCCTACCTCATCAGGGACTAACTCTACTATCTTACTGTACCACAATACCGCCCACAATATTTAATATGAAAAAGAACATGTGATTCTGTTTGTAGTTTGTTGATTGGTTGCTTGTTTGTTTTTTGCACAAAGTCCGCAGGCACGGCCACTGTTCATTTCACTGCACATCCCGTATGTGTATGTGACGAATAAGCTTGACTTGACAACTTGAATTGTTACACCCAGTTCGTCTTTAAATATCCAGTCAATCGGATACCCGATGTGGGCAGGGCTTCGAACCTCTATATATATTTTTTTGTGAATGGAATAGTTGTTCTTAGCAGCAGCTGCAGCTGTTTAATAAGGTTAAGTTTTACAGGCCATTAACTCAAAGGAGAGGGCCATTAATCCAACCCTAGTAGGGAGCCTCTAATCCCAAAGGCACGAATGCCCCCAGTGCTTGCTAGACTCTGTTCTATGATCTCAATGGGACCCTTTCCCAAGCTCGTGAATGATCGATCTGCTCCGACTAGCGAAATGGGGAAAACCGATGCGAAAACCGCACCGTGGCGCCGATTTCTTCACTCGTGATCTGGAACATCTCAACACCCTTAATTGCAAACTTGTGTTTGGGGGTCCGTTGAGATCCCGGACAAGCCCCCAATGTAAATACGCTCCTAAAGCTCACCCCCTAGTATAGTTCAGTAAAAGACTGACTCAAGCACTGGACCAACTAATCTTTATTTTTAAAACAAACACAAATTCCCATATATGATACCTAAACCACCGCGGGTTCGATCCATGTCTCTGCCTGGCCAAGGCCTTCAGCCTCATGCAAGCAGACACTGCCCAAAAGGTCATGCAATCCCAAGCGCCCTTCCAGAAGATTGACACCGATCTAAATGGGGGCAACCTTTTATAGGTCCACGAACCTTGAGGGGGCCAAACTACATAGTGGTGGTTCCCCAAACATCCAATCATACATGTCAATTACATCAATACATTATTGCAGTTCCCCAACCCAATTACAGAGAGTCTTAAACAATGTTTCTTACAGAGGCTTCAAGAAGGAAGTTAGTTAACTGAATTATACAACATTTACCTGGAACACAAAACAATTCTGCCAGGGCTCAACACTTTGGCCAATCAACAAACAGTAGGGTAACTGTCTTGCAACATTATTTACATTAATTACAATTCCTTTGCAGCAATCCAATCATAGCAATGCATTTAAGTTTCTTTGCAGAGTTTTAATACATATTATCAATTAGGAGGAAGTTAGGAGAACACCTGGATCTTTCACCATGCTGCATATCAATCTGAGGCTCAGACTGGCCGGTGCTATCCACAGCCTGTAACTTTCCACTGAAAAAGGTTAAGCAATTCTGACAAATGCAGGGATTCGCCGTTTTATAGTGTCTTTAATTTGATCAAGATTAACAATGGCACAGCGGTAGAGTTGCTGCCTTACAATGCCAGAGACCTGGGTTCGATCTGGACTATGGGTACTGTGTGTACGGAGCTTGTATATTCTCCATGTGTCCAGGAGGGTTTTCTCCGGGAGGTATGGTGTCCTCCAACACTCCAAAGATGTACAGGTTTGTCGGTTAATTTGGCTTTGATAAGAATTGTTAATTGTCCGCAGTATGTAAGATAGTGCGATCTCTGTGGGCCCAACGGCCTGTTAGCAGGCTGCATCACTAAACTAAACTAAACTAAACTAAACTAAACGACAATCTCTTAGATGTACAATTTTGTCCAATTTCAATGCATTTACCAAGAATGCCTGTAAGAAAATTAAACTTCTTTGGAGGAGTAGTTTAGAGTACGTCGCAAGCTCCATCAAAATCTGCAACTACTTATTGAAATTTAACAACATTTGTAATGATACAAGGGGCTGCAATATGATGATACCACCCATTTCAACATTGTTCTTTTATCGTGGGATATGTGGAAGACTACTAGTTCCTGCATATGAGTGCTATGGGCTAATTTTGGACAGAAAATAAACAAAAACCTCCACAAAGATGATTGCACATTCCCAAGGAATTTGATTTTCTATCTTCACAGGCATTGAATTCACTTGTGCTCATTCACTTCTCTATTTGCTGCAGTGGTATGATAACTTCCTAAATTCCCAGTTCCTTTCAAGTTGTTTTGTTAGCTGTACTTCTATTTATTTTAATTTTTGTCGGATAGATGGACCAGGAGATTACTTTTTTTATATGAACTTTACTCCTTAACTTGTCAACTTTATGTGACGCTATATCTCCTGATGACATAACTTTTAGGGTCAATGTAGGGTGATAATTATAAGAAGAATAAATACATCCAAAATCTTTTTTTTTAAACTCTCCAGGCATTTTTCGTCCATCCACTCTGCTCCAAAAGAAATGCCAATCTTGGAACATTCCTTCAAATGCTCGATACAGTGCAGATGCAGCCTTACTGTGCCAGAGACCCCGATGTAATCCTGACTACGGGTGCTGCTTCTACTGAGATTGTACGTTCTCCCTCTGATTGTGTGGGTTTTCTCCGGATGCTCCGTTTTCCTTCCTCCGAAAGACATTCACAGGTTTGGCTTTGGTAAAATTGTAAATTGTCCCAAGTGTGTAGCAGAGTGCTAGTGCATCGGGGAGATCGCTGGTCGTCGAAGATTCAGTGGGCAGAAGGGCCTGTTTCCACGCTTTGTCTCTAAAGTCTAAAGTAAAGTAAATGTTTTCATGCTGACATTATCATATGTCTTCTATATTAATCACTCTGCTTTTGCTCAGTAGCAACAGGTAAATTCTCAAGCTCATTCTCACTCTGCACAATGGTAACAGTACTAACAAAGGGAAGACATACTTTTACGGCATCTTTCACAACCTTACATTTCCCCAAAGTATTTTATATTTATTGAATTAATTTCAAAGTCCAACAGGTTGTTGTATATGGAAATCACAGCAGGAAATGTACTCCCAGTAAGCCACCAGAAACAGCAAGAAAGCAATGAACAGTATCCGTTATAGTCGCTACTGTTGAAAATAGTGGACATGGAAACTGCCTCAGGATTTTCTAAATCCAAGAATACACATAGGCTCTTGCAGCAGTTATTAATTAGTGCTCCCAGTGAGCCCAAAAGAGCCCACACCTTCACTTCCTCACTCATCTCACTCCTGGGGGAGGGGTGGGGGGGAAAGGGGGGGGGGGGGGGGGGAGGATTAGGAGCTATTTGATAATTCACTTTGATGCCTGAACAATAACTGAGAAAAATGTGACAATGGCTGAAGGATTCACATTGGAAAACCGAGACAGATCAAAACTGTCATGGCTCTGACTATGCTGTATGTTGGAGCTGAATTGCTGTTTTGTCAGCTCTCTATTTTTTAATCAATAAATTATGCAGTATGTGAGAGGAGGTAAAGCATGCTCGTTCTTGCCAATCTGATAAACCAACGGTGTGCTTTTACTTTCCATGACCTTTGTCAGCAGCTCTGTGAGCAGCACAACAAGGTATGTTGAGATTTGCAATGGTAGTCCATGCCTCTGGACTATACATATAGAATCATTGAATCATAGAGACATACAGTGTGGAAACAGGCCCTTCGGCCCACCTTGCATGCAACGAACAACATGTCCCATCTACACTAGTCCCACCTGCCTGCATTTGGCCCAAATTCCTCTAAACCTGTCCTATCCATGTACCTGTCCAAATGACAACGTTCTATTTTTTTAAATTTCACTTAGCTATTTAGACAGGGAATGCTTGTTCTCAAATCAGGTTCAACAGCACTATTAGTTAGATGTGCACGATAAATGTTAAGGCAGCAACCTTTAAACATGAGTCTGAAGAAGGGTCTCGACCCGAAATGTCGCCTATCTCCTTCGCTCCTTAGATGCTGCTGCACCCGCTGAGTTTCTCCAGCCTTTTGTGTACCCTCGATTCTCCAGCGTCTGCAGTTCCTTCTTTAAAACCTTTAAAACTCTGCAGCTTACATTGCTCAGTGAGAAATGATGTCAGAAAAGTGCTGAATTCCTTGCAATTGTGGGGAAGAGCAATAAGACCAACTCCTGGCTTTTTGATGCCACAGTTAGAATCGCCTAATGCAGGAGCAGCATCTAGGGAGATTAGTTTACTTGTTGTAGAATGCCATCTCCAGAAAAGGTCTTGCCAATGGAATAAAGTTACAGGCTGAGCAATGTAATTTCCTGAGAACTTGTGCAAATAATGACATCGTGTGAAGGTATTTAATGCAATCGTACACCTCATGTTTGCACACAATTGTAGAACTCACCAGATGATGCTGAATCCTGAGTTGGCCGCAGGTACTCTAACTGGCTAGTACCATCTAAAGCACTGAGAACAATTAATATCTTTTTTCATGCGTCTATTTATAGAGTCTGAATATTAAATAAACAGTTCTGTTAGCACGGTGGCACAATGGTGGAGTTGCTGTCTTACAGCGCCAAGGACCCGGGTTCGATTCCGACTATGGGTGCTGTCTGTACGGAGTTTGTATGTTCTCCCTGTGACCTGCGTGATTGACTCCAGGTGCTCTGGTTTCCTCGCACACTCTGAAGACGTACAGATTTGTAGGTTAATTGTTAACTGTCCCGAAAGTGTGTAGGATAGTGTTAATGTGCGGGGATCATTAGTCTGCGCAGATTCCATGGGCCGACAGCCTATTTCCGCACTGTATGTTCACTTCAAGCAGATGCTGAGGCATTCGGTATAATATGAATTTTGACTTTAGACTTTACTTTACTTTGGACTTTGGAGAGAACAGGCCCTTCCGCCCACTGAGTCTATGTCGACCAGCAATCACCCCGTACATTAGCAATGTTCTACATACTGGCGATAGTTTACATTCTCACCAAAGCCAAATAACCTACAAATCTATATGCCTTTGGGAAGTGGGAGGAACCCGAACCCCACAGATGAAACCCACACAGTCACAGGGAGAACGTACAAACTCCATACAGACAGCACCCATAGTCAGGATCAAACCTGGGTCCCTGGCGTGTAAGGCAGCAACTTTATTGCGGCGCCTCTGTGCCGCCCACTATTAGGTAATTTCTCAATGTGGCTATATGGTGGACAGTCCTACTTTAAGGATTATTGAAGCAGTTTCTTCATTCTCAAATAATACAGGACATATGAAAGTCTGAAAAGTAACTCGCCATAACTCACCAACTGTTAAAATGTTGGAGGAAAAGGCACAAAGTGTAGGAGTAATTCAGCAGTTCAGGCAGCATCTCTGGAGAATATGGATGGTGGTGTTTCAGGTTGGGACCCTTCTTTGGAGTGGTTGTAGAGGTTGGAGAAGGCAGTTAGAAGAGAGCAGGGGTGGGACAAAGCCAAGCATATAATATGTGGAGGAAAGAACTGCAGATGCTAGTTTAAATCGAAGGTAGACACAAAATGCTGGAGTAACTCAGCGGGACAGGCAGCATCTCCGGAGAGAAGGAATTGCCTTGACCCGAAAAGTCATCCAATTCTTCTCTTCAGAGATGTTGCCTGTCCCGCTGAGTTACGCCAGCATTTTGCGTCTACCTGGCATATAATAGCTTGATACAGGTGAGGGGGCTTTAACAGGCTGATGGTGAACAATGGCCAAAAATAAATTGACAGAAGGTCAGAAGGCCGTAAGGTCATAAGTGATAGGAGTAGAATTAGACCATTCGTTCGATCAAGTCTACTCCACCATTCAATCATGGCTGATCTATCTCATGATGAGAAATAGGTATGAGACCTGGTGAGGCACAGGTGAGAATGAGGGGGAAGGGGGGGGGGGGGGGTGGGGAGAAGGGAGAGATGAAGGGTATTGTAGTTACCGAAAATTGGAGAATTCAATCTTGATTCCAATGGGTGGTAAGCTGCCAAGTGGTATGTGAGGTTTTGTTCCTTCAGTTTGTGTGTGATCCCTCTCTGGCAATGATGGCCCAAGAAAGAAAGGTCAGTGATGAAATGGGAAGAGGAGTTCAAATGGTTAGCCATGGAGATATCGTGCAGGCCTTGGCAGACTGAGTGCAAATGTTCGATGTGGCCTCCCCCTCTCCCTGCTTCCCCTTTAAGACACCTCCACCCCTCCCCCCCATCCCCCTCCCATTGCCCGGCCACCACAACTCCACTGTTTCCTGCCTGGACTGAGGCTTTGACAGATATGTGGTCAATTCATCATTGAAAGTATATTATATACAAAGGTACCCACACTTTTACCATTTTCTCCCTCAACAGAGACAAATGAACTCCTGGAAACGTCTCCCCTAAAGTTGAGACACATCGTGCTGCAGATGTAGTTTTAGTTTAGCGATACAGCCTGGAAACAGGCCCTTCGGCCCACTAGAACCGCGCCGACCACTATCCTCTAGGGATATTTTTTACATTTACCAAGCCAAGTAACCTACAAACCTGAACATCTTTGAAATGTGGGAGAAAACCTACGCAGGTCACGGGGAGAACGTACAAACGACACCCGTAATCGGGATCGAACCTGAGTCTCTGGCGCTGCATTTACTGTAAGGCAGCAAATATACGGCTGTGCCTCCATGACTGGACGTATGCTGGGATGTGGAGCAAAGAAACCAAACTGCTGGAGGAAACCTAGTGGGTGAGGCAGCATCTGTGGAGACGGAGGAATAGTCAATGTCTCCAGCTGATATGCTGATGCAGAATCTCAACCCGGAATATTGGACATCCATCTATCTCCACAGATGCCGCCTGACCTGCAGAGTTCCTTCAGCAGTTTGTTTCTCACCTTAATCATTTTTGCACAATCATTAAATTCTTAATCCCTGGTGCACAACAAATATTACAAATGGCACAACACCTTACATGGTTGATATGGAGAAGATTAATGTACACAGGGGAAATCTTTGCCCTTGTCCATGGAGAAAAACAGACTCCCAGGGAAGGCTTACATCCTCTCCAGCTGCTGCATCTGTTGAAAGGAGATGAAGGTGCTGCCCCTCTGAACATGGCATTTGTTATTAGCTAGATAAATATGTACACTATAAGTTGCCTGATGTGGCACATTTCTCCTGGGTGACTTAGAAAGATCCAGTCCAATGAAAGCTTCATGCTGTGATAACCTTCACTTCTACAGGAAGAGGTGCTTTTGATCTAAATGCTTGCGCCTATCATTCTGTAAACAGATAAATAGGTCCCGTGCTTGCCAACACAAACAAGTGCTTTAAATGCAACAGAAATGTCTGACAGAAAGCTTTACAAGTTAACATTTGACTCATGATGTTAAAGACGAGGATGTCTAGGGTAACGATTGAAGAATTCTACAGAGATCATCCCTCGGACTAACCGTGATCGGACTTGCTGGCTTTACCTTGCACTAAACGTTATTCTATTATCATGAGACGATACGCTGTAAATGGATTGATTGTAATCATGTATTATCTTTCTCGTGACTGGTTAGCAGGCAACAAAAAGCTTTTCACTGTACCTCGGTACACATGACAATAAACGAAACTGAACTGAACTGAGATTAAGATGGTTTGTGGTGGCACGGTGGCGCAGCGGTAGAGTTGCTGCCTTACAGCACCAGTGACCCTGGTTCGATTCTGACTACGGGTGCTCTCTGTACAGAGTTTGTATGTTCTCTCCATGACCACGTAGGTTTTCCCTGGGTTATCTGGTTTCCTCCCACACTCCGAAGACGTACAGGTTTGTAGGTTACACAAAAAGCTGGAGAAACTCAGCGGCTGCAGCAGCATCTAAGGAGCAAAGGAGATAGGCGACGTTTCGGGTCGAGCCCCTTCTTCAGACTTTGTAGGTTAATTTGTTTTGGTAAAGATTGTAAATTGTCCCTAGGGGATCGCTGGTCAGAGTGGACTCGGTGGGCATGTTTTAAAGGACTTCTCAATTGGCATTCCTATTGTATATCCAATATGTTTACTGTAGTCTAAGCTCTGACAAAGAGAATTAATGCCTACTCTAGGATTGCTGCACTGACTCTCATGTTACTTGTTCAGGATAAAAGAGTAAATACATTTGAATTAGATTCTTTGACACTAGTGCTAATTTAGTGATATTTCCACATTCAGCATTGGTTCAAGACACAATCTAGTGTATAAGTTTAAAGTCTCCATCAGTCAGTTTAGTTATTGTCACATGTACCGAGGTACAGTGAAAAGCTTTTGTTGCGTTCTAACCAGTCAGCAGAAAGACAATACATGATTACAATTGATCCTTTTCAATGTATAGATTCGTGATAAGGGAATAACGTTTAGTGCGAGGTAAAGCCAGCAAAGTCCAACCAAGTGTTAACGAGACACAAAAAGCTGGAGAAACTCAGCGGGTGCAGCAGCATCTAAGGAGGAGATAGGCGACGTTTCGGGTGATCAGGGATCAGGTATAGACGGTGAATCTCTATCTCCCTCCCCCACCCTAGTCGCACTAGCTTCTCATTTTCCCACAAACAGCTCAAAGATGGTTCTTTATCTCTCACATCACCGTCTAGTTTCCCTGATCCCTGACCAGTCTGAAGAAGGGTCTCGACCCGAAACGTCGCCTATCTCCTTCGCTCCTTATATGCTGCTGCACCCGCTGAGTTTCTCCAGCTTTTTGTGTAACCCCCAAAGTCCAACCAAGGATAGTCCGAGGGTCATCAAAGAGGTAGATAGTAGTTCAGCACTGCTCTCTTGGTGTGGTAGGATGATTCATTTGCCTGCTAACAGTTGGGAAGAAACTGTCCCAGAATCTGGAGGTGTGCGTTTTCATACTGTTATACCTTTTGCCTGATAGGAGAGGGGATAAGAGGGAGTGGCCAGGGTGTGACTCATACTTGATTATGCTGCCAGCCTTGTCGAGGCAGCGTGAGGTATAAATGGAATCAATAGAAGGGAGGTTGGTTTGTTTGATGGCCTGGGCTGCGTCCACAATTCACTGCAATTTCTTGCGGTGCTGGATGGAGCTGTTCACAAACCAAGCTGTGATGCATCCTGATAACATGCTATCTATGGTGCATCTGTAGAGGTTGGTGAGAGTTGTAAGGGACATGCCAAACTTCCTAAGCCTAAGGAAGTAGAGGTGTTGTTGTGCCTTCTTGGTCGATGCTTTAATATGGGTGGTACACAAAATGCTGGAGAAACTCAGTGGGTGCAGCGGCATCTATGGAGCGAAGGAGATAGGTAACGTTTCAGGCCGAAACCCTTCTTCAGATATGATATGGGTGGTCCAGGTTGTTGGTAATATTGAATTCTAGGAATTTAAATTTTTCGACCATTTCTACTTTGCATCATCAATGCAAACTGGGGTATGTGTACCGCTTCACTTCACGAAGTCGATCACTTTTCGCGTTTGTTGATATTGAGAGAAAGGTTATTGTCTCAACACCAGGACATGAGGTTCCTGTACGCCTTCCTGTACTCTGCCTCATCATTATTTGATATTCGGCTCACATTACCTACAGTAAAGAAGGGGACTGAGAATGCAACCTTGCGCAGCCCCCGTGTTGAGGATTATATTAGAGGATGATTTGTCGCCAATCCTCACTGATTGAGGTCTGTTGGTCAGGAAGTCGAGGATCCAGTTGCAGAGATGAGTGCTAAGTCCATTTCCCGCGGGTTTGGTGATAAGTCTGTACTTCTTCTTAAGTAGTACACAGATATAATACACATAACATGGTATTACAGTGAACTGCTAGTCAAGATTATATGCTTGAATCATAGAACCATGTTGTGCCACATTACCTGTGCCCTTTCATTGAAAGATTAATTTGATTCGCAAGTACACACTGGATATAAAAAGCTTACTCTCATGTTATATCTGGTTATTTTGCCGAAGCACGTAAAATGTTATGGAGGTGTATAAAATCATGAGATGCATAGATCGGGTAGACGCACAGAGTCTCTTGCCCGGAGTAGGGGAATCAAGAACCCGAGGGCATAGATGCTGAACTACTATCTACCTCTTTGATGACCCTCGGACTATCCTTGGTTGGACTTTTTTGCACTGAACACTATTCCCTTATCATGAATCTATACATTGAAATGATTGTGTATCGCACAGCTGCCAGATTGAGGCTGGAACAATTGCAACATTTAAGAAGCAGTTAGATAGGTACATGGATATGGCAGGTTTGGAGGGATATGGGCCAAACGCAGGCAGGTTGGACGTGTAGATGGGACATGTTGGTTGGGTTGGGCAAGTTGGGCTGAAGGGCCTGGTTCCACACTGTATGACTTTATGGCTAATTTTACTCCAGAGTCACGTGAGTGATTCCGTGAAGAAGTCCCGCCAGAGTGCACGCGTGTCATTCCGCCTGAGCGCATGGCGTGATGACTGAGGGGAGGCGTGCTGCTCCTTCCAGCAGTAAGTTTAAACCTGAAGGTAAGTTTTAAACTTATTCCCTGGTTATGTGTTTTCTTGTAGGAATGTCTCCTTACAGAGTTTTCCTGTCGGATTTCGGGCGAAGTCCGGACGAGCCGCGTGGAAACCTTTATGGACCGCGGGGAATCCCAGTCACGGACTGCAGGGAATCCTGGTCATGACCTCGGGAAATCCCGGCCACGGATCACGGGGAACTCGCTACGGAGACCTCGGAAGTGCAGGTAGCGGGCAGCGGTCAAATTCGCCTTCCGAGTCGCTGGCGGTGGAGCCAGCGGCTTCAGACTGGTGCCGGTAGCACCTAGGCAACCCCGCTCGGAGGGTAAGCCACGAAATTATATCTCCCTCTCTGAGGAGGGGAGCGTAGGGATGAGGTGCCAGGAGGATTCCTGATGGAGAGGATCCCCTCCTTCAATGGGTAGCGTCTTTGTACGTTCTAACCCAAATGGAGCAGCTGATGGAGAGGTGCTCCACAATAATATGCTCCAAAGGAGGGAGTTATATCACCGTGGGTCTCCTCAGGGGCCCATGACAATGGCACCTGTTACAAGGCTGCACAATGTGTCCCTCTCTGAGGAGGGGAGCATTCGGGATCAGTTCCTGTCTGACTCAGAGCAAAAATCCTGATATAGGTCCGTAGGAGGGGCCATGTCAACACAGGTATCCTCAGGGGCCTGCGTCAGCACCTGTTTTCAGGGCTGCCTACGAATCACCCTCTCTGTGGAGGGGAGTGCGAGTGGTCAGTGTGTAACTGACTTCATATGCGAAGTACGTCCGTGGAACATACTGGAGCACATGCATTTGCCTCGCAAACTCCCAATACTCGCAAACAAAAGGGTTACTGCCATGGGCAGATAACCCGGAAGGGGCCAGAGTTCCCCTCATGGCTGGCAGTGAACAGGGCTATTAGGGGTGACATTGGAGAAATGAAACCAGCCGCCAAAGCTTCTCTTCAGGTAAGATTTATCTAACAGGTATATCTGGATGAGGAAGCAAAAGCTGTCGGACTAATCAAGGTACCAACGACGAACAAAGCTTCATTGTTTTGGTGACGACACACTCCCCGCCTCATGGGCAGTAAGCAGTTCACTGAGGGTACACAAAAGCTGGAGAAACTCAGCGGGTGCAGCAGCATCTAAGGAGCGAAGGAGATAGGCGACGTTTCGGGCCGAGACCCTTCTTCAGACTGGTCAGGGATCAGGGAAACGAGAGATATAGACGGTGATGTGGAGAGATAAGGAACAATGAGTGAAAGCAAAAAAGTATCGGTGATAAAGGGAACAAGCCATTGTAAGCTGTTTGTGGTGTGAAAATGAGAAGCTGGTGCGACTGGGGTGGGGGAGGGAGATAGAGATAGAGGGAATGCCAGGGCCCAGGGCTGAGGGAGAGGTGGGAAGGGGAGGAGACAGTAAGGGTTAACAGAATTGAGAAAATTCAATATTCAAGCCCAAAGGATGCAGACTCCCCAAGCGGAATATGAGGTGCTGCTCCTCCAACTTGCGGTGTTGCTCACTCTGGCCGTGGAGGAGGCCCAGGACCGAGAGGTCGGATGTGGAATGGGAGGGGGAGTTGAAGTGCTGAGCCACCGGGAGGTCGGGTTGGTTATTGCGGACCGAGCGGAGGTGTTCGGCGAAGCGATCGCCAAGCCTCCGCTTGGTCTCACCGATATAGATCATCTGGCATCTGGAGCAGCGGATGCAGTAGATGAGGTTGGAGGAGGTGCAGGTGAACCTCTGTCGGACCTGGAAGGACTGCTTGGGTCCCTGAAAGGAGTGGAGGGGGGAGGTGAAGGGACAAGTGTTGCATTTCTTGCGGTTGCAAGGGAAAGTGCCCGGGGAAGGGGTAGAGTGGGAGGGGAGGGAAGAATGGACAAGGGAGTTGCGGAGGGAGCGGTCTTTGCGGAAGGCAGACAGGGGGGGAGATGGGAAGATGTGGCGGGTAGAGGGGTCACGTTGGAGGTGGCGAAACTGGCGGAGGACTATATGTTGTATTTGCCGGCTGGTGGGGTGAAAGGTGAGGACCAGGGGGATTCTGCCCTGTTTGCGAGTGGGGGAATGGGGAGCGAGGGCAGTGTTGCGGGGTATGGAGGAGACCCTGGTGCGAGCCTCATCAATAGCGGGGGAGGGGAATCCCCGTTCTCTGAAGAATGAGGCCATTTGTGATGACCTGGTGTGGAACACCTCATCCTGGGAGCAGATGCGGCGTAGACGGAGGAATTGGGAATAGGGGATGGAGTCCTTACAGGCAGCAGGGTGGGAGGAAGAGTAGTCCAGGTAGCTGTGGGAGTCAGTAGGTTTGTAGTGGATGTCAGTCAGGAGCGTATCACCTGCAATAGAGATGGTGAGGTCAAGGAATGGTAGGGAAGTGTCGGAAATGGTCCAAGTGTATTTGAGTGCCGGATGGAAGTTGGTGGTGAAATGAATGAAGTCAGTCAGTTGTGTGTGGGTGCAGGAGGTGACACCAAAGCAGTCGTCGATGTAACGGAGGTAGAGGTCGGGGATGGGGCCCTGGTACGCCGAGAACAAGCACTGTTCGACGTACCCGACAAAGAGGCAAGCGTAGCTGGGGCCCATGCGTGTGCCCATAGCTACGCCTTGTGTTTGGAGGAAATGGGAGGAATCAAAAGAGAAGTTATTGAGGGTGAGGACCAACTCTGCTAGGCGGAGGAGGGTGTCAGTGGACGGGTATGGGTTGCTCCTCTGGTCGAGGAAGAACCGGAGGGCTTTGAGACCGTCCTGGTGGGGGATGGAGGTGTAGAGTGACTGTTCACTGAAGCAGTTCACTGAAGCTGGTGGCAGCTTGGAAGCTGGGCAGCGGTCTTTCAGGCCAAGGTCCAAGCCGGTCTCAGGAAATATGGAATCCACACACCCTACCAGTCCTACTATCCAATCAAGGACGGGAATAGAACCCACATCAGGGGCCTTTAGGCTTACCATAAGACCACCGGTAGCCATGGAGGTAGGTGGGTCTGGTTCTTCCGAAAGTATGTGGACCATTTACAAGTTGGTAATATTTACACTTGTGTTTTGTACAAATAACAATGATAACATGAGATTCAGATCAGTTTATAAACTAAAATGATAACATGTGATTGGTTTATTTTGCACAGTATACAAGGGTTCCAAGCATGGCTTGGAATTGGGGCCGGAGTTGTCTTTCAAGGCAGGCCCAGTATTATGGCCAGAGTTGTCTTCAAGGCAGGTTCAGTATTATGGCCAGAATTACCTTCCGAGCCAGGTTCGGGAATCTGGTCAGAGTTGTCGTTCGCGATAGGCACGGAGTTATGGCAGGTGTGGCCTGTTCATTGTGAATGGTGGAGGATGTTGGTTCATCTTTGATTTAACTTGTATGTGCAACAGAGACGTTTCAGAATATGGAATTTTGTTACTGTTAAACAACTGATTTCCATTCTCAGGGATCACCGGAGACATTTGAAATTACCTGAATGAGACAATGATAACAGTTAAAGCATTGCAAAATGGGCTAATTTCAGCTCCTAGGTTATTTACCAAATTATTAAACCGGTGCTTGGACTGCCAAAAGCTCAAAACACTTATTCTGGCTTATCTGGATGGTATTCTAAACGCTGTATTTTGCTAAAATCAACTGTTTCAGCTGCAAACTATAATTGAGAAATTGAGGTTCCTCATCCATCCAGTTAAATTTAATTTGATACCAACTAGCGTTATTGATTATTGGGGTTTACCTTTAATTATTAATTTGTCTCTGACTCCACCCTGGGGCAAGAGATTGGAAACAACCTTGTGGTTATGAAGCAGCCTTCTATTCATCAAGTGTAATTGGCAATATAGCAGCTGTGTTTCAACGTGCAAAGTAGTAACCTCTCAGGTGCAATATAGGTCATTGTTAACAGACCTATGCTATTACCAGCTGAAGCTACCAAAGTCACAATGGTGGACGAACAATATTCAGCATTGCTCCAGTAGGTTTTGGTCACTAAATCTTCAGTTATATTACAAAACTGATGCCAGTGCTTAAAGATGAAAAATTACAAATGCCATCTCTAGTCACGGAGGCAGAAGGAATTTGCATGAGTTACCAATTCTCCAGTTATTGGTATCAACTATCTAAAAACACTATGTGCATTCCATGGGTTAGAGATTTATTGTGCGAATATGCATAATTTGCATGCTCAATTCTAAATTGATACACTCTGGTGGTGGCATAAGTTAGTCACATGGGTGCAATGCAGTCAGAGTTCCGGTCATATTTACCTAATCACATTTGGCGCTGGTGTATCATCACGTAAAATCAATAGACAACACAGAATGGATGTTGGATCACAAAGTCTTTTATGACATTATGGTTCGATGGAACACCAAATATCGATATGTTTGTATCCAGGCTCATTCACCGGTTGCAAAAATATGAGGTTCACAGTGGCGAGAGATACATCCTCGCTGCACGGGGGAGGAATGTTCTTTTATGTCTTTTCTCTATTTTGCCTCATCAGTCAGGTCTTGCAATTTAAATAAAGTTCAAACTTCAAACTGGTAAGTTCTCATTTAATCTAACTATTAAAACCAATATGTCAACTTGGAGCCAAGCTGGTACTTTCTGAATGGTACTACACTTTTAAATAATTGGCCCTTTACTTGATGTTGAGGCTGTGAGTAAAGCCAACATCAGAAGGAAGCTGTTTGCCCTGGCTGTTTTTCTCACAGCCATGCGCACCATTTCACCACAATTGTTCAGTGTTCTTGATGGTTCATGTCAGGACCTGTTGTTTATTACCAGACTAAGGACAACAATGTCTGTTGCTTCAATATCCATGTTAGCACTACCTAATTCATGAGATTCATTCTCTTGTAACAAGGTTTTCTCAGTGTCTGTATCCATGATGGTTATTTCCTTATATTTTACATTTTGTTGGTTTAACTACCATGGCCAATTTCTTGCTGTCTAGTCATCATATGCTTTTGTCAGTTGACTGGATTTGTCTATCACCATTCCTAGATATTAGTTTCTCCAGTAAGGTAAAAGGAGTACCTGTTCACACAAATCAGGATACAATATAACATAAATCAGGGCGTGATGCAATTGTAAATCATAATAGCTTTAGTTTAGTTCATAGTTTAATTTAGTTTAGTTTTTGTTCAGTTTAGAGATACAATATGATACGATACGATAGAACTTTATTTTCCCAGGAGGGAAATTGATCTGCCAACAGTCATAAAACACAAGATACATGAAATTAAAGTGACGAGTGGAAAGGATTAAGGATGTGCAAAGATTGGGGAGGGGGAGGGGAGGGGGGTGGGGGAGGTGACTCAGTCTACCCCAAGACAGAAGGGGGAGGAGTTGTACAGTTTGATAGCCACAGGGAAGATGGATCTCCGGTGGCATTCTGTACTGCACCTTGCTTACTGCATACAGTGTGGAAACAGGCCTTTTGGCCCACCGGGTCTGTGCCGACCAATGATCAGCCATACACTAGCTCAATCCTAGACATGAAGAACAATTTACCAAAGCCAATTAACCTACGAACCTGCATATCTATGGGTTGTGGGAGGAAACCAAAACCAGAGAAAGCCCACCTGGTCACAGAGAGAATGTATACACTCGATAGGGACAGCACCCATAGAAAGGAGAGAACCCAAGTTTCTGGTGCTGTGAGGCAGCACCTCTACCACTGTGCTGTCTACTGCACCACTATGCCTAAAGCTTTTCTTTAGTTTATGGATTTTTCACTATACATCACTGGCAAGGTTAATATGCATCACCCATCCCTAATTGTGCTTGAGATGGTTGTGACACCTTTTTAACTGTTGCAGTCCTTCATGCTGTTGGGGAGGAGGATTATTATCTAGATCCAGTGACAATGAAGGATTATCGGGGCTCCAGTCGCGGAGCTGCGGACGACTCACCATCGTGGAGCTGGCTGAGTTGGAACGGGAGGAGCTGTGGTGGCAGGCTGCTGCTGCCCGACCCCGGAGCTTCGGAGGCTCCAGGTGCCGGCCGGTGGACGGTAACACCGGGAGCTCGCAGGTCCCTGGTGGGAGACCGCTTTTCGGAGCTCCCGCGGCGGCAACTTCTCCCGCCCGAGTTGCGGGGTTGAAAATGACCTGGAGCGGGGTCTTACATCGCCCGGCTAGCACCCGCCGGGGCCTCTAACATCAAGACCCAGAGCGCAGCCTTGCATCGCCCGGCGCGGCCTGAATGGGCGCGGGACTTATTTAACATCGCCCGCCGGGGGCTTTGACTTTGACATCGGGAGGAGAATGGGGAGTGCAGGGGAGAGCTAAGACTTTGCCTTCCATCACAGTGAGGAGGAGATTCACTGTGATGGATGTTTGTGTACATTGTGTTGTGTCTTGGGTCTTTTCTTGTTTGTATAACTGCAGAAACTAAATTTCGTTTGAACCTCAATGAGGTTCAAATGACAATAAACGGTATTGCATTGTATTGTATTGTATTATGTGCAGGATGAAACTGCAGATGCTGAAGATAGACAATAAAAAGCCGGAGTTACTCAGCGGGACAGGCAGCATCCCTGGAGAGAAGGAATGGGTGACATTTCGGGTCGAGACCCTTCTTCAGTTTGAAAGTCACAGGAAAGGGAGACAAGAGATATAGACAAAGATGTGGAAAGATATAGAATAATGAATCAAAGATATGCAAAAAAGTAACGATGATAAAGGAAATAGGCCATTGTTAGCTGGTTGTTGGGTGAGAACGAGAACTTGGGCGACTTGGGTGGGGGAGGGATGGAGCGAATATTGATTTCTCTAACTTCAAGTGACCCCTCTCTCTTTCATCCCTGGAACCTGTGGTGGAGGTAATGAATGGTCAGGATTGTGGATAGGTTGCCAATCAAGCAAGTTTCTCCCATATGGTGTTGAACTCTTGATGTGGTTGGAGCTGTACTCATGCAGGAAAGAGGAGAATAATTTTACCACTTGCCTTGCGTATGCCATGCGTCTGTTGGAAGGACTTTCTCGTGCCAGGGTTGAGTCATTCACCACAGGGCCCTTGCAAAAATCTGTGGTAGTCAGGCAAAAGGAAGTCATGCTTGACAAATCTATTGGAGATTTGTGAAGGAATAATATCCTCTGTGGATAAAGAAAAGCCAATGAATACACTGTACTCCTCCTCACTAGGTGATGTACAGCTGACTTCAATTACTACGTGCTTTGTTTCGTGCCAACATTCTCTGAAGAACTAATGTGTGGTGGTTAAGGAGGAAACTGTGAAAGCAGAATACTGAGATTTCCAAAAGGCATTAAATACTGTGCCCTTTCAAGGGTTATCGTGAACAATAAAAGCACAATGTGCTGGAGTGCATGGAGGATTGGCAGGCTAATAGGAAGCGGAGAGTGGTCATAAATGGGTCTTTGTTTATGATTGGGAAGATGCACCAAAGAGTGTGTCACAGGATTTGGAACCAGTGCCTCAACCTTTAATAATTTATGTGAACGATTGGGAAGATCGAGGATCGACCAAGCATATTTTAGTTATACAATATGTTGATACAAAGATGGTAAACAGGAGGCCATAAACGGATACATATGTACATTAAATGTATGGCAAAGATCGAGCAAATGGTGTGCAAGGTGGGAAAATGTGGATTATTTTTTTTAATTTTTGGCAGGAAAATAAAGGACAAATTTATTTAAATGGTGAGAAATTGCAAAGCTCTAAGATGTTTGAAATGTAAAATATTACCTTGAAATTGCAATGAGCAATTAATAAAGCTAACCAAATGTCAATGTTATTGCTGGGAAATTTGAATAGAAAAGTATTCAGATCTGGAGTGCAGTATACAGTGTTCATTTTACTTCGGAGTCACGTGAGTGACTACGTGAATAGAAGCCCGTACAGCCGTTGGTGCGTCATGACGTCAGACGTTGGTGCAGTCGGCCGGTTGGAGCAGCAGCGCTCCTCCAAGCGGTAAGTTTAAACGGAGGTAAGGTTTTTAAAAATTTTACCACAGGTCATTTTCTGCGACGGTTTGGAGTTCTTGGAGATATGTTGCAGAAAGTGAAGAAGGTGTCGGCGAGGTGCTCCGGGGGTAGAAAGGAAAGTGGCAGGAGAGTGTTGAGGATGGAGGCCCGTCTGGTACACCTGGTCCGGTGCTGGCTACACAGCCAGTGGTTGCGGACCCACTGCCGGGGGGCAGTGGAGGCTTGTCAGTAGGGCGGAAGGCCACTGGCAAGTCTCTGTGGCCCGTAGATGAGTCGGGCCTGGAGGTTATACCCTCCATAGGAGAGTCCGTTTGCTCACGGCTCTCCCACGTCAAGATTTTATTACAAAAGAATGCTCGACAGGGACCAGCTCCGTGAGAAGGAGTGGTGCCCAAGCCACGCTGATGGAGAGCTTGTGCTAGCAGCACCTGTTTCAGGGCTGCAGAACTATCCTGCCTGTGAGGAGGATGTTCTATCAGTGCAGTTTGCTGACACTGATTCTATGCTGGGGGAGAGCAGTAAAGAAGTTCGGTTGGAGGTAATTCCGAACATTGCTGGGAAGTTTGCTCAGCCTAGAGAGGCAGGAGAGGCGATTGATGGGGAATTGGCTGAAGCCATTCAGTATATGCTCTCCCACCAGTTACAGGAGCTAGCTATGGATGAAGCAGCAAAAAACTATAAAGCTCCTGTTAATTGTGATCTCCTGAAGGTACCAGTGGTTAATCACCAAATTTGGTCACAGATGGGTATGCCTGCTAGGGCTCAGGAGATGAAGTTCCAAAAAGTGCTTAAACTGTTGTCAGCAGGTGTTACAGCTGTGGGGAAAAGTGATTGATCCAAGCAATGTGGTTGAAGCACACCAGGACGGACTGGGATTCCTTTGTAATGCGTTTTTTGAAATCAATAACATCAGGAGGGCCGCTATTAGGCCAGTGCTTAATCCGAATTTGGCAAGTTTGTGCAAACCAACCAGTGTACCACCACAAAATCTGTTGTTTGGAGGTAACCTTGCGAAAAGGGTCAAAGAATGTCATGAAGATGTTAAAACTATGGCCCTCATTAAGCCGGCTGGTAAGCAGGGCAAAAGGTTTTCTCCGTATTGGAAAGGAACTAATGTGGATGCAGGAGAAGGAATGAGCCGTTCAGGTCTTCAATTTCGGAACTGGCAGGCTGCCAGCATGAAGGGGAAGGTGCCTTTCTCCACAAGAGGTCGAGGACAACAAGGTCCGCAAGGAAAGATGCAGGTAAGGAATATAACATTGACAGACGATGAATTAACTGATGTTCCTGTTCAAATTGGGGAAGGTTAAAATTGTTTCTCAAACAATGGCAGCAGTTGACATCAGATTTGTTCATACTTAGTAGTATTGAAGGGGTGAAAATTGAATTTTACTCTAAGGACAGTCTACCTAATCAACATTTTCCTAGTCGTAAACTTATTTTTTTAGATGAGGAAAATGTGCTTATTCAAGCAGAGATTCAGTCGTTACATAAGAAAGGGGTAATTGAGCCTTCTGTCTATCAAAGTCAACAATTTCTGTCAAGTATATTTCCCAGATCTAAAAAGACTGGGGGATGTAGAATTATTCTGGATTTATCGAGTTTGAACAAATTTGTTTGTTATAGGCATTTCAAAATGGACACCTTTACCACGGGCAAACATCTAGTGTCCAAAGGGTATTATATGGCAACCATTGATTTAAAGAATGCATATTACTCAGTGTCTATTCATGGTGATGATAGAAGATATTTGAAATTTATTTGGATGACTGAGCTGTGGCAATTCAGGGCATTGCCGAATGGATTAACTTCAGCTCCCAGATTATTTACTAAATTGGTAAAACCTGTGTTAGCATTACTTAGAGCTCAGGGGCATGTGGTAATGGCCTATTTAGATGATATTCTGATTGTTGGAAAGACTCATGCTGAAACTCAATCATCAGTTTCAGTTGTTAAAATCACTTTTGAACAAATGGGATTTGTTATTCACCCAGATAAATCTAAATTATCACCAGTCCAAATTATTGATTATCTGGGATTTACCATTAATTCCAATCACATGTTGGTAACTTTGCCCAGGGATAAATTGAATCAGTTAATTGAGGACTGTGTTAATGTCGTTGGAGAACAACGGCCTTCGATTAGACAAGTAGCCAGTTTAATTGGGAAGTTTGTTGCAGCATTTCCAGCTGTGCAGTATGGTCCTCTGCATTATCAACAATTACAACGATCAAAGGAACAGGAACTGAGAATACAAAGGGGCCATTTTGATAGGCCTATGCAGTTGTCAGCTGGGGCGATTGCTGACATACAATGGTGGATAGTACATGTTTCAAAAAGTTTAGGAAGGTTTTGGTGGAACCCACCGTCACTGATATTACAGACTGATGTAAGTGCACTGGGTTGGGGTGCAACAGATATGTCTTCTAGTTGTGGAGGCAGATGGAATGTGGATGAGACATCGCTTCTTCAATTAAGAGGGATTAATTATTTAGAGTTGTTGGGCACCTGGTATGGGCTCAAAGCTTATTGTTCTACAAGCAGGGACTTGCATGTGCAGGTCCAGATTGACAACACCACAGCAGTGGCATATGTAAACCACATGGGTGGAGTTAAGTCACAGTCTTGTGATAGACTGCCTAACCAGATTTGGAGCTGGTGTATTGACCAAAATATCTGGCTTTCAGCACTTTGTTTGCCAGGAAGATTCAACACTGTAGCTGACGCTAGGTCACGTCAGATTAATAACAACATTGAATGGATGTTAAATCAGGATGTATTTAACCAAATGATTGTTCAGTATGGATTGCCAGATATTGACTTGTTTGCATCTCGATTAAATCATCAGTTACCTAGATATGTTTCATGGGAACCAGATTGTGGGGCAGTAGCAGTGGATGCGTTTTCGCTGCATTGGGGAGGAATGTTTGTGTATGTATTTCCTCCATTCTGTCTCATCAGCAGATGTTTGCAAAAGATCAAGTAGGACTCCGCTTCAGGGTATTGATAGTGCCAGATTGGCCTACACAAGCATGGTTTCCTGTTGTATTACAAATGGCTAGGGAGCCTTACATGATTATTCCCAAGAATAAAAATCAACTGGTAAATCCAGTCACTGGGCATCAACATCCTTTACATGATCGTATTGATCTGTTAATTTGCAGATTTTAAGGAGGCCATACCTGGGGAGAGGACTGTCTCATCAGACTGTGGATGTTCTCACGTTGGCCTGCAGGGATAGTACACAGCAGCAATATATCACCTATATAAGGAAGTGGGAGCAATTCTGCCTACAGCAGAATATTGTATATCACACTGCAGGGATCACGGACGTATTGGAGTTTTGTCGACTCTTTATTTCAGCCAAAAATTAAGTTACAGTGCGATTAATTCAGCCAGAAGTGCTCTGTCTTCTTATTTACCTATGAATGCAGAATTGCATACAGTAGGGACACATCCGTTAGTTTCACGATTCATGAAGGGAGTTTTCAATTCTAATCCTCCTAAACCCAGGTATGCCGGTATTTGGAATGTGGGTGAGGTTCTTATGGTTCTTCGCCAGTGGGCTCCGGTTACAAGCCTATCTATAGCCAAATTAACTATGAAGGTGGTCATGCTTATGGCGTTGGTTTCAGCTCAACGTGTACAAACGTTGCAAAAGCTACGGCTAGATATAATGCATGTGTCGGCAGATGCCATTATATTTTATGTCTATGATTTGCTTAAACATAATAGAAGAGGCATGACAGGATGTCAGATTGTGTTTTCAGCATACCCCGCAGATGATCGCTTGTGTGTAGTCTCACATTTATCTCGTTACATTGAGATTACTAAACCTCTGAGAGGAACAGAGTTGGCTTTGTTTATTAGTCACAAAAAACCACACAGTAAGGTGTCGGTGCAAACGATTTCAAGGTGGCTAAAGCAGGTCCTGGCAAGTGCAGGAATTGATACTGATAAATTCAAATCTCATTCCACCAGGGCGGCATCAACTTCCGCGGCAAGGGCGATGGACTTGCCAATAGACCATATCCTCGCGGCCGCAGGATGGTCCAGTGAGCTAACTTTTCAGAGGTTTTATCACAAGCTGATTTCAAGGCTCGGGGTGTTTGCTGATTCTGGTGTCAGTACTGTTACACTTTTCCCCTGAGTTAGAGGGGTTTGTTATGATTTGTTTGTAAATAAACTGTTATTTCATTTAACAAATGTTATTATTGATGCATGATTGATTGTTAACGACTTTTGAGTCAATCCAGGCAGTGTGAACGTCGGATTTGGGTCTGCGGCGTGAATTCACAGTGCTTTGAAGTCTTCACGTAGTCACTCACGTGACTCCGAAGTAAAATAGTAAGATTAAACGAGAACTTACCAGTTTGAAGTTTGATCTTTATTTTATGAGGAGTCGAGTTGAGGGACTACGTGCCCTCCGCTCCCACCCTCATAGATCTCATCTGGTAGTTCCAGTTTTATCATCTTACCATTATACTTCAGTCATTGTTAGCTGTGAATTCATTCCGCTGCTTTGAAGATTGACGCACCAACGGCTGTACGGGCTTCTATTCACGTAGTCCCTCAACTCGACTCCTCATAAAATAAAGATCAAACTTCAAACTGGTAAGTTCTCGTTTAATCTTACTATTATCTTTATTAAAAATCCATGTAAATGGAATCTTTTCAGAGTAGATTTATTAGAAAATTAGCTGGTACAGCTGGGTTGTCTTAAGGTTACGGGAATGGCTGGGTTGTCCTAAAGGGAACAAGTGAGGATTGTATCCACTGCAGTTCAGAAGAGATTTGATTGAGATGTAATAAGATAAGAGGGGCAACAAGGGATGAGTGGATGTGGAGAGAATGGTTGCTCTTGTGGTAGAAGCTAGAACAAGGGGCAACTTTACGACAAATATTTAGACGGTTTTTGTTTCTCTGTCTCAGGGAATCAGGTGATTTTGGAAGCCACGTTCTCAAAGAGAAGATAAAACAGTCTTTAAATATTTTTAATAATGAGTTAGGCACATGATTGATAAAGGGTTGATAGGATACAAGGAATAGCCAAGAATATGTAGTTGAGTTAGAATCTGATCAGCGTGATCTTGTTGAATAGCAGAGCGTGCTCAAGGGGACAAGTGGCCTATTGCTCGGATATGTTCATATGTAGGTTAACCCAGCTGTAGTTGAGTTTCTGGCCAATGGTGACACCCAGAATGTTGTCAACGGGTGACTACACTAGTCAACAGTCAATAGTGCTTTTTATTGGCACATATGTGCACAGTGAAATTATTTTCCTTGCAAAGTAAGGAATCCAATTGAATATCGTGGTATGTGGTTAGGCTTTGTCTTGTTGCCTGTCAAATTTGAGGCACAGCTGTTATTGGCATTTTTTAAAACATGCCTGAATATTGTTGGGGTCCAACTGCATGCAGGTATGCGTGACTTCATTTTGTGAAGGACTATGAATGAACACTGGGAAATCATCAATGAACATCCTTGCTTCTGATCCAATGATGGAAGGATTGATGAAGATGAGTGGGCTTAGGACAATGTCCAAGGAACTCCTGAAGTGATGTTTTGTAACTGGGCTAACCAATAACCAAACAATCTTTCTTCATATGATGTACGACTAGAACCATTGGATGTTTTTTTTCTCTTTGTGCCCATTGACTTCAATTTGACCATGGCATTTCTACACTTTGACAAATAGCACACAAATGACAATGATTTCCACTCTCTCTTGAGAATTCAGATGCTTAGTCCACTGAAAGCCATTCACAGTCTCGTGAAACACTACACAGTCAAATGTTGTTCTTTTGATCAGTATGTGTTACTAAATACAACAACTTCTTCTTGCACTGTTAGCAGAATTTGGACACAGAACATAGGAAGTACAGAATGCACTGTTGCAAGTTGAATGATTAATTTATTTCACACTTCAAAACCACATGAAATATATGAGGAACAAAACAGGGAAAACTCCTTTGAGTAGCTTTTTCAAGATGTTTGTTATTCAGTCATCTGTCATTTTTAAACCTCTGAAATGATCACAATCATAGAATGCTATATCACAAGATTTAAGCATTTACTGTGCACTATTTTGTAAAGTGGTCTGAAGTTATAACTATTTTAAAGACAAACTAAATTTAAAATTATGCTAATATTGGACCTCCAAATTTCAATTACAAAATCCCACTTTTATAAGGATGTATATACAGTATAGCATATTGAAATATACACGTCTAATCAATATCTAAAAAGAAAGAAATGTTATATCTTTAGGTTTAATTTTTATTATTCAGTATTGCCAGTTATTCTAGAGAGGCCCCCATATGCAGCGATGTAGTTCTGCAGGCATTAAAAGCACTCACTTAACCAAAGTAAAAAGACTTAACAAAAGCTTCTCACTGTAGCTCGGTACGCATGTCAATAAACTAAACTAAGGAAAACTAAAGTAAACTAAACTAAATTAAAATAAAACTTAAGCATTACATAGAAATATAGCTATGCTGTCCAAGTTAGTCAGTAAATAATCCCTCCTTCACATTTGACTGTATGTTTTCAATATTTGCACTTATTTCCTTTTCATTTTTAAGAATTGGGTATCCTGAAACGGCTCATCAAACAACCATTTATTTTGTCAACTTCTACAATAGCTCATCCATGTGATAAACACCAGCTCAGACAACCTGCCTCTTGAGAACGGTAAGGAGTTTACATAGAATTTGTTCCCTCCTGCCCCATAGAAACTCTACATTCATTGTTCATGCCCCACTGCATGTGATCTTGCAAACACTTCCCTGTGGACCAGAATGTAAAGGCTTTTATGGGAGACCCACTGGAGCTGAAGGGAGGATTGGCCACATAACATAGATCTCTCACCAAAGTAGTTTTTGGCAAATGATTAGGTTGGCTGTTGTTTGTGGAGCCCCTTAGCTGCACACTGGTAATTGACTGTGTTTGAATTTTACAGAGCAGAGTCCCTGGGTGAATCACCAAGCAATGAGATTGGCGCTGAATGTCCAGGGGGGCCTCCATATGAAGCCACCTGCCATGATCATCTTCCTCTGCCATGTGCTGTGCAGATCGTTGCTCTTGCTCTTTCTCCTCCCTCTGGAAGTCCTCAGACTAGGGCAGGCAGTGATGAACTTTGAAAACCTTGGTTAGTGAGCGGTCTGGGGTGGAAACTGGGTGTAGAAAGTGAATCATCCTACCACATCTGGAGAGCAGAGCTGACCTATTATCTACCTCATTGGTGACCCTTGGACTATCCTTGATTGGTCTTTGCTGGCTTTTCCTTGCACTAAACGTTATTCCCTTATCATGTATCTACACACTGTAAATGGCGCGATTGTAATCATGTTTTGTCTTCCGCTGACTGGATAGCATGTGACAAAAGCTTTTCACAGCACATGACAATAAACTAAACTGAACTGAAATAACTGGCATAGAAGTGATACGGACAGTGGGATCACACCATAAGGATCATAACAGGCCTCTGGTAGTTATATGGCTTTCATTGAACCGGCAAGGGGAGGAGAGGATATTCTAGTGCCCAATAATGCAGCTAACAGGCTGCTACTCACTCAAATATAGAAGGCAACATACGCTGTCTAGAAATAAAACATAGAACATAGAACAGTACAGCACAAGAACAGATCCTTCGGTCCACAGTGCCAAACATACAGTATTGCCGAGACCATCACTTTTCTACCTGCTCAAGGATGATCTCAGGAACGAGTAGGTTAACCTATGATGAGCGTTTTGTCGGCACTGAGCCTGCACTCGCTGCAGTTTAGAAGAATGAAGGGGACTTCAGTGAAACACACAGAATAGTGAACGGCTTGGATAGAGTGGATGTGGAGAGGATGTCTCCGCTACTGGGAAGAAGAATGAGAAGAATTTTTGTTTGGTCAGAGGGTGGTGAATCTGTGGAATTCTTTGCCACAGAAGGCTGTGGAGGTCATCAGTGGATATTTTTTAAGGTAGAGATA
This sequence comes from Okamejei kenojei, assembly GCA_035221665.1. Taxonomy (NCBI): domain Eukaryota; kingdom Metazoa; phylum Chordata; class Chondrichthyes; order Rajiformes; family Rajidae; genus Okamejei; species Okamejei kenojei. The sequence goes on from CM069133.1 coordinate 9,440,388, forward strand.
AATACAATCTTGATTAGTATGGGTGTCAGAGGTTATGGGGAGAAGGCAGGAGAATTGGGTTAGGAGGGAGAGGTAGATCAGCCATGATTAAATAGAATGGACTTGATGGGCCAAATGGCATAATTCTATTCCTATTCCTTACCACCTTACAACCTTATGACCTTAACCAACATCCCTAGAAGTTCATTCCAAGCACACCATCCTCTGTATAAAATGTATCCTTTAAACGTTGCCCATCTCACCTTAAGACTATGTGTATCATGTGTGTTCACAGATGCATAGTGCTAACCACAAGAACTGTTTCTTTATGGTATTAATATAGATATTATTTTATTATTATCATGTGTATCAAGATACAATGAAAAACTTTGTGTGTGTTATCCAGTCAAATCGTACTATACACGAGTGCAATCAAGGCAAACACAAGTGCAGCAGGTATTACCAGAGTGCAGAGTATAGTGTTACAGCATCTTATTGCAACAGTTACGGGGAAAATGCAGCTTAAAAAATATTGCAAGGGCTGCAATGTAGTAGGTTGGGTGATCAATACTATACACTTAGATCATGTAAGGTCTGATCAGGAGAATGATAACAGTGTGGAAGAAGCTGTTCTTCAATCTGGTGGTTTGTGCTTTCATGCTTTTGATGCATTTAGAAAAGATGTTTTCTATGGTACTTCTGTAAAAGTTGAGAAGAGTCATTGGATACTACACTTCCTCAATCTTCTGAGAAGGAAAGGCAAGAGTCAAGAGTGTTTTATTATCATATGTCCCAGATAGGACAATGAAATTCTTACTTGCTGCAGCACAACAGAATATGTAAACATAGTACATAACGGAGAAAAAAAGTTCAGTGTGTGTATATATATATATATATATACACACATACATGCATACTCAATAAATAAACAAATATATTGCAATAATGATCAAAGTTGTAGTTCAGAGCTTATTTGTTCAGTTTAATTGCCTGATGGCTGTAGGGAAGAAGCTGTTCTTGAGCCTGAATGTTACAGTATTCAGGCTCATGTACCTTCTTCCTGATGGCAATGGTGAAATGAGTGTGTGGCCGGGATGGTGTGGGTCTTTGATCATGTTGGTTGCCTTTTTGAGGCAGCAACTTTAATAGATCCCTTTGATGGTGGGGAGGTCGGAACCAGTGATGGACTGGGCTGCGTTCACAACTCTTTGCAGTATTTTCCACTCCTGGACGTTCAAGTTTCTTCCCCACTGCTTTCTTCATTGAGGCTTCAATGTGGTTGGTGCAGAACAGATTGTTGGCGATATTTACTCATAGGAAATTTAAACGTCTTGCTGAATGTCAATTCACAGGTCACAAGTGTATTATTGACATTTGTCCTGAAACAAAACAATGAAATTCTTACGCAGCAGCGCGGCAGGTTGGTAAACACAGTACACAATAGATACCATAATAAACAACAAAATGTTCAATAAATTTAAAAAAAAAACAATACAGTGCAAATATAAGAACAAAGCCCGAAGTCCAACCTCAAGCAATCAAGGCAGTTCGTAGTTCATAGCATTACCCTCGTTGATTATGGTCTATGGGTCAGGAAGCTGTTGACCAGGAAGTGTTCATTCCTAAACTTGTGATTCACTTCACTGAAGGGAAGCCCTAAGTGTCAAATTGTAGTGAGTGTACGTATTTTCTTACTAGTATGGTGAACAGCAAACTCTGAGATATGATGGAGATCATAATATTAGGAAGTTCAGGTGACAGTGCAGAAGGTCACAGATATCTGTAAATACTGATTTAGGGAACTTTAATTAGAGATGCTAAGATAGGAGTGTGGGTTCATGTATACTCTGTGAGATAAGCTTAGTGCACATCCTTGGTTCCCAAGTTAAACTGTGGAAATGGTCATGGATTTCATCTAGTCTCTCCAGTGAATAGGAGCATGTTTCATAGAGAACTGTTCTGCAGTGGACTGCAGATGTTTGCATGAGTTAGTTGCACTAACAAAATATTTCACTTTTAAACATGGCTTTGTTTTGACTGCCCATCAACTAATCCCATTTGTAATGTCATCCAATTTCTTTCTGCAAAGCTTTAAATGAAAGTTTTGCAAGGAGTGATTTCACTCTGCATCTCTCATACACAACAATCAAGATGTTTAAACTAGTGCACTTTGTGAATGAAAGTTCCCAGTTTAATTATTAGAGTGGCATAGTGGAGGCAAATGCCATCGATTTTTACTCCAAAAACATTGATTATCACTAGTTTGGTGCTGAAAAAAGGAGCATGATGCAAGAATAAAAATTTGGCCAAAAATCTTTTAGTGGTAATTTACCATATTAATAAATATTATTTACTGAAAAAAATCTTGCGAGGTTTGCAATCTTTGTTATTCTGCATATTTTGTGTAAACACAGCCATTGGACAGATTCTCATGGCACTTATATCAGTGCTCCAATTCCAGCTGAGAAAATAAAGTAAGAAGAGCATTGTATTTGTTTTAAAAGCGCATCAGCTACCTGCACACATTATTCTGTTATAATGTGAATGTCTTTCACGTTGGTTGTTTGTACTTGTTTATGGCTGAGCAACACCAAGTATATTGCAGGGTCTAGTGATGAGCAGACTTTGTACATTAAAGCACTTACAAAGCTAAACTTCCCTGTTTTACATGAACATGTCATTTCATGGATATAATTGCGCTCAGTGATTTAATGTAGTCATATAGTGGCAAAAAATGATATCAACTCCTGCTATAATGCCATGTTGTTTTGTGTATAAATAGCAGGGCGATCAACTTCCCCAAGAGAACAGAGAATGTTGCAAGTCTAAAGTCACTGTCAAACATTCCTGTTCGGTGCTTGAAATCACATTGCGGCAAATTGGGAACAACTGCAGAGAAACATGAAAAGAACCCGAGAGCAACAGTGACAAATAAATGGGCAGAACGCATTTGAAATATGCCCTGCCCAGCCATTAATGGTAATTACAGCAGAAACAATGTCAAAAGAATAAGTTAAAAATAATTTTTGATCGGCAGGAATATTAGGAGCTCTCCTTTAGTCAGCAAGCAGCTTGTAAGTGGTTGAATCCTATTAATAGCGATGGTCGAGGATTTGTGGAATTCAGGTTCAATGATCGTCAATTAAATGAATGCGTTAGTTGTGGTGCTGAGGTATTATTGCACCCTATTGAATATCCTGGTCTGTGCACGCTACATTTTCAAGCAGCGATCAGTGCTCAGACAATAATTATGGTATCTGGGGCAATGGTTTTTAAGCATTCACAAGTCCTCAAGACTCCACTTTGAACCTCTGAGGATTCTCATTACCCTACAAAACTATCAAGCTATTTCTTTCAGCATCGGAGATTAAAGAGAAAATAGGAAGAAGAAAAATAAAATATGAGAGCTTCCGCAAAAAGTAGAAGCAGGGTAAGCCAGGGTAAGCTGTTGTAACAAAACTGATCTATTATCTCGTTATGTGTAGGAAGGAAGTGCAGATGCTGGTTTAAATCGAAGATAGACACAAAAAGATGGAGTAACACAGAGGGTCAGGCAACATCTCTGGAAAAAAGAATAGGTGACGTTTCACGTCGAGAGGTCTGAAGAAGGGTATCAACCCAAACTGTTACTTGTTCCTTTTCTCCCGAGATGCTGTCTGACTCGTTGAATTACTCCAGCTTTTTGTGTCTATCTTCTATCACTTCACTACTTTCCTCTACTAACCCTGTATCCCTTGATTAGTTTAATATCAAAAATCTATTGATCATAGTTAGAAAATGTCCAGTAAATGATTTGTCAAAGTTTTCATGGGTGGGGAATATCAAGGATAACTTTCTTAATGCCTTGTACCACTTCCTTAACAAAGATTCCAGCAATGTCCAGATCAGGCCCATTAGTCAGGTCCATTAATAACAGGATCATTAGGCTACATTTTCTGTGTTCTATCTCACTTTCTTTATTAAATAGATATTGTTACATTTACAACCTTGCACAATGTAGGAACCATTTTAGAATCAATGGAATGTTGGAAGATGACAACAAATGCAGTCACTATCTCCCTAGCCACCTCCTCTGTAGAAAAAGACACACATAGAAACATAGAAATTAGGTGCAGGAGTAGGCCATTCGGCCCTTCGAGCCTGCATGGCTGATCATCCAACTCAGAATCCCGTACCTGCCTTCTCTCCATACCCTCTGATCCCCTTAGCCACAAGTGCCACACCTAACTCCCTCTTAAATATAGCCAATGAACTGGCCTCCACTACCCTCTGTGGCCGAAAGTTCCAGAGATCCACCACTCTCTGTGTGAAAAAAGTCCTTCTCATTTCGGTCCTAAAGGATTTCCCCCTTATCCTTAAGCTGTGACCCCTTGTCCTGGACCTCCCCAACATCGGGAACAATCTTCCTGTATCTAGCCTGTCCAACCCCTTAAGAATTTTGTAAGTTTCTATAAGATCCCCTCTCAATCTCCTAAATTCTAGAGAGTATAAACTGAGTCTATCCAGTCTTTCTTCATAAGACAGTCCTGACATCCCAGGAATCAGTTTGTTGAACCTTCTCTGCACTCCCTCTGTGGCAATAATGTCCTTCCTCAGATTTGGAGACCAGAACTGTACGCAATACTCCAGGTGTGGTCTCACCAAGACCCTATACAACTGAAGTAGAACCTCCCTGCTCCTATACTGAAATCCTTTTGCTATGAAAGCTAACATACCATTCGCTTTCTTCACTGCCTGCTGCACCTGCATGCCAACATTCAATGACTGGTGTACCATGACACCCAGGTCGCGCTGCATCTCCCCTTTTCCATTTAGATAATAGTCTGCTTTCCTGTTTTTGCCATCAAAGTGAATAACCTCACATTTATCCACATTATACTGCATCTGCCAAACATTTGCCCACTCACCCAGCCAATCTAAGTCACCTTGCAGTCTCCTAGCATCCTCCTCACAGCTAACACTGCCCCCCAATTTAGTGTCATCAGCAAACTTGGAGATATTGCCTTCAATTCCCTCATCCAGATCATTAATGTATATTGTAAATAGCTGGGGTCCCAACACGGAGCCTTGCGGTACCCCACTAGTCACTGCCTGCCATTGTGAAAAGGACCCGTTTACTCATTCACACAGCTCATTCATGTCATCATTTGCCACATCCTTCTTCATAGCTAGTTTTCCAAACAGTTGAAACAATTCCTTCTTTAATTTTTTTTTTAAAACAATGAATGTATAAGAAACAGAGCAGGAGTAGGCCATATCGTTTCTTGAAATTTCTCCACCATGGAAATCATGATCACAAATCATGATCAAGCCAGACCCATGATCATGGCTGATTCTAATTTGCCACCAGATCTCAATGTCCCTTGATCTCTTTAGTGGGGAAAATCTATTGAGCTCAGCCTTGACTATACTCATCGATTGACCACCCACAGCCACTTGGAATCGAAATTAGCACGTAATTGCTCACCGTAACTCCTCATAAAATAAAGATCAAACTTCAAACTGGTAAGTTCTCGTTTAATCTTACTATTTTACTTTGGAGTCACGCGAGTGAGTCAGTGAAGATTTCAAAGCTCTGTGATTTCATGCCATATACCCAGTTCCATATGACGCACTGTTTCGGTTGACACAGGATAAACAATAATGTATTAAACATTGTGTGCATTATACAGATTAATGACTCAATAACAAAAGAAGCAATAACAACCCCTCTCTCCTAGGGGGAATTTACAAACAGGACCAAAAATAATATGCCTAAATCCTTCCATCGTGAGGATAGGTTTGTTATGAAACCGTTGGACCATCCTGTGGCCCCAAGGACTTGGACTAAAGGGGCGTCCAGTGCCCTCACCGTGGTGTCGATATCGCCCTGGTGGAGTGAGATTGAAACACAGTAGTGTCCGCTCCAGCAGAATCAAAACCTGCTTCAGCCACCTCGAAATGGTCTACACCGACACCTTTCTATGAGGCTTTGTGACTGGCGAGCATAATTGTTTTGGAGCCTCTAAGACTCTTGGTGACCTCAACATTGATGTAGGTGCGTAACTACAAATAGTCGCAGGTCAATGGGGTATGCTCTAAAGATCATTTTTATCCTGGACGTCCCTGGCCTGCTTTGTGTAATTAGATCATACACATAAATCGTAATACTATTTACAGAAAAGGCATGATGTCCAGTCGTAACTTTTGCAATGTCTGGACCCAGTTGCGCTGAAACGAGCGCCATGAGCATGACCAGTTTAAGTGTTCGTTTTTTGGAAACAGATGTAATCGGAGCCTATTGACGAAGCAGTGTGAACTATACTCACATCCCAGATTCACGTATATCTAGGTCTAGGAGGGTTCTTGTTAAATAGCTCGCATGAATCAGGACACCAATGGACGAGAATGTTGTCCCGACCCCTGCCATAAATAGGAGGTCAATGCACTCCTAGCACTATTAATGGCATTATAACTCCATTGCTGGTCAAAGTGTAATGTAAGAAGAAACTCCAATACATCAGGTATGCCTGCAGTGTGATAAGATATTGTTGACTGTAAGCAGAGCATCTCCCATTTTTATATATGAAATACGTATTGTTTTTTAGCATTATCCCTCCAGGCCGTAGTTATCACATCCACGGTTCGCCTTGATAGTCTGAGCCCCTGGAAGGTCTCGTCAGAATCTGCAATCAACAGATTAACACGATCATGGAAAGGGTGACTCTTTCCTGTCACAGGGTGAAGCAACAAGTTGCTGCATTTGGGGATAACCATGAATGGCTGTGTCATTAGTCTCAGAACCAATGGTAACCATGGTTGTGTGGCCCAGACTACCAAACACCTGAAGCGGAGCCCTGCTCAATTTGGTAAGATATTGACTGATAAGGCAGAATGGGGAAAGCGTAAAAGAGCATACCTCCCCAAAGGAAGCGAGAATGCATTCACCGCTACGGCCCCTGGGTCCGGTTCCTATGAGGCATATTTAGACAACCAGTGATTTAATCTAGATGCAACAGATCCATGTCTGGCAATCCATAGTGGGTGACAATCTTTTTAAAACATTTTTGGATTCAACATCCATTCTATGTTGTCTTTTAATTTGCGTGCCCTGGTGTCCGCCACCACACTATCTTTACCTGTAGGTAGATTGCTAAGACACAGATGTTCCTTGTAATACAGCAGTGCTAGATGAGGTTTAGCCAGATTATCACATGATAATGACTTAATTCCGCCCATGTAATTAATATATACAATTGCTGTGGTATTGTCAATCTGGAGCTGAACATGTAGGTCATGCATTTGTTGAACAGTACGCTTTTTTGGGCCATGGAATGCCCCCAACGATTCCAAATATTTTATCCCATGCATCTGTTGGATTAATGCCTCTTGCATACTCCATTTGCTGTTGCGGCTGGAATTGTGTTATCAGTGGCTCCCCGTCCTGGAACACTCACCTCAGCTTGTAAAGCAGCTGACGGTTGTTTGCTCAGAATGTTACCAGAGCAACGTGAGACATTTGTTATCCACCTTTGCAACTCGGTGATAGCTTGGGCTGCCAACTGCATCGGTCTATCAAAATGACCTGCATGTTTTTGAGTGCCTGTTCCTTAGCCCGTTGCATATTCTGATAGTGTAGAGGCCCAAATTGCACTCCAGGGAAGGCTATTAATTTACCAATAACATTAGCCACTCATTGGAAGGAGGGTTGCTGTTCTTCTACCAGACTGCTGCAGGCCTATTTCCAAACTTTTGACCATAAGCAGAGTCACTGATATGTTGGTTGAATCAATGACCCAATAATCAATGATTCGGAGATGACATCAATTTGGATGTGGTCGGATGAATGCCCAACCTCTCGAACATATGTTTGATAATTGAAACAGAAATTCAGCTGCCTTCTGAGTGTTGCCTATGATCAGAACATCATGTAAGTATGCCATCACAAGTGATTCTGAGCCCGGAGTAGTCCCCACAATTTTGTAAACAAGCCAGGGCAGGGTTTACCCATTTTGGCAAAGTTTTAACTGCCACCGCTGTCGCATCCAACTAACTTCCAATATCTGCAGTATTGTAATGAATTGGTACTGAATAATATGCATCTTTCAGATCTATACTTGCCATATAACATCCTTTGGAAAGCAGTTGCTTAGCGGTACTGAACGTTTCCATTTGAAAGTGTTTATACTGGACATAGGAGTTTCAGTCGGGCTAGGTTTTAGAATGGCTCGACATCCAACATCCTTCTTTTGCTTGGGTAATTCAAAATTAACTGAATTCAAAACCCCTAAAACTGTCCATTATAAATGCCTCTGATGTTATACAGTACCCTTCATTGTAGAACAATTGCAAACTACCCCTACTGGTGACTGGTCTCTAGAGGATATGTCCTGGACAAGCCCAGCTGCTTGTACCGTGTACCATGTACCATGGTTGTTGGATTCTTTTGCCTCCTAATTTTGCTGGAGATGTGCACTGGTGCATTCCAATGGCGTAGTAATGGGAGCTCGCCTCGCACCAGCGTTTGTGACCCATCTGAAGGGGTATGGTTGACGAGGCGTCATCATACACAGTCTTCGCCTCGTCATCTGAGTTATTGACTTACTTTGCCAGAACCTCACCAAACAACAAGTTTGGTGGCTATGTTGGATGATCTGCACAGTGCTGCAAATTTCCGATTCAAGTTGGCTTGATGGCGTATTCAGTCAGGCAGTTTGATCTCAAAGTGGGCGTTACACAGCAGGCTAACATGTCCATTGTGAGTTTGATAGTGGTGCCCCATCGACTGACCGCCCAAAGCCGCTATACCAGATCCGATTAGTTTTAAGGCTTTCTGTAGCCTGGTTCATGCAATCGCATGGTTGCACACATTTGCCCCCAGATGCACTGGTTTACAGTGGGTGCTCTGAGTGATGCACACTTTACAGGTGTCTTATATCGTTTGGGTATTTCATCCATTGTTAATTCTTGGAACTGGGGAGAGGTCATGTAATTAATGTTTTTGGCCAAATTTTTTGCCTTACTAGTTCCTGCCGGCATGACGAATTTACATGCCACATCCGGCAACCGGGAGCTAAGCTCTTGGCTTTGGGGTATGCTTCTCTGCTATACCACCAAGTTTAGGGGTAGTATCATACAGCCCTGGCGCTCCCTGCTCATGCATAAGGGAGGTATCATGCAGCCCTAACATGGCGCTGCTCCATTTATTCACCAGTTCAAGCCGGTATGGCGAATTTACCTTCCACATCCGGCACACCTGGAGCGAAGCTCGTGTGCTTTGGTGTATGCTCTTCTGCAGTAACACCAACTTCAGGGTCAGACTCTTGCTGCCCTGGCTCTCCCGGCTCATGCCCAAGGGAGGTATTATGCAGCCCATGACATGGCGCAGCTGGTATGGGTCCCCATGCAGACTCGTAGGCATCTGGTTCTTGCACTATACAGACCTCTGGCAGATGTTGATGCTGAGATCTGCTGGGGAACCCTGGGGGTATACCCCTGACTGGAACGCCTCATGGATCATGATTCTGTTACGCCTTAGCACCTCTACACTTGATCAAATGTTAGGTTTTGATCTGCTGTGTTTAACTAATGCTGGACCATCACAGCCCAACCAAATTCTGCCATTAAATTATCCAATAGATAAGTATATGATTCCTTGAATAATAGGAAATTCTAATGTTTAATGCCGCAGAATATTTTTCAGAGAAAACGTACATTTGGCAAATTATTTTTGAGAAATGTATCCATGAAACATTCTATGGATAAATTCTGTGGATGATCAGCCATGATCATAATGAATGGCAGTGCTGGCTCGAAGAGCTGAATGGCCTCCTCCTGCACATATTTTCTATATTTCTATAGATTAATATGTTTGTGCATAAAACAAAGGTGATTATTTAACAGAAAATTCAAAGTAATATTCAGAAAATTACTGAATTATTCAATGCACGATTAAATTCTGAAAAAAAAAACTTCTCGGATGCATCCTGCACCTGCAGCCAGGTCAGGCAAAGTATCCTCTACTGACACATAGGTTGTCAAAATATTACTCTGTGTTATATATGAGGATCTTTTTTATTGTGAGGTATAGAAGATTTAAAAAAAATCTATATATGTTAGTAGAGAAATGGGAATTCTCAGGGAAGGCCGGCATGGTGGCTCAGCAGTAGCTTTGCTGCCTTACAGAGCTTGCAGCTCTGGAGACCCGAGTTTGATCCTGACTACAGGCGCTGTCTGTACGGAGTTTGTACGTTCTCCCCATGACCGCATGGATTTTCTCTGAGATCTTCAGTTTCCTCCCACACCCCAAAGACGTACAGGTTTCTAGGTTAATTGGCTTGGTATAGTGTAATTGTCCCTGGTGTATGAAGAATAGTGTTAATGTGCGGGGATTTCTGCTCGCCGTGGGCTCGGTGGGCTGAAGGGCCTGTATCTCTAAACGAAACTAAACTAAACATAGCTGACATATATTTCATATTTACTCATTGGTTCGAGATTGTTATGTCATGAAGCAAAGTAAACCACATCCTGGCCCCTAATACTTGAGTGAAGGCTGTAAGAGCTTTGGAGGAAAATCTGTAAAATAGGTGAGAATATGACAAGGAGTAAACTGCGGAAAGTGCGAGGGATAACGGGGCTGGGGGAATTAAAGGCACCAGACCAATTCCCATGACTTTGGTGACAAGTCGGAGCCTACAGCAATCGCCTGAAATGGACTTAAAGTAAATCGGCTGCCTGTTTCACAGAACACCTGGCTTATTCTGTCATGGAAGGGAAAATCATATGTGATAACACAGAAGGTTGATATACTATGAGCTGAATTCAGGTTACTGGTAAAGATTAATTTCATTCACAAAAAAATCCACGAGGTACTTAAATTTTCATCTTAATTAGCATTGAATGATTGATTAAAGACAGCATTCTCTGTGACTGTGAATGGAACTTTCTGCCCTCCACAATCTCCACAATCTGTGGCAACTTCAGTGAAGCTTTCTGTGTTTAAAATAACTGAGTTTACACCAGCAATAAAATAATACCTTTGCAGGAAATCTAGACTAAATGTGAAGTGTGAAAAAGGAGATACATTCAGGATGGTAAAAATGGTACAATAAATTGAACCTTCCTCTGCTTTCTTATGTAAAATAAGGGATTTTTTTTTTAGAGGATATAAACATCACAAAGATTATTGGAAAATATAAAGATGACCAAAAGGAAAATATACAATGACCAATATGGAAAATATAACACAGCTTACTGTTCAAAGTGGTTCTAATACCAAAAGTCACAATTTCTCAATTCCATATATTGCTCTGAATTTTTTTTTGTTCGAAGGAAATCCCAGATTAAATTGTTTATTTCTTATTGACTTCAGAAGACAAATCAAGCAAATTGTGATTTTACAGACATGACAGCTATATAATAAAACCTTCATTAAGAGGTGTTAGGAGCAACATATTTCCTTGACTGTTCCAAAGTCTGTTTACTTTTAAATTGTGGCACAACTAATCTGTCTCTCATCAATTATACTATTATTGTACAAGCTCAACATCTGTTCTTCAAGAAATACAATGTGGATGACATAGGGGGATATTGAAATCTGTTTTTTCATTTTCCAATTCTTTGTAGCACATTTCTGCTACCCATCATAGAAACATAGAAACATAGAAATTAGGTGCAGGAGTAGGCCATTCAGCCCTTCGAGCCTGCACCGCCATTCAATATGATCATGGCTGATCATCCAACTCAGTATCCCGTACCTGCCTTCTCTCCATACCCTCTGATCCCCTTAGCCACAAGGGCCACATCCAACTCACTCTTAAATATAGCCAATGAACTGGCCTCAACTACCCTCTGTGGCAGAGAGTTCCAGAGACTCACCACTCTCTGTGTGAAAAAAGTCTTTCTCATCTCGGTCTTAAAGGATTTCCCCCTTATCCTTAAGCTGTGACCCCTTGTCCTGGACTTCCCCAACATCGGGAACAATCTTCCTGCATCTAGCCTGTCCAACCCCTTAAGAATTTTGTAAGTTTCTATAAGATCCCCTCTTAATCTCCTAAATTCCAGAGAGTATAAACCAAGTCTATCCAGTCTTTCTTCATAAGACAGTCCTGACATCCCAGGAATCAGTCTGGTGAACCTTCTCTGCACTCCCTCTATGACAATAATGTCCTTCCTCAGATTTGGAGACCAAAACTGCACGCAATACTCCAGGTGTGGTCTCACCAAGACCCTGTACAACTGAAGTAGAACCTCCCTGCTCCTGTACTCAAATCCTTTTGCTATGAAAGCTAACATACCATTCGCTTTTTTCACTGCCTGCTGCACCTGCATGCCTACTTTCAATGACTGGTGTACCATGACACCCAGGTCTCGCTGCATCTCCCCTTTTCCTAATCGGCCACGATTTAAATAATAGTCTGCTTTCCTGTTTTTGCCACCAAAGTGGATAACCTCACATTTATCCACATTATACTGCATCTGCCAAACATTTGCCCACTCACCCAGCCTATCCAAGTCACCTTGCAGTCTCCTAGCATCCTCCTCACAGCGAACACTGCCCCCCAGCTTAGTGTCATCCGCAAACTTGGAGATATTGCCTTCAATTCCCTCATCCAGATCATTAATATATATAGTAAATAGCTGGGGTCCCAGCACTGAGCCCTGCGGTACCCCACTAGTTACTGCCTGCCATTGTGAAAAGGACCCGTTTACTCCTACTCTTTGCTTCCTGTTTGCCAGCCAGTTCTCTATCCACATCAATACTGAACCCCTAATACCGTATGCTTTAAGTTTGTATACTAATCTCTTATGTGGGAACATTTGTTTCAATAGATACATCAGAAAGTAAGGTATGTCCAATGCATATTTAAAATTATTCCACAAATGTATTCTGCAAAAGTGCAAATATTTGCTTTTAATTACACAAAGGCTACAACATTATATAGTTATAATATGAAGAATATTGTCCTCTAATGTTAAACAGGGTTAAAATGTTTAGAAACAATCACTATAAATAAACATCATGATACTTTGAATGAACATGGGCTTATTCATATATCCTTACTATAGTTATCTTTAATAATAAATCGCCAAAATATGTGTGTACTTTTAAATGAAGTGAAAAGTCAATAGATGTTAACTATAAATTAGAATAGCAGTGCATTGCTTCCTTTCATATTAATCAATTTCAGGAATAAAAATGTAGTAAGCTGCCTTTATTTAGGAAAATATTATTCAGTTATTAGTCAGGTTAAGAAGTAAGAGTGTTTAATTGTCATAAGCACCAGGACCAACACTGTGAAATTCATACTTCCTGCATCTTTACAGACATTTTAGCACTCCAGCAAAATAAATCAATATGCAATAAATAATAATATAAAAATTATTAGTTACAATAGGTAACCAGTGCAAGTTGAAATACATAGTGCAATCGTATACGATGTACATAGTAGTTTGGTACTGGAGTCGGGTTGTAGTTAGTATCTTGCAGTATGCTTTAAAAATGATTGGGAGGAAGCTGGTCTTGAACCTGGAGGTAATGTCTTTCAGACTCCTGTACCTTCTTCTATTTGGTTGCAACAAGATGAAACCATGGGCAAAATGGTGTGGGTCTGTGATGATATAAGCTGCCTTCTTGAGGCACCATTCCTTGTAGATCGATATCTGTGATAGACCAACCGGGCAATCTCTGCCACTTTCTAGAACCTCCTTTATTCATTGGCATTTGTGTTACTGAACTAGGCCGTGATGCAAGCAGTCAGTATGTTTTCCACTTGTGGAAGTTCGATAGAGCATTTGGCAAATTGCCAAGTTTCCTCAAACCTCTGAGGAAGTAGAGATGGGATGACCTTTCTTTGTGATTGTATCAAAGTGCTGGGCCCAGGACACATCTTCAGAGATGTACTCACCCTGCAACTTGAAGCTGTTGACTCTCTCCACCATTGTCCCACAGGTGAAGACAGGTTTATAGACTATTGGCTATCCTTTTGCTGATGTCAACAGTCAGCTTCTTGGTCTTTCTAACATCAAGAGTAAGATTATCAATCTCCCCGAAGATAGCCACAAAATGCTGGAGTAACTCAGCGGGACAGGTAGCAACTCAGGAGAGAAGGAATGGGTGACGTTTCGGGTCGAGACCCTTCTTCAGACATTCAACAATGGCGGTTTGATGGGGAAATTTAAAGAAGGCATTGAGGATGCTTATGGTTACACAATTCGTGAGCACATGGTTTTCAGGTGCCACTTTGCTGATGGTTAGTGAGGAAGAAGTGTGGTTACCAATTCACACTGATTGAGGACTGTCGATGAGGATCGAGCATCCAATTGCGGAGGGTTGAACAGAGACCCAGTTCCATGAGATTAATGGCTATATTATTAATATAGCCATTAATGTAGCCAGCAAAAGACTACATTATCATTTGTTATTTGCACTATATTTGTTATTTATTGAACCTTTTCATTTTTTTCTCTTTCCCCATTATGTACTATGTTTACATATTCACATATTCTGTTGTGCTGTAGCAAGTAAGACTGCATTGTCCCATCCGGGACATATGACAATAAAACTCTCTTAATGAAAATCTTAGAAGGTGATGGTGTTGAACACTCTGCTGTAATTGATGATCAGAAACCTAATGTACCTACATGTTCTTGTTGCGCAAGTGACAAAAAGGGGATAATAAAATCCTGTCCAATGTCATCGTCGGTTATTTCAAGTCTGCTCTGGGACAAGTGAGCCATCAAGACCAAACCTGTATGTACCCAGCATAGAAATCTTTGATTGGTGTACACTGCTCAAGGATACCATCATCTACATGCACGTCAGAGGGATGAACAGTTGCATAGTCAAGATGGACCAGGATATCACATGCACATATGATGGACATGATCTCCAAAATGGGCTGTGGGAGAGAATCCAGAATTGGATCCAACTGCAATGGTAGCTTCCCTATCAAGTCTGGAGTAAGGCAGGGATACTCACTATATCCTATTGTGTTCATATGCAGCATAGAACCCTTTGCCAGATCCATCAAGAATGGTGCCAGTATACAAGTGTCAAAGCCAGACAGTGGGAACACTCAGTTGGAAGCCTCCCTCTACTTAGACGATGTCACCATCTTCTGCTCAGATCCAAGGTTAGTCCACGGATCAATCAGCATCTGCGACCTGATTGAGAGGCCAGAGTCAAACGCAGAAAGAGAGTGGGCCAACCCGCCAACCAGTGCACAGTCACCGTCACCATCAAATCTGACTACCTGAAGGTGCTGGGGATCTGGTTTGGAGGGGTCAAAGTGCGTAACAAACATTAATTGGAGCCAATAGGAAAAGTTAAAGCCATCCAAGCAATGTGGGCCCAGCACTTCCTTTCGATGACTGTCAAGAACCTGGCCATCATGTGCATTGTATTCTCAGTGTTGCTGTTCATGGTGTGGATTTTATTAATTTTGAAATAAAAATAAAGTTATTGTTGAACTAAAGTAATTGGAGCTAAAACACAAAGTCTCTGAGCGGGAGGAACATAGCTTTTAGTTACATAATAAATTAAAAGAATATTAGCTAATGAAATAATATTTTACTTTGGAGTCACGTGAGTGATTCCGTGAAGAAGCCCAGCCAGTCTGCACGCACGTCATTACGTCAGCTGCATTGGCGCAACGGATCGGCTGGGAGGAAGAGCTCCTCCAGCGGTAAGTATTTAAAAACTTCAGGTGAGTGGAAAACTTAGCCTGAGTTTGTGTTGTCGTGGTGTGGATTGTATTTCAGGATGCGCCATGGACAAAGCGAGCAATGGGAGGAGGTGAGCCGGTGGAAAGTTGGTGGAGAACCGCGGGAGAGCGGTCAGTGAACGGGTGCCTCGTACACCATCCCAGTCACCGGTCGGGAGTGGGGCGACTACAGACTTAGTGCTGCAGAGCACTGAGGCAGCGCCAGTCGGGCGCAAGGCCGCGGAGAAGTCTGTGCGGGCCATAGATTCGGTGGAGTCGGGCCGGGAAGGTTCCCCTCCAGCATTAGATACCGTGTCCGAGCGGTTATCTCGAATGGAGCACCTAATACAAGGGTTACTCCAGCAGGGCACATTCTGGGAGAAGGAGTGGTGTTGGCGCCAGCTGGATGAAGAGGCCGCACCAACAGCACCTGGTATAGGGCTGCTCAATCGCTCCCTCATTGATGAGGAGAGTGCAATGGGTCAGCAATGTTCTGACCCCGTCACTGATGGGGAATTCACCCCGGGGGACCAAGGGCATGCGCCAGATGTCCCATCCCTGGCAGCACGTTTTGCCGTGCCGAAAGAGTCAGGAGAGCCACTGAGAGATGAGCTGGCCTCCTCAATTAATTATTTAGTCTCCCATCAGCTGCAGGAGCTGACAGTGGACGAGACCACCAAGAAACACGTGACCCCGTTGAACTGCGTTTTATTGAAAGTGCCAGCAGTGAACCAAGTGATATGGGGTCAGATGGATGTGGGCATTTGTGCCCAGGAGATGAAGCTGCAGAGAATCCTGAAGCTGCTCGGCTCAGGGATCAAGGCGTTCGCCAGAACGGTAGATGGAGGGCACCTGTCGGAGATGCAGCTAGAGGCACTTGGGTTGATGTGCAGTGCGCACTTCGAGATGAACTGTTTACGGAAGAGTGCCATTCGCCCTACCATAAACCCGAAGTTTGCAGCGCTCTGCACGCCCAATAATATACAGCCGCCCAATTTACTCTTTGGAGAGGACCTCGCAATGCGAGTAAAATAATTGGATGATGAGGCAAAGACGGTGGGCATGATTAAACCACCGGTGGCCGGCAACGCTGTTCGGAAACATTATCCTTACAGACGAGCAGCAGAGTCCGGGGCTGTTCCAGGAACAAGCCGGCCGTCTACTCAGATGCACAGTAAGTGCTCTGCAGCATGGACACGGACAAATGTGGATTTTCCCGCCAGGAACCGGGGACAGCAGAACCCACCATTCTCAAAGGAGGTAGGTGGGCCTGGTTCTCATGGAAACATATTAACTGCAATGCAGCTAAAAATTGAGGGTAGATTACACCTTTTTCGAGGAATGGAAGCAAATAACATCAGATCCATTTATACTGAATATTATCCAAGGGTTTCGAATTGAGTTCGATCCAAATTGTGATTTGCCCATTCAACATGTTCCTAGGAGAACACTCAATTTCTCACAAACAGAGAATATGGAGGATCAGGCAGAACTTGAAAATTTGTGTAAAAAAGGGGTAATTGAGAAGTCGGTTTGCCAACTCCATCAATTTGTGTCTAATATATTTCCCCGTCCAAAAAAGGATGGAGGATGTAGAATTATTCTTGATCTAACAAGTCAAAACCCTTTTGTACAGTATAGACATTTCAAAATGGAAACGTTTGTTACTGCCAAACAACTGGTTTCCAGAGGATGCTATATGGCAAGTATAGATTTGAAAGATGCGTATTACTCAGTGCATGTTCATTTGGAGGATAGAAGATATTTGAAATTTAGCTGGATGAATCAATTATGGCACTTCAAGGCACTGCCTAATGGGTTTTCAGCCCCTAGAATTTTCACAAAATTGTTAAAACCAGTACTAGGGCTACTTAGAGCCCAGGGTCATGTTGTTATGGCTTATTTGGATAATATTTTAATTACAGGTCGAACTAGGGAAACAGCTGAAGCATCCGTGGCATTTGTTAAACTCACTTTTGAAAAATTGGGCTTTATCATCCATCCAGAAAAATCTAAATTAACATCAGTTACAACAATTGATTATTTGGGGTTCATTATTAATTCAAATCACATGGTAGTGGCTCTGCCCAGGACAAAAAAGGCTGGTGTTAATTGAAGGTTGTATCAAGCTCAGTGAGGAACTACACCCTTCAATTAAACAGGTGGCCAGCTTGCTTGGTAAATTAGTGGCAGCTTTTCCGGCAGTCCAGTATGGACCATTGCACTACCAACAGCTACAGAGGGCAAAAGAACAGGCACTCAGGATACATTAGGGTCATTATGATAGGCCCATGCAATTATCAGCAGAAGGTGTTAAATGAACAGCAGTGGTGAATACTAAATGTCTCCGGTTGTTCCAGCAAAGTTTTGCTTGAACAGCCTTCCATGGTCTTACAGGCTGATGTCAGTGCACTAGGTTGGGGTGCCACTGATACAAAGTCGAGCTGTGGAGGCAGATGGAATGCGTAAGAGGCATTGCTTCTGCAGTCATATGGGATTAATTACTTAGAGCTGTTGGGAGCTTTTTATGGACTTAAAGCTTATTGTTCTACTAAATGTCACCTGCATGCTCAGCTTCAGATTGACAACACTACCGCAGTGGTGTATGTGAATCACGTGGGTGGAATCAAGTGAGAAATTGGCTAATCAGATCTGGAATTGGTGTATTGACAGAAACATTTGGCTTTCAGCTATTTACCTACCAGGTAGATTCAACATAGTGGCAGACACCAGGTCACGAAAATTCAATGACAACACAGAATGGATGATGAATCAGGAGGTATTCAATGAAATAGTTGTTAGATATGGTATGCCAGATATCGATTTGTTTGCATCCAGACTCAACCACCAGCTACCTAAATATGTGTGATGGGAACCAGATTCTGGGGCAGTAGCGACTGATGCGTTCTCGCTACATTGGGGAGGTATGTTTTTATATGTATTTCCACCATTCTGTCTCTTAGGTCGATGTCTGCTCAAAATTAAGCAGGACTCCGCTTCAGGAGTGTTGGTGATACCTGACTGGCCTACTCAGCCATGAATAGGCTAGTAGTATGAGTATCCCCTTTGGTATTGGAGCTGATGACACAACTTCTTATGGTTGTTCCTAAATGGAGAAATTTAGTGGTGCACCCGGTAACTGGCGAACGGCATCCTTTATATGACCGTATTGATTTGTTAATTTGCAGATTTTAAGAAGGTCATATCTGGGGCGAGGACTGTCTGGGCGAACTATGGATATGCTCACTGCAGCTTGGAGAAAGAGTACCCAAAAGCAATATATCTCTTCTATTAAAAAAATGGGAGGAATTCTGTGAACAAAAGAATATTGAATACCATACGGCAGGTATTTCGGATGTTCTAGAGTTCCTGTCGACACTCTACAATGATGAAGGGTTGAGTTATAGTGCGATCAATTCAGCTAGAAGTGCATTGTCTTCGTACTTGTTGATGGGGCCAGAAGAACAACCTATTGGGTCTCACCCTCTCATATATCGATTCATGAAAGGAATTTTTAATTCCAGACATCCTAAACCCAGGTATATGGCAATCTGGAATGTAAGCATGGTCCTCAAGCTACTTTGCCAGTGGACTCCTGTCACCTCTCTGTTTTTGGCCAAAGTCACCATGAAGGTGGTCATGCTCATGGCACTGGTATCAGCACAATGAGTGAAGACATTGCAAAAGCTGCAGCTAAACAGGATGGAAGTGGCTGCAGACACCGTTACGTTCTACATTTATGATCTACTCAAACAGAGCAAGCCAGGGGTTTAAGATTGTATTCTCGGCATATCCCACTATGTCTATGTGTAAGGACACATTTACAACATTATATCGAAGCCACAAGGGCCTTACGAAATGTGGAAACAGCATTGTTTATCAGTCACAAGAAACCGCACAAGAGCGTGTCAGTGCAGACTATCTCGAGGTGGTTGAAACAAGTGTTGGTTTATGCCGGTATTAACACTGACGTTTTTACATCTCATTTCACTAGAGCAGCATCAACGTCCGCGGCCAGGGCGATGGACGTTCCCATCGACCATATACTCACAGCCGCCGAGTGGTCAAATTAATTGGTTTTTCAACAATTCTATTACAGGCCGATTACTGACTTGGGGCTGTTTGCCAATTCTGTGTTAAGTTCTGTTTAAGTTTATCCCTGGGATAGAGGGGTTGCTGTTGGTTTTTGTTATTCAAATAAATCATTACTACATTTAATTCAATGTCATGATTAATGCATTGTTGATTATTTTACTCATCCTGAGTCAATCGATGCAGTGAGACGCCGGGATTTGAATCTGCGGCATGAAATCACAGAGCTTTGAACTCTTCACGGAATCACTCACGTGACTCCGAAGTAAAATAGTAAGATTAAATGAGAACTTACCAGTTTGAAGTTTGATCTTTATTTTATGAGGAGTTACGTTGGTGATTACGTGCCCTCCACTCCCAACCCTCTCTCACAAAGGTCATCTGGTAGTTCTCAAGTTGCTGATCTTACTATGTTACTTCCATTACAGTTACCGGCGATTTCATACCGCTGCTTTGAAGATTGGTGCGCATGCGGACTGGCTGGGCTTCTTCATGTTATCACCAACGTAACTCCTCATAAAATAAAGCTCAAACTTCAAACTGGTAAGTTCTCATTTAATCTTACTATTTTACAAACCATTGGGTGGAGATGAAAGGATTAAATTGATGTACTCTCTACAGTATCATAAGTTGTGGAGGTATATCGTGTGACAAGAGTGCTAGGTAGGATCAGGTGGTAGGATCAGGTCTTTCGAAATTACTCTTCAATCATTTGGCCGGCAGGTACGGGATATGTACCTGAAACTCTACGATGGGTTTAATTTAGTTTAGTTGAGAGATACAGCATGGAAACAGGCCCTTCGGTCCACCGTGTATGCGCGGACCAATGATCCCGCATATTAACACTGTCCTACACACACGAGGGACATTTTTTACATTTACCAAGCCAATTTAACTTCAAACCTTTGAAGTGTGAGAGGAAACCGAAGATCTCGGGGAAAACCCACGCGGTCACGGGTAGAACATACAAATACGTACAGAGGGCACCGGTTAGTCAGGATCAAACCCGGGTCTGCGGTGCTGCAAGCGCTGCAAGGCAGCAACCTTACCGCTTTGCTACCGCGCTGCCCTTAAATCTCCAGAGTCTGGAGATCCTGATCCTCACTCACTTTCTTCTTTTCCTCCTCATCGTCTTGCCATTCCTGAGCTTGATTCACTGGCACAGCTGCCAATTTTAACACTTGATATCCAATAATCACCCAGGTTGTACCAGGTAAAGGGTTTGACCCACTTTCACGACCTTTTTTACTCGTGGATATTTTTCATCAGGCTAGAAAACCGCCCCAACCTACTTGATGCCACGAGTACTTACTACTAGCATACGACCTACCTACGACCTCCTACGACCTCGTGATGACCATACTGCGTGTATGAGTCAAGGGCAAACTCGGCAGAGGTCGTGAATTAGGTCGTGAAAGTGGGACAGGCCCTTAACAAGTCACCACAAACCTAAACTCCTTCTTGCCAGATTTCTTCAAGACAATCCTGACCCATTAAGGTGGCAAAATTATGATTTCAGATACCAATATATAAATATTTTTTGAGGTAGCATGTGAGGGGGTTGGTCACCAACTCGTAGACAGCTTATTGAGTAACCAGTTGACTTGAGGGAAGCAAACCTCAAGGTGATCATAATGAATCCAGGAAATGACACTGATTCACACTTTTTTTTTGCAGTATATAATTTTCACAAGTAACCTTATCCCCAGCTATGGTTCACCTGCAGGTATTTAGCGAACCGTCTCCCACATGTATAGAAAGCTCTTTTATTTTCTGGCTGTACCTTCTGACATCGAATTTAGACCCGCTCTTGTGTAATTTAAAATTCCAACCCCTAACCCTTCATAATCCATTTAACTGGAACCAACCACCAACCAGAAAACAATAATTCCCTTTATCAACTTATAAACCTCGATCATCACATCTCTCTGGCTTCTCCTGAATGCTGATTCCCATTTCTTTTAGCACACCAGCATAATTAAGCCACTTTAAACCAGAAATTAATTTCCTAGCTATCCTCTGAAATAATTTTGGAGCTTTAATATCCAAAGTGTGAGAAAACCTAAACTAGACACAATGGTTGAGCTGAGACCATTTTGCAGCATTGAACCAAGATATGGAAAAGATTGTATGTGTGTGTGTGCGCTTGCGTGTGTGTGCGCACATGTTTGTGTGTGTGTGTGTGCGTGAGTCTGTGTGTGTTCACGTTTGTGTGCGTGTGTGTGCATGTGTGTGCAGGTATGTGTGTGTGTGTGTGTGTGTGTGTGTGTGTGTGTGTGTGTGTGTGTGTGCACACGAGTGTGTGTGTGCATGTTTGTGTGTATGTGCATGTATGTGTGTGTGTGTGGGTGTGTGTGGTCTGTGTGTGTGTGTGTTCACATTTGTGTGCGTGTGTGTATGTGCACGTGTGTGTGTGTGTGTGTGTGTGTGTGTGTGTGTGTGTGTGTGTGTGTGTATGTGCATGTGTGTGTGTGTGTGGGTGTGTGTGTGTGTGTGTGTGTGTGTGTTCACATTTGTGTGCACGTGTGTGTGTGTGTGTGTGTGTGTGTACCCAAACATGTTATACTGTTATATTTATGGAGCTTCATCCTTCAGTGAGTTGTCTACTACTATTCACAACTGAGCGTGGCAGCTCCATAGATCTTATGTCCGATCTATTGGCTGTGAAACCATTTAGGTCTTAAACGCAGAGGATATGCGGGGCCATGATGTTGTAAATTATAGTTGAGTACAATTCTGCTGCTGCTGTTGTCTCCCAGCATCTCATGGATGCCCAGACTGAGTTACTTGATCTGTTTGCAGTCTGTCTCATTGAGCATGGTGGTAGTGCCACGTCATGGTGACATTTATTTTCATTGCATCATAAAGACACACGACACAGAAACACGTACTTTGGCCTATCACATGCATGCTGATTCTTTTTTTATTCACATACACCTGTACCAATTACCAGAAGGAAAGACATCACTACCTTCTCTGTCGTGGCAATTTAAGTGCTCACCTCAGTATTTCAATGGATGACCTGGTTCCTAACAATGGTAGCCATGACCTATCAAAAAGTAATAGCTATGGATGAAGCAAGTACTGCAGTAGCAGCAAGATTCCATGCTCGTGAATACCATGTTAGAAAAGGTTCATCGGTCTAGTACTGCAGGAAAAGTAAGATAATGTCATACCCATCTGTATCCTGATGTGTGTGTCACCCCAATCCCCTCAATGCCTTTTCAAGTCAACTCCACTGCATCAATCCTCAGAGCAGCCTAGTCTGCACCCATCTGCATCTGTCAATACCCTACAGCACATTACACACATGTCCATCCTTTACTGATATTTTCCCATAAATTTGTGCAATGCCAGCCCTTTCGCTTGCATCAGCAACAGATGCTTCCCATCAGTCTGATCAACAAAAGCAATTATTCTCAATCATTGGTTGCCTCTAACACACCTTACAGGAAAACAAGCATGCAACATTAAGGAAAACCCTCTAAAGATCTCACCTACCAAATGTAGAGAATGTCGATATGATATGATACGATAGAACTTTATTTATCCCAGGAGGGAAATTGATCTGCCAACAGTCATAAAACACAAGATCCGTGAAACATGAAATTAAAGTGACGAGTGAGGATTGGGGATGTGCACATATTGGAGTGGGGGTTGGTGGGGGGAAGGGGAGTCAGTCTACCCCACGACACAAGGAGGAGGAGTTGTACAGTTTGATAGCCATCAAATGAATTTGTGGAATTCTCTGCCACAGAGAGCAGTGGAGACCAAATCACTGGATGGATTTAAGAAAGAGTTAGATAGAGCTCTAGGGATTGGTGGAATCAAGGGATATGGGGAGAAGGCAGGCACGGGTTATTGATTGGGGACGATCAGCCATGATCACAATGAATGGCGGTGCTGGCTCGAAGGGGCAAATGGCCTCCTCCTGCACCTATTTTCTATGTTTCTAGGACCTGTTGTTTCTCACCAGACTGCCACATGTTTCTATGTTTCTAGGGAAAAGGATCTCCTGTGGGGTTCTGTGCTGCATCTTGGTGGAACCAGTCTGTTGCTGAAGGTGCTCCTCAGGTTGATCAGTGTGACATGGAGCGGGTGAGCTGTATTGTCCAAGATGCTCCGCAGTTTGAAGAGCATCCTCCCCTCCAAGGCTACCTCCAATGAATCCGTCTTTGCCCCCGGGGTCAAGGAAAGAGCGTTCATGTCGCGGGCCAGTTTCCACCAACCCACCATCACGCACGAGAGGCGCAAGAAGCGCAAGACAGACACCATTTTATGCAAATGCGGAGAAGCGTGTTCAGCTTTGGCTGAACAACTTCGAATCTTGTGTGTGGACTCGATAAGAAGAAGAACTCTGTCCCCAGGATGGAGTCAGCCTTCCTGGTGAGCTTGTTAATCCTGTTGGTGTCTGCGGCTTCCGCTCTGCTGCCCCAGCACACTACAGCGAAGAAGTTGGCACTGGCTTCCACCGAATAATTGACTTCAATGTTATGACCTCATATGCAATGCAACAATATAGCATGTTTGCTGTTGAATGAACTAGATCATTAGACACACAAAATTCATGGAGCGTTTAATTCATTCTCATTGAAGGATGAAAATATGACATTTATGCTGGCTTGGGTATTGGATATACAAAATATGGACCAACATTTCTGTGTTGATTTGAAGGACTGCCAAATAGAATCATGGAATTGAATTTTTATTACACAGAAGGAGGCCATCGTGTTTGAGCCAGTTCTTTGCTTGAAAAAACAACCAAAATTAATTCCACTCCTCCCCAATGCACTCTAGCGCTTCACATATTTTTCCAATTTCCACTTAAAAGATGCAACAGATTGCCAACCACTTCCGGTGGCAAAACATTCCATGGTCCAAAAGCAATTCAGGGTAGAGGAATATTTCCTGACTTCTTTCCTCACTCTTTTGATGAAAACTTTAACTTGTTGACGCCTAGTTACTGTTCCAACCGCAGGAATCAGTACTTTCCTCTTAACTCTGTCAGTCCATTTCATAATTTAATAAACCCTATAGTGTAAATTTAGGTATTTATTTCAGTGCATTGGAAGCCAGATTAGTTCCAGAATAGTGTCTGATGAGTGCACACATGTTTGTGGTGGATGTCATGCTAGATTTCTCAATGCGGGTGCAAACAGCTACCCACACAATGCATATCAGACGTGTGCCATGGAGAGACCAGGATGTCAATCTGAGTTCAACATTATCAATAGACAATAGGTGCAGGAGTAGACCATTTGGCCCTTCGAGCCAGCACCGCCATTCAATGTGATCATGGCTGATCATCCGCAATCAGTACCCCTCATTCATAATCAGTATCCCTATTATCAATGTGTTTGAACTCAAAGCTTTTTCAACACTCTTTCAAAGAAGCAGACCCGAAAATATATATTCTTCAGCTAAAGGATGTCACAATCAATGGAAAGATAAATAAACGAGTGCTGAAATAGAGTCATAGAGCAATAGAGTTTACAGCACAGAAACAGACCTTTCCATCCATCATGAGTATGCTGAACAAATTGGTATTCTGGGCTACTCTCATTTGCCGGCATTAGGCCCATATCCCTCTTAATCCCTCCTACCCAAATTCTTAGGGAGTAAACTTAATTCATAGTTTACACATCTGTTGTCTATTTCCCAAATCTCTTGAGGATTCGATTGTTTATCTACTGTGAAACCCTACAATGCCCTACAATCTCCCACTGCAGGACACCATTGTTGGGTAGCCGCTGTTTGTACTGCAGTGGAAGAAAGGAAGCCACATGATCAATGTCCCAGCAGAGCTAGTAGTGGAATGATCCATCATCTCAAGCATCATCTCATTGAGCAGCCCTTCTGGTAGGGCTGCTCAATGAGCAAACATTTCAATGCTCAAAACCATCAGCTGTTTTCTGTAGCCAGAAGTGCTTATCTAATCGTCTGCAATGGTGTTTGTGTATGATCTTGTCTTCAAGAGACCTGTAGTACCCTTTTCCCTTCCTTCAGTGTTGGTCATTCATGCCTGATGATTCAGCATGTAGGGATCCCGGCACAAGATTTAGCTCATCTGGTATGTATTTTGTCTGTATCAGTGCTGGTGGCTGCAAGGGAGAAATTGGGTATTCATAAGGCCATAGGTCATAACCGAACGGTGAGTGTAATAGACCGAGCGGTGAGTGTAAAAACCCAGCGCAGGGCTTTGTTTTTACAGAGGCCCAGGAGCCATTGGTGAGGGAGGAGCGATGTCTGAGTAAAAATCCAGCGCGGGGCTTTGTATTTTCAGAGGCTCAGGAGCCGTTGGTGAGGGAGGAACGACGTCCGAGAGGCGAGTGTAAAAGCCCTGCACGGGGCTTTGTTTTTTCAGAGGCCCAGGAGTCGTTGGTGAGGGAGGAGCGACCAAAATCTGTCATGTTTTAAATCTGTAACGTTCCATTCAATTAAGTGTGGTTGAGGAAGCCGCTGATTGGTGGAAGTGGACTAGAGGAAGCAGCTAATTGGCAGTCAGATCCCTGCTGATTTCTTCCGGCAGTTTGTACTGTATTGTATTGTACTTTGTACTGTATCCAGGGTAAGGGGGAGTATGAGGCCCAGGGCAATTTACTGTTCTGGATGTCAGATGTGGGAGGTCATGGAGTCGGATAGCCTTCCAGACGTCCACATCTGTGCCAGGTGTGTTGAGATGGCGCTCCTAAGGGACTTTATTAGGAACCTGGAGCAGCAGCCCAATGACCTCCATCTGGTCAGGGAGAGTGAGGAGGTATAGAGAGGAGCCACAGGGAGGTAGTCACTCCAAAACCACAGGAGGCAGACACGTGGGTCATGGTTAGGAGAGGCAAGGGGTAGAGGCAGGGACTAGAGAGTACCCCGGTGGCTGTACACCTTGGCAATAAGTACTCCTGCTTGAGTACTGTTGGGGGGCACAGCCTACCTGGGGGTAGCAACAGCGGCCGAGCCTCCGGTATAGAGACCAGCCCAGTTGCTCAGAAGGGTAAGGAAAAGACGAGGAGGGAAATAGTAATAGGGGACTCTATAGTTAGGGGGTCAGGTGGGCAATTCTGTGGACGCAGTCTGGAGACCCAGATGGTAGCTTGCCTCCCTGGTGCCAGGGTTCGGGATGTGTCTGAACGTGTCCAAGATATCCTGAAAAGGGAGGGAGAGGAGCCAGAGGTCGTGGTGCATATTGGTACCAATGACATAGGTAGAAAAAGAGAAGAGGTCCTGAAAGGAGGATTTAGGGAGTTAGGAAGAGAGTTAAGGAAAAGGACCGCAAAGGTAACAATTTCAGGTTTACTGCCTGTGCCACGTGACAGTGAGAGTAGGAATGGAGCAAGGTGGAGGATAAATGCGTGGCTGAAGGACTGGTGCAGAGGGCAGTATTTCAGTTTCTGGATCATTGGAACCTCTTTTGGGGAAGGAGTGACCTGTATAAAAAGGGCGGGTTGCATTTGAACCCGAGGGGGACCAGTATCCTGGCTGGGAAATTTGCAATGGTTACTGGGGAGACTTTAAACTAGAACGGTTGTGCGGAGGGACTCAAATAGAGAAAGCTAGTGTCTGAGGCAGGAGGCAGAGAAGGTAAGCATTCAGACCCAACATGTAGGGGGGAAAGAAGAAAAAAATAATAAACATAGAAGAGGTGGTGGGTTTCTTAAATGTGTGAGCAGAGAGAAAGAGGGGTAAACAAATGAGGGTAGAAGCAATTGGTAGCAAGGTGAAAAGTAAAAGCGGCAGGCGGACAAATCCAAGGCAAAAATCAAAAACGGGCCACTTTTCAACATAATTGTATAAGGAGTAAAAGTGTTGTAAAAACAAGCCTGATGGCTTTGTGTCTCATTGCGAGGAGCATTCGTAATATGGTGGATGAGTTGAAGGTTCAGATATCTATTAATGACTATGACATAGTTGGGATCACGGAGACATGGCTCCAGGGTGACCAAGGCTGGGAGCTGAACATCCAGGGATATTCAATATTCAGGACGGATAGACAGAAAGGTAAAGGTGGGGGGGGGGGGGGGGTAGCGTTGCTGGTTAGAGACGAGATTAACGCAATAGAAAGGAAGGACATTGGCTTGGAGGATGTGGAATCGATATGGGTGGAGCTGCAAAACATTAAGGGGCAGAAAACGCTAGTGGGAGTTGTATACAGGCCACCTAACAGTAGTAGTGGAGTTGGGGATGGCATCAAACAGGAAATTAGAAATGTGTGCAACAAAGGTAAAACAGTTATAATGGGTGACTTCAATCTACATATAGATTGGGTGAATCAAATTGGCAGGGGTGCTGAGGAAGAGGATTTTTTAGAATGTGGGTTAGTTTTCTAAACCAACATGTAGAGGAAGCTATGAGAGAGCAGGCTATTCTGGACTGGGTATTGAGTAATGAGGAAGGGTTAGTTAGCAGTCTTGTTGGGCAAGTGACCATAATATGGTTGAGTTCTTCATTAGGATGGAGAGATACATACTTAATTCAGAAACAAGGGTTCTGAACTTAAAGAAAGGTAACTTTGAAGGTAGGAGACGCAAATTGGCCAAGACAGACTGGCAATTGATTCTTAAAGGGTTGACAGTGGATGTGCAATGGAAGGCATTTAAAGACTGCATGGATGAATTACAACAATTGTTCAACCCAGTTTGGCAAAATAATAAATCTGGGAAGGTAGTGCATCTGTGGATAACAAGGGAAATCAGGGATAGTATCAAAACAAAAGATGAAGCATACAAATTAGCTAGAAAAAGCAACCTGCCAGAGGACTGGGAGAAATTCAGAGTCCAGCAGAGGAAGACAAAGGGCATAATTAGGAAACGGAAAATAGATTATGAAAGAAAACTGGCAGAGAACATAAAAACTGACTGCAAAAGTTTTTATAGATATGAGAAGAGAAAAAGATTAGTTAAAACAAATGTAGAAACATAAAAAAATAGGTCCAGGAGGAGGCCATTCGGCCCTTCGAGCCAGCACCGCCATTCATTGTGATCATGGCTGATCGTCCGCTATCAATAACCCATGCATGCCTTCTCCGCATATCCCTTGACTTCACTAGCCCCTAGAGCTCTATCCAACTCTCTCTTAAATCCATCCAGTGATTTGGCCTCCACTGCCCTCTGTGGCAGAGAATTCCATAAATTCACAACACTCTGGGTAAAAAAGTTTTCTCTCACCTCAGTCTTAAATGACCTCCCCTTTATTCCAAGGCTGTGGCCCCTGGTTCTGTAGGTCCCTTGCAGTCAGAAACAGGTGAATTGATCATGGGGAACAAGGACATGGCAGGCCAATTGAATAACTACTTTGGTTCTGTCTTCACTAAGGAAGACATAAATAATCTGCTGGAAATAGCAGGGGACCGGGGTCAAATAAGATGGAGGAACAGAGTGAAATCCAGGTTAGCCGGGAAGTGGTGTTGGGTAAATTGAATGGATTAAAGTCCGATAAATCCCCAGGGTCAGATAGGCTGCATCCCAGAGTACTCAAGGTAGTAGCCACAGAAATAGTGGATGCATTAGTGATAATTTTTTTAAACTCTTTAGTTTCTGGAGTAGTTCCAGATATTGGAGGGTAGCTAACGTAACCCCACTTTTTAAAAAAAAGGAGGGAGAGAGAAAACGGGGAATTACAGACCAGTTAGTCTAATAGCAGTAGTGGGGAAACTGCTAGTCAGTTATTAATGATGGGATAGCAGCACATTTGGAAAGTGGTGAAATAATTGGACAAAGTCAGCATGGATTTACGAAAGGTAAATCATGTCTGACGAATCGTAAAGAATTTTTCGAGGATGTAACTAGTAGAGTGGATAAGGGAGAACCAGTGGATGTGTTATATCTGGACTTTCAGAAGGCTTTCGACAAGGTCCAACATAAGAGATTAGTATACAAACTTAAAGCACACAGTATTGGGGGTTCAGTATTGATGTGGATAGAGAACTGGCTGGCAGACAGGAACAAAGGGTAGGAGTAAACGGGTCATTTTCAGGATGGCAGGCAGTGACTAGTGGGGTACCACAAGGCTCAGTGCTGGGACCCCAGCAATTTACAATATATATTAATGATTTGGATAGGCTGGGTGAGTGGGCAAATGCATGGCAGATGCAGTATAATGTGGATAAATGTGAGGTTATCCACTTTGGTGGCAAAAACAGGAGTGTAGACTATTGTCTGAATGTGGCCGATTAGGAAAAGGGGAGATGCAATGGGACCTGGGTGTCATGGTACACCAGTCATTGAAAGTAGGCATGCAGGTGCAGCAGGCAATGAAGAAAGCAAATGGTATGTTAGCATTCATAGCAAAAGGATTTGAGTATAGGAGCAGGGAGGTTCTACTGCAGTTGTACAGGGTTTTTGTGAGACCACACCTGGAGTATTGCATGCAGTTTTGGTCTCCAAATCTGAGGAAATACATTCTTGCCATAGAGGGGGTACAGAGAAGGTTCACCAGACTGATTCCTGGGATGTCAGGACTTTCATATGAGGAAAGACTGGATAGACTCGGCTTGCACTCGCTAGAATTTAGAAGATTGAGGGGTGATCTTATAGAAACTTACAAAATTCTTAAGGGGTTGGACAGGCTAGATGCAGGAAGATTGTTCCCGATGTTGGGGAGATCCAGAACAAGGGGTCACAGTTTAAGGATAAGGGGGAATTCCTTTAGGACCGAGATGAGGAAAACATTTTTCACACAGAGAGTGGTGAGTCTCTGGAATTCTCTGCCACAGAACGTAGTTGAGGCCAGTTAATTGGCTATATTTAAGGAGGAGTTAGATGTGGCCCTTGTGGCTAAAGGGATCAGGGGGTATGGAGAGAAGGCACGTACAGGATACCAAGTTGAATGATCAGCCATGATCATATTGAATGGCGGTGCAGGCTCAAAGGGCCGAATGGCCTACTCCTGCACCTATTTTCTATGTTTCTCTAAGGGATAAGAGTAGAATTAGGTAATTCGGCCCATCAAGTCCTATCTATCATTCAATCATGGCTGATCTATCCAACCCCATTCTCCTGCCTTCTCCCCATAGCCTCTGACACCTATACTAATCAAGAATCTATCTATCTCTGCCTTAAAAATATCCACTGATTTGGCCTCCACAGCCTTCCGTGACAAAGAATTCCACAGATTCACCACCCTCTGTCTAAAGACATGTCTCCTCATCTCCTTCCTAAAAGAACATCCTTTAATTCTGGGGCGATGCCTCCGAGACTCTCCCACTAGTGGAAACATCCTCTCCACATCAACTCTATCCAAGCCTTTCACCATTCTGCCCCCACCCCCCCACCCCCCCCCCCCCCATTCTTCTACAAATGCTCATCATATGTTAACCCACTCATTCCTGGGATCATTTTTGTAGGCCTCCTCTGGACCCTCCCCAGAGCCAGCATATCCTTCCTCAGGTATGGTGCCCAGAATTGCTCACAATATTCCAAGTGTGGCCTTACCAGCAACTTATAGTGCCTCAACATAGAGTGGCCTTCATGATCATTCTTGTGGTCTTCATGATCTTCCACCAGTGCTTGTCAGAGTTGAGTTTGCGAATACTTGTAAGCAGGATAAACTTGTGGCCATCCTTTAGAAATAGAATGTTCATTGTCAGCTTCCCCAGCAGTGAGCCAGTGGCCCATTTTGTGACAGATCATTTAACTAAAGGACATACTTTTAGAAAGAAGATAAGGAGGAATTCCACATGTGGCTGTGGAGGCCAAGTCTTTGGGTATTTTTAAAGCGGAGATTGACAGGTTCTTGATTAGTAAGCTGTCAAAGGTTATGGGGAGAAGGCAGGAGAATAGGGTTTAGGAGGGAGAGATAGATCAGTCATGAATGAATGGCCTAATTCTGCTCCTATGACTTTCCAACATGGATTTATTAATTTATGAACAATTGGGGGTTGCACTATTCCCAAAATATATTTATGTATCAGAATACTGTGAGGGTGATGTCACTCAAGATCATATGGCAATCTACACATGCAACCTAAAGACCATGCCACAATATCCAAAAGTACATTATCAGTCACATACATTTCACAATCAAGTTATAGATTAAATTCAATACACAACACGTTTAAATGTTGTGCTATATGGCAATCCATGCACGCAACCAAAGACCTTGCCATAATTTCCAAAAGCGAATTATCAGCCACATACATTTCATCATCAGGTTATAGATTAAATTCCATTCACAACACGTTTAAATGTTGTGCTATATGATAACATTTCTAAATTTCTAAAAGTAATTGTGAAGTAAAAAATGCAAGATATTCCTTGAATTCCCACAAAAAAAAAGGAATTTCACATAATGTTTCTACAGAACGTAATGCTTAAATTAATGAGCTGCTGCCTCTTATGGCTAAAAGTCTGAGTGTAATGTGAAGGGTCATGCAACAGGACTATGTAGATTGTGTACTAAGGTATTGAATTTTAGACAATGCACGGCCCATTGGGAGATTTCTGTGGTGCCTGAGTTTCTGAGCTGTTCAAAGTCATTTTTTTTCAGCCTATATATGTCTCACCCTGAAAATGATTTCTTCCGTTAGTGAGTATGACAGAAATAGGCTGCGGATGTAGGAGCATGCCCAATCGGTAGCAATATGCATAGTAATATGTGGCACAGCACATGTAATGAAGTTCCCAGTGTGCAGCCGAGAAGGGTATCCTCCAGTGTGCAGCGTGATTTATTTCTGCTGTCGAAAGGCAGGACAGCAAGGACTTGTCCTTCCCAGAGCCGCTGCAGACACTTTGCCATCCAAATGTCACCAGAAAGCAGCAGTTTTACCTGTGCACCGAAAGGTTTAGATTAAGGTTTACACCGGGTTGCAAGCCAAACATAAATTAGACAGCGAGCTTGCAAGGGAGAGTGTTGTTTTAAATTTATGTTTTCCGAACAGATGCAACGACTTCCTGACGTTGAGTTCAGTGACCCACTTTTGTTGAGATAGAGTGAATTATTCTGTCCCACAAGTCAGAGCATATAATATGTCTTCCCTTGTGCATGCCTTTGCTTTCTGTGCCCTCGATTTCATTAGCATATTAGTTCTCATGCAAGGATTTGCGTAATTTGCTGAAACAAATCTCTTTTTTTAGTGACTCACTTCAAGCACCTCAAGCCCAGTTAGTTCATTCAGCAGAAGTCAATTAAAGTTCATCTTTTATCCATCTAAAACTGAAGTTTAACACACTGTTTACATTTATCTTTCTTTCAAATTGCACAAAGGGAGGGGAGTTCATTGTGAGCCATATTGTAAATGATGCCAGGTTATGACAAAGAACACTAATTACTGTATAGTAGCATTCCTGTTATTTTTGCACCAGGTGAGTTACAATATCATCAAAGTTAGCAGTCATCTGTGACATCTCTAATAGGGCTCAGTTTTGTATTTTTAGTTGCACTGATACATTCTTGTGTTCAATTTTGCTGACATTAAGCTTCTGATGAGGGAAGTTGTTCTATAATTATTAGAAATACATCACATGCAAATGCTCTTTCTTTGTACAAACAACCTGAAACTTCTGTTTGCAAGCTATTGTTAACAAATGATGTATCAATTAAACCAACGACTCAGCCTAGTTTAGTTTATTATTGTCATGTGTACCGAGGTACATTGAAAAGCTTTTAATTGCATGCTATCCAGTCAATGAAAAGACTATAGCTGATTACAATCAAGCTATCCACAGTCTACAGATATAGGCTAAAGGGTACATCTTTGTCCCATCACCTTTGCCAGACTTTTGTTGTTGCTCAATTATTTTGGTGCCTGAATTATTTTGGTCCCAAGTAATTGTCTATTGACCTCTGGAGGCATTGACAATATAGAGTTCACAAATACTATTTTATTTTGGAGTCATGTGAGTGACTACGTGAAGAAGGCCGTCAGTCGTCATGCGCGTCATTACGTCTGAAGCATGCGCCAACGACTGACTGGCAGGCGCGTTGCGTCTCTCCAGCGGTAAGTTTTAAAAACCGAGGTAAGTGTTTTTTTAATAAATTACTTACGGTCGTTGTTTGGCAGGTTCGGTTGTTAGTTTTTCTACCAACAGAACGAACCTACCATGTTGAAGGTGCGGAGACAGTCTGCAAAGCCGGCTACGGAAGACCGCGGAGCTGCGGGTAGCGGACGGCTGTCCGGGTCACCTTCCAGGCCGCCGGTGTTGGAACCAGC
Organism: Okamejei kenojei; assembly: GCA_035221665.1. Classification (NCBI taxonomy): domain Eukaryota; kingdom Metazoa; phylum Chordata; class Chondrichthyes; order Rajiformes; family Rajidae; genus Okamejei; species Okamejei kenojei. The sequence goes on from CM069133.1 coordinate 9,474,282, forward strand.
GGTAGTAGACTTGGTGCTACAGGAAAGCACCGTGGCAGACCCACCGTGGCGCAAAGCCACCCACAAGTCTGTCAGACCCGTAGACTCTGATGAGTCCGGGCCGGAGGAGTTACCTCCCACACTGGGAAGCGTCTGCGGGTGCCTCTCCCAGATGGAGCACCTGTTGGAGAGGTGCCTCCAGACTGATCTGCTCCAGAGGAAGGAGCAGTATCAGGCCGAGTCTCCATGGGAGCCCGCTCTAGCAGCACCTTACACAGGGCTGCGATGTGTCTCCCTCTCTGTAGAGGGGAGTACACGGAGTCAGCAGTATCCTGACTCAGAGCAGGGAGGCACATCAGGGGAACACCCTAGGAAGCGAGGGGCCGCAGTGCCTCTATTGGCGTCTAAGTTTGCCATACCTTCCCCAACCGGAGAGGCCTTGGATGAAGAGCTGGCCACCACCATAAACTACCTGGCCTGGCACCAGCTAAAGGACCAGGTTATGGAGGAGACCACCCACCGCTAAGGTACACCTGTCAACTGTGCCTCCTTCAGTGTGCCGGCCATCAACCACACCATCTGGAGCCATATTGGAGCAGGGGTAAGAGCCCAGGAGGTTAAACTCCAGAAAATTCTAAAAAATACTGGCCTCGGGGGTAACGGCTTTTGCCAGGTCCATCGATGGCGGGCCGCTGATGGAGACACAGCAGGACGTTGTGGGGCTCCTCTGTAATGCCCTGTTCGAGATAAACTGTCTGCGCAAGAGCGCAATACGGCTGGCACTCAACCCGAAATTTGCGATGCTGTGCAAGGCCAGCAGTGTACAGCCGGCCAACTACCTCTTTGGGGCAGACCTGCCGAAGCAGGTCCGAGAGCTGGATGACGAGGCCAAGACTCTCAGCCTTATGAGCCGAGCCTCAACTCCACCCAGGGGCTCATCGCTACGAGTCCACCCCTATGCCGCCTTCCACACCAGACGCAACCAGCCTAGGGGCTCATGGACAGGAGGCAGAGTCCAGCTGTCCCAAGGCGGGAGGCCGGAGGCCAGGACCACACAGGCAGTAACGCCCAAAGTAGGACTATCTGGTCCCTTGTGAGACAATTTACACACCTCTAACTTACAAGTAGGGGGGAGGCTGAAACATTTTTTGAATGAATGGATTTGGATTACAGCAGACCCAGTCATACTGCACAGTGTACAAGGGTTTAAAATTGAGTTCCTTCTTGACTCATCACCACCCACTCTAAATTTACCAAATCGCACATATGCATTTCCACAACAGGAAAGATTTGAGATACAAGCTGAAATTCAGGCTTTACCTGCAAAAGGGGTGATTCAGAGGTCTCTCCAGGAATCACACCAATTTGTATCAAACATTTTTCCCAAGCAAAAGAAGGATAGAAGTCATATTATCCTAGACTTGACAGAACTCAATACCCATGTGCAGTATAAACATTTAAAAATGGACAACTTTGGTACAGCTATGTTATATGGCTTGCATAGATCTAAAAAATGTTTACTACTCCATAGCAATACACAGGGAACACAGGAGATATTTGAAATTTAACTGGATGGGGCAGATGTGGCAATTCAAGGCGTTGCCAAATGGGCTGACTTCAGCTCCCAGACTTTTGTACAAAATTACTAAAACCAGTTCTGGGGCTGCTACGAGCACAGAACCACATTGTGATGGCTTATTTGGATGAGAATCAGCAATAGCATCTGTTTCAGCTACCAAACTCATGTTTGAAAGGCTGGGATTTATAATCCATCCAGTTAAGTAAAAATTGACTCCAATCAGGATAATTGAATCCCTAGGGTTTACAATCAACTCACTTCAAATGTCAGTGATTCTGCCAGGTGGCAAGCAATCAGACTTGATGGAAGCCTGCAATAAGCTAATTGCTAACCAGCAGCCAACAATCAGACAAGCTGCAAGCATTAATTGGCAAGCTTGTGGCGGCCTTTCCAGCTGTACGCTTCGGACCTTTGCACTACCAAAATTTACAACGTGCAGAGGAACGGGCCCTCAAATCTCATGCAGGCCAATTTGGGGAACATATGCACTTACCACCAGACATCATTGTGGAATTACACTGGTGGGCTACCAATATACATCACTGTTCTAAGAAAATTCAAGTTGACACACCATCAGTAATAATACAAACCGATGCGAGTGGCCTGGGCTGGGGGGCAACAGACACCAGCTCCAGCTGTGGGGGCAGATGGAATGTGCAGGAGTCCTTAATCCTACAGCAATATGGCATCAACTACCTAGAGTTGTTGGGAGCACTCTATGGCTTAAAGGCTGATTGCAGCAATATGCATCATGTGCATGTTCAACTACAGATTGACAACACCACAGCAGTGGCGTATGTCAATCACATGGGTGGAATAAAATCTGTATCATGTGATAAATTGGCAAACCTCCTTTGGCATTGGTGTATTGCAAGGAACATTTTGGTCATGGCTATCTACCTGCCAGGTAGATATAATATGGGGGTGGACACTAGATCACGGAAATTCAATGATAACACAGAATGGATGTTGAATCATGTTGTGTTTACCGACATTGTTGCTCGGTATGGCATGCCGGATATTGACTTGTTTGCCTCCAGGTTGAATCACCAGTTACCCAGATATGTGTCATGGGAGCCAGACCCAGGGGCAGTAGCAGTCGATGCGTTCACACTGCATTGGGGAGGAATGTTCTTGTATCTTTTCCCTCCTTTCTGCCTCATCAGCCGATGCTTGGTCAAAATAAAGCAAGAAACTGCCACAGGCATTTTGGTAGTGCCAGACTGGCCCACGCAATCTTGGTTCCCACTTGTCTTGGGAATCATGACACAACCTTTGATGGCTGTCCCCAACTGCAGGGAGCTGCTGGTACACCCGGTAACGGGGGACCATCATTCGCTACATGACCGAATCAATTTGTTGGTTTGCAGATTCTGAGGAGACCTATCCTGGGACTCGGACTGGCTGATCGAACGGTGGATGTAATTACAGCGGCCTGGAGGGACAGCATACAAAAGCAGTATGTCTCCCACATCAAGAAGTGGGAGACGTATTGCCGGGCATCCAACATTACATATGACACAAAAAGCTGGAGAAACTCAGTGCAGCAGCATCTAAGGAGCGAAGGAGATAGGCGACAGACCCTTCTTCATCTCCTTCGCTCTTAGATGCTGCTGCACCCGCTGAGTTTCTCCAGCTTACCCTCGATTCTCCAGCATATTACATATGACACTGATCATACTGGAATTTCTGTCTACCTTATATCATGACCTGAAATTAGGCTACAGTGCCATCAACAGTGCCAGGGGTGCACGGTCCTCATATTTAGTACTGGGAACGGGGGCCCTACCGGTGGGAAAGCATCTCCTTATTACCAGATTCATGAAGGGCATACAACACTACACCCCCCAGGCCACGGTATACCAACACATGGGATGTTAGCGTGGTGCTAACACTACTCCGTCAGTGGGCCCCAGCCACCACAATATCCTTACACAAGCTCAACCTCAAGGTGGTCATGCTAATGGCGCTCATTATGGCGCAACGAGTCTGCACAAACTGCGACTTGACAACATGCACACCACTGCCAACACCATAACTTTCGTCATTTATGATTTAGTTAAACAGAGCAGAGCCGGGGTGCCGGGGCCCAGGCTTGAGTTCTTGGCATACCCCGAAGATCCACGACTATGTGTGGTAGATCACTTGCACCAGTATATTACAGTCACCAGGAGCCTTAGAGGCTCAGAGTTAGCTGTCCTAATCAGCCACAAAAAGCCACACCATAGGGTGTCAACACAAACCATTTCCAGATGGCTAAAAGAGGTACTGACAGTTGCAGGAGTAGATACTGACATTTACAAATCTCACTCCACCAGTCGGCAGCAAGGGCTATGGACGTGCCCCTCGACAGCATCCTAGCGACGGCAGGATGGGCCAATGAAAGGAAGTTCCGCCGGTTTTATAATAAACCCTTTGCCGGACCGGGGGTGTTTGCACGTACCATTTTGAATTCTGTTTATAGTTTCCCCCCAGGTGGGGCGGGGTCACTATTGTTTTGTTTCACATTAAAGCATCAGTTTTGGTACCTAACTACGTTATGTCTGAATGCATTCATATTTTCTCACTCACCCAAGGTCAATCCATTCAGTGTGTGACGCCTGGATTCGAACCGGCGTGAAATCACAGAGCTTTGAAATCTTCACGCAGTCACCCACGTGACTCCGAAGTAAAATAGGAAGATTAAATGAGAACTTACCAGTTTGAAGTTTGATCTTGATTTTATGAGGAGTTACGATGAGCGATTACGTGCCCACCGCTCCCAACCCTCATATTATCAGGTCATCTGGTGGTTCTAGTTCTCCAAATCTTACTATCTTTAGGTCAACTTCTTCTATCTGTGATTCCACACCCACTGCTTTGAAGATTAACGCGTATAATGGCCTTCTTCACGTAATCGCTCATCGTAACTCCTCATAAAATCAAGATCAAACTTCAAACTGGTAAGTTCTCATTTAATCTTACTATTTTGAAGCGCAATTACTCAAAGTTTAAATTTTAAAAAAAAACATTTCTTGCAGGGAGAGCAGAAACAAGGAAACAAAGGTCACAGGGACCACGTATTCTGAGTGAATTTTAGTGGTCCCACAGCAGGTCTTGTTGTGTTGACATGAGCCCTTTGACTGCAGGCCTACACTGCCTTGTCCTCAGCTCTATTGTGCTGGAGATTGCAGATAGTCCCATCAGTCTCGCAGAAGAATTACCACGCTGCAATGCCCTGAGCAGGAACTTTCCCTTTCTTGGCTGAAAATCTTATAAGAACAATCACAATGCATAAGAATAATTCCGAAGTGTCTTCCTTTCACAAAACATTGAGAAATTTGTTTTTTAACCACGGGAAAATTTGGTTTAGATCAAACTCAAATTGAACATTTGATGGAATTTTCCTATGAAGAACCTATATGCAATTGCCCATAGCACTCCTCCTACCCTACGTGCCTTATTCTGCATGCCAACTGCTCATTCTATTATATTCCAAGAAGGATATCTGCAGTAGTACTCACATCTGGGAAAATGTATTTAAGTAGAAACATAACACATGGTTAAGCACCTCATCAGTGATCCTGCAGCCCCTTTTAGGTATTGGAAAGAACTGCAGATGCTGGTTTAAATCGAAGGTAGACACTAAATACTGGAGTAACTCAGCGGCAGAGGTAGCAAATCTGGTGAGAAGGAATGGGTGATGTTTCAGGTCCAGACCATTCTTCAGACTGATCCGTTTCGGGTCTAGGGCCTTCTTCAAACCCAAAACGTCACCTATTATTTTTCTCCAGAGATGCTGCCTGTCCCGCTGAGCCCCTTTTAGGTACTACTGGACTAAGTGCGGACCCGTTGGGTCTGCTCCCCCAATGCAATATTCCACGAATCTACCCGTTCCCCCAACGAAACACATTCCCCCAAAGTAATATTCCACTACTCTACCTGTTCCCCCATCGCAACACATTCCCCCAAAGTAATATTCTCCCACTCATGCATTGCCCCCAACTGTGCAATGCACAATTCATTTCCCCTCATCCCCCAGCACTCCCTCCCCCTCCTCTTCACCCTTCCTCTTCTTTCCTCACTCTTCCCCCAATCCCTCACTCACCTCTCCTTCTCCTTTTCCCCTACCCTATAGGAGGGTGGTAGGGAAGGAAGAGGTGTTGTGGAGGGAGAGAGGGAGGAAGGGACTCTTCCTCCCTCCATACCTCCTCTCCCTTCCCTACGACCCTCTTATACCTCTATTCCCCACTTCCTACCTCCCACACTCCCCCTCTCCCCTCCTCCTTTCCTTCTATTCCCCTTCCTACCCTACACTCCCTCCTCATCTCCCCACCTTTGCCCTCTCCCTCCCAACCCCCCTTCTCCCACAATTCCCCCCACTCTCCCTCCTCACCACCCCAGGATCTTTCCCTTCTCCTCCTCCCCTCCCCAATCCCTCCCTCACCCCTCCCTCCCTTTCATTACCCCTACCCTCAGTCACTCCCTCCCTCTCTCCATAAAAAGCAGCATCTGGAGTTCCTTCCTCCACACTCATTGTTAGCTGTGGTTTAGATCCCGTTGACTTGACGACTGGACCAGTTTGCATCATGTGTGTGTGTGTGAGTTACTCAAACTCCGTGCAAACTGCTCGGCCACCCTGCAACCCGACTCTTCCCTCCGTTCCCCCCATGCCCCCCCCCCCCTGCCCACTCTGGTTCAGCCGCCACTTGGCCCGTCCCTGTCCTGCCCGACTGCCTGCTGAACCGCTCGGCCCATCCCCGCCCAACCCACCCGCCCGCCCACTGCTGCCACTCGGCCCATCCCCGCCCTGCCTGCCCAATCCCCGCTGCTGCCGCTCAGCACGTCCCTGCCCTGCCCACCCGCATACCTGCCTGCCTGCTCGCTGCCGCCGCTGGGCTGGGCCATGGTGGTATATGGAGTTAGTGTTCATCACGGTGGAATCCACGAGTTTTGTTGAGCTGGTGAAGAAGATCTCCTCCGAGAGGGCAGTGAGGGTGAGTTACCATATCGGCGGCGGAGGAGACGGACGGTCACAGCCATTCACCGTGGGTGGACGGGTAGACAGGACCGCCATTGCCGTGGAGGGTGGGCAGGGGGGAGGGAAGTGAGTGAGGGAGAGAGAGACGGGACCAGGACCTCCACTAAACCACCACCCGCAGCGCCCCGGCGCGGCAGCCGCCGGTGGTGGGAGACGGTGCACAAGTTACTGTGAGGAGGGGCGAGAGGAGTTTGTGAGTGAGGCAGGAGCAACTGCGGTGCATGACGGGGTGTCGCCATCCCAGCCATGGTGTTGACTGACAGGAAAGGAGACCAATCTGAGTGGTGCTGATTGAGAGGGGGAGACCATTCTGCATGCGTGGTTTTTAAGATCTTTAAACCTTAATAACTTTTAAAATATACCATCGATCGGAACAGAACTTGTTGCACTTGCAGCACAGGGGAATTGTGAGTAAGGTGGCGAAAAATTGTAGCACTATCATGTACCGATTTTGCGCAAATAGAAAAACCATGCAAACCTAAAGAGCTCATGATCAGATTTTTAGAAATGAATAGATCAATTTGATGTCCTTAAAGAACTTAAAAAGTGCTGCTCCTCATCAAGTGAAGAACCAGCCCATAGAAAACTAATCTGAAGGTAAGATATGAACTCATTAAACAGTATTTGTGGACATCTTCCCTCTGGCTAACTGCATGTTCAGCTGTGCAAGGTTAAGAGGAGAACTGAAAATGTTGGAGTAAAGCATGTCAGGCAGCAGTAGATTGACATGTCACTTTGACAACTATTCAACAGAACTGCAAAGATTTGGAAATCAAGTTTGTTTAAAGTTGCAGAGAGTGTGAATGGATCTAAGGAAATAAAATAATGTCTCTATATTAAAGTAAATTTAAATCTCCATCGTATTTCTACTCTGTCGTCTTTGTCCTTAGCTCCTGCACAGTTCCAACCAAACCCAAGGAACAGGACTTCACTTTCTTGGGTACATGACAAAGATTTAACAATTAATTCAGCTATTTCAGCTCACCAACCTTTCACGTCTGCGGAAAGGTCTGTGTTTCCCATTTTACCTCAGAGCCCAAAGTGGAAGTGAGCCATCTTCGATTCTGTAGAATCAGATGAGAAGAAGAGATAATCTTAAGAATCCTCTTGCCCACAGGAATGCAGAGGCTCAGTTTCTGAATACATAAAAGACAGATACTGGATATTATGGGAATCAAGGAATAAATAGGTTAATGAAGGAAAGTGGTACATACTTTTGAGTCTAAAGCATATACCAAGTATTTGAGTTGGATTCATGGGAGATGATCTTGGAGGGGAAAATGCTCCTCAAACTGTGGTGCATCCTGGACAATACAGCTCACCCTCCCCAATCAGCAAACAGATTGATTCCACCAAGATGCAGGCAGAACGCCACAGGAGACCCTTCTTCGCTGTTGCTATCGTGGGGTAGACAGAGACTGACTCCCCTCAACACCCCCCCCCCCCCAACGCCCCAATCTTTGCACATCCCCCTAGCCTTTCCACGCGTCACTTTAATTTCATGTTTCATGTATTTTGTGTTTTTTATAACTGTTGGCAGATCAATTTCCCTCCTGCGATAAAGTTTTGTAATGTATCATAATAGTCTTTCATGTAAATGATTGGAAGTCACTTTTTATCATACACCGGGCAGATATTTGGCAAGGCGCACATGCTGCCCATCCAGGACCAGAGGTCATTGCCATTGTTGCTCTAAATTTGAATGGGATTAGCAAATTTAATGAGCAGAGCTGTTCAAAGTAAAAACCCAACATTTTCTCTTGGGAGTGGGGAAATAAATTAGTATTTAAAGGTAGCAGGAAAACATTCCCAACTTTTGAAACCCTGTCAGGACAAACAAAAATAATTGTCAAAATGTCCTCTGTCTGCTCTTCGTTTCCACCTACAGTGCTTCCTCTAGCTTCACAATTCGTAAATCTTCTAACCATATCTCACACCTTTAGGCTTTTCATCGCTGAACTAAGTCCAACCATCTGTCTATCCCAAACCCCCCTCCCCTGTATCCACCTATCTCTGCAGGCTTTGTCCTGCCCCCTCCTCACTTCCAGCTTTCTCCTCCTCACCACAACCAGTCTAAAGAAGGATCTCGACCCAACATATCATCTATTCATGTTCTCCAGAGATGCTGCCTGATTGTTGAGTTACTACCGCATTCTGTGTCTATTTTTGTAAATCTGCATCCGCAGTTCCTTATTTCTATTTCTTTCATCTGTCCTGTTATACTTGAATATTGCTACATTGCACTACCACTGGACTAAGAACCTGATTACATAAACAGAATGAAGTTACTTGCTACTGTTTCAAATACTCCAACCAGAAAATCAAGTTAGCCCTGGGAAACCAGTGAGTTATAGGATTAGGAAAATAATTATTTTTCTACCGATAGCTCTTTCACTGCTCAGCTGGTTGAAAAGATTGTGAAATTTGCTGCCCGTAACCTCCAGCTCTCAAATATTTACAGACTAAACTACCTCATAATTTACTAAATTACCTTAGATTGTTTGCTCTCAGATTATTTTTTTCCCAAACGCTAGAGGTTGAGGGGAGACCTGATTAAAGTATATATAATTATCAGAGGCATACCTGTAGATTGGACAGACAGTCAGAACCTTATTCCCAGGATGGAAATGTCAAATACTAGAGAGCATAGCTCCAAAGTGAGCAGGCAGAGTTTAATCGGGATGTGTGAGGCACGTTTTCACACAGAGGGCAGAGAGTGCCAGGAAAGTGTTGCAATGAGAAGCAGATGCAATAATGGTGTTTAAAAGGCTTTTACACAGGCACATGGGTGTGCAGGGATATGGATGATATGCAGGCAGATGAGATTGGTTTACCTTGGCATATTGTTCAACACAGGCGTTGTGGGCTGAATGGCTTCTTCCTGTGCTGTACTGTTGTATGTTCTAATATGCTGATTGTTCGGGTAATCCTCTTTTATGGATGAAGTTCCATTAGAAACTAGTCCCCATCCATCCTCTGCAATGCAGCACGCTTTTTGCTACCACATCGTGCACTGCAGAGTGAAGGATGAAGTGTGATGGTACATCTCAGCTCATGATTCATCTCTCGATTGAAAACCTTCATACCTCAAAACACGCTCAGACTTGCACCAATCATGGCTGATGTTCCAGGTTGCCTTGCAACTGTAAAAAACGAGTTCAGGGAATTATCTGCTCTTGTTTTCCTTTTTTCATTCCATTTTCATGTGTTAATCAATAGTAATTAGCGGTGAAGTGGTTTCAATGTTCTTTTAGGTATACTCATGTAACAATTAATTGTCAGGGGCTATCAAAGTGGACATGGAGTGCAGTCACAGTCTCCACCACTGATGTACGTTTGCCCTTACGGCTTACGCCATTATGCCAAAAGGTCATAGTGTGGGAGGCTTCCACCACCACCTACCCCTCCAGTGTTGTAGCAGGCAGCTGCGACGGAGAGATTAGCAAGAGCACAACATGTCCCAAAAACTTTAAAAGCCTCAGATGTAAATTGCTGCTTCTTATTCCAGTTAGTATTTGATTTGACATTGCATCTATTTCAACCTTCAGGTATTTTTGTCCTCGTTATTCCTTTGTGTATTGGCTCCATAACATTCAAATTTAACCCACAGTTAACACGGTGTCATCATCAGCAGCTTCAAGTACACGGGCTGATTCTTCTATAACGATTAGCACTATTTAAAAAGTTACATTTGCAAACTTGGTCCATGTAATTTTCAGTGGCGCCAATATGTTTCTGATTGTTGGTAAAGTTGACAACATGTAGTGCATGCATTCGGTGAGTATGCTGTAAGTCTGCAGAGTTGATGGGAGGTGAATTTAATTCTAGTGCCACATTGATTAGTGAGAATAAAGAAATTATTGGAAAATAATTAAAAGGGATGGGATTTATCTTTACTTAGCATAGCTTTGCTCGTAGTAAATCCTGTCTCATAAATTTGATTCAATTTTTTGAGGAGGTATCTCAGCATGTTATGGAGGAGAATGTAGGAGAAGTTGCCTATGTGGATGGTTAAGGTCCTTGACAAGGTTCTGCACGGGAAGCAAATATGATGACTAGAACATATGCAATCCAGGACAGGCAGGCAAGTTGGATCCAAAATCTGCTCGGTAACAGAAGGTGGTGGAGAAGGATTGCTTTTATACTTGGAAATATGTGATCATTTGTAGACCACAAAGGTCATCTGTGCTGGGACCTTTGATGTTTGTGATATCCGTTAACAAATTGGATGTCGATGTAAGAAGTAAAATAAGGAAGGTTGTAGATGATGCAAAAATTGGTGGTATAGTCGATAGTAAATACGATTGTCTAGGGCTACAGCATTATATAAATCAGCCGAAAATTGGGCAGAGCATTGGTAAATGGATTGTAATCATGACAAGTGAGAGATAAAACACTTTGGGAAGATAAGTGTGGGTAGGATGTAAATGGTAGTGCACGGAGTACTCATCCATAGATCTCTGAAATTGGCAACACACATGAATAAGGTGGTAATGAAGACATATAAGGTGCTTGCCTTTATTGACAATGAGAGGGAAGTGTTGGGACTTCATTTCATAACTTCATAAAATATTGGTTAGGCTACATTTGTAATATTGAGTGCAGGTCTGGTGGCCACACTACGAGAAGGTTATAATTGTGCAGCGGAGAGTGCAGATAAGGTTAGCCATTGGAGATATAGATTAGATTAGTTTATTGTTATATACACCATCTTGCAATTCTTTGTTCACGTGAAGCTCACAGAGTGAAAAGTATACAAAGAGTAATGATGAAATACAACAATTAATGCAACAACGGGAGCAAAACAGCAGATTAGTGCAATATTGTAGTGTAGAATCCAAATAGGATAATCCATGGGTAACTGGTACACGGATCAGGCATGTGGTGCCAACACGATTCATTGCTCTGCTCCTGGACATTTTTCTTGGTCTCACGACTTGACAATCTAACCTCCAAATCTTCCGTGAATGCAAAATGCTTATTGGTGGATTGATTGTGATGGGTTCCAGAATGAATGATAAGATGACTTCATCACTGTCTTCTAGCCCAATAATGGTCCTTCATCTGATAAGCATTTTAGCTATGAACAAGAAAAAGGGAAACAGGAAGGTCATGGTGGGGGAAGAAGCCTAAATGATACACCGTTTACAGCTTGGAAAATGTATTATGGGATAAGAGGGAACTGGAACGGGAGAAATATTAGGCAAGAGCAAAGTGTCATCATAAGTACTCTCAAAGAAGATGGATAGATGAATATGAGTCTTGAAGGAGTATTGTGTGTTTGTGTGTGTTTTGTGTGTGTGTGTGTGTGTGTGTGTGTGTATGTGTGTATGTGCATGCATGTGTGTGTGTGTGTGTGTTAATGTTAGGTAAAAACATAGAAAATAGGTGCAGGGGTAGGCCATTGGGTACTTCGAGCCATTCAATATGATTATTTTCCATTACCACTCCCCCAACCTGTCCAAGTCACCCTGCATCCTCATAGCATCTTTCTCACAGTTCACACTGCGACCCAGTGTGAACTGTGTCATCTGCAAATTTGCTAATGTTACTTTTAATCCCTTCATCTAAATCATTAATGTATATTGTAAATAGCTGCGGTCCCAGCACTGAGTCATGCGGTACCCCACTAGTCACTGCCTGCCATTCTGAAAGGGACCCGTTAATCCCTACTCTTTGTTTCCTGTCTGCCAACCAATTTTCTATCCATCAGTACCCTACACCCAATACCATGTGCTCTTATTTTGCCCACTAATCTCCTATGTGGGACCTTATCAAATGCTTTCTGAAAGTCCAGGTCCACTGCATCCACTGGCTCTCTCTTGTCCAATTTCCTAGTTACGTCCTCAAACAATTCCAGAAGATTAGTCAAACATGATTTCTCCTTGCTGACTTGGACTGATCCTGCTACTGATATCCAAATGTACTGCTATTTCATCTTTTATTATTGACTCCAGCATCTTCCACACCACCGATGTCAGGCTAACTGGTCTATAATTCCCTGTTTTCTCTCTCCCGCCTTTCTTAAAAAGTGGGAATACATTAGCTATCCTCCAATCCACAGGAACTGATCATGAATCTATAGAACATTGGAAAATTATCACCAATGCGTTCACGATTTCTAGAGCCACTTCCTTAAGTACCCTGGGATGCAGACCATCAGGCCCTGGGGATTTATTAGCTTTCAGTCCCATCAGTCTACCTAACACCATTTCCTGCCTCATGTGAATTTCCTTCAGTTCCTCCGTCACCCTAGATCCTCTGGCCACTAGTACATCAGGGAGATTGTTTGTGTCTTCCTTAGTGAAGACGGATCCAAAGTACCTGTTCAATTCGTCTGCCATTTCCTTATTCCCCATAATAAATTCACCTGTTTCAGTCTTCAAGGGTCCAACTTTGGTCTTAACTAATATTTTCCACTTCACATACCTAAAGAAGCTGCAACAATCCTCCTTTATATTAATGGCTAGCTTACCTTCGTATCTCATCTTTTCTCCCTATATTGCCTTTTTAGTTATCTTCTATTGCTCTTTAAACATTTCCCAATCCTCTGGCTTCTAAGGAAGGTATGCTTCAGATTTTGGGCATTAGGGAGGCTACATCTGGTGGAATGTGTACAGTATTGGTCTCCTTATTTATGGAAATTCACGAATATTTTGGAAGCAGTTGGAAAACGTTTACTAGTCTAATACCAGGAATGAATAGTTAGCCATATGAGAAAGGGCTGGACGTCAGATTTCTATCCACTGGGTTTTAGAAGAGTGAGAGGGAAGATAGAGCCACTGAGTAGTAGAACTATGCAGCATGGAAACAGGAGCTTCAGAATCACCCCTAAGTTGGCATTCTGGGTTAGTCCCATTTTCCTGCATTTGGCCCATATCACTCTAAACCCTTCCTATCCAATGATTGAAATGTATTGACTCCTGAGGAGTTCTGACAATGGGCAGCACAGTGGCGCAGTGGTAGGGTTGCTGCCTTACAGTGCCAGACACCCAGATTCTGATTATGGGTACTGTCAGTACGGAGTTTGTACGTTCTCCCTGTGACCGCGTGGGTTTTCTCTGGATGCTCCAGTTTCCTCCCACATTCCAAAGACGGGCAGGTTTGCAGGTTAATTGGCTTCTTTAAATTGTGCCTAGTGTGTAGGGTAGAACTAGTATACGGGTGATTGCTGGTCAGCATGGACTCGGTGGGCCGAAGGGCCAATTTCCACATTGTATCTCGAAATTAATGAGTGTTTCTTGTTGTGGGGAAAACTGGAGCTAGGAATATTAAGTTAAAAGGGAAATGTCGCTTGATTAAGATAGAAATTAGGTGATTTTTTGTCTCTGAGGGTCAAGAGTTTTTTGAGATGCACTTCCTCAAATTGCAATGGACACAAAGGTTTTGAATATATTTGATGCATATCTGGTAAGCAAGGGGGTGAAAGGCTACAATGAATAGTCAAGAATGCAGAGCTGTAGTTATAATTAGATCAGCCAAGATGATATTGTGCTGGAGCAACCTTGAAAGGCTGAGTGGCCTATATCTGTGCATAATTCATTTGGATCAATATTCATTCATCCTCTCACAGAATTCTTTGTTGCAGATATGCCCTAATTCAATGAAGAACATGTTTAGTATTGTCTGGATGCTAAACCTGTGAAGCTGACAGGCATAGCAAGGAGTGTGCACCAGCCCTTCACTATATCACAAGTGCTGGCTAATCATGCATGATGATCACAGTACTATCTAAATCCTGTCCCATCAGTTAGCCAGCTCATTTTTTTCACCATTAACATTAATTAATTTTAAAATTACCAGCTCGTAAACTATCTTTATAAACAACATCGATTTTTTTGTTCGCTAATCTGCTTTTTACATTTATACTGCAGTTAATTCAGATAATGCAGGATTTGGCATTATAAATAAGAAATATAATAGCACTTGGTAGAAAATTGTGCCTGCCGTAACTTACATTCAATAGCAGTCAGTCACACCGTGTCAAGTAAATTTACAGTAGGTAGTAGATAAACAAGATCAACCTTATCCACCTTATTTACCTAGTCTACTTGATATCTTGCATCTTTAAAAGCTTCTTAAATATTTACCAAAATCTTATGGCAATTATAAAAGAGAGTCTATCTCAATGAAAATTTGTCACAGTCAAGACAAAATTGATGTTTTTTTCCTCAGGTTTTATAATCTTAGACCAACATTAATTTGAATATTTAACTCTTCAAGATAATTTACTTTGTTGCTTCAAATAACAAAAAGGACCAAGTTGTCAACAGAGCCTTATTCACTGCATGCACTTTGATTCCCCGCCTTGTGTAATCTTACACAATTCCCAACTATAACAATCCTTCATAGCAGTTGTTAAGTAGAATATAATATTAAAATTAGATAGATTCCTTTACTGAAGTGCAGTTATGTAATGAGGGCTACTTTTTTTTAATCAATTGGACTTTTAGTTTAGAGATACAGCGCGGAAACAGGCCCTTTGGCCAACCAGGTCCTCGCTGACCAGTGATCCCCCCATATTAACACAATCCTACACACACTTATGTAATTTTGTACAGGGACTATATGGAGTCACAGATGGAGCAGCCGGACACCAGACGCCTGTGGCAGGGGCTACGGACTATAACCAACTACCGGAGCACCCCACCCTCATCCACAAGTGCCTGCACCTCCCTAGCTGATGACCTGAACTCTTTTTACGCTCGGTTGGAGATGGGCAACACCACCCCAGGTCTGCCGACTATCGACAATACCGCCAGCGGGCTGGCTAACGAAGCTGATGGGAGGAATGAGCACACATTCTCGCTGTCCGAGCACGATGTGAGGAGGGCTCTGACACGGGTGAACACGAGGAAAGCTGCAGGCCCCGATGGCATCTCGGGGCGAGTACTTAAGTCCTGTGCTACGCAGCTAGCTCCGGTGCTCACTACAATATTCAACCTCTCCCTGGACAAGTCCGTGGTCCCTGCCTGCTTCAAAAAATCCACCATTGTACCTGTACCAAAGTATGCCTCCCCAGCCTGTCTGAATGACTACCGTCCGGTGGCCCTCACCTCGGTAGTCATGAAATGCTTTGCGAGGCTGGTGAAGAAACACATCTGCGCCTTCCTCCCTCGCAACATGGACCCGTTACGATTTGCATACCGTCCGAACAGATCCACGGATGATGCTGTCTCACAGGTTTTGCACACCGCTCTCTCCCATCTTGACAGCCAGAAGGGGGGCTACGTGAGGATGCTGTTCATAGACTCCAGTTCAGCCTTCAACACGATAGTCCCCACCAGACTGGCCGAGAAGCTACTGGATTTAGGGCTCAACACCCCCCCTGTGTACCTGGGCCCTGGACATTCTCACCGCCAGGCCCCAGGTAGTGAAGATGGGAGGGAATACATCAAAGTCCCTCACCCTGAGCACAGGATCCCCCCAGGGTTGCGTCCTCAGCCCCCTATTGTACTCCCTGTACACACATGACTGTGTGGCTAGGTTCAGCTCCAACTCGATAATCAAGTTTGCTGATGACATCGTGGTGGTGGGCCTGATCTCAGGCAACGATGAGAAGGCCTACCGGGAGGAGGTGGCTGATCTGGCACTCTGGTGTCAGGACAACAGCCTCCTCTTGAACATCAAAAAAAACTAAGGAGCTGATCGTGGACTTTAGGAGGGCACATCATCCGAGGACGTACACACCATTGAGGATAAATGAGGATACTGTGGATAGGGTGAGCTGTTTTAAATACCTGGGAGTCCACATCTCTGAGGATATGACATGGACATCACACGCTGCAGCACTCGTGAGTAAGGCAAGGCAGCGCCTTTACCACCTCAGGCAATTGAGGAAATTCAGAGTGTCTCCGAGGATCCTCCAGTGCTTCTACTCAGCGGCTGTGGAAAGCATCTTGTCTGGAAATATTACAATCTGGTTTGGGAACTGCTCTGCCCAGGACAGGAAGGCTCTGCAGAGAGTAGTGCGTTCGGCCAAACACACTATGGGAACTTCACTCGCCCCTCTGCAGGAACTATACATCAGGAGGTGCAACTCCAGAGCCAATAAGATAATGGGAGACACCTTCCACCCCTGCAACGGACTGTTCCAGCTGCTACGGTCAGGCAAACGCCTCCGTTGCCATGCTGTGAGAACGGAGAGGATGAGAAGGAGTTTCTTCCCAGAGGCCATTCGGACTGTAAACTCCTATCTCACCAGGGACTAACTCTACTAACTTACTGTACCACAATACCGCCCACAATATTTAATATGAAAAAGAACATGTGATTCTGTTTGTAGTTTGTTGGTTGTTTGTTTGTTTGTTTTTTGCACAAAGTCCGCAGGCATGGCCACTCTTCATTTCACTGCACATCCCGTATGTGTATGTGACGAATAAGCTTGACTTGACTAAGGACAATTTTTACATTTATTAAGCTAATTTACCTACAAACTTGTACGAGTGTGGGAGGAAACTGACGATCTCGGAGAAAACCCACGTGGTCACTGGGGGAACGTATAAACTCCATACTGGAGTGTAGTTGGGATTGAACCCTTTGAGTGGTGGCGCCGTCGAGTGTGGCAGCCTCGCCAGCAGCTGTCTGTCCTTTCATCCTTTTTGTTATTTTTAGTCTGTCTGAAAGTTTGTCTTTGGAGGGGAGGGGGAAACCGTCTTCTCAGTCACTATCGTGTTGAGGGTGCGTCTTTTCTCCGAGCCGCATCTTCACCCCCTCTTGTGGCCTATCATCTGGATTGGCGCGGCCTTTCCTGCCGGAGACCGGCCAGAGTTTCAGCAGCACTGAATTACCATCGCGTAGCGGGCGATGCCTTACCGTGATCGCCGTGTTGGAGCTTAGGAATGTTGGGCCTGCCGACTTTAACACCGAGGAGCTAAATTTTATTATACTTCTTAAAAGTGTCTCCTCCCCATCTCTCCCCCCCCCCAACCCCCGCACTCTCTAAAGGACTTACCGTTACTGTGCAACCGTGTTTTACCTTCCTCTTCATCGCAGGTGTGAATTTCAGATAGCGCTCCCCCGCTTTCCCTGGTCCCCGCCTTTGCGCGTGTGCATGTGTGGTCGGTCCATCCATCTCGCGATTTAAACGCTGACGGTTGATCCAGCTCTAGGTTTTCCAGAGCTTGAAGGTCAAAGACACTCTTCTTAACTCGTGGATTAGGTCGCCACAATGGGACAGCCCCTTAAGGCAGTAAATCTACTGCTGTGCCACCCTTCTTGCTGGACATCTTTTCAATAACATCACAGCTGAGAAATGAGAGTGTGAAAGATTATGACTTAAGTAATATGGAAAAGCAATGATATAAGAATGCAATGTATTAGTTTCACAGTGTGCTATTTTAATAGTTCCAGTGTGATTATTTATTCCTGCATTAAAGTGGATTACAATCTGGAAATGTAGATGTATTAGTGCATTGGAAATGTATAAAGGCTTTCATTTTTATTTTCATTGTTGGTTTCAAAATCTGTGATGAAAAGAATAGCATCAGCTGTGCTTTATTTATGCAAAAGGTGGAGGCTGTGTTTTGTTTTGTTCTTTTCATTACTCTTACAAAGATCAATCAGAATGGTATCTGTCAAAAAACAAAATATTTACATTATCCCAACTTAAGCCCTCTATAGCACAATGACCCTCACTAGCATGGAAGTGAACATTAATCAATGATATACATTCATTTATATATAACTTTCTAAATTATGTGCCTTACTACACTTCTACCTCCCACCTCTCTCTTCAAAATTAATTCAATATTGTCTAACAACATCTTTCAAATATATTGGGGATCTCCACTTGCTGGTAGTAAAGCTGACCTCCATAGGATCTTTGCAGTTTATTTTCTGATTGTGCATATTATGGGCAGAATACTTGGCCATTGTATTTGGCCTTTTATTCCTCGCCAGTAACCGTCTTTGGCACCAGAGAATGTCTTAGAGCATTTGTGCCTCTATGATATTTCCTGGCTCTTAAAACAACACCATTGCGATACCATTTATACAAGTCCAGCAAAGGAGTACAAAAAAGATAATAAACAGAGAGAAAATAAACGGTGGAGACAAATTAGTAAGGAAGATAAAACTAGTAATGTTTCTCTAAGTACATAAAATGGAAGAGAGAGCTCCAAGTGAACATTGGCTGCTGCAGAAAGAGGCTGGGGAAATGGTTATGGTAAGCAAGGGCATGGCAGAGGAATTTAAACAGATATTTGCATCAGTATTACTATGACGATACTATGAACATCCATCAGTATTGAACAATACTGGGAAGGAATAGAGATTAAATGAGAAATTACCAGTTTGAAGTTTGATCTTTATTTTATGAGCAGTTGCGATGAGGAATTACGTGAAGAAGCCCGCCAGACCGCATGCGCGTCAATCTTCAACATAGCTGTATGAACCCACAGAATAGTTGCTGACCTAAGCTATTAGGTCAGCAACCAGGTGTTGCTTCATGGATATGTGCATATACTTTAGCACCAAATTCACCACTCCGTTCATTTGAGTGGGAAGATATTTTCAACCCTGAACCAGGAGCTGCTGCCTGACATGCCTTAAGACGGAGCATTCCTTGTGTTATAATTTGATTCCGCATTATGAGACAAACCCCAATCTTGTCTGACATAGATGTCCCAAGACTTGGCACTTTGCCCCGACTTGGCGTTGTCAGGTTGCTCCCTTCAGCAGCCGCCAGGACTAGCCGTGCAGATCGATGCTCTGTTGGTATCCTCATTTACCAAACAGGCTGCACGTGCTAGTGACTCCGAGTCCTGCTCCCTTCTGGTGCCAACACAGTATACAGGGAAGGACTGGAGCACCCCTGGCCCCCATACGCCAGACAGAGCGGGAGAAATGCTGGAAACCTGCCAGGTGTTTGTCATAGGCAATGACGGTTACATGAACGAAAAAACCCTCCCAATTAAATCAGAGATTTGATCACTTTATTGATGTGCAAAAAATTGGCATTTTTGGGGAAGGAATCTTCCACAGTACCCTCTAATGAGCGGAAATTACCATGACGCCACCAGGTGTAGCTCCCACAGGTGACTGATAGGCACAGCTCAACAAGGCTTCCCTAGCCAGGGGATCTGGACTGCCATGGCAGGTCCAATTCCACTACACCTTTTTATTGGTGTAAGTGATAATAAATGTTCCTTGTAATTTTTCTCTTTTAAAACATAAACTAAATTGGCATGATAATACATATTTATGATATTGCCAAGAATAAAACCTGAACTGATATTATAAATCAGAGGATACCAGTACAATGGTGCAGCTGTTAGAGCTGATGCCAGAGACCTGGGCTTACAGCACCAGACCTGGCTTTGATCCTGACCACAGATATATCTGTGTGGAGTTTGCAGCTCATAGGATATATTGGCTATGATAGTCACAAACGTGACCCTGTGGCAACTATTATAAATGCCAACTTTATTATAGCCATACATTAAAAGAATATACTATATGTGCTATAACATAGCTGTAGCAGCAACTCAGGCTGAACTTACCCAAGCGGTATTTAAAAAAACTCACCTGTAGTAACACCCGCAATTTATGAATGCAAGTTCGCTGAATTTGTAACTCTGGCTGCCTGCTCCCGAGTGGAGCTGTAATGTCGGCAGCTTCTAATTAGGGCCGTCTGCTGAAGACTGTAACGGCTACAGCCGTAAATCCAGTTTTAAACGAGCCTACCGGCTCCGAACTGGGTAGTCCCCTGCCGTGCAGACTAACGGCAACAGCCGCATGAAACCCTCTAACTTGAGCCGCTTGCTCCCGTTGGGGACTGCGGCAAAATATACCTACGCTAGCTCCAGTGGAGCGGCTACTTTTTGGGGGCGGACTATAGAACGGCCCGAAGAAAACTGACTTACCTTGCAGAGCAGCGCGGGAACTGCTCTGACTAGCGCCATGCGCTAGACGTAATGACGTACATGCGGTCTGGCGGACTTCTTCACGTGGTCACTCATGTGACTTCAAAATAACATTAACTACCATCTCCATCATTAGAGAATTGTCCTTGCAAACTAGGCTGAGAAATTCTCTGGATTATTTGGCTTGCATCTTAAGATCCAAAAAGACATTGTTACTGAGATAGTGGATGCCCTTTGTTTGAATCTTCAAAAATCCTTAGGAAGTGTCAAAGGCTTTGAAATCTCTGCATGAACACTCTTATTCAAGAAAAGGAGAGTACTGTGAACAATTTTGACTCTCCTATTTAAGGAAAGAATTCTAAATCTGCAACATGACTTGCTAATTATTTTACTCAATGCCCGAGCCGATGAAGGCTAGCATACTATTTGCCTTCTTTATTTCACCATCCACTTTGTGTTCCAACTTTCAGGGAGTGTAGACTTGCACGGTGAGAACCCTCATGTCATGGTAACTGATGTCGTATTTAATGTATCACGTGTTACTATGAGTCAGAAAGGTCAGAGGACACATGTGAGTTGCTGGCAACGAATGGAGGAATAAAACAGTACTGTTGTGTATTCGGTGTCCCTGAAGTGTTTTTTTTTTATTATAATTGGATCAAGGTGAGGATCTGACACCTCTGTGCGTCAATGCACCTGAGGGTCAGGCCATTTTAGTTTAGTTTAGTTTCGTTTAGAGATACAGCACGGAAACAGGCCCTTCGGTCCACCAAATCCACGCAGACTAGCGATCCCTGCACATTAACGCTATCCCACATACACTAGGGACATTTTACACCAATACCAAGACAATTAACCTACATACCTGTACGTCTTTGGAGTGTGGGAGGAAGCTAAAGATCTTGGAGAAAACCCACACGGTCACAGGTAGAACGTACAAATACCGTACAGACTGCACCCATACTCATGTGCACACTGTGGGCAATTTAGTGTCCATTTTTCTTACCAATATTTTTTTAACATATTGAGAAAACCGCCGTGACCTAGCTGTGGCCTCGAGTACGCGGAGACCACTCTTGAGCACGAAGGAGTTACAAAGACCTCCTACGACCTTGTGTTGATCATGCTGAACGAGTATGAGTCGAGGGCAAACTCGCCAGAACTCGCGGATTAGGTCGCCCAAGTGGGACAGGCCCTTAAGAATTTCATTGTCCCATCCGGGACATATGGCAATACAACACTCTTGACTCTTGACTTGACTTGAACGGTACAATGAATTTCCTATTAGGTGTGGGTTGACAAGAAAAATGTAATGCAAAATGTATATATATATATATATATATATCAATAAATTATCAGTTGCTCTGGGTAACCCAGACCATGATAGTGCAAATCAAAGTAAGTAGTGCAACTGTCATAGTCAATAATAGTTTGCTGCTGAGGTTAGAGTTGTGCATCTTTGGTATTTCACTGCATTGACAACAACTCCAACTAATTTAATGCTTTCATTTGTAGCATTTTTCAGATTTAGCCGTGCCTTTTTAAGTTCAGAACCAATGCTCCCTGGCCACCCTCCTGTATATTCAGTCTAGTTCATCATTGCATCCAGTGTCAAGCTCAACAATCACATCTCTGTCATTCACTCACATAACAACTGCATTTCTATTTTGGTTATGTCAGGTCGTTTAAGAGGAAACATTGTGAAAACTTTCTCCGTGTTGCAGACTTCACTTGCTTCCTTTATGTGGTGAGAATGGTGGAGACTGCAGAAATTTAGGGCAGTGTTATTTCATTTCTTATTTTTATTTGTTTATTCCCACAAGGCCTGATGATGTGACATTTATAGGCACACATTGGATGCTTTTCTTGCCTGAAACAGCATTCAGACAGCATATGTCTCTCTCACAGTGGCAAAAGTCTTTGTTTAACTTGGTTTGGAACAACGTGCTTTGCCACTTGAGCCATCTGCATGGTAGTTTGAGAACTGCCAATTTAATTTGAGAGATTTTTATTTGCCTATTTAATTAATCGGGCAACTTAATCCATTTCAGGGTCTTGATTGGCTTTATTCGAATGACCCTTCAACAAATTCACCAATTCCTTTTTTTTTCCATCAGCTTGTCTCTTTATGCTTAGTAGATTTTCCATTAAGCTCTATGCAATGACTCCAACCACACTAATTATCATCATCAATGTCATTGCAGCAATGAGATGTGGCAGGATCATGCAATGTTCCACCCATGCTTGGTTTCAGAGTCAAATGCTACAATTGAGCCTTAGGTCAGGATCATTTCCCTTTCCATATTTCTTTAATGCAGATGGAAATTAGACTTGCCTTTAGTTACCCTCTTTATTGAAAAAAAGATTTCCCTTCTGTAGGACTGACTGCAGAAACAATTTTGCTCATCACTAATTTGTTATATCTTAACACACATGAAAAAGTGGAGAATGTTCCTCATTAATTTGCTGTTCCTTAATACACATCAAAAAAGAGGAGACTGACTTTCATCATTTTTGAAATATATTCACTTTCCTATGACTGCCAAGAGCAGGTCTGCAAATTCAGCCCTTTCATAAGATCATAAGTGATAGGAGTAGAATTAGGCCATTCAGCCCATCAAGTCTACTCACCATTTAATCTTGGCTGATCTATCTCTCCCTCCTAACTTGTCTAAATCAACCAAAAATTAAAACTGCAAAGCAAGATAAGACTGCAAAATTACTATTGCTTTGAAGGGAATGATTGTCCGGTATATACATTCAATTTTACATGTTACTCCATGAATTACATACATTAACACAACACAATAGAGGAAACATTGAGAATGTGAATGAAAATAGACAATTATGGAAAAACACACCTTTTATTTTAATGAGTGTCAAATTAATGAGGAACATTCTCCACTTTTTCATGTGAATTTTATTTTCCCGACACATAGAGAATCTGACAGCAAGTGGCAAATCCAATTTTTTCGGATGCATGTTGGACTGAGCTGAAAGGATCAGTGCTGGGTCCACTGTTGTTTGTCATCTATATTAACAATTTGGTTGAGAATGCAGTGGGTAAGCTTGGTAAGCTTGTGCATGAAACCAAAATTGGTGGATTAGTGGACATTGATGAAGGTTATCGAAGATTACACCAAAATCTAGATAAACTGAGAAAATTATGTAAGAATTGGTGGATGGAATTGCAAGTGCAAAGTGTAGCGTTTTAGTAAGTCAAACTGTAACAAGACGTACACAGTAAATGATAGGGTTCAGAAGAGTGTCATAGAAGAGAGAGACACAGGGGTACAAGTTCATAGTTCCCTGAAATAAGCCACACAAGTAGATAGGATGGTGAAGTAGGAGTTTCGGTTGCTTGCCTTCAACGGTCAGGACATTGAGTACAGGAGTTGGGCCAACATGTTAAAACTGCAAAAGTCACTCGTGAGACCGCTCTTGGGGGTATTTATGTACAATTCTGGTCACCCATCAATAGGAAGGATGTCATTAAACTGGAAAGATTTACAGAAAAGATCCACAAAGCTTATGCTGTGACTGGAAGACTTGATTTATACAAAGGGTGTATGGAATAAACAGAAGAGGCTGTAGAAGCAGATACCATTATAATGTTTAAAGCACATTTAGAAAGGTACATGGATAGGAAAGTACCATGGGCCACATGAAGACACATGGGACTAGCTCAGCATGCCACATCATCAGGGGTTGTGGTAATAGATAAATTAAATGAAGAATTAAATAATATCAAACTAAATTTCTGCAGTTTCCACCTTGGTCTATGTAGATAACTGGGGGGAAAGGGCCAGTTTCTGTGCTGTATAACTTTGACTCTATGAGCCGTTTTAACACAGCCATGGTTGTAATATAGAGGAAGAAATCTCTGCTGCTCCAAAGTTGCTCTCTGCCTATTTCAGGATGGCTCTAGGTGTTGCTTTTTTGCTGGAACCCTCTTCAAGATGGCTGACTGCAGTATAATGGCTATCTCAGGCAACCAGCTGCACACTTAGAAATAATTCAACACCTGATGAGGCCCCATTCCTGTTACTGTCTTTTAGTTTAGAGATACAGCACACAAACAGGACATTTGGCCCAACGTGTCTGTGCCGGCCAACGATTCCCGCACGTTAACACTATCCTACATGCACTAGGGACAATTTACATTTATAGAAAGCCAATCAACCTACAAACCTGTACATCTTTGGAGCGTGGGAGGAAACTGAAGATCTCAGAGAAAACTCATGCGGTCATGAGGAGAACATGCAAGGTCCATACAGACAGCACCCATAGAAGGGATCGAACCCGGGTCTCCAATGTAAGACAGCAACTCTACCACTGTGCCACCATGCTGCCCCTGTCTCTGAATGTTTGTGAACATAAAACAGTTAAACACAGATCATACGCACACCTACACCACAAAGACACACTGCACACACACATACGCGGAGTAATAATTTGAAAAAGACAAAACTAACAACAACAAAAAAACGAAATAAACTGCACTCTATAAAGTATATGCTATCCTGGACTTCATAATAGAAACATTAATAAAATTCAAAAATAAGAGGCTTTGTTGATTTTTTAATAAACACTCTACTTGGTTCCAGTGGCGAATTCCATTCAGATCACCTGATTTCAATAATTTCAGAAGGATATGAAGATACTGGTGAGGGTAAAAACCGAAATTACTAAATAGTTTCCAGGGACTAGTGATGACAACTACAAGGTTAGACAGAATTTGATGTCTTTGGAGCAAAGACAATTGAGTTGAGATTTGATAGAAGTTTTCAAGATCATGATGCATTTAGATAGAGAGAATCTGTTTCCATTATTGCATAGTTCAAGGTCTAGGAGACACGAGTACTTACTAATTTAATCTGATGTACAAAGAAGCAGGTGGTACGAGAGGAAAACAGTTCTGCAAAGTGCAAGGCTATGATCTTTGGATCAATGCCTATAAGGGTTGTGGATAGAGTTAATCAAGACATTCCTCAAGTTAATCAAGAGAAAATAATTGCACTGAGCTAAAAGGGCGAAATGGGGAAATAAATGAGACTGGTCTACAAAAAGCTGACAAGGACACTAGTTGTTCTTGTGGCACAATGCTTCTGTGACTCTATGGAGTTTTTTGGATAATTTTCCAAAGCTACTTTTCTGAAGAATGCTTTTGACACAGTTGCTCTAAGTAGCAGTCTTGAGGCAGCAGCATTTAATGACAGGTTTGTCTGTAATTTCTTCAGCCAGCATCTAAGACCTGTTGATCTTCGCGAGCAATTCCCAGGGAAACCTGCGCACCCTCATCTAAAAGTCTCAAACTCCTGTTAAGATCGCTTTTAATGATTGAGTGCAGTGCTGGAATTGACAACAAGCCTCTCCTTAGGGGGTTGCCTCATGGAGCTTGGTGCACTTGCATTAGAGTTGGAAATTGGCATTCCTATCATTATTTTTATTGCATTTAAATACCCCTTCCCCATTTACATGTAACCTCCAATTCAAGGGATTAAAGTTCACCTACTGTTGCAAAAGTTAAAATGCAATAATTAGGGAATGTTTTCAAGTTAGTGTCAATTTATTTCACTCAAAAAGCAAAAATGCAATAATATTATTGTCATTAGACTTTTTTTACCTTCCATCACAGTGAGGAGGTGCCTGGAGAAGAATCACTGTGATGGATGTTTGTGTTAAATTGTGTTAATTGTGTGTTTTGTTGCTTTTTTTTACTGTTATGACTGCATGGTAATGAAATTTAGTTCAAACTTGCTTTTGAATGACAAATAAAGAAATTCAATTCAATTCAATTCTATTCAAATTCAATTGAGTAACATTTAGCTGATACTGTTTTGTACAGTTTTTTTTAAATTTTGCATATGGTTCTTATAATTTTGGAACATTGGCAAAATTGATAAAAGTGTAAGTTATATTCACCTAGTTTGATCTGTTTCATGTTGGAAAAATGTGAAACCTAGTTAAAATCAACTGTCATGAGAATAACTTACACTTAAGATCTGATAAGTAAGGCTTGAATTAAACACCATTACTTGCCACTGTTAAAACGGCACTAACTTCATGAGAATAAAAATTGTGTCAAAACACTTATTTTTGAAAGGAAAGGAATAGAATGTGCTGTCTATTGCTTCCAGAGGCATAATGGGGAATGGATATGTTTTGTGATAAGACACGTTTGTATAATTTGTTTCCATATTGTCATAGACCCATTAAGATCATTTCTCGGTCATGTCTTATTTAAGATGTAAAAAGTTGGATTATAATTTTTGTTGTGAATAATTTAATTCTAACCTCTGTTTTTCTTTGCTATTCCATGATAACATCAGATATATCAGTTTGAATGTAGAGCTTGCAAGATAGAAATCAAGTTTATAATTGTTAACACATGCCAAAAAATGTGTTGGCTGTTGAATCACTAATGTTTGGGTCATTGAATGTATGAATTAAAAAAACAATACACTTTTATCTTGCTTTTTTTTTCATTTCTGTTGCTACTCTGTGCTCAATAATCCACTACAATAGCTCATTGGTAAATTATGTGTTTGGTAGCTCAGAGGATTGGGCTAATCCAAGAAATGTGAGTTCAGATACCAACAAAAATAGACACAAAATACTGGAATAACTCAGCAGGTCAGGCAGCATTTCTGAAGAAAAGGATTCGGTGATGTTTCGGGTTGAAACCCTTCTTCCTATATCACCTTCCTACTCAGATACCACCAAGACAGCTGTGCAATTTAATGTGCTGTGTAATGGACATGTAAGATTGGTTCAGTGATACATTCAGAGTACAACATCTGTTCTCCTTAGCTAGTCTGGTCTATATGTAGCTCCAGATCCATCAACATAACTGCCCTATGTAATTGCCTAGCAAACCATCCAGTTGTTTCATAAGTACATTGTGAAATAAAAATAAAGAAAATCAATCCAAACATCCTGTATTATGCGCAGAACAAAACAAAGTTACTCCCACTGCTCTTCATCCCCCTCTTTGCATTGTTTATTAAAAGGAAAGCAAGTGAAATCATGCTTAGAATAGTCAGATATTGTGGGAACAAATACATGAAAGGGGCGTGAGGTTCAATCGAGATGAACTGATGCAAGGGGCAGGAAAGGATACTTATTGATGTGAAAATGTCAAATATGATACCAAGTTGGGGAGGAGTCTATTTCAGTTTCAGCTGGTTGCTGGAACTGTGACATATAATATATCACATGGCATATAATATATCACATCCTGAAAACAGAAGACATAAGGGCCTGTCCCACTCACGCGACCTTTACGCAACTGTCATCGACCTTCAAGCTCAGGGGCACTCGACTGAAAAACCGCGAGCTGGATGGACTGTCAGCGATGAAACTGCGAGCTGGATGGACCATCAGCACCCACACACACACACAAACACATTGCAAAGGCAGGGGCTAGGGAAAGTGGGGGAGCGCTGTCTGAAATTCATAAGGTGATACCCGCGATGAACAGGAAGGTAAAAGATGGCTTGCACAGTGTACGGTAAGTCCTTTAAAAGAGGGGGGATGGAGGGAGGGGAGAAGGGGGGAGAGGGGGGAGCAGGGGTGAGAAGGGGAGAGAAGGGGGGCAGGGGAGAGAAGAGGGGTGGGGGGGGGTAAGAGTGGAGACACTTTTCAGAAGCCAGACAACTTTTAATAAAACATTTAACATTACCAGTCAGTTTTCCTTGGTTCTGAAAACTCATGCTTACGTTTTTTTCCCCCAATGAGCCAACAATGCCCGGTCAGCAAAGGAGATTGCTACGGCTACCTCGACTACCTATAACTACATGGCGACCCCAATAACACCGCATTAAGTAACTAAGTAAGTAAGTAAGTTTATTGGCCAAGTATTCACATACAAGGAATTTGCCTTGGTGCTCCGCCCACGAGTAACAACATGACATACAGTGACAGTTACGAATGACTCAGAAAACACTAAACATTAATAATAATAAAACATTAATGGCAAAACACCATTGATCAAGCATGTGAACCAACAAAATACCAGATCAAAGGAAGGCTACAGATTTTTGGCTGTTGAGTAGAGCAACTACTCATGGATAAAAACTGTTTTTGTGTCTGGCTGTGGCAGCTTTGACAGTCCGGAGTTGCCTTCCAGAGGGAAGTGATTCAAAGAGTTTGTGGCCAGGGTGAGAGGGGTCAGAGATGATCTTGCCCACTCGCTTCCTGGCCCGTGCAGTGTACAGTTCATCAATGGAGGGAAGGTTGCAGCCAATAATCTTCTCTGCTGATCGGACGATTCGCTGCAGCCTCCAGGTGTCGTGCTTGGTGGCTGAGCCAAACCAGACCATGATGGAGAAGGTGAGAACAGACTCTACGATGGCCGTGTAGAATTGGACCATCATTGCCTGTGGCAGATTGTGCTTCCTCAGCTGCCACAGTACATCCTCTGTTGTGCCTTTTTGACTGTGGAGTCGATGGTAGCCCCCCCCCACTTAAGGTCCTTGGAGATGATGGTTCCCAGGAACTTAAAAGACTCCACAGATGTGACTGTGGTGTTGTTGATGGTGAGTGGGGTGAGGGGAGGGGGAGCTCTCCTAAAGTCTACAATCAATTCCACTGTCTTAAGAGCATTGAGCTCTAGGTTGTTGCTACGGCACCAGGACGCCAGCTGTGACACTTCCTGTCTGTAGGCAGATTCCTCCCCATCCTGGATCAGTCCAATCAAGGTTGTGTCGTCCGCAAGCTTGAGAAGCTTGACAGAGGCATCTGTGGAGGTGCAATCGTTGGTGAAGAGAGAACAGAGGAGAGAGGAGAGTACGCAGCCTTGCAGTGCTCCTATGCTGAGTGTTTGCGGGTCCGAGATGTGCTTTCCCAGCCTCACATGCTGCTTCCTGTGTGTCAGGAAGTTGGTGATCCACTAACAGAGGGGTTACGAGTTCAAAAGAACCATGCCGACCAATTTTTACCCACGGACAATTTTTCAACATACTAAAATATTGTCTGCGACCAAACTGAGGCATACGAGTATGCGGGAACGTCTCTCGAACATGAAGGGGAATTACAGTGACCTCCTAGGACCACACGTCGACCATGCCGCGAGTTTGTGGTGAGCGCAAACTCTTCTAAACTCACAAATTAGGCCCCCACAGTGGGACCGGCCCTTAACACCGACCAATTGGAATAATTAAAATTCAATGGAATAGAAGATCAAATATCTTCTACTTTATTTGAGTTTAGGTCCTACTGCGATTGTACAGGGCCCTGGTGAGACTGCACCTGCAGTATTTTGTCAATTTTGGTCTCCTAATTTGAGGAAGGACGTTATTGCTATTGAGGGAGTGCAGCGCAAGTTCACCAGGTTAATTCCCGGGATGGCGGGACTGACATATGATGAAAGAATGGGTCGACTGGGCTTGTATTCACTGGAATTCAAAGGTTTCAAAGTTATTTTATTGTCACATGTACTAATTAAGGTACAGTGATATGCGAATTACCATACAGCCATACGGAAAAAAAAGCAACAAGGCATACAACTACATAAATGTTAACATAAACATCCACCACAGCGGATTCCCCACATTCCTCACTGTGACCGAAGGCAAAAAAGTCCAATGTACCTCCTCTTTATTTTCCCGTGGTCGGGGCAGTCCAACCATTAATCAGGGCAATCGAAGCTCCTGCAGCCGACGGTTGAAGCCCCCGTGTTGGGGCGATCGAAGCTCCCGCGTACGGGTGATCGAAACTCCCGCGTTGGGGCGGTCGGAACTCCCGCGGCTTGGAGTTCCCGAAGTCTGACTAGAGACCATGGGCTCCGTGATGTTAAGTCTGTAAGCACCCACTGTTGGAGCTCCGAGGTCGATCCCTGGCAAAGGGATCGCAGGCTCCGAGATTTTAAAGTCCCGTATGCACCCGCGGAGGAGCTCTCAAAATCGGTCTCCAGCAAAGGCCGCCAACTCCTCGATGTTGGGCTACAAT
The DNA here is from genome assembly GCA_035221665.1 of Okamejei kenojei. NCBI lineage: Eukaryota > Metazoa > Chordata > Chondrichthyes > Rajiformes > Rajidae > Okamejei > Okamejei kenojei. Next base: position 9,504,676 of record CM069133.1, read on the forward strand.
GCGGATGGAAATACGATGTGGAAAAAGATTGCATCTCCGCCAAGGTAAGAGATTTGAAAAAGTACCCCCCACATAAAACAAGCTAAAGAACATTAGAAGGATGAGAGGGGATCTTATAGACACTTATAAAATTCTTAAAGGATTGGACAGGCTAGATGCAGGAAAAATGTTCCTGAAGTTGGGGGAATCCAGAACCTGGGGTAACAGTTTAAGAATAAGGGGTAGGCCATTTAAGACTGAGGTGAGGAAAAACTTCTTCACCTAGGAACGGGGTATTGAGTTTAGATGATCAGCCATGATCATATTGAATGGTGCTGCTGGCTCGAAGGGCTGAATGCCCTCTTTTTCTATGTTTCTATGTTTCTATCAATATCTAAATACATGGTTAACATTTTACAAAATGATAAACTGGACATTCACTCTCTCACTCTCACACAAGCACACGCACGCACAAACACATGCATGCACAGTTAATAACTAAAATATTATCTCTTCAGTCTTGTTGTTAACCCATCCAATTTGGGCAATATTTTTGGCTGGCAATATATTAATGCAAGTGCTGAAGATAATTGTGTCCAGTTTCATGCAAAACTGCTGCATTCCAGCACATTTTATCCAACATTTGCACACATTTAGCTTCTCCTCGCATTTGAGCCACTCAGACCTGGGTCATCTAAGGGAACAGAAACAATGGGAAAAAGTTTTTGCCATCCAGTGAGCTTTGCCATGCAGCCATTTTAAGAGAATGGCAAATTATTTGGAAAATGATAACACAAATTAATTTCAGCCATCTGACAGAATATTTTCACCCAACGAAAAGAAAGAACATTTAAGGGTCACACTAAGCCTAATGTGACAATGTGTAGTTAAGATTATAACTGCAGCATGTTACTGGGAGAAACCAGTATATGTGATTAATTGGCTTTTGGAACTTTACAAACAATAACTTTCATATTCAATTATCTATTTTGTGTGACTTGAGAAAGGCAAAAAACAACCTCCCTGTCCCAGCCTCAGGTACATGTCTCGAGGCTCAGTGTGAGCTGCAGATAGATCACATGATGCTTGGGAGTCCCATACAATGGAAATGAATATGGAAACTTATGCAAAAGTCACCATTGGGAAGATGTGCTTGGAAGAACTGTAGAGTAAAGCAGATTTAATCTAATAGGAACATATGCAGTGACAAATATTTTTGGTCTCATTAGATATCAATGGCTTATATCTCAGAGCCTTTTTTTCTTAGTTTAGTTTAGATAAATAGCTTGGAAACAGGCCCTTCAGCCCACACTGGCCACCATTCACCCATTCACACCAGTTCTATTTTATCTGATATTTGCATACTGATACTAAGTTCAAAAGGCACAGCTAAGCTGCAGAAGCTAAGATTGGCGACATTTTTCTTTGGAAGCCGAGTTGCTGAATCAGTGATAGATCCTTCACATTCCTGTATTTATTGAAGGCTTTGGATTGTGTCTGGGAGCATTACTGTTCCATATTATAGTTCACATGCTCTGCACCGTTGCCTTTGTTTTACTCATAAAGCACACTTCTACCAAGCCGAATGTTAATTATTGGCCTGACTTGTAGTCTACACCCCAAACTATTTTGCTTCAATTTGTAATTTGTGGTGAAATTGCATAATGATTTTTTTTTTAAATGCTTCTCAATATGCTTGCTTCCAGCTGAAACTCAGATTGAAAGTCCAGATCTTTTCCTATCCGTTGTAAAACTGAAAGCTACTGTAATTTATTTCTAATCGAGTGAGGATCCTGTCCAAATTCAATTTGGTATTTAAACAAAAAGAGTCATTTAAAATTAGAACGTTTTCCACAAATACATTGTAAAAATCACAGCAAGTACAGCTACTTTGCAGTGAATTTTCCTCTCAGTGGGGATTACTTCCTGTAATAACCACCATGTCGATTACTATTGGCAGTAAGCATCACCTTTCTCTTTCTCCAGTAGCGCAGCTTTCAGCAACAGCAGAGAGGGATGCTGAAGTGTTTCCCCAGAAGCTCTTGCCAGTCTACTTTCAAAGATACAGATAAAATTAACGATCACAGATCTCAACAAAATGTATGGAATGCAGGAAACATATAGAAGGCCAGTTAGCATCTGAAGGCAAATGATAGACTTTAGCTCCGATCTACCTCTTTGATCGCACGCTGCCTTGGCACGCTGCGTCACACCCTAGCCACTCCCTCTTCTCCCCCTCCATCAGGCAAAAGGTATGGAAGTGTGAAAACGCACACCAGATTCAGGGACAGTTTCCTCCCACTTCTTATTGGGCAACTGAATCATTCTACCACAACCAGAGAGCAGTGCTGAGCTACTCTCTACCTCTTTGATGACCTTCACACTATCCTTGATCGGACTTTGGTAGACACAAAATGCTGGAGTAACTCAGCGGGACAGGCAGCATCTCTGGAGAGAAGGAATGGGTGACGTTTCGGGTCGAGACCCTTCTTGCACACTCCCCCAAGATGCATTTACTCTTTATATCCAATTATTTCTGAAACACAATCTCTAACATTTTGTGAACAAGCACCAAAACCAAATTGTGCCCAGCAAAATCTCAGACAAGAAATGAGATTAGTGACAAATTAATTTAATTTAATAATGTTATGTGAGTGTTGGCATTAAGCAAGACATTGGGGAAGTCTTCCTGTTTGTCTACAAATAATGTCATGAACATGTTTTACACCGACTAATCAGGGAAATCAGGACTTTTAAAAATATCTGATGTGAAAGCTGGCATCTCCATCTGGGTAGAAATCTCTCAGTGCATGAAAAATATATTTGAGAGAGAAAAATAATAAACTCTTTGATCATTAATTCCAAGGCATATTTTAACAATGTCAGAAAGCCTTTAACCTCGCTAATTCACAAAACACTTGAGGATTATTTTAATTGTGTGACTCTCATTCACAAATATGACCATAAAAACCTTGGTTTGCATGCTGATAGAGGACAATTTATGTGCTGGATTGTTGGAAACCCTGACTTTTGCATAACAAGTATTCTCTGTCTCTCTCTGGGTTTAGAGGAAATAATGTTACCATATAAAACATTTTAGGAGAATTCCCCCATGTGTTCTGGTCAATATCTAAATCTTAATTTAGATTAAGGCAGCCAGGCCAGTCATGGTGGCGCAGTGGAAGAGTGCAGGTGCTGTCGGTAGGGAGTTTGTACGTTCTCCGCGTGACTTGCATGGGTTTTCTCCGAGATCTTCGGTTTCCTCCGACACTCCAAAGACGTACAGGATTGTAAGTTAATTGGCTTGGTGAATGTAAAAATTGTCCCGAGTGTGTAGGGTAGTGTTAATGTGCGGGGATCGCAGGTCGGCGCGGACCCAGCGGGCTGAAGGGCCCGTTTCCGTGCTGTATCTCTAAACTAAACTAAATTAAACTTAATCTTAATCTTAATAGAGGGGGGCATGGTGGCACATCAGTCGAGTTGCTGCCTTACAGTGCTTTCAGCACCGGAGACCCAGTTTGATCCTGACTATAGGTGCTGTCTCCCCATGACCACATGGGTTTTCTCTGAGTTCTTCGGTTTCCTCCCATACTCCAAAGGTGTACAGGTCTGTAGGTTAATTGGTTTGGTTAATGTAAAAATTGTCCTTAGTGTGTAAGATAGTGTTAATGTGCGGGGATCGCTGGTCAGCGCGGACCCAGTGGGCCGAAGGGCCTATTTCAGCACTGCATCTCTAAACTAAACTAAACTAAATTTAAACAACATCATAAAAAAAATTAACCATTAATTTTTGTTATTGGAAAATTGCTATGTATAAAATAGTTACCACTCCAAACAAACCATCATAATAAGAAAAGTTAGTAGCAGGAGCCGATTACCTTTTATTTTATTAACATTTTATTTTAAACTCAACTTTGCACTCATATTAACCAGTGAAAATCTTTCGCCTCTTCATTAGTTTTAGTTTAGTTTAGTTTAGAGATACAGGGTGGAAACAGGCCTTTCGGCCCATCGAGTCAGTGCCGACCAGCGATCCACGTACCCCAGCAGTATCCTACACACTAGGGACAATTGACAATCTTTTCAGAAGTCATTTAACCTGCACATATGTATGTCCTTGGAATGTGGGAGGAAACCGGAGCTCCCAAAGAAAACCCACATGGTCACGGGAAGAACATACGAACTCCGTACAGGCAGCATCTGCAGTCAGGATCAAACCCAGGTCTCTGGCGCTGTAAGCCAGCTACTCTACCACTGCACCACCACCTCTGCCCTAGAAATATTTAAAAAACTCGCCATCTTCTGTTTTATGGTCGGTTTGCATTCTATTCTGCTAATTGATCAATGACATTCCAGTTCTGCTTGTGGATCCCAATGGCTCCAACCCTAATTTCTTTCATTTGTATAATTGTAGAATGTTTTCGTATTCCCTTATAACTTACAAAATACATTTTGTGGTTTGCTCTTGGTGTCAATTGATTTGATTTATCCCCAAATATTCTGTACATCTTTTTGTCAATTTATATTTTGCCCAACCTTCCTGAACATATTAGTAGAACAGTAAGCGAAGGTGGAGGAGAATAAATAAGCAGGGCTCTCCATTTAGTTGCTATTTAAGGCTGATGCTTGAAAATGCTTACATGTGCAAGCCAGGATCAGGCTGACTGTGATGCCCTATGGTTTGGCACCCTTCTAATCTGTAAGTTCATGAATTAGACTTGCATAATGTCCACTTATTTTTTTTCCCCTTAAAGATTCCAGAATCCACGGCATCATTGCGCAACCGTCAACATTCTTGGTTGGCACGGGCGGCACAGCAGTAGAGTTGCTGCCTTACGGCATCAGAGATTCAAGTTCAATCCTGACTACGGGTGCTGTCTGCACGGAGTTTGTACGTTCTCCCCGTGACCTGCATGGGATCTCCAGTTTCCTCCCACACTCCAAAGACTTTCAGGATTGAAGGTTAATTGACTTGGTAAAATTGTAAAATTGTGCCTAGTGTGTGTAGGATAGTGTGAATGTGCGGGGATTGTTGGTCAGCACAGATTCAGTGGGCCGAAGGGCTAGTTAATGCATTGTATCTCAAAACTAAACTAAACTAAACTAAGTAGTAAACACCGGCAAGAAAGGTCTACTGTTCAGAAAATGCCCTTAGGTATTGAAATTATGTTCATACTGCAGCCACAGTTAATGGACTATAAACGTTTAGCAAAATAACTATTGCAAATTTTGCAGTTAATTAGCTGCATTGCCATGTAAGAATCAGCTTTTTATATAATGTTACAATAACTGTGCTTGTGCTATAGCAGTTCATTAACATATTTTTTAAAAAGCTTTAAATTATGTTTAGCCAATAATGAATAAGAGTTTTGTCGAGGTTATTTGGTGTGCCAAAAGGTTCTTTAATATGTCAACACCTAGATAAATGTATTCAGTACTGTACTACAGTGACCTTTAGCCATGTGCAAGTGAGAGATTTAGTCTGTTAAAAACAGATTCATTTTCATAATTTTTCCTATTTTGCAGCATCGAATCATTCAGAGAGAAATGTCACGTTACTGCTAATTTCTACACCTAAAAGTAAAACTGACTAGCATTTTTTTCTTTGTGGCATCAGGATCTGCAAATGAACCATTTTCACAATTTAGAGTGTAGGAAGGAACTGCAGATGCTGGTTCAAAACCAAAAATAGACACAAAAGCTGTAGTAACTCAGCGAGACAGGCAGCATCTCTGGAGAAAAGGTGATGTTTTGGATCAAGTCTGAAAAAAGGCTCTCAATCCGAAACGTCACCCATTCCTTCTCTCCAGAGATGCTGCCTGTCCTGCTGAGTTACTCCAGCTTTTTGTGTCTATTTAGAGTGTTCTGTATTCGAAGATTATAAAATCTGGTTGAGTTACATTTAGCCGTTCCTTTGCTAGAGTTGTAAGAATATACTTAGTGCATTTTTTATTTTTCTAATTAATATTTTAATAGGTTGTTAGTTATTAATTCCTGAAATTGATTTTTAGTGCTCTGATTAATCGATCAAACCATTTTGATACAGTTAGCCAAACACATTCATAACGTCTTAGATAATTGAACCAAAGTGAAATTCTTTTCATCAAACTAGTTATTAGATCTTACAAAAATTGTCAATTCAAGCTTTAAGTTCTTTGTTTAGGTTGGGTCTACCTCTTCTTTTCAGCAGCTTAGTGCAAAGTTTTGTGAAGATGCCACATAAATAATGGTATCAGGTAAAAGAATAGCTAGGTTAAGTTACTAGACTAATACTCAGACGCCTAAACTATTTGTCTCAGACCCATGCTCACTGGGAATTCAAATGTAATTAATTATGTATGTTAAGAATAAAAAGTCAGCATAAGTAAGGGTGGCCTTAAAACTAATGGAATGTTTGAAAACATACCTGGTTTACTAATAATTTTCAGAGTGTGAAATAAACATAAAAACTTAGACTAAAGTGACTAAACATAGAATCTTAGAAAATAGGTGCAGGAATAGGCCATTCGGCCCTTCGAGCCAGAACGGCCATTCAATATGATCATGGCTGATAATTCAGAATCAGTGCCTTGTTCCTGCTTTCTCCCCATATCCCTTGATTCCATTAGCCCAAAGAGCTATATCTAACTCTCTTGAATACATCCAGTGCATCGGCCTCCACTGCCTTCTGTGGCAGAGAATCCCACAGATTCACAACTCTATGGGTGAAAAGGTTTTCCCTCATCTCAATCCTAAATGGCCTACCCCTTATTCTTAAACTGTGACCCCTGGTCCTGGAACCCCCCCCCCCCCAACATGGGGAGCATTTTCCCCGCATCTAACCAGTCCAATCCCTTAAGAATATTATATGTTTCTATAAGACCCCATCTCATCCTTCTAAATTCCAGTGAATATAAACCCAGTTGATCCATTCTAAGATCGAGCCTTAAGGGCAATTGGACAGGTACATGGATAGGAAAGGTTTAGAGGGATATGGATCAGGCATGGACAAATGGGACTAGCTTGGATGGGACATTTTGGTCTGCATGGATGAGTTGGGCCAAACGGCTTGTGCCTATGCTGTGTGACTCTGTGACTCTGTGATACTATGGTTCCATATGTGAACACCAAACTGAATAATGTGATTGACTCTCAGCTATCTTTGAAAACACATACCTTGCCACGCAGTTCAGGAATAACAATGATGGACAAGAAATGCCGCTAAGCCAGTGAAACATCTAGAATTTAATTTAGATTGTGATAGCTTTTGTTGGGTCAGCTTTAGAAATCCATTATTTCAGCCAACAACATTTCTAACACTCTTTGGTATGTTGTTTTTCAGATATATATTGGGTAATGTAAATGTATTTATTTTCTCAGTGAATGAATGAATGAATGAAAACATTATTGTCACAGGTGACATGTCACAGTGAAATTCTTTGCGTGCAAACCTTGCCAAGACATTCAATAGTTGCCCATGAAGGGCGCTTACAAAGTTACAAATCCCCCCCCCCCCCCACCCCTGCACACATTCCCCCATTTGTTCTTCCCCCATCCCCCGTCCTTCACAGAGGTTCCCCCATGCTGTGTCCCCATTGTCCATTGCTCTACCCCCCTCTTGGAGGTCCCCCCACGCCGGGTCCTCCTTCATTCCTTCCCTTGGCAGCAACATCCTTATACCACGTGTCCTTCTCGTCCGTCAGTCAGCGCCATCATTGGCAGCCGCCCCGACCTCTCCACAACGCTGCCGGGTCCTCTCCTTGTTTATATGGAATTTTATGTCATGTGTAAGTTGGAAGAGTGAACAATCCAAACGTCTTGTTCAACTGTGTGAATGTCATTTGATTCAACTCTTCAATCACAGTTTGTGTTGCTGTATACTTAATCTATTAGATGCATTCACCTATTTTACTTTCATGTATCTTCCTCTCCCATAGCTTCTACCAAGTAGGACAATGTCATAGGAACAAGTAACTCTCCAGATCATGCATCATCTTGATTTGGGATATGGCACTAGTCCTCCAGTAATTTGACACCAGTATCCTGAAACTACCCCCGCACAGCTTGAGAGCACAGTTAGCACCAGTCGAAAGACAGATCTCGTCCCGAAACATCCCCCATTCCTTCACTCCAGAGATGCTGCTTGTCCCGCTGAGTTACTCCAGATTTTTGTGTTAGCACAAGGATTTAGCTATTCAAGAAGGCCCATCACCTCTCTCTCAAAGCAAAAAAGAACAGTCAATAAATATGGACATATGTGCAGATTACAGCATGCATCGGTGAAGTCACTCCAACTGCTGGCCAATTGACTGAATCAGGAACCAGAAACTTATTTTCAGCAGTAGCATTAGGGTGGCACGGTGGTGCAGTGGTAGAGTTGCTGCCTTTACAGTGCTTGCAGCGCCAGAGATCCGGGTTCAATCCCAACTACAGGTGCTATCTGTTCGGAGTTTGTGCGTTATCCCCGTTTTCTCCGAGATCTTCGGTTTCCTCCGAGATCTTCGGTTTCCTCCCACACTCCAAAAACGTACAGGTTTGTAAGTTAATTGGCTTGGTATAATTGTAAGTTGTCCCGAGTGTGTAGGATAGTGTTAATGTGCGGGGATCGCTGGCCGGTGCTGGTTGAAGGCCCTGTTTCCACGCTGTTTCTCTAAGCAAACCTAAACTAATTTCCTCTGAAATCCTGATGCTTACGTGAAACCTATTGCCATGGTGCTGACCAGATGAAGTATGGCTGCAGACTGGTGTCATATGCCGGGGAAATAAAGAGAAAATCTCACTGCCCATGACCCTTCCCGGCCTCTGTCTCTGTGTCCTCCGCAGAACATTTTCATCCCTGAAAGTCTGCATATGTAGCAAACTTAATTGTCATGAACATATGTTTGCTGCAACCATCTAGTGTTCTTCTCCCTGGGCCAATCTTGGCAAGTCCAAAAGATCAAATAACACGAAGACAGACACAAAAAGCTGGATCAACTTTGTGATTGTGTTAGGGAACTGTCAATAAATGTATTATAGAAACAAAGAAAATAGGTGCAGGAGGAGGCCATTCGGCCCTTCGAGCCAGGACCGCCATTCATTGGGATCATAGCTGATCGTCCGCTATCAATAACCCGTGCCTGCTTTCTCCCCATATCCCTTGACTCCACTAGCCCCTAGAGCTCTATCCAACTCTCTATTAAATCCATCCAATGATTTGGCCTCCACTGCCCTCTGTGGCAGGGAATTCCATAAATTCACAGCTCTCTGGGTAAAAAAGTTTTTTCTCATTTCTGTCTTAAATGACCTCCCCATTATTCTAAGACTGTGGCCCCTGGTTCTGGACTCGCCCAACATTGGGAACATTTTTCCTGCATCTAGCTTGTCCAGTCATTTTATAATTTTATATGTTTCTATAAGATATCCCCTCATCCTTCTAAACTCCAGTAAATACAAGCCTAATCTTTTCAATCTTTCCTCATATGACAGTCCCGCCATCCCAGGGATCAATCTCGTGAACCTGTGCTGCACTGCATCAATCACAAGGATGTCCTTCCTCAATTTAGGAGACCAAAACTGTACACAAATCTCCAGATGTGGTCTCACCAGTGCCCTATACAACTGCAGAAGAAACTCTTTACTCATATACTGTAATCCTCTTGTTATGAAGTTCAACATTCCATTAGCTTTCTTCACTGCCCGCTGTACCTGCACGCCATCTTTCAGTGACCGGTGTACAAGGACATCTAGGTCTCGCTGTACCTCCCCCTTACCTAACCTAACCCCATTGAGATAATAATCTGCCCCCTTGTTTTTGCCACCGAAGTGGATAACCTCACATTTATCTATATCCCGGGACCCAATAATAAGAGGTGTCGCTTCAACCCTAGCAACAGGGAGGAAATGGACTCCAGCAGCGGTGATACTGAACGCAAAAACCGCCTTCCAACACCGGGACATAGTGGGCCATGTCCAACAAGCCGAGGGGGCTTTGGCCTGGGAGCAATGAAACCTACCTGGCAAAAGGCTACTCCAGCTGAACATTGGCACCTGGTGGTGGAGGAGGTGCGCCACCTTGAAGAAGCAGCCAGGTGTGCCAAAGCCATATCCCAAGCCAAACAAGGCCGCTGGATGACGTGGGATGGCATTGAGAGGAGGAAGATCACATGGAGAGAGCTGTGGACCATGGAGTCAAATAAGTTGAGCTTCATTATCAGAGCCACATATGACGTCCTTCCCTCTCCCACAAATCTAAACCTTTGGCTGGGAGAGGATCCAGCCTGCCCCCTGTGTGCAGTTCCAGCAAACCTCAAGCACATCCTGGTCGGTTGTAAGACCAGCCTAACACAAGGCAGATACATCTGGTGACACAACCAGCTGCTGAGGTGTTTAGCAGCTGAACTCGAGTGCAAGAGAGTAACCACCAACGCCATGCCTCTCAATGCCCAGATAACATTCCCGCAAATACCATCCTTCATCCGGGAAGGAGAGAAACGGAGGACTAACCCCTCGCCTCTCAACTCATGCCCGCTGAACGCAGCCAGGGACTGGGAAATGCGTGTTGACCTAGACCAGAGGCTTTTGTTCCCAGTTGAAATCGCAGTTACCAACCTGCGACCAGACCTCGTTCTCTAGTCCATCTCCTGTTGCCGTGTTTTCCTCATTGAGTTGAGGGTCGCATGGGAGGAGGCTGTGGACGATGCTTATGAAAGGAAACAGCTTCGATATTCAAACCTTGCGGCAGAGGCAGAGGAGAGAGGTTGGAGCGTAAGGGTGTGTCCAGTGGAGGTGGGGTGCAGGGGCTTTGAAGCCAGTTCCACCGCAAGGCTCCTGAGAGAAGTAGGAGTCAAAGGGCAGGCACAAAGGAGGGTAATAAAAGAACTTGCCAATGCCGCCGAACGGAGCAGCCACTGGTTGTGGCTGAAGAGCAAAGATGCTGTCTGGGCTGCCATGTGACCATCCAGAGGCTAGAAATAAGACACACACCCAGGTCTGATCAACCTGTGGTGGGCCTGCCTCGACTGAGGGTGTCTTGTGATAAAAGGCCGAAACACCCAGTGACGTTGAGGTTCACAACTGAAGATGTGTCTGATTGTTAGCAAAATTCACCTGGCGGTCATACCCAAGAATGTCAATTGTAGTGAAATCTTAGGGATCGTAACATCCAGTCCTACTAATCAATCCAATACTGCATCGCCCACGCATCTGCCCACTCACTCAGCCTGTCCAGGTCCCCCTGCAAACTCCTAACATCCTCTTCACAGTTCACACTGCCACCCAGCTTTGTGTCATCCGCAAACTTGCTAGTGTTGCTCCTAATTCCCTCTTCCAAATCATTAATATATATGGTAAACAGTTGCGGCCCCAACACCGAGCCTTGCGGCACTCCACTCGCCACTGCCTGCCATTGTGAAAAGGACCCGTTCACTCCTACTCTTTGCTTCCGGTCTGTCAACCAATTTTCTATCCATGTGAACACCCTACCCCCAATACTATGTGCTCTAATTTTAGTCACCAGTCTCCCGTGCGGGACCTTATCAAAGGCTTTCTGAAAGTCTAGATAAACTACATCCACTGGCACCCCTTCATCCATTTTACTTGTCACATCCTCAAAAAATTCCAGAAGATCGACTTCCGGTGGCGCTATGGAGGAGTAGAAGGCAACGCCAGCCACCTCCGTGAAGAAACGGGAAAAAAACGGGGAGAAAACGCTGAAAAAACCTACCTGCTGCTTCTGCTGCTTCTGTACCGGCTGCCGTGTGTGACGTCATCAGGCCTGCGACCGTAATGTCAACACAGCGCAGCCCACCACCGGAGAGATCCAGGCTCCGATTTTTTTTTTAAATGGCTGAACAGGAACAAGGCCCAACTGAAGCCTCGGCCTCAGGTAGGACACAGTCCCTTGAAGATGTGTTCAAAAAATCGAGAAAAAAATCGGAACTGGAAGAACTTTAAAAAAAAATTCTGCAAGAAATGGCAGAATTGAAGAAAGATCCAGGCTCCGATTTTTTTTTTAAATGGCTGAACAGGAACAAGGCCCAACTGAAGCCTCGGCCTCAGGTAGGACACAGTCCCTTGAAGATGTGTTCAAAAAAATCGAGAAAAAAATCGGAACTGGAAGAACTTAAAAAAAAAATTCTGCAAGAAATGGCAGAATTGAAGAAAGAAATGAAATCTGAATTAAAGGTGGAATTGGAAAAAATGAACTTTATGGAAGAAATGAAGAAAATAAAGATTGAGATGAAGGAGTTAAAATCTGAAATTAATCTCTCGGTCCGAAAGGAAATTACTGAAGTTGTGACCGAAAAATTTGCAAGTATAATGGAAGAGCTGCATGAAAAAATTGAAAAAAAGGTGGAAAAAGAAATGGAACCAGTGCTGGAAGAAATTGTGTTACAATCAACAACCATAAAAGAACTTGAGGAAACAGTCCAAACAAATACTCAGACTATGAAAACTATCGTCAAAGAAAGTCAACGACTATCTGACTTACTGGCCAAAGTTACTGATAAGTGTACTGAGTTGGAAGGACGCCAGAGAAGGCAGAATCTAAGGATCGTGGGTATTCGAGAAGGGAGAGAAAAGAATCAAGATACCCGAGAATTTACTGCAAACTTACTACAAAAGGTTCTATCTCTGGAAGAAAAACCTTTGATAGCCCGAGCACATAGAGTTATGAGACGTTATACAAAGCACGATGCTCCTCCAAGACAAATGATAGTCAAAGTCCAATATGATTATGTTTTGGAAGATATGATGAATAAAGTGGTAAAAAGCAGAAATCTTAAATATGAAGAAGACTCAATCAGTATCTACCGAGACTATCCAGCAGAGGTCTCTAAGAAACGGAATGCGTTTAATGAAACCAAAAGAATCCTGAGGCAAGTGAAGAATCTGAAGTATACTTTGAGATACCCAGCAACACTGAGAGTTACTTACAATCAGGAAGAGCATCACTTCAAAAACCCAGAAGACGCATTGAAATTTGCCCAAAGGATTAAGGACAGCGAAGAAGATTGAATGAAACCTTCATAGTTGAATTAAAGGAACAATTAAACTGTATTTTCAAGATTGGTTGAAGATTATAATAAACTATGGACTTGTTTCATCTAAAGAAGACGGAGAAGGAGACGGATGGGAGAATCGAGGAGATTTGGATTGAAGACTGTTCCATGAATACTAATATTTAGAATAGTAATACTACTAACCTAATAATTAACATATATTAACATACATAAACACATATTAAATTTATCACACTGGTATCGTTAATAATTAGAGCTAGTAATTGTTGATTATTGATTATTGATAGTTGATTATTGATTAATAATTAATAATTAATTATAACCGACTAACCTAGAATTAAGTAAATAGTAAATATAAATATATATCTTATTTTAACTTTAGACTTTTTTTTCTTTATTATATGTTTATATTATTATAATTTTCTATTAAGCACTACGTATATATATCATTATACCTGACTATGAACTTTTTATATATCATAGTTTAATATCCCCGGTTTAAATACTAATCTCATTTTTTTTGTAATATTAATTTTACTGAATCATGGAGATGGATAACATTTAACATTCAATACGGAAGTCCTTAGACTGCTAGCCATGTTAGTATGGCTAACACTAACTACACACACACTAGATGTAGTTTTTTCTTTCTTTGAGCACTTTACTAATTTCTTTATCTATCAATTTTTTACTACTATTTCTGATTATTACTATTATTACTTTACATCTGAGTGGAATCATCAATTAATACAAAGGAGATATATATATGAGAGAAAATCAAGAGTCTTGAAATTCGTCTATTCAGGGTTCAGGTGTAGGGTCTGGTATGTTGAACTGTACCATTTGCTCTAGTATACATCCTTTTAGATAAATGATGCAAGACCTACATACAAATATGGGGAATGGAGGAATAACGTTTTGTAGCTGGAATGTTAACGGTATTAACGAACCAATTAAGAGGGGTAAGGTATTAGCACATGTCGCGTTTGTCCAAAAGACACACTTGAAAAAAGAGGCAGAACATAGATTAAAAGCCAAATGGATTGAAAAAGTATATCACTCTTCTTTTACACACAAGTCTAGAGGTGTAGCAATATTAATTCGTAAAGGTACTGCATTTAAACATACTTCAATAATAACAGATAGTGACGGTAGATATATTATTGTAATAGGAGAATTATATACACAAAAAGTGATTTTTGTTAATGTATATGGCCCAAATTTTGATAGCCCGAGATTTAAAAAAAAATTATTTAATACAATCCCTGAATTATCACAACATAATCTAATAATTGGAGGAGATTTAAATTGCACACTTGACCCTTATTTGGATAGATCATCAAAACAACGAAAATTTATATCACACTCCAGTGAGTTAATAAATGCATATATAGACACTAGTAATATTAAAGATGTATGGAGATTGCAAAATCCAACAGGACGAGAATACTCATTTTACTCAGCCGTGCATAAAACTTATTCAAGAATAGATTATTTTCTGGTAGATTTAAAACTTATTCCACTTACGTATAAGTCAAAATATCATAATATTATAATTTCAGATCACGCACCCTTAACTTTTAAGATGAAAATAACGGGTAAAATTGAAAAACAAGATCAATGGAGATTTAATCCACAAATTTTAAAGGACAAAATAACTCAAGAATATATTACAAAACAGATCAAGATCTTCTTTAAATAAATGATACACCAGAAATATCATCATCCCTCTTATGGGAAACTTTTAAGGCGTATGTTCGGGGAATTATGATATCTTCTCAAGCATATTATAATAAAGAGAATCGGAAGCAACAACAGGCATTGGAAAGAGAGATTAAACAATTAGATACAGAGAATGCCATTAACCCAACTACGATAAAACATAATAAAATCTTTGCATTGAAATATAAACTAAATAAAATACAGTCAGATCAAGTTGTAAAACTATACCAATATACCAAACAAATACAGTTTGAATTCGGTGACAAACCACATAAATAATTGGCTCGTCAGTTAAGAAAACTGGAAGGAGAAAAATTAATATATAGGATCAAATCAGATAAAGGAGAATTACTAATACAAACTAAAGATATAAACGAGAGATTTTTGCAATATTATAAAAATTTATACTCAGCTAAAACAAAAGAAAATCGAATAGGAGTAGAAACATTTTTAAAAAAATGTAATCTAAATGGACTAGATTTAGAAGATAGGGAATTATTAAATGTCGAAATAACTACTAAATAAATTGAAGAAACTATTAGATCATTAAAAAATGGTAAAACTCCAGGACCAGATGGTATTGGAGCAGAATTTTATAAAATATTTTATGATATGATAGCCCCACGTTTGAAGACACTATATGAACATATTTATACACAACAGAAATTACCAGATACACTAAATGAATCTATTATAACCCTTATACCTAAATTAGATAAAAAATCTCGATGACCCAGGGTCATATAGAGCTATATCTCTTTTAAATACTGATCAAAAAATATTAACAAAAATATTAGCACAAAGACTAAACAAAGTGATTAATAAACTAATTCATTCAGATCAAACTGGATTTATACCAAAACGATACTCTTCAAATAATCTGAGAAGATTATTTAATATTATGTATTCGAAAAGAAATATTAATAAGGATTTATCAATTATCTCGTTGGATGCAGAGAAAGCTTTTGATCAGATTGAATGGTCTTACTTATTTTCGGTTATGGAATTTTTTTCAATTGGGAGAGAAGTTTATAACATGGGTTAAATTACTATATACAAGACCAACAGCTAGAATATTAATTAACCAAGTGTTAACAACTAAATTTAACTTGTTCCGAGGTTGTAGACAAGGTTGCCCTTTATCTCCACTACTGTTTGCACTTGCAATAGAACCATTAGCAAAATCTGTGAGATCAAACCCTGAAATATATGGGTATGAAACTACGGAAACTGAAAATTTGTACGCAGATGATGTATTACTTTATATCACAAAACCAGAAATTAGTCTTCCTAACTTGTTAGATTTAATAACTCAATTTGGATCGTTTTCAGGATAGAGCTAATTGGTATAAAAGTGAACTTATGCCAATAATGGGAAATAATTTACATATATTACAACAATACCTTTTAAGATTGCAAATGAAAAAAATAAATATCTTGGAATGTATGTAACAAATAGATATGATTCATTATTTAAATCTAATTTTTTACCCTTATTGAATAAACTATTTAAGAATATTCAATATTGGAAAACATTACCTATTTCAATGCTAGGTAAGATTAATGCGATAAAAATGATTTTTCTTCCACAATTACTATATTTGTTTCAAATGATCCCGATATATCTTCCTAAAAATTTCTTTAAGAAAGTGGACTCCATGGTTACCAATTTTATTTGGGATTATAAGAATCATAGAATAATTAAAAAGCATCTATGTAAATCAAAAATAAACGGTGGCTTTGCACTGCCTAATTTTATGTTTTATTATTGGGCAGTTAATATAAAAAATATGAATTTCTGGTTGGGTGAACTAGATAATCAACCAAATTGGTTAAAAATGGAAAAAGAAGACTGTATCCCTTTTGAAATTAGTTCGATTTTATTTGCTAATTCTCCAATACATAAGAAAACTTATAAAGGAAACCCAATAATAGAAAGTGGAATACGTATTTGGAAACAATTTAAAAAAACATTAAAATTACAGAATGTACCACTAGCTCTTCCAATAGTAAACAATATTTATTTTTAAACCTTCACTGATGGACAAAGGTTTCTTAAAATAGAAGAACTATGGAATAAATAAGATCGGTGATCTTTACAGGGAAAACTTATTTCTCTCATTTCAGGAATTACAACAAAATTATGGATTACATTTTAAAGAATATTTTCGATATCTACAAAATTAGAGATTATGTTAAATCAAATACACTGGATTTTAGGAATAGAAAGACAGAAATTTTAGATGAATGTTTAAATAAACATCCGAATACAGAGAAATTAATATCATATATTTATAATATTTTATTGGAAAATGATTTACCAAATACGGATAAATATAGACAAGCATGGGAAAATGAACTAGGTCAAGTAATCAGTAGAGAAGTATGAATGAAAGTTTACAACATATACATCATTGTTCATTAAATGCTAGACACTCCTTGATACAATTTAAAGTTATACATAGATTACATCTCTCAAAGTCCAAATTAAATAGAATTTTCTCAAATGTGTCCGCAATATGTGATAAGTGTCAACAATTAGAAGCTAATTTAACGCATTCATTCACAAAATGTATAAAAATTACTAATCTTTGGATAGAAATTTTTAGGATAATCTCAATTGTAGTTAATGCAAAGTTAACTCCAGACTCAAAACTAATTATATTGGGAATATCAGAAACAAATCAGATATTAACAACACAACAAATATTTTTTATCGGTTATAGTTTAATAATTGGTAAAAAATTAATACTAAGATTTTGGAAAGGTCCTACTTCCCCGACAACTAAAATGTGGATTACAGAAATGTCGGAGACATTGCACTTGGAACGATTAAGGCTTGCCCTGATGGACAGGCTGGACCAATTCAGAGGAATATGGTCTCCATTTATTGAATATTTAAAGGGTCAAGATGGTCCGGTTCGAAGCCATGACGGAAGCCTGAATGTATGAATGGATGAAGAATTATAGACAATAGATCATAAATATGTCTCCAATGAAGAATATCTTGTTTAATATTCCACTCAATTAGTTTATCTCTCTTTTTTTTCCTCTTTTTCTTTTTTTTTAATTTCCTACTGCTATAAAATAAAAAGAAAATTATAGAAGTACAAATAAGATAGATTGTAAATTTAAAAAAATATTAAGAATGTATGTAACGATAATATTTAATTGGATTTTATATTTCCTCTTAATATGTAATTACTTCTAATAAAAATATTTTACAAAAAAATAAAATTCCAGAAGATTAGTCAAGCATGATTTCCCTTTCATAAATCCATGTTGACTTGGACTAATCCTTTTACTGCTGTCCAAATGCTCCATTATTACCTCTTCAATAATTGACTCCAGTATCTTTCCCACCACCGAAGTCAGGCTAACTGGTCTGTAATTCCCCGTTTTCTCTTTCGCTCCTTTCTTGAAAAGTGGAACATTAGCGATCCTCCAATCCACAGGAACTGATCCTGAATCTATTGAACATTGGAAAATGATCACCAATGCGTCCACTATTTCTAGAGCCACCTCCCTGAGGACCTTGGGATGCGGACCATCATGCCCAGGGGATTTATCATCCTTCAGTTCCACTAGCCTACCCAATACAATTTCTCACCTAATGAACATTTATTTCAGTTCCTCGACCCCCTTAGATCCTCTGTCCTCCTGTACATCTGGGAGATTGTTTGTGTCCTCCTTAGTGAAGACAATCCGAAGTGCCAATTCAACTCTTCTGCCATTTCCTTGTTGCCCATAATCATTTCACCCGTGTCTGCCTTCAAGGGACCACATTTGACTTTGCTACTCTTTTTCCCTTAACATATCTAAAGAAGTTTTTACTGTCCCTCTTTATATTCATGATCATATATATTATATGATCTTTATTTGTGATTGGCTTGTAGGGGTTGCCCCCCCCCATGTATTTTCGCGCCAATACAGTATAAAGGAGGGGACACCACATGGATCGGAGTCGATCTTCTGGAAGTGCACTTCAACTGTGTTGACTGACTGGACGTGTCTATTCGCACAAGGGTGCAGGACTTGGATTAGTAGAGTCAAGGATTGGACCCGCGGTGTTGGTTAGGTATCGTATAGGATTTTTTACATTTTTTTTTTATAGAAACATAATAATAACAAAGTACATTATTTTGCATTGCTGAAAATACATGATATTAATGATATATTCATACTCTTAATAATATTTGTATTATCATTGATTTTAAAATTTAAGACTATATATTTTATATAATTGAAAATACATAATATTAATGATAAATTCATACTGTTAGTAATATTTGTATTATCGTTAATTTTAAAATTTAAGACTATATATTTTATACAATTGAAAATACATAATACTAATAATACCTTCATGACATTAATGATATATTCATACTATTAATAATATTTGTATTATCATTGATTTTAAAATTTAAGACTATATATTTTATATATTTGAAAATACATGATATTAATAATACCTTCATGATATTAGTACTGTTTATATTCTTATTAGTATTAAAAATTTAAGATTATATGTTTCTATACATTTTTCTAAATTTTTTTTAAAGGTAGGAAAAGATAGAGAAAACGAGTGTAAGAAGTATGATGGTGACTGGAGTATTAATCATTAATCCGTCCTTGGAGATATAGTCATGATTTATTATATATGTTTCTTCATCCATTCTAATATTCAGGTCTCAGTCAAGCCCTCGTGCCGAGCCATTATGACCCTGTAAATATTTAATAAATGGAGACCAAATCTCTCTGAAGAGATCTAACCTGTCCATTAGGACAAGCCTCAATCTCTCCAGATGAAGTGTCTCCGACATTTCTGTGTTCCACATTTTGATTGTTGGGGATGTAGGGCCTTTCCAAAATTTTAATATTAGTTTTTTCCCAATTATTAAACCATAGTCAATAAAAATTCTTTGATTCATTGTTACTAGTTGGTCTGTTTCTAGTATTCCAAGTATTAATAACTTTGGATCAGGAGTCAGAATTATATTGACAACATTCGAAATTATCTTAAATATTTCTATCCAAAATTTTGTAATTTTTATACAGTTAGTAAATGAATGTGATAAATTTGCTTCTAAATGTTGACATTTATCACATATGGGGGATACTTTTGGAAAGATGTTATGTAATTTAGATTTGGAATAATGTAATCTATGTAGTATTTTAAATTGTATAAGGGAATGTTTAGCATTTAACGAACAGTGATGTATATGTTGTAAACTTTCATCCCATAGTTCTGGCCTTATAATTTGACCTAGTTCTTTTTCCCAAGACTGTCTATATATTTTCTGTTGATGGAACATCATTTTCCAATAAAATATTGTATATAAATGAAATCATTTTATCTGTATTTGGGTGTTTATTTAAGTATTCATCTAGAATTTCTATCTTTCTATTTCTAAGTTCTTGTGTATTTGCAGAAACATAATTTCTGATTTATAAATATCTAAAATATTCTTTAGTGTGTAGTCCATAAATTTGTTGTAACTCTTGAAATGAAAGGAAAGAGTTTTCCTTATAAAGATCTCCCATCTTAGTAATTCCCTTATTTTTCCATTGTAAAAAAGCTTTATCCATCATTGAAGGTTTAAACGTAACATTATTTACAATGGTAAGAGATAATGGTATTGATTTTAGTTTTAATGTTTTCTTTATTTGTTTCCAAATACGGATTCCGTTTTCTATTATCGGATTTTCACTATAAATTTTCTTAGCTAAATTAGTATTAGCAAATATTATAGAACTAGTTTCAAAGGGAGAACAATCTTCTTTTTCCATTTTTAACCAAGTTGGTTGGTTATCTATTTCTTCTAGCCAAAAATTCATATTTTTAATATTGACTGCCCAGTAATAAAACATAAAATTTGGTAATGCTAATCCTCCATTTATTTTAGATTTACATAAATGTTTTTTATTTATTCTATGACTCTTATAATCCCAGATAAAGTTAGTAATTAGGGAATCTACCTTTTTGAAGAAATTTTTAGGGAGATATATCGGAATTAATTGAAAGAGATATAATAATTGTGGAAGAAAGATCATTTTTATTGTATTAATTTTACCTAACATTGAGATAGGTAAGCTTTTCCAATATAAAATATTCTTATTTAATTTATTCAATAATTGGGGGAAATTAGATTTGAATAAAGAGTCGAATCTTTTTGTTACAAAAATTCCAAGATATTTAATTTTTTCGTTTGTTATCTTAAAAGGGAATTGTTGTAGTATATGTAAGTTATTCACCGTTATTGGCATAAGTTCACTTTTATTCCAATTGATACTGTATCCTGAGAAAGATCCAAATTCTGTTATTAATTTTAACAAGTTTCGGATACTTGTTTCTGGTTCTGTGATATAAAGTAATACATCATCCGCATATAGGGAGATTTTATTTTTAGTGCCTCTAGTATCATATCCATGTATTTCCGGATGTAATCTCACCCTCTGGGCGAGAGGTTCTATTGCGAGTGCAAACATTAAAGGGGATAAAGGACAACCTTGTCTACAACCTCGAGATAAATTGAATTTAGTTGATAACATTCGGTTTGTTGTTATTCTAGCTGTCGGATTTGTGTATAACAATTTAATCTAAGTGGTAAACTTCTCTCCCAATTTGAAAGCTTCCATAACCGAAAATAGGTAAGGCCATTCCACTTGATCGAAGGCTTTTTCTGCGTCAAGTGAAATGACTACTAGGTCTTTTTTATTACTTCCTTTCGAATATATAATGTTGAATAACCGTCTTAAATTATATGAGGAATATCGTTTTGGTATAAATCCTGTTTGATCTGGATGAATTAACCATATAACCATATAACCATATAACAATTACAGCACGGAAACAGGCCCTCTCGGCCCTTCCAGTCCGTGCCGACTATTTGTTTTCCCCTAGTCCCATCTACCTGCACTCAGACCATACCCCTCCATTCCCTTCACGTCCATATACCTATCCACTTTACTCTTAAATGTTAAAATCGATCTTGCCTCCACCACTTCTGCTGGAAGCTGATTCCACACAGCCACCACCCTCTGAGTAAAGAAGTTCCCCCTCACGTTACCCCGAAACCTCTGTCCCTTAATTCTCATGTCAATTAATTCGTTGACAACTAAACTTAGCCTTTGTGCTAATATTTTTGTTAATATCTTTTGATCAGTATTTAAAAGAGCTATTGCTCTAAATGATCCTGGTTCATCCAAGTCTTTATTTATTTTAGGTATAAGAGTTATAATAGATTCATTCAGCGTTTCTGGTAATTTCTGCTGTGTATATATCTGTTCATATAATGATTTCAAACGCGGAACCATATGATCATGAAATATTTTATAAAATTCCGAACCAATACCATCTGGTCCCGGTGATTTACCATTTTTTAATGATCTAATAGATTCTTGGATTTCTTTTGTTGAGATATCAGCATTTACTAATTCTCTATTTTGTAAATCCAACCCTTTCAGGTTACATTTTTTTAGAAATGCTTCTATTTCTAGGTATCGTATAGGAATTTGTTTGTGTTAGTGAGAATAAATAATTAGTTGATCCAGTGTTTGACTCAGTGTTTTACTGAACTAGACTAAGGGGGTAAGCTGTAGAGAGCACATTTACATTGGGGGCTCATCCGGGATCTCAACTGGGCCCCAGGCAGAAGTTTGCGATGAGGCGGTTGAGTCATTCTAGAATGCGAGGGGAGAAATCAGCGCCACCGTGCAGTTTTCACATCAGTTTTCCCCACTTCGCTGATCGGGATCAATCGATCATTCGCGCACTTGTGTTCGGGTTCCCAATGAGATCCAAGAACAGTAGTCTAGCAAGCACTGAGGGTAAGGAGAGATAGAGAGTCCTTGCCTAAGGGTGTGGTTGGAGTCTCACAAGGCTTTTCTCTAGAGGGTTCAAGACCCCACACATAGTTAGTCAACAGCTGTTGCGGTCGGGTACCATTGAGTTGGTCTGACACCAAACAGAGAGATTTTAGGGGTTGGAGGCCTCGCTCAGACTGGGATATCTGAATTGGCTGGGGTATCTTAAGAGATAGGGCTGAGTAGGGAACAGTACAAAGAAGAGAAGTACTGTATCATTGCGGACGGTGCGATTTGACAGGCTCTTTAAAGATCGGCATCGAACGCCAGTGTGCGAAGGCAAAGCCCAGTACCTTGCAGGTTGGAAGAAAGGAGCCTAGGGGGTTGAAGTAGGCCTGTGTGCGTAGTACTAGAAATTTGGATACGCTGAGGTCTTCGTAACACTGCTGGGAACCCAGTGATGGAGTATAATTAGCTGAAGAAAATACTCGGGGACAACACTGAGGATTGATTGAAATTAAAAGACACGTCTATTATAATTACTCGAATTAGTGAGAAGGGAGCTAAATAGTGGGGTATGGTAATTAAGAAAGTATAGGTCTAAATTATTTGATTCAAATTCTACCAATTCAGCACTTCATATTGATCCTTTATTGATCTATTCCGGGCTTTCATATTGAGGGCACTGGCTATTGTACATTAATAAAAGTGTATATATTAGATCGTTGGTTAACTTGTGTGTAATAAAATACTAGACTAAGTTGGGTCCCATGTTCACACAGGAGGGCTGGTCCCCCGACGCAATATTCCACCTCTCCACCAATTCCAATATTGGTGGCCAGTGGGGGGGCATTCTGGAGCGCTGGTATGGGTTCTTGGGGTGGCAGCTCAGTCCCTCAAGCCTGATGTGCTGGCAGCTCAGTCCCTCAAGCCTGATGTGCTGGCAGCTCACTCATGGCTGGTGGGCTGGCAGTTGACTCATGGCTAATCCTTAAAATTCCATTTCAAGCAGGGTGCAAGGCCACCAAATTAAAATCCATTTTCCTACCATTTCATGCAGGGTGCAAGGCCACCAAATTCAAGTGCAGTTTCTTACCACTTCGAGCAGGGTGCAAGGCCACCAAATTCAAGTGCAGTTTCCTACCACTTCAAGCAGGATGCAAGGCCACCAAATTCAAGTGCAGTTTCATACCACTTCAAGCAGGGTGCAAGGCCAAATAATTCAAGTACAGTTTAATTCCACTTCAAGCAGGATGCAAGGCCACCAAATTCAAGTGCAGTTTCATACCACTTCAAGTAGGGTGCAAGGCCACCAAATTCAAACGCAGCTTCATACCATTTCAAGCAGGGTGCAACGCCACCACATTCAAAGGGAAACCATCATAAAACCACTATAAAACCACACAAAACCCAAACTCACAGTTCAGTAGACATTCAGTGAGTTCAGTTTATTCACAGCTCAGACATAGTCGTGACCTCTCCCTCCCCCATCATGCAGACACTGAGCCACACCCACACTTCCAGGTTTTATAACCCCTCCCCCTCCCACTGGAAGAGGTGTGGCCTTCATGACAGGAGAGAGATTCTCAACATTTTTTAAACATTAATAACACTTTTATTTTTAATTGATGGGAAGAATCCTCTGCACCTGCAGAGCGGAGGGGGACTGAGTAAGATGGCCAAAAATCACAGCCGTAGGTGGTAGCGTTTTATCTAAAATCAATATACAGTGCTAACAGGAAGGTACCCAAAGCACCCAAGCCACCATTTGTAGTAGTGCCTTTTCACTTCAAGCCAAAGCACCCAAGCCACCATTTGCAGAAGTGCCTTTTCATTTCAACCCAAACCCCCAAACAAACATTTGCAGGCAGTGCCTTTTTACTTCAGACCAACCATATTTTCATTTTCAAAGCCGCATTAAGGGAACTCACAGTTGAGTAGACATGTGTTCAGTGCTATTCAGAGCTCAGAGAGACGTGACCCTCTCCATCTTGCAGAGACTGAGTGAGGCACACCACTTCCTGGTTTTATAGTCCCTCCCCCTCCCTCCAGCAGGGGCAGCAGAGAGAATGGTGAATTTGTTTAAAACATTAATACATCTCTGATCTTTGATCTATGGGAAATATCCTCTGGGCCAGGAAGGCAGAGGAGGACTCCATGCGAGCTGGCCAAAAATGACGGCCGTAGGTGACGGCGTTCTCTCGGAAATCACAGCACAGCGAGCCAAAAGCGGTCCAGTAATTTAGTAACTTTTAGTAATATAGATATTGTTGGAATTGTTAAGATTTTGTTGATTTACTGTTTAAAGTGTGTTTAAAATTTTACTGTTGCTTTATTGTATTTACTGTGTCTTGCTGTTGATTTAAAATGTTGAGTGTTAGGTACACTGTTGTAATCATGGTTCGAATCCTGACTGTATATTGATATAGTGTAATTAGGACTACTGTGATAATTGGAGTCCAAATCGTGGCTGTTCAATCACGGATTCGTATCCTTTGGATCCATTGATCAGTACCTGTTAGTGGAAAAAAGTAACTTTGAAGAGGAAAGAGTACCTGTTAGAAAAGAGTATCTTGAGGGGAATGTACCACTCAGCGAACAAGTACTTTGAAGGGAAAGTCTCCTGGATCCAAGGGTTGTAAACAGCACGATTTGGGTTTATAATATACTATGATTTGTTTTTTTTTTAAACTGTACAGTTAATGAATGCGATATTAGACGAATGCTTGTGTTTTATATTGTAGTGTGTTTTTGTATGATAGTAATAAGTGGTATAATTTCTTGTCTAAGTACGATTTTGCTTGTGTGTTACGAGTTCATTTGTCTGTGTATCGATTAAGGTGTTTCGTGTGTAGGAGATTTGCTGCTGAAGTGTGTTTGATTGTTTTGTTGAAGCACCTTAATTTGCTTGTCGACCAAGGATTGTTACTTGAAATTGTTTACAGGGCTGAAAGCTTGTGTGAATTTGTGTAAGACCGTGAAGGAATTTTTGGGTACCCAGGTTTGAAAGGAGATTTTGAGTGTGTGATTGTGTTTTGAGTAAGTGAAAGACCTGATGATGAGCTGCAGAACGTTTGGCCATTATTTGGGAGCATTATGATAAGTCTAGAAGATTGTGAGTGGAGTGTGAAATGTTGGGATATTGTGTGAATCGTTGAGAATTTGTGTCCATTGTTGGCAACAATGGGAAATCGGATCGAGCGAAATATAATTGAGGATCCCGAGAGCCCATTACAGTCAGTTGTAGCGAGTGCCCACAAAAGGATGAGCAATTAAAGAACTTTTCAGGAGCGCTGAATAAGGAATTAGGAGCCGAGTTGTGGCCCAAAGGAGGGGCGGAACATTGAAGGGAGTGAAGTATATCGAAAAGACCCTTCCCCCCCTCTGTCTCTGTGTCCACCAACCTCAGTCCTCCGCAGAGCATTTTCATCCCTGAAATTCTGCATATGTAGCAAACTTAATTGTCATGAACAAGGTACATATGTTTGCTGCAACCATCTAGTGTTCTTCTCTCTGGGCCAATCTTTGCAAGTCCAAAAGATCAAATAACACGAAGAAAGACACAAAAAGCTGGAACAACTCATCGGGTCAGACAGCATTTCTGGAGAAAAGGAATAGGCGATGTTTCAGGTCGAGACCCTTCTTCAGACTGAGAGTAAGGGGAAAGGTATAGGAGAGATATAGATGGTACTTAGGGCAAATGAATGGAAGATATGTTGTCAGCAAAGATAATCAAGGAAATGTGGAGCCCACAATGCTCCATTGTAGGCTACGGGATAGGTGCTAACGAGTTCATACAGACACTGGAACTTAACAGGACGACAGGAGAATTAGTTCAATGTCGAGGGTGGGGGAGGGATGGAGAGAGAGGTGATACAAGGGTTACTTGAAGTTAGAGAAATCAATATTCATATGGTTAGGTTGTAAGCTGGCCAAACAAAATATGAGGTGCTGCTCCTCCAATTCAAGTTTGGTCAAATAATTCAATCTATTTACAGCTTGGGGTAAAATTGATGCATTGCGTTTGGAATTTATTTTGCCTTCTGTGGTGCAATACCTCAGAAATTGCCAATGAAAATGTTATCTCCCTGGCATCTCAGAATTAACATTCTATTGTTAAAATTTAAATTGTTGTTGGTTGCATTATATGGCGAATAACACATATAGCAAAGTCAAAATGAGCTTTTTCAATATCAGATCAATGTGGTATTTACTGACAATGTTTAGCTGATCTTGATAATCTTGGCCAAATAAATATGTCACAATGGAGAATCTCTGCTTGAGTCTCATGGCTCCAAGGTGTCTGGATCCTGTGAGGAAGTTAAGTACAAGGTGGTGTCCAGATGTCCTCTCTATTGTTAATATGTATGAGGGTTTTGCAGAAAGAGCTGAGCAGGGTTGCAAATGCATGATTAGGATTGATCATAGAATGGGGTGTTGTAAAGTATTGTTAATTATGTTGCAGAGTGTTTGTGCTGTTATCTTGTGATTGGTCTAAGTGTGGAGTCTTGTTCAAATTGTTTATACTACCTGGGGAAATGTTTCTTTACTTTGGTGAACTGTCTTCCGACTTGAACCTTCTGTGGAAACAATGTAATGGGGTACTTTGTGATTGGGTTAGGGAACTGCCAATAAATGTATTATATGATCTTTATTTGTGATTGGCTTGTAGATGTTGACCCCCCCCCCCCCATGTATTTTTGCACCACGGGTCCGATACAGTATAAGAGAGGGGACACTACATGGATCGGAGTCGATCTTCTGGAAGTGCACTTGAGACTGTGTTGACTGCCTGGACGTGTCTATTCGCTCGTGGCTGAAGGGCTTGGACGAGTAGAGACAAGGATCGGACCCGCGGTGTTGGTTAGGTATCGTATAGGAAGTTTGTTTGTGAGTGAGAATAAATCATTAGTTGATCCAGTGCTTGACTCAGTGTTTTACTGAACTAGACTAAGGAGGTAAGCTGTAGAGAGCATAATTACAATCTAATCCTGATGAATATATTTTCACATCATCTGACATAATTTTCCCTGTCCTTTGTGATTGTGTATATTTGTGTGCTGACAGTAGCATAGTGAGATGGGATTTCTAATGATATAGTGTTGTATATTCAAAGTATTATTTTAACAACAGGACCAATACATGATTAATTGATGACAGTAACTGTTAGTCTAATGTAATCAGTTGTTAATCAACTGATCACATAATCATTCACCCCTTCCAAGAACATTAACTGCCACTTCAACTGTAACAATAATAATATGAAAAAAAACCTTACATAGAAAAGTGACACCATTCTAAAATGTATCTCGCAGGTTAGTCATTTTATGTTCAGTGCTTCTCTCCATCATTCAGTTGGGGCAGGTAAAAATGCAGCATCAGATATCATGTATGCTGTGGGTCCCCAATCTTTGCACATCCCCCAATCCTTTCCACTCGTCACTTTAATTTCATGTTTCATGTATTTTGTGTTTTGTGTTTTTATGACTGTTGACGGATCCATTTTCCTCCTGGGATAATAAATTTGTGTTGTATCGTAACGTATGGTGTCGTACTATGTGGCAATGTGATAAGGCAAACAACTAAGAAAAATGAGTGGTAAAATAAATTGATGATGATCAATTAATCTATTGTTATATGTAAAATGAAATTAAAATGCTGTTAACTATAAACAAGAATTTATTTTAGACGGCATGTTGATATTCACCTTGTATTATGTATCCCATTCTACGAAAGTACTTCTAATTTTGTTTCGTCATTTTTGTTCGTGATTCATTTATTTTTCACTTAGATTGCCATGGCTGGAATCCCTGAATGAGCTGTAATACATCACACAGCACCAACATATGTTGGAGCCCTGTTCTCTTAATCTGCCTTGATCCCAAAAGCCTTATCCACCTGCTGCAGTAGCAACCGCTCATTACAGGCACACAGTTTTGTCCTTACCTGTCCTTTGCCTGAGCTCCTCAAGGTTAACATGTAACAGCAACTGTCATTAAGTGTGTGGAAGAGGCAAAAGTGGAAAGTGCTGCAGGCACTGCTCGCAAAAGACACTGGTGGAATAAGCTGGCAAATCTCCCAGACAAATCTGTCGCACCCAACGCTAATACAACACAATGAGAAAATCATTCTGCTTTTCTATTTGCAGTCGGACATAGAAACATACCTTGTCATGACTTTTAATTTGACATTTTGTACACATCTACCAATTAACATGGCAAAACAAATATTACATGAGTTTCCAGGTTATGTTTTTATTTTAGCATATTGAAAATTAACACTTGCAC
This sequence comes from Okamejei kenojei, assembly GCA_035221665.1. NCBI lineage: Eukaryota > Metazoa > Chordata > Chondrichthyes > Rajiformes > Rajidae > Okamejei > Okamejei kenojei. Next base: position 9,533,456 of record CM069133.1, read on the forward strand.
TGATGCATTGTTAAATGATAATACCTACATTTCATAAGAGATGCTTAGAACAGAGGTTGAATAGTCAATGGAGACAACGTTGAAATATATTCTCATCCATATTGCATACATTGTAATATATTTTTGTAAAGAAAACCAACAAAGAAAATTTGAACAATTGTTTTTTTTATAGTTGCCGGGACTCGAGGAACTGAGTTATGGGGAGGGAGCAGGTTAGGGGTTTTATTCCTTGGACCGCAGAAGGATGAGGGTTGATCTTATGGAGACATAAAAAATCATTAGAGGAATAGATCAGGTAAGTGCGCAGAGTATTGTGCCCAGAGTTGGGGAAACGAGAATCAGAGGACATAGATTTAAATTGAGATGGGGAAGATTTGATGAGAACCTGTGGGGTAATACTTTTACACAATGGGTAGTGGGTATGTAGAACAAGCTGCAGGAAGAGGTCATTGAGGCAGGTAGTATTGCAAAGTTTAAGACTGTAAACAGGTACTAACACAACGTTTGGTTGGCATGGGCAAGTTGGGCCGAAGGGCCTGTTTCCACGTTGTATGACTCAAAGACTCCAGTGTCATCTAAAGTTTGGAAATTTAATAAACAGAATTTTAGGACAAATTTCAATTGATATCTTCAGCATTCTGAGTGGACATCATGGATTCTTAAATTTCAGTTGGAATTGTGAGTACCTGTTCTGGTTAACAAAGGGAATTTATCTTTTTCTAGATAATGGTGCTATTGATGCAATTTTTTGTCTCACAATTAACAAAATTATTATGAAGTATGATAAAGAAATTAATAACTTCCAATATGCAGAGAGTCTTTCAACAACAACAATTGTTAATTTTTAATGTGATTTACTTCCTGGTTATTACAACAAAAAAAATGCAGTTTAACTTTCTAATTCTCTTGGAGGTTTAGATTAGATTAGATTAGATTTTATTACTTGTCATTCGAACCTCAGAGAGGCTCAAACGAAACTCCGTTTATACAGCCATACAACAAAACAATTCCTACAAAACATACAAACAATTCAATTTACACAAACATCCATCACAGTGAATCTCCTCCTCACTGTGATGGAAGGCAAAGTCTTCTCTCTCCCCCGCACCATTTCTCTTCCGATGTCGAAGCCCCAGGCGGGCGTTGGAATGTCCCGCGGCCATTGAGGCCGCGCCGGGCGATGTACGCTCCAGGTTTTAATGTCTCAAAGTTGGAGCCCCCGGCGGGCGCTGGAATGTCCCGCGGCCATTAAAGCCGCGCCGGGCGATGTACGGCCCCGCTCCGAGTCGTTGCAAGGTTGTGTTGCGGGAAAGTGGTCTCCCTCCCGGACCCGCGAACCCCCGACACCCCGACAGTCCACCGGCAGTAATCTGCAGCTGGAGCTGGAGCTCCGGAGTCGGGCCGCATCTGGAGCTGGAGTCGGAGCTCCGGAGTCGGGCCGCAGCAACGAGCCACCACCGCTCCCCACGCTCCGAGGCCGGCCAGCCCCACGATGGTAAGTGCGCAGCTCCGCAGGCTCCGTGACTGGAGCCCCCAGGTCGTCCACGTCGGAGGCCGCTCCACGGTACTACGCCCCAACGACAACGGAGACTCGACAGGGAAAAAGTCGAGTCTCCTGTGCAGGGAAGAGATTTTAAAAAGTTTCCCCCTCCCCTCCCCCCCCCCCCCACATATACACAGTTAGAAACAGTACAAAAAAAACACGAACAACTACATTTAACTAGACAAAAAATAAAAAATAAAAAAAAGACAGACAGCTGTAGGGGCCGCTGCAACGTGAGTCGCGCGGCCCCTACGGTCTGCTGAGACCGATGAGCCTCTAATATGAAAGGTGGGCAGAGTCTCTCAATCATGCACAACACTACGTCAGCTGTGTTATATATTGTAATGGTTCAGCCGATTTAGAGCAAATTTTCCCAGTCACTATTTGGGTGATATCCCGACAAATCAGGTCCTGCAGGTTTAATCTTCATTCTTGGAAATGAAAAATTGGAGGCCCATTCTTCGGCTAACCCTAGAAAGAACCACAGGAATTGCTTCTGTATTTTTGAAAACTGTTTCGTGTGTAAAGATGGTGATGATGAGTATATGCAGAATGAAGATTTTTTTTTAATTTTGCAGATGATTTGATTCCATGAACCAAGAACCACATGGTATGTAATCAAGTAAGTACGTCATAGATTCACACACTGCAGCTGGAGGAATCTCAGCCAAACATGTCTGTGCTGATTTCTCAGAATAGCTACCCAGTTATTCCTGTTCCTTGGCTCTCTCTCTTGAATGCTGCAAATGTGTCCACAAGTATATATCCAGTTACCTTCTGAAGTTTGCAGTTGAATCTAGCTTCATTATCCTTTGAAACTGTGAAGATCATTATAACTTACATTATTATGTGGTCTTCATTACTTCTCAGGTTCTTTGGAGAGGATGTTTCCACTCGTGGGAGAGTCTAGGACTAGAGGTCACAGCCTCAGAATTAAAGGACGTTTTTTTATGAAGGAGATGAGGAGAAATTTCTTTAGTCAGAGGGTGGTAAATCTGTGGAATTCTTTGCCACAAAAGGCTGTGGGTATTTTTTAAGGCAGAAATAGATTTTTGTTTAGTATGGGTGTCAGAGGTTATGGGGAGAAGGCAGGAGAATGGGGTTAGGAGGGAGAAATAGATTTTAGGCCCGTGAGGAATTTCTTTATTGAGAGGGTTTGAATTTTTAGAATTCTCTATTTGGGTTGTTGCTGCTAAGATTTTAAGTATATTTAATGTTAAAGTTAATTGACTTCCGGAATCATGGGAATCAAGGATGTGTGGAGTGGGAGAAATGTGGAACAGAAGTAGAAGACTGGGCAAGATCATGTAGAATGGCAGAGGGGATACTATGGTCCAAGTAGTCTACTCCGTCTGCCATTCCAAGTGTGCATATATATTTATTAATTGAACCTCAGGTAGGATCACAACAATAAAAGCAACCTAAGTAGTCTTTCCCATGCCTCATCCTCCTCTTCCTCTACCTCATAGATTCATAGAGTCATAAAGTGATACAGTGTAGAAACAGGCCCTTTGACCCAACCTGACCACTCCAGCCAACAATGTCCCAGTTACACTAGTCCCACCTGCCGCTGTTTGGTCCATATTCCTCCAAACTTGCCCATATCCATGTACCTGTATCTGAAACATTGGGATAGACCTTGCCTCAACTACTTCCTCTGGCAGCTTGTTCCATACACCCACTACCTACTTATTCTTCCTTCAAATAATTTGAAGTGGTATTGCAACTCTTGTGTCTTTAATCCTCTTGCAGATTCAATCCTCACTGCTCTGCAACATACTGTACATAGTTGGCATTCTGCAAGCACTGGCCAATGCATCCTTTAAGGCCATCACCTGAAGTCTGCTTATTTAGTTTATTTAGAAATCGAATGGCATTCACTCTTTCGCTCCTGGACCCTTATTCTTTGGACTTCAAAATCACTAATTTTAAATGGATATCGCTAGTCTCCAACTAATCAACTAGTAACTTTGGTTTGAAATGCAAGAAGGTCAAGGGAAGGTGTACAGCCACCCGACAGTCGATCACTTTCAGCCTTGAATGTGTTCCTTTTCTGAAGATCCCCACACTGTCTGGCACAGAACTGTGAAGAGTGATTAAGGGTTGTGTAAAGAGATGTTCTCCTAACTCAATTCCAGACAGTTGACCATCTATCCTGAGATGCGCTCTGTCATTCTGCACTGGCCACCCAGAGGAAACAGCTGCTAAGCATCTACTCTCAGTTCTTCATGGTTCCAAAGTGCAAAGAAATCTTCTGCCTCTAAAAATGTCAGTAAAGATTCTGTGGAAAAAATGCTTTTTCAGTAGCACGCAGCCACACAGCTATGTGTATTAACTGCTTACTGGCATATTACTGAACATTCTCGAAGGCTGCTCTACTTTGGGCTTTCTTATGCTCCCACAAGTTCCAGAAAACCTTGGAACCCAAAGTTAAACTGAAAACTCATATATCTAACTGAAAAATTGAATGCACTAAGATTTACAACCTGCCACACCCAAGAGAGTTGAGAACACATAGCCTAAGGTTAAACAGGGAAGGCAGCAGTTTAGAACCAGCATCTTTTTGGGTTCTCATTTTTCCTGGATTTCAACCCCATCGACACCAGACCCACGCACTGAACCAAGTTAGCATTCCACCATTGCTAATTGCTAATTTTAAGAGTACCTAGTTGCAGAAATGAATTTGATGCAAAATTATCAGTGTTCTGTATACAGCATCAGTCATGTATTTTCATTGCATTTCTTCAACAAAATCCTACTGTTAAGAGTATCGCTTTGTGTCGGCTGTGTCCTTGTGGCGTCATTTCCATTAAGTTTCAGGATTTGTATAATTAATGTTATATTCCTTCATGGTTAAATCATGATAGAATGGCTTTGTCGCATGGGATGCTCCTCCTCGACTATGAAGCCAGGGACATTCCCTGTGTCCAGAGTAATCACATGTGTGGGAAGTGACTCCAAACACCGACAAGGAAACTATTCCAAATGACTCCAAATGCTGCAGCTATTGGAAGTCAGGCTTTCAATGCTGGAATCATTGTGGGGCATCTGCAAAGTGGAGATCTTCATGTGCACAAGAACATTTAAAGAGGTGGTCAGATCCCAGCATAAGACTGTGCAGGCAGAAAGGGTAAGTTAGACCAACAATGTGAGTGGAAGAAGGCAGGTACGGCAGGAATCTCTTCAGGCCATCTTCCTCGCAAGCAGAGAAACCATTTTAGATGCTGCAGGGGAGTTGGCTTCTCTGGGGAATGTAGCAAGTGCAAGTCTGCGGCTCCACATGTAGCCTAGTCAAACAGGAAGAACGTTTGAAAATAGTATAATTCCAATATCACTAAAATTATAGTGATAATGGAATTAAATTATAGTGGCATTAATGCAGCATGGATCCAGGATATGTTGCTCATTGGTGAGATCATGGATGTCACAAAATAGGTCTTGGCCTTTAGGGTAGGCCGGGAACTGCAGTAGCTTTTGACACGAACAACCCTGGTTAAAAAATAACATAAGTTTTAGAACTTTGTATAGGGAGCTGCAGGATAAATTATAAAGTAGGATCTCAAGGGAAAGATCTCTCCTAGTTGAGTGAGATAAAAAATGGAAGGATAGATGCAATATATACTTAGCTGGAAAGATAGCTTAATAACTAACAAGAAAGATAGTTCCTTGGGAGAATGCAGATAGTATAGGAAGTTGGATTTTGGATTCCTGAGGCACTGTGACCAGTTCTAGTGAAGGTGGACCTGTATAAAATGGATGTCACACCTAAGCAGGAAATTGAACCAATTTCATTTTGGGGGCTGTTCTAATGAGATGTTAGTCTTTCTGGTTGATCGTTGCCAGGCTTTTCCTTGCAGCCCATCTGAAATAGAGGAACATTAGTCACCCCACAAGTCTTCCAGCTCCTCACCCATGTCTATTGATATTCATATCTCTCAGCCTGGGCATCTGCATTTTCTACTCTAGTTTCCCACAGTGTCCTCAAATATACCTGATCAGGCCTGGGACATTAATCTACCTTCCTCACTCCTAACAATGTAATCATCCCCATGTTCTTCTTAAACTTCACGCATATAGCCTTTCCAGGAATAAGGGGTAAGCCATTTAGAACACTTTTTCTCACAGAGAGTGGCGAGTCTGTGGAATTCTCTATCTCAGAGGGTGGTGGAGGCAGGTTTTCTGGATGCTTTGAAGAGGGAGCTAGATAGGGCTCTTAAAAATAGCGGAGTCAGAGGATATGGGGAGAAGGCAGGAACGGGGGGTACTGATTGGGGATGATCAGCCATGATCACATTGAATGGCAGTGCTGGCTCGAAGGGCCAAATGGCCTACTCCTGCACCTATTGCCTATTGTCTATTGTCTATTGTCAGATGAACCATCAGTAATGTCATCTTGGTCTACTGCCGTCACATTTTTCTTAATCAATAAAGCAATACCTCCAACGCTTTTCCCCCTATCCCTATCTCTCCTGTAGCACTGGTACCATGGTACAATAAGCTGCCAGTCCTGCCCCTCTCTTAGCTAAGTTTCCGTAATGGTTAGAACACCCCAGTCGCCCGTACCTATCCACCCTCAATTCATCCCCGCCACCCATCAAGCCTCTCGCATTAAAATAATCCAACAGTCCCTCCTCACTCCCTGCCATGCTCCTGCTTATTTTATCAACTAAACTTCTTCCATCACATGTGTAGGAAGGAACTGCAGACACTGGTTCATACGGATGATAGACACAAAATACTGCAGTAACTCAGCGGGTCAGGCAGCATCTCTGGAGAAAAGGAATAGATGACATTGCAGGTTGGAACCCAGCTTCAGACTGAAATGAATGAAAAGTGATGTTAATGAAATACATAAGATTCTTAAGGTTCAAGGTTGTCAGATAATTCATGGGAAACTGTAGAATCAGAGAGTACAAAGATATAAGGGGCACCCATTCAGGACTAAGGTAAGGAAACATTTCTTCTCCCTTAAGGGTTGTGAGTTTTTAGATTTGCTTGCTTCAAAAGCTGTGGAGGATACATCCATGGTACGAAGGTATCATGGCACATTAGTTGTCTTCATCATGATTAAAAATCAGTCTGTCTCAGCTTTGAATATTTGAGTAGCCTCAATGGGCCAAAACATATCAGGTCAAGACTCTACATCGGGACTGACAGTGTAGGGGAGATAGCCAGTATGAAGGGATGAATAGGTGGGGGGGGGGGTAAGGTAGGAGCTAGCAGGCCATAGATGAATATAGGCAAGAGGAGGGATGATGGGTAGATGGAGCCAAGTGTGAAAGAGGGGTGGGCAAAGGATTAGACAGAGATTGGAAGGTGACGTGGAAACAACAAAGGGTTGTGGATTACGGAATTTGACAGGTAAAGAAGGTGAACAGGAACCACATGGAAGGGGAGCGGAAAGAAGCCAGTGGGGAGGGGATTAGGCCTTCACAAAAGCTGCCTGACCGGCTGAGTTCTAGCAATTTGTTTTTCACTCCTTATCGTCCTTTGTAGTCGAAGACATGCCTTCAGTGTTTTTGTTTGTGGGTCTAGAGGTGACTGGTGAGACTGATCCGGGCCCGGAAGGCTCGCTGCATATGTTGGGCGGGCGCTGCAGTAGAAGTTGAAGTGGCTCGAGCCTTGCGCGCGGCGCATTTCCTCTGAGCTTCTGCGGTGCGCTTCTTGTCAGCTGCACGCGCTCCTGTGGTGATCTTGTTTTGCCCAGTTGGGAGGTACCGGCCATGAAGTCATGACTTGCGCATGCCTTGGATTATAGTGAGGGAGAGTTACACAATTTGTCAGCCTCATTCTCTCGGCCCGGCCTATCTGGATCCATAGTCAAGATGGCTGGCGATAGGTCAGGATGCAGTGGATGGCCACCAGTGTTCTGCGTGAACATCGTGCCCTAATTGCGCTCCACGACTCTTTGCTGGGTCCACCTTCCCACCCGTTGGACCGGCAAATGGTGGTCTCCTCCATGTATTCTGCCAGATCCAGTCTTCAGCTTTCCTGAATAAGGTAACAGCCACAAGGCAGTGGAGGTTTGCATTTAGTGTTTTCCTTCACCCCAGAGTGCTATATGGAGGACACCTGTCTGTGACTTTGTTTAACGTGGGGAGACTGGTGGACAGGCAGCCACCCCATGGTCCTTGACAGATCTGGGTCAGGTTCCAGTGGCATGGAGTCCAAGACGACCAGAGACCCTTTTCTGCTGCAGCCTTCATCCGCCTTCCCAGCCGTTGCGACGCTCCACTAAAGTCAGCCAGAGTCCTCTGCTTGTTCCACCATTGAGGTCTTGGTTGGATTGCTCTTTATCAGTGACATCCCTCTCAACCTTACCACCATGGGTGACCCTACCTGGAGCATGGCTCCAGATGGCATTGATCTCAGGATCTCAGGTCCACACAAGCTTCTCATCCACAACAAGGTGACAATCCACCTACTGCATATGGTTTCCGACCGTGGATATTTCCCATTACCTAAAAATTGCTGAACATTCTTCGATTATGTCAGGAATCCTGAAGCTATCTGTGTTTAAGACAAGCAATAAAAGAGGAAACATTACAGTCCCAATCTGGGACTGTAATAATTGTCACATATTTAGTATTACACCTGGCCATGAGCATTACAATAACAGGTGATTATAATAATAGTCACATTAGGTCAAATAATAAACAGTTAGCAAAGATTATTTTTCATTTTTAATTCAGCATCAATTGAACAGGTGAGAGAAAGTTGTAAGGCTGAGTAAATGAGATGCATAGATTCCAAAAGGGATTAAAGAATTAAGATGATGAGGCACAAGGTCAAAGTTAATGTAATCATGAGGTCTCATTATACTAATGGGCCCCATTCAAATGCATAAATTCTGTAATTAAGAGGCTACTTACTGTTCTGTTCACATGATAATGTAATCAGCAAACTATTCTTTGTACTGGCAGTATTGCCAGGCTAGATGTGAAAATGTTGAGATGTTTCTAAAACCTTCAACCTAGAAAAATGGGAGATGAACTGATGAATTAAATCTGCAGCATTCACACAAACTGCTGGAGGAATTCAGTGGATCGGGAGGCAACTATGGAGGGAAATGGACAGTCAACACTTCCCTCCAAAGACGCCTCTTGACCCAGATGTTTGCTCCAGGCTCCAGCATCTGCAGTTTCTCATGCCATTGAATTAAATCTAGAGGAGCACAAAGAAGGTGACATTAAAAAGTAAACACTTCAGAATGAATGACTGTAAGTTAGCATTCCTCTTTACTGATTCAGGAACGTCTTTCAAGGTTCATTTTTTTCCTTGTCATTTCCTTTCATAGCTTATCTCCATAATGCCCTATGACCTGCTTCTTCCTTCTAGCTCTAGGTCTTCCCTCATTTTAGTTACTTTTTCTTCCCACTGGTATTCCACTTTGATATATTTAAAAAATCTATGTTTATAGTTTCACTGTTTTAAGGTTAGTTTCACTGTTTTTAGGTTAGTTTCACTGTTGTGTGCAGCTGAGAGAAAGAGCAGTGTAGGAGTTATAAAAAGCAAACGTTAGTAGCTGAGGAGTTGGTGCATGGTCAGGGTGATTCAGCGTTTTGGACCATTGGGATAAACTACATTGGCAGTGGACACGATCCAATGCAGTAGTGAGGCGGGCGGGAGGTTGGAAGCTTTTCACTGTACCTCGGTACACATGACAATACACTAAACTGAACTGAACTGGAATTTGTTACAGAAGTCAATGATGGCAAGTTCAGTGGACAGGACAGGAGCATGGCAGAGAGCGAGGAAAGACTGTTGGATTAAATTGCATTTATTGCAATGCTAGGGGACCTGATCTGTTGGATGAACTCAGGACATGGATAGGTACATAAGTAGGTCATAGGTCACATTATAGCAATTTGAAGAAAGTTGGCTGATGGCGAGTAAGGACTGATTATCTAATGTTCCAGGGCACAGTATGACAGGTGAGATACAGGTGGGCGTAAAAGAGGATGAGCAGTTGATTGATTGAACAAGTAGTCTAAGATGTCATTATTGAAGGATCATCCAGTGAGGCTGTAAGGATGGAGATGAGAAATGAAAAGGGATGATAAGACTCATTTTGATAGTACTCTAGATCCATAAATAGTCAAACGGAATTAGAACCAATAGGCTGGGAATTTGCAGACAACTGCAAAACTAATATATAGGTTTGTCATAACAGGATTTTAATTTTTCCAATATAGACTGCGAGTGCTATACTGCCAATGGTTTAGATGAGTGGAATTTGTCAAGTGCATTCAAGAAAGTTCCCTCAAGCAAACTATAGTGGGGTCTACAAAGGAGAGTACAAAGTTCGAACCACTCTCAGTGAATTGGGCAGGGCAAGTGAATGAAGTGTCAGTGGGTGAATCTCTGGCGACCAGAGTTATATTTAATTTGAAATAGTTATGGATAAGGACCAGGTAGGCCCACAGGTCAAGGTTTTAAATTGGGATAAGGCCAACTTTAATGATATTAAAAAGGAACTTGCAAAAGTTGATCTGAGTAGGTTATTTGCGAGCAATTGGACATCTGGAAAGTGAGAGCTGATATGTGTTATTGACCAATGTGGCCATATGCTGGTTAAAAGAGGTCCATGCCAGCTGTATATGATTAAAATTTAAATACAAATGGACAAAGCGCCGAGAAAAGATCTTCAGGCCTTAATTTGTAACAATTTGGCATGATCAAGTTTTATTGAACTATTCTTCTCTAGTCAACTTGCTTCCTGTTTTGTGGGCCAGCTTTTCCGAGTGCTTTTCATCTGAACACACTTTGAAAATAGGTAAGTTATGTTATACGTGCAGAATGTTGTGCAGTTGAAAGGAAATGTATTGTGTAATTACTAGTTACTTGTTTGGCTCATCAACTAAGAGATTGCTGCTTTGCAAGCTTTTACCACTAAAAAGGCTTTGAATTTGAATGACCTCATCATAAATGGGAAGCAGCTAAAACCTCCAGGAAATTAGTTGTAATTTACCAGGAATTCAAAGAGTGCTGTTGCCATTAAAATCCTTTAGCAACAAGTTGCATTTAATACCAGCATGCACAGGATGCCTGTTTTGGACAATAGACAGCACCTTACAGACAGTACAGGACTATAACAGCACCTTTGGCCCACAATGTTTGTGCTACACATGATGCCAAATTAAGCTAATCCTTTCTGGCTATATGTGATCCATATCCCTCCATTTCTGCATATGTATGTGCCGATCTAAAAACCACTTAAATGCCACTGTTGTATCTGCTTCCAAATCTCTTTAAACATTCCCCATCTCACCTTAAAGCTATGCACTCTGGTCATTGAGGTTTCTACTTAGGAAAATAATTCTGAATAGGCTTCTCTTAATTTTATATACTTCAATTAGGTCTCCCCTTTATCTCCGTTCCGGAGAAAACAACCAAGTTTGTCCAATCTCTTCTTATTGTTAATACCTTCTAATCCAAGGTGCATCATTAAAAACCTCACTGACTCCATCCAAAACCTTCACATCCTTCCTGTAATGGGACAACCAAAACTGAACCCTACACTCCAAATGCAATTTAACCAACATTTTTATAAAGCTGCAACATGACCTCTTGACTCTTGTATGCAAGCCCCAACTGATGAAACAAATGCACCATACACCTTTACCAGACCATCTACTTATCTAACTACTTTGAGGAAGCTAGAGATATGCACCCAAAGACCCCTCCATACATCAATGCTGTTGTGTCCTGCCATTAACCTCAGACTTTCCCTTGACAAAGCGCAGCACCTTTCACTTGCATAAATTAAGCTCCATCCAGTATTTCTCTCCCATATCTGTAACTGGTCTGCAACCTGCCATGTCACTTGCCAGCCTGTTTCACTGTTTGCAGCCTGTTTCACTGTCCACCAATGTTTTGTGTTGTCTGTAAATTTACTGACCAAACCATCTATATTTTCTTATGTTTAATACAGAGGACTCTGGCAGCAAAATTCAGTTGCACACTAGACTCGAATTGTATGTGGAAAAATGTCACAAAGGTACTTTCACTGGTAGCTCTGTTTCTGTGGAAATCAGGAATACTTTAGATAATGGATGATGGATGGGAGGTGCATTAGATAGTTTGGGAGAGGCTTAGGGGACAAAGGAGGTCATCCTTGATTTGCAGGAGCATTAAGTAAATGGATAGCATTTGAGTATTAGGTCAAATAACAGTAAAAGAAAGGGCAACATCAGGAGAAGGAAACCTAGGTGACAAAATGTGTAGGAAAGAACTTCAGATGCTGGTTTAAATCGAAGGTTGACACAAAATGCTGGAGTAACTCTGCGGGATAGGTAGCATCTCTGGAGAGGAATGAGTGATGTTTCGGGTCGAGACCCTTCTTCAGTCCCAAGCCCTTATTGTAGAGCAGCCAGCATTGAGTAGCCAAAGTTTTTCCTTTGTGTAAGAAGGATAATTGAGATAATCTAGGAAATTATAGGCCGGAAAGTGGTAGGGAGGTTATTGGAGAGAATTCTTCAGGATAGGATTTACTCTCATTTTGAAGAGAAAGGGCTGATTACAGCCTTTGTCCATCTCTTGCAAACGTATTTGAGTTTTTTGAGGGACTGATGAGGGGATTGATGAAGATAGGGCAGTGGATGCAGCTTACCTAGATTTTAGTAAGGCATTTGTTAATGTGCCTCATGGTAGGATGATCCCAGATTATTAACATGCATGTGATCCACAGAGAATTTGGTATTTGTGTTCAGAACTGTCTTTCTCATAGAAGGCACAGGCTTGTGGTGGAAAGGAGTAATTTTATTTCAAAGTCACGTGAGTGACTACGTGAAGAGCCCGCCAGCCCGCATATACGTCTAGCGCATGGCTCTAGTCGGAGCAGTTTTGAACTGCTCTGCCAGGTAATTAAATTTTCAGCAGGCCTCTCTATAGCGTGCCCAGAGTAGCTATGGAGGCGACCAGGGGTTTGGGCCTTCGTGGAAGCTCCATAGGAGCTACGGTGAAAAGAAAAAAAAAACTGCGCGGCAGTTCGAGCTCTCCACGGGAGCAGGCGGCTGAAATTTGAGACCGCCATGGGGCTCCATAGGAGCTGGGATTGCGGCTGTCGCTGTTACAGCTCTGCACGGCAGCAGACGGGAGCAGGCAGCCAGAGTTGGAGGCAGCCGTGGGACTCCGTAAGGAGCTAGAATTCATAAATTGCGGCTGTCGGCAGCCAGGTTTATTATCGCTGCAGGAGGTTTCGAGCAGCCGGTGAGTTTTAAAAATAGCCGCGGCCAAGAGCTACCACTTAGGTAAGCTCAGCTGCCGTAGCACCGAACAATTTTAAACCCAGTTACTGCTACAGCTATGCTGCAGCAGCATATAATGTATACTATATTTTTGGGCGGCTATAATAGAGTTGGCATTAAAAACAGTTGCCACTCGGTCACGTTTGTGACTATCGTAGTCGATAGCATTCTAAAGTCATGTTTAATTCTTTGGCAATATAATAATATGTCTTATCATGCCAATAAGTTTAATATTAAAAAAGATAATTACAAAGGACATTTATGATCACATACACCAATGGTGTAGTGAAATTGGACTTGCCATTGCAGTCCAGAGCTCCTGGCTTAGGAAGCCTTTTTGAGCTATGCCGATCAGACACCTGTGGGAGCTACACCTGGTGGCATCATGGTGATTTCCACTCACTAGAGGGGACTGTGGAAGATTCTTTTACAATGGACTCCAACTATATGCATATCGATAAAGTAGCCGAATCTCTGATTTAATAGGGATAGGTTTCTTTATAATCATATGAATGTAATTGCCTATGACAACACCTGGCAGGGTTGCAGTATTTCTCCCACTCTGTCTGGCGTATGGGGGCCAGAGGTGCTCCAGTCCTTCCCTGTAATACTCTGTTGGCTCCAGAAGGGAGCAAGGACTCGGAGTCACTAGCAGGTGCAACCTGTTTGTTAAATGATGATACGAACAGAGCACCGATCTGCACAGCTAGTCCCAGTTTGGCCGCTGTAGGGAGCAGCCTGACAACCCCAAGTCGAGGCAAAGTCATAGTCAAGTCTTGGGAGGTCCATGGCAGATGTGTTTGAGCATTTGTCTCAATTAGAACATCTGATGAATCAGATGGTAGCACAAGAAATGCTCTGTGTTACGAAGGCATGTCAGGTAGCAGCTCCTGGTTCAGGGTTGCAATATTCCTCCCACTCGGATGTATGAAGTGATGGAGATGGTGCCATATATTATGCTCTGTATTACGGAAGCATGCACAGGCAGTTCAAGTCATATACCTGTAGCTGCCCCTGGTTTCAGGGTTGGTATATTCCTCCCACCCGAAAGACTATCGGAGATGGTGTCACAAAATATGCTCTGTGTTATGGAAGCATGCACAGGCAGTCTGAGGCATACGCATATGGCAATGACTGGTTCAGGGTGCAATATTTCTACCACTCTAAGAGAGTGTCAGAAATCAGTATGTACTGACTCCAAACATGCATTTGTGAAAGGAAGAGCTCAACAATCAGTATCTATCATAAATCATGCATGATAGACAGGGTCTGCAAATGGAGGATTAGAGATGCTGGTAAGTAAGGTCTCGTTATTAACCTCCGTATCTGAGTGGGGGCATGGGCTTGTCTAGTCGTTTTTGCTGTCTCTAAGAGAAGTTCCAAGTGTTGTGCACTCTGGCGGACCAGGGAGCACTGTGATTGAGGTTAATCATGTGTACTTGTTTTTCAACATATGTTTATTTTCTCCTCAAAGGACTGCGGAGGTAATTCCTGATTCATCTGCCTGCAGTTCATGCATTATACTAATATCCACTCTAAAGGAAAATGCTGAGTATGCGTAGTGGCTCTTAGTAAAGAGTTGACAGGGAACTCGTATTCCCACATCTAAGGGAGACTGTGGTTTCAGCTCTAGTCATTAGCTGCTGATTATATGTTATCAGCGCTAGGTATGTAAACTAGATAATGCATCGTCCGCGGTTCCGAGTGCAATCAGTGACAGCTCATCTGAGGATGAGTGGTCTGGCCAAGGACTAGAGGGGTATATTGCTGATACTTCTCAAGATTACAGAAATATGGTGCAGGCCGAATCGGGTCAGCATTAGGCTAATCGGATTATGGGTTTACTTACCCAGTTTAAGATGGATGATTGGGTTTCTGCAATTTAACTGACTCAGAGAATCGATCTTGTAGTTGCATACTCTGTCATATCTATACACATAAGGCACAGATTCTGTTGTTTTGATAACAAAGCTAGTGGTGAAAGCCTATGCTGCCCTTCTCAGATTAAAGGGCATTATGTCATCGAGTAATATGCAAAAATTGCAGCTGATAAAACTTATGGGTTGTCGGTAGATATCGTTTGCGATATTACAAATGAGGCAACGTGAAATTTAACAGTACCAATGTTCCTATTCAATCACGCCATGGTAAGCGGCTGAAGCAACTCTTATTTACTCAGTCACGAGTGACGGCTAGGGCAGCCTGTCTTCTCGGGCAGCTAGCTCCGCACGATTGTATGAGAAGCTTGTGAACAACATATGTGAGTCAATTTTAAACGGAAGTAACAGAGGTTTGTGCGGCTTCCAGTTTGAGCCTAGAGAAGCTTTTATGTTATTGACATTGCTTGTGCTGCTTTATCTTTTCTGTAGTCCCACAAGTGGGACATAAATGATTGGTTATTCACCCACTATTCTCTAACGTTATGCAGGGTGTCTTTTATTTGACCACTCTAATACACTACACTCATTGTAGTGTGCGATGTATATCTGAAAATGGTTATGCAAATATTCCTCTAATTTTTCCTAATGGGACCAGTATCTTAAGATGATTATGTTTTCAGCAACTGATCTCAGCATACAGAACACAGCCTTTACTCAATCTCTGGCTTAGTCTCTACGTCATACTGACATTAGGGTAGCTTGTTATAGAAATAATCTCATAAGCAAATTAGCAGGATTGTGGACATTTGAGGTTGACAGCATACCCACCAGAGCAGAGATTGGGGATGTCATTAGGTATACAAGTGCACTCAGTTGCTAGTATGTATGAAATGGAAGATAGTTATTTTGTTCTTCAATAGTCTCAAAATATTGCTGATGGCTCATTAGCAGCCAATAGAATTGATTTTCCTTTCATCATACAGCATGA
The DNA here is from genome assembly GCA_035221665.1 of Okamejei kenojei. Classification (NCBI taxonomy): domain Eukaryota; kingdom Metazoa; phylum Chordata; class Chondrichthyes; order Rajiformes; family Rajidae; genus Okamejei; species Okamejei kenojei. The sequence goes on from CM069133.1 coordinate 9,549,116, forward strand.
GGTTTACATAGTGCAGGTTAATAAATTATAACATTTGGTGGAATATGTCTGGATATTTGCAGATAGTATTTTGCACAGTGTTGCATGAGTTATTGTCTAACTCAACAGTCTATTGGGACTACGGTCCAGTTAAGAACAATGGCCATGTATGCAAGTTAGCATCATGATATTAATAACTCATGTTTTTTCCTACCATTAATGGTTTATCTGTTTAAGTGTTTCACACACAGATTGTGTCACTGCATGAAACTACAGAGCTTTGAAATCTTCACATAGTCACTCACGTAACTTCGAAATAAAATAGAACGATTAAACGAGAACTTACCGGTTGATCTTTATTTTATGAGAAGTTGAAGTGAGGGATACATGCCCTCCACTCCCAACCCTATTCTCATAAAGATCATTCGGTAGTTCTAGGTCGTTAATCTTGCTATAGGTCAGCAACTATTCTGTGGTTTCACACAGCTACTTTGAAGATTGATGCACACTTCAATCCCTCACTTCAACTTCTCATAAAATAAAGATCAAACTTGAAACGGTAAGTTCTCGTTTAATCTTTCTGTTCTGGCTGGAGGCCTATTATCAATTGAGTTCCACAGGGATCTGTGCTGAGATCTTTTGATTGTGATATTTATAAACAACTTGGATGGAAATGTGGATGGATGTTTACAGAAGATACCAAAATTGGTACAATTGCAGACGGTGAGGAAGGTGGTCCATAAGGGCCAAAGGGCCTGTTTCCATGCTGTATATTTCAATCAATCCAATAAATTCCAGATGTGTATGGTTACAGCAAATTGCCTCTAGTGTGTCGATGAGTGGGACTGTGGGAGGTGATGATGGAAATGGGCGGAGAATACAATGAGTTAAGACAGGATAAGTGAGAAATGGCTGTTGGATTGTCAGCATGCACTCAGTGGGCTGAAGGGCCTGTTTCCATGTTGTATCTCTTTACAACTCTGTGGGGAATTTTCCACTTAAGTAAATTTTGGATTAAAGACTTGATTACTGGAAGCCACAGAGTGAAATTTCAATAAGAAAGTTGTTTATTATAATTGAATTACGTGGTTCTGCCTGCTATTTTAAGCATGATATTCACTCAATAACTATAGAATAAATTGAATATATTTATCAAAATGATGAGCATAGAAAACTTGAAGACATAAACAGTTTTGTTTCTTATTATTGCACAGAGTAATTTTGGTTAGATTTTTTGATTATACATTGTTAAAACTGCATGGAGAAAATGTTGCTCCATCTTCAGTATCATGAACAGCTACAGTAGGTGCCAATGGCTGATTCAAATGGACTATTTCCTGAGACAAAATGTCCATGGGGAGAAATATAAATTTATTGGGTTAGAAAATAAATATGGACAACTGAAGTAACACTATGTAATTTTTTTAAAAGGGCAAAATTAGAATAGGAAATCTGATCTTTGAGAGTTTCATCGTCCAAAATTTGAAATTAAGCCAGATTACAAGTTTTAACTTGTTTCTGTTAATATGTATAACAGGAAGCAGTTTTAAATTTAGGAAGAAATTAATTTGGGTACTTTGTTCACCTTTCCTCTCGTAAGAAAAGGAGAGAAAGCAACATTGCCTTAAAATTATAATGCAGAATAGTTTCACAATCACAATTATCTCAACATTTTGCCATGGATTCTATACAGAACAATGTAAAGCTCACAAGATGGCTCAGCCCATGTTAGTTTCTCAAAAAACATTCCAAAGGCAAAGTCAAAATAATTGTTGCCATTATGGAAAATAGAGTTTTACTTCTCCGTTTATAACCAGTTGAAGTTATGCCTTCATTTTAATTTGCAAATAGCATAAGTATGGGAACAATTAATAATAAATGTGAAGAATACGTCGTAATGCAGTGTGCTTTACTAATGACACTAATTTAAATGTTCACTTATTCAGCCAAGTGAAATCATACTCAAGAGTCTGTAATGGATCCCTTGGGCACAACCAGTTAGAAGGTTATACCCTTAAAAGGTTGTTATTTTTCCACTTGCGTCCACTTTACCAACAATAATCCTATTTAATAAATATGGACTATAATGCCATACAAGCAGCATTGTAAAGAGCAATATTATGTTATGTTATAAGATTTATGAAATTGTGCAATGATACTAACAGATTCGCTTGGCCATAGATGATATTACGCAGGTGTTGATCGGCAACTGTACAGGTAGCAGCGATGTTGGATATAATTTTATTTTGTATATAACATAGACATAGAAATTAGGTGCAGGAGCAGGCCATTCGGCCCGTCGAGCTTGCACCGCCATTCAATATGATCATGGCTGATCATCCAACTCAGTATCCTGTACCTGCCTTCTCTCCATACCCTCTGATCCCTTCAGCCACAAGGGCCACATCCAACTCCCTCTTAAATATGGCCAACGAACTGGCCTCAACTACCTTCTGTGGCAGAGAATTCCAGAGACTCACCTATGTGGAGCTCAAATCAGAATTATTGAAACTGTTCAATTTGTATAAATTCAGTGATCAACATTTAAAAAAGAAGTGCAGATTATAAAATACTATAATTGTTGTTAAACAAATTAATTTAATTCCAGGACCAATCTACATTTTGGTTGTTTTTCCGAGTCTGGTGAACATTTTTCTTTCCTACTAACATTGAGTAAATTGAATGCAATTGTAAATGATTTCTCCATAAATGGTTCTCTATTGTCCTACATTTAACATATGGTGATAAATTTCTTGTGCGGGTTTAATAAATGCCATGTGTGGTCATGAAACAACTGGAAGGAAGTTATAGCACAATTCAATGTTCAGAATTGTCATTACCTTTAATTGAAAGATACATCATGGACACTCAATAACCTTTCTCTCGGTGTCAGCAAGACAAAGGAGATAGTGTTCGACTTCAGGAAGTGAAGCGGTACACATACCCCAGTTTGCATTGACGGTGCCGAAGTAGAGATGGTCGAAATCCTCAAATTCCCAGAAGTCAATATCACCAACAACAACTCCTGGACCACCCATATTGAAGCAACAACCAAGAAGCCACAACAACACCTCTACTTCCTTAGAAGGCTTAGGAAGTTTGGTATTTCAACTACAACTCTTACCAACTTCCACAGATGCACCATAGAAAGCATGTTATCAGGATGCATCACAGCTTGGTTTAGAAACAGCTCTATCCAATTGTGTAAAAAATTGTGGACGCAGCCCAGACCATCACACAAACCAACCTCCCTTCTATTGATTCCATTTATACCTCACGCTGCCTCGGCAAGGCTAGCAGCATAATCAAGGATGAGTCACACCCTGGCCATCCCTCTTCTCCTTTCTCCCATCAGGCAAAATAGATAAAAGTGTGAAAACGCACACCTCCAGTTTCAGGGACAGTTTCTTCCCAGCTGTTATCAGGCAACTGATTCATCCAACCACAACCAGAGAGCAGTGCTGAACTACTATCTACCTCTTTGATGTCCCTCGGACTATCCTTGACTGGACTTTGCTGGCATTATCTTGAATTAAATGTTATTCCCTTATCATGTATCTATCTATACACTGTAAATGGATTGATTGTATTGAGGTATTGTCTTTCTGCTGACTGGTTAGCACGCAACAAAAAGCTTTTCACTGTACCTCTGTACATGTGACAATAAACTAAACTTAACTGAGTTGACGCTGACCGTTGATCACCCCTTCATAGTATGTCAACCCACTTTCGCATCCACTCCCTACACACTTGGGGCAATCCACAAAGACCAATGAACCTACAAACCGGCACATGTTTGGGATGTGCGAGGAAATGAGAGCACCTGGAGGAAATCCAGGTATTCACAGGAAGCATGTGTCGAGGATTATAACTGTTATTGTTTTTAAAGTCTAAATAAAAAAAAAACATATCTGAATTTCAAAAGCACCATACATTTTCTTTATATTCTAAAAAGAGCGATCCTTGTTTATATGGTGTTATCTACCTATATATTCTGCTGATTTCCAATGTTAGAGAAATATAACAAACATGCCATCTTAAATTTTTATTTAAATCTGGATTGGAATGTGCTTCTCAAGATGAAACATGAAAATGATAGAGACTGGAAGGGTAGACTAAATTCAGTGATCCCACATTCTAGTTGAAGAGCTTTGCCCAACACATGTGCTGACATTGACACAGCCAGTAAACACCTGCCCCACAGCTGCAGTGATCTGGATTCAGTCATGGCCTCGATGCTATCTGTGTGGGATTTATATGTTCTCCCTGTGACTGTACGGGTTTCCCACTCACCCCCCATGTGCTCCAATTTCCTCCCACATACACACATACTGTACATTGCTTAGCTAATTTGAAGTTACCCATGGTAGACAACAGACAATAGACACAATAGGTGCAGGAGTAGGCCATTCGGCCCTTCGAGCCAACACCACCATTCACTGTGATCATGGCTGATCATCCACACTCAGTATCCCGTCCCTGCTTTTTCCCCATATCCCCTGACTCTGCTATCTTTAAGAGCTCTATCGAACTCTCTCTTGAAAGCATACAGAGAATTGGTCTCCACTGCCTTCTGAGGCAGAGAATTCCACAGATTCACAACCTCATCTCCGTTCTAAATGGCTTACCCCTTATTCTTAAACTGTGGCCCCTGGTTCTGGACTCCCCTAACACGGGAAAATGTTTCCTGTGTCTAACGTGGCCAAACCCTTAATAATCTTATATGTTTCAATAAGATCCCCTCTCATCCTTCTAAAGTATAGAGTATACAAGCCCAGCCACTCCATCCTATCGACATATGAGAGTGCCACCATCCAGGGAGTCAACCTCATGAATCTAAGCTACACTCCCTCAATAGCAAGAATGTCCATCCTCAAATTTGGTGTCCTTCCTTAAATTTAGTATCGGTGAGAGGCAGGAGGTTTGGGGTGAAATTGCTGGGATTGCTCCGAAAACTGTCACAGCCTTAATGGGTTGCATGCTTTCTTTATATATATTATATGAGCTTTGTGCTAAGAGACTTGTCTTTGATCTATGCACTGCTTACGAACGGAATTTCTTTCAGCCTAGTTATGATTACACCACTAATGATTAACAACTAATTTTGGCATCAGGGATTACCAAGTCAAATACATAGTCCAGCTGCTGGTTACTTCATATTTTGCAGTAATAATGCCTTTAGTTTCGTTTAGAGATACAGCGCGGAAACATTCCCTTTGGCCCACCGAGTCTGCACTGACCAGCAATCCCCACACATTAACACCATCCAACACACACTATGGACAATTTTACACATAGACCAAGTCAATTAACCAACATATCTGTATGTCTTTGGAGTGCGGGATGAAACCGAAGATCTCGGAGAAAACCCACGCGGTCACGGGGAGAACATACAAACTCCGTACAGACAGCACCTGTAGTCAGGATTGAACCTGGGCCTCTGGTGCTGCAAGTGCTGTAAGGCAGCAACTCTGCCGCTGCGCCACTGTGGCCACCTTTATATTGTCTTTGGAAGAGAGATCATTACAAAAATCATAATGAAGCTTTCATTTTCACACCTGACATGCTTGCGATTTGTCTATATCAAATTAACAAGCTAATGTCAAAATATAAGTGATGGTATGCTCACCAGTGATCGGATTGTGACTGCACAAAATGTATTTCATGTTTAACTATGAACAATCCAGCCAAACAGAGGTGAGCCTCATGACATCAGTTTGAACTGAATATTACCTTTATTCCTGTATGTGAAAGTCCAGTCAAGTTGAGTTTAATGTTGTTTATACAAGTATGGTGAGATGCAGGTACAATGGAAATCTTGCTTACAGCAGCATCAGAAGCACACTGACTCAGACAACACAAAACATAAATCCTGTTAAAATTATACCTAAATTATACAAGACAATGGAAAGGAAAACGATGCAAAAAAATGAACTATTAATTTATTAGCAAAAAAAAAAATGGAAAGAAAAAGACAATCTTTATGCATCTCACTGGGTAGCTACATAGAATATTGAGGACCAAAAGAGAGCAAGAGGTAGAAGCAGAGGGTGGAAGTTAGTTATTTGGTCCTTTGCAGTGCCACGGTCATTTAGTGAGATCATGGTGGTCTTTGCATTCTTTATTTTTGCACTAACATTACAACTCTTGAACCACTTATACCTAAAAATGGACCCATCGCTGTCTGAAAACAATGGCAAAGGTAGCAACAACAGACATCTATGCAGGGTGTTTAACATTAAAAATTCTAATCTTTTCATACAGCCCATTGAGCCTATGCCAGTTTTCAGAGCAATCCCGTGATTGCATTCTGCATCTTCCCCTTTGTTCCATATATGGTACTTGAGTTTTGAACTGATTGTATCTATGTAGGGTATATCTGACCTATTTGGGCAGCATGCAAAACTGAGCTTTTCACTGTACCTTAGCACATGTGACAATTAAAAACCTGAACCGAAGTCCATAAAACTCAAAAGTTGAATGCCCTAGGAGCCCTCTGCCAGCATGCAGAGTGTTGGAGTGGAAATAAAGCTCTCAGCAATTTTGCTTTTAGGTTTTTTGGCTGCTGGTTATTAGATAGAATGACTGCTTAAAGTGTCCCAAGCATAGCTGGGTGTTAGGGGAGTCGCTGGAATGGAAGTTGTGAATGGGAATGAATGAGAGAATGAGTTCCAGGAAAATAATAGGGGAATAGGATTGATATGACTTCTCAGCATAGATTCAGTTGACTCCTAAAATACATAGATTCATAGATAGAGTCATAGAGTGATACAATGTGCAAACAAGCACTTCGGTCCAACTTGCCCACACCGGTCAACATGTCCCAGCTACAGTTGTCCCACCTGCCTGCATTTGGTCCATATCCCTCCAAACCTGGCCTATCCATGTACCTGTCTAACTGTTTCTTAAATGTTAGGATAGTCCCAGCCTCAACTACCTCCTCTGGCAGCATTTTCCATACACCCACCACCTTTTGTGTGAAAAAAATCTTTAGGTCTAAATTTGAGATACGCGTCGATCTCTACAAAGCTGAGGCCACTCTGCCAACTCTCGGACACCTCCTCCTACTTACCCCTGGACCATGACCCCACTGACGAGCACCAGGCCACTATCTATAGCACCATCAGCGACTTCATCAACTCTGAAGAAGGGTTTCAGCCCGAAACGTTGCCTATCTCCTTCGCTCCATAGATGCTGCTGCACCCGCTGAGTTTCTCCAGCATTTTTGTGTATCTTCGATTTTCCAGCATCTGCAGTTCCTTCTTAAACACCTATTAAATATTTTCCCCTTCACCTTGAACCTATGTACTCTGGTCCTCGATTCCCCTACTCTGGGCAAGAGATTATGTGCATCTACCAGATCAATTTCTCTCATGATTTTACACACCTCTACATGATCATCCCTCATTCTCCTGCGCTCCAAGGAATAGAGACCCAGTCTACTCAACTTCCCCCTATAGCTCAAACCCTCTAGTCCAGAAAACATCCTCATAAATTTCTCATAATTTCTTACTACTTCTTGTATATCATAAGAAATTATGAGAAATGTAAAACAAATATAAAATCGTTTCAGGGACAGCTCTGTTTCCAGATTCCACTGTGGATTCACTGGAACCATTGGAGGCAGAAAACGAAACTGTATATCAGGAAGGTTGGAAATCAGCAGGGAGGTGGCTTGAGATCATGTGAAGGATTAGGCTATGGTTTAAAATGCGGACGGTGAGGGGGGAAATATTGCATTGAGATAAGGAAGGCTAAACGCAGTTTATGATGTGGCTGTGCATGGCTTGAAATTGGTCTTAGGGAAGGAGCCACAGGTCGATGCAGATTTTACTTCAGAGTCACGTGAGTGATTCCGTGAAGAAGCCCCGCCAGTGCGCATGCTCCTCATTACGTCAGACGCATGGCGCACCGACGGGCTGGAGAGCGCAGCTCCACCAGCGGTAAGTTATAAACCAGCACGTAAGTGCTTTAAAACTTTACTGCGGTTTACTGCGGTAAGGCTGGTTGCAGGAACCAGCAGGAGCGACCTTAGAAATGGAAAAATTGACAAAAAAGGCTGCTGCCATTAAAAGTAAAAAACTTACCCGTGGGACCGCGGTTAGCGAGTGTATTCCGGCTTCGGAAACGCCGGCTTCAGAGATGCCGTCTACAAAGAAGCTGACTTTAGAGCCGCCGGCAGTTCAGCCAACAGCAGCAACTCCGGTGCTTCAGAGCACTGTGGCCACTCCTGTCGGGAGGAAGGCCAAGAGAAAAACGTCCAGGCCTGTTGACTCTGATGAAGTATCCCCTCAGGAAGACTCCCCTCCTTCCAATAAAAAGGTTTGGGGACGTCTTGACAAGATGGAACACCTCATAGAATAAATGCTCAACCATGAGGTGTTCCAGCCGGGGTTTCATACCCCCCGGGTTCCCCAACAGCTCTCAGCAGCAACCTCAAGTAGAGGTCCGTATGGTGAGGAGCAGAACAGGCACGAACAACAATATGCCTACGAGTATGAATGGGAACCTATAACAGCAGCACCTTTTCAAGGGCTGCATGATACCTCCCTTGAGCATGACTCGAGAGAGCCAGACCCTGAAGTTGGTGTCACTGCAGAAGAGCACGCACCAAAGCACATGAGCTATGTGCCGGATGTGGCCAGCAATTTTTCCATACCGGCTGGAACTGGTGAACAGATGGATGAAAACCTGGCCAGCAATGTTAACTATATGGCCTCTCACCAGCCCCAGGACTCCATAATGGAGGAAACTTCACAGCGATATCAAACACCTGTTAACTGTGCGTCGCTCAAAGTGCCCACCGTGAACTCGGCCATCTGCGGGCGAATGAGCGCATCCATGCGGCACAGGGGTTGAGGTTTCAGAAAGTCCTCAAATTGGTGGGTGCAGGAATGACGGCGTTTGGGCGAATGGTCCAAGGGGCACCGCTATCACATACACAGCAGGATATGCTGGCCCTGCTGTGTAATGCTCATTTTGAGTTTAATTGCATACGGAAGATAGCCATCAAACCGACCCACAACCCACACTTTGCGGCATTGTGCAGATCCTCTAATGTCCAGACACCCAACTTGCTATTTGGGGAGGATCTGGCGAAGCAAGTAAAGGAACTGAATGATGAGGCGAAAACAATCGGCCTCATCAAAACTTATCCCGGGGGCAGGATGCCGCCTCGCAAGCCATACCCTTTCAGGCGAGCTACAGACGCTGGCGCAGGTCAAGGACCGAGCCGGGGTTTCCAGCTACACGCCACTGGCACGCACCACTGCACACCCCCAGCATGGCCAGGAGAGCGAGGAATCCAAGAGCAACCATGGAGGTACGAGTAACTGGACTAGTCCAGGATATATCCTCTGGGGATCAGCCACCGGTCGGGGTAGGTTGCAATTGTTCTATGATGAATGGTGCTGCATAACATCAGATCTATTCATACTGGACAGTATCAGGGGGTCTCGAATCGAGTTTATTTCAGAAGTACATCCACCCGCACAAAATACACTTAGTCGGGTATTGGTTTATTTTCGACCAGAAGCTCTACAGGTGAATGATGAAATTGGGATTTTATTCCAAAAATTGAAAGGACGACATATCAGCCTCAACAATTTGTGTCCAATATATTCCCCAGGCAAAAGAAGGATGGTGGGTGTCGAGTCATTCTGGACCTAACCCGACCTTACTCTTATGTCCAGTATAAACATTTTTAAATGGAAACTTTCAGGACTGCTAAGCAACTGGTATCAAAAGGGTGTTATATGGCAACCATAGATCTGAAAGATGCATATTATTCAGTACCAATTCATCACGAGTACCGTAGATACTTGAAATTTAGTTGGATGGAACAGCTGTGGCAATTTAAAGCTTTGCCCAATGGATTAACCTCAGCCCCTAGGTTATTTACAAAATTGTTGAAACCAGTATTAGGGCTACTCCGCACTCAGAATTGCATTGTGATGGCATACTTGGATGATGTTCTGATCATAGGCGAAACTCAGGAGACAGCTGAGGAACCGGTTTCAGTGACCAAACACCTGTTTCAGAGGTTAGGCTTCCTCATCCATCCAACTAAATCCAAATTAGTACCATCTAGAATGATTGACTATTTGGGGTTCGTCATTGATTCAACTAACATGTCAGTGACTTTGCCTACGGCAAAATTATGGAGGCCTGTAGCAATCTGGAAGATGAACAACAACCCTCCATCCGGCGAGCAGCCATTGTTATTGGTAAATTAGTGGCAGCTTTCCCTGGAGTGCAGTCTCGCCTCTGCACTATCAGAATGTGCAACGAGATAAAGAACAAGCACTGAAAGAACATGCAGGTCATTTTGATAGACCAATGCAGTTGCCAGCCGAAGCTATCGCCGAGATGCAATGGTGGATAATTAATGTCTCACGATGTACTAGTGACATTCTGATTCACCAACCTTCAGTTATTTTACAAACTGATGTGAGTGCTTCGGGATGGGGAGCCACTGACACCGAGTCTGGCTGTGGCGGCAGATGGAGTGTGCAAGAGGCATTAATCCTGCAGAGGCATGGGATAAACTACTTAGAATTGCTGGGTGCATTCTATGGCCTAAAAGCATACTGTTCAACAATGCATGATTTACATGTTCAGCTCCAGATTGACAATACCACAGCTGTTGCATATATTAATCACATGGGAGGAATTAGGTCAGTATCATGTGATAATCTGGCTAACCTCATTTGGAACTGGTGCATATGAGAAACATCTGGGTCTCAGCTATCTACCTACCAGGTAGAGATAATGTGGTGGCAGACACCAGGTCACGCAAATTTAATGACAACACAGAAAGGATGCTGAATCCAAAGTTTTCAAAATGATTGTCAGCCGGTATGGATTGCCAGACATAGATCTGTTTGCATCCAGGTTAAATCACCAGTTACCTAAATACGCCTCATGGGAACCGGATCCAGTGGCAGTAGCGGTGGATGCATTCTCGCTACATTGGGGACGTACGTTCTTTTACTCTTTTCCCCCATTCTGCCTCATCAGTCAATGTCTCACCAAAATAGAGCAGGACTCCACTTCAGGCGTTTTGGTAGTTCCTGACTGGCCCACACAGCCATGGTTCCCATTGGTCCTGAGACTGATGACACAGCCATTCATGACTATCCCCAAATGCAGCAACTTGTTGGTTCACCCCGTGACAGGAGAGAGTCACCCTTTACATGATCCTATTAATCTGTTGATTTGCAGATTCTGACCAGACCGTTCCAGGGGCTCGGACTATTGAGTAGGACTGTGGATGTAATTACTGCGGCCTGGAGAGATAGTACTAAAAAGCGATATGTATCTCATATTAAGAAACGGGAGATGTTTTGTTTAGTCAGATATATCTTATACTGCAGACATACCGGATGTATTGGAGCTCCTTGCTACATTGCATTTTGACGAGCAATTGAGCTATAGTGCCATTAATAGTGCTCGGAGTGCTTTGTCCTCCTATTTAGGGGAAGGGTCAGAACAACATTCTGTCGAATCTCATCCATTAGTGTCCTGATTCATGAGAGGTATTTTTAACATAAACCCTCCCAGACCTAGATATACGGAAATCTGGGATGTGAGCATAGTTCTCACACTGCTTCGGCAATGGGCTCCAATTACATCTCTCTTTTCAGAAGTTAACATTCAAAGTGGCCATGCTCATTGGCGCTAGTGTCAGCGCAACGGATCCAGACATTGCAAAAGCTACGGCTGGATAGCATGCATTCTTCTGCAGATAATATTAATAGAATATTGACTATACGACATATATTGAAGTAGATTCATATTGCCCGAGTCGAAGACGAGGGCAATAATCTAGTGAGGGCAATATATGTCGTATCCCCCGAAAGAGGACAGTCAATATTGTTTATTATTACCCATATCAGACATCTAGAGGAAAATCTGAACCTCAGCTTTAACTTTCACGTAAAATTTAACCAAAATGGCGCGGCATAATATTCCCCACGCAGCGTAGTTGCCAAGTTCCTGAGACTATAAAGTGTAAGTTACACACCTGAGTCAATATATCAAACAAAGAGGTCTGGAAGCAAAATAAGCAAAGAGACCTGAGACGCACACCTGAGGAGGTCTCTGAAACAGCGATGTTCATCAGCCACAAAAAACTCATAAAAAGGTGTCAGTACAAACTATTTCTAGGTGGCTGAAACAGGTTTTGGATTCTGCTGGAGTAGACACTGATGTGTTTAAATCTCACTCCACCAGGGCGGCATCAACATCCGCAGCGAAGGCGCAGGACGTGCCTTTAGACCAAATCCTCGGGGCCGCAGGATGGTCTAGTGAAGGAACCTTTTCACTATTCTATGATAAACCTGTCCTCGCAGTGGCAGGATTTGGGCGTGCTGTTTTGGGTTCTGTTTGAGTTTCATTTGTAATTCCCCCTGCAATAGAGGGGTTATTAATGTTCTTTTATTATTAAAAACGTCCATTGTATAATTTCAACAATGTTCCATACATTATTTGTGTATCCTGTGTCAACTGAAGCAGTCTGTTGTATGGAACTGAATCTGCGGCATGAAATCACAGAGTTTTGAAATCTTCACGGAATCACTCACGTGACTCCGAAGTAAAATAGTAAGATTAAACGAGAACTTACCAGTTTGAAGTTTGATCTTTATTTTATGAGGAGTTACGGTGAGCGATTACGTGCCCTCCGCTCCCGGCCCTCATAATCGCAAAGATCATCTCGTAGTTCTAGTTTTCTGAGTCTTACTATATCACACTTGACTGTAGTTACTGTGATTTGAAGATTGACGCACATGCGCACTGGCGGGGCTTCTTCACATAATCGCTCACCGTAACTCCTCATAAAATAAAGATCAAACTTCAAACTGGTAAGTTCTCATTTAACCTTACTATTCTACACGCTTTTACCTGGAGCCCCTTATCAGAGAATCTGACCCATGGATGTTGTCCCATAAGCCTATACAAGTACACTTACTCTACCAAGACCGGTGTGTGCTGGTGCTAGCTTTCACTGCTGACTACTCTATTGAAGATCTGTGACTCTGTTCCTCTCACACAGTGATGGGACCTATCGTTTTAACAAGTGCTTTGTTTGAGGGTGGCACAGTCACCCTACAAGGTAAAGGGTTTTGTTAGAATAATAATGTATCAGATGAGCTCAGCATCGAAGCAGAATTCCTATCGGAATGACCAAAAGACCTTTGCCAGTTTGTTGACTTACTAAAGAGGAAAGGACAGAAATACTAGCAGTCCCATGTAGTGGGTTCCACTGGGTTTCTGTAGATCCACAGCCCAAAAAGGCCCCACAACTCACTTTGTGGAGTAAAATATGAGACTGAATGGAAAAGTTAGAAGTGACTGAAATAAAAACTTTCAAATAATAATTAGTTATGAAACTTTTGTAAAAAAAAATAGAAATGATTTAGGCAGAGAGCTCTCAAGAATAGACAGCAACTGAAACTCTGCTATTAATACTGAGAAAAAGGAAGGTGGAAATGTTCAGAAGGTTACAATCTGAGACTGGGAAAGTGCAGAGTGTGACAGGCAAGAGGAAATTACAATGGTATGCTAGGTCTGGGCCTCGAGAAGATTGGTAGACGTGGATTTTAGCTTCAAACATTGTAAGTGTACTGTTCATCATTGGAAAAGACACATTGGGCTTGACCCCAATTAATGTGGGGTGGGTTCAACTGCCGCTAGGTTTATGAGACTGCGAAGTGGAAAATCAGTGAAGATGATAGTCAGGAATTCAAGTGTGGAGAAAGCAAAAATTCTGAATAAATGCTTGGCAGTAAACTATGAATAGAGAGGGAGGCGGATAAGACACAGGTTTAATGCTTGTTCCAATAAAACAGAATATTGAGGTTGCTTCAAGAGTCAAGAGAGTTATATTGCCATGTGTCCCAAAGTAAAATTCTCACTTGCAATTTACTCTATCAAATAGAGGAGCAAATAAAGAGTTTTAAGGGGCTGTCCCACTGCGGCAATCTAATCAGCGAGTTTAGAAGAGTTTGCCCTTGACTCAAACTCGCAACATGGTCGACACCTGGTCCTAGGAGGTCCTATGAGGTCACTAGAACTCTCCTTCATGCTCGAGAGAAATTCCTGCATACTCGCGGCCTCAGTTTGGTCGAGGAAACATTTTCAGCATGTTGAAAAATTTTACGCGAGTAAAAATTGGTTGGCATGGTTCTTTTGAACTCGTAGTGCAGTGGAGTGGGGTCGCTATGTAGTTACAGGCAGTCGAGGGCAGCCGTAGGCAATCTCCTTCACTGACCAGGCATTTTAATTGGCTCATTGGAGTTTTCAGGACCAAGGAAAACGGACTGGTAATAAAGTGCCCGCTAAACTTTATTAAACGTTGTCTGACTTCTTAAAAGTGTATCCCCCTCTTCTCTTCCCTTTTCTCCCCTTCTCTCCCCTTCTCTCCCCCCCTCTCCCCTTCTCTCCCACCCCCGCCCCTTCCCCCCTCTCCGCGCTCTCTAAAGGACTTACCGTTACTGTGCCAGCCGTCTTTTACCTTCCTGTTCATCGTGGGTGTGAATTTCAGACAGCGCTCCCCCGCTTTCCCTGGCCCCCGCCTGTGTGATGAGTTTGTGTGTGTGTGGTCAGTCGATCCAGCTCGCGGTTTCATCGCCGACGGTCGATCCAGCTCGAGGTTTTCTAGTCGAAGACAGTTGCTAAAAGGTTGCGTCAATGGGACAGGACCTTTAAACATGTTTTAATTTCCTGGCATTCACTTTATATGCAGTAATTCACTTAACGCTTTAACGTTATGGTAGTTCTCCACATTTTGTCGTGGCTGAGCATAAAATGAGCTACTTAGAAGCAGGTCCATTTATGAAAAAATAAGTAGCTCACAAAGCTAATTTAACTCTGCTTTAAATGACTTTGCTCTACCATATTTCTCCTTCCCAGGCTGATTGATATTACAGATTGTATTCACCTTTTGTGATGTTCGTTCTCAAGCTTGCTGTATCTGGTGGTGTCTACCTATCCGTTTCATTATTCCCCATCTATACCTTCCTGCATGAGTCCCTTGCCTGCCTGGTAATCAAATATTTTTGATACCTGTTTTGTTTTCTGAAAACGCGCTGAGCAATCCCCTTGGTCACTCTCCTTTGTACATGTCTATGGGATTAAACTATTGCAAAATTAGTCCTGCCTATTTTTCAGCTTGCTTGGGAGTATTATAGCACATGATTTACTACTGTTACAGAAACAAGCTGTTAATTCTCTCAGAAATTTTTATTAACCTCCAGATAACCCCGGGGAACAACACACTAACAGCAATTTCTGAGACATATTGCCTGACCCTATGTGTCAGGAATTCGCAAGACAAAGCACCAAGCTTAGTAATGGTAAGTGTATCCCACAGCTGGATGGAAGTTGTACCAGCTCAAGGTGATAATGACCAGAGCACAATCAGGTACTAAATGCTTTTGGTTTCAATACCACCTGGGATCAACACCCAGGTGTACTATTCTAAAAAGACAAACTACAAAGGTATGAAGTAACAACTGAAACAGCTAGAAACAAGTTATTTATTAACACTTAAGTAAAGAATAAATGAAACGGTTTCAAAGGCATACCTCAGTATATGCTGGACAAATATATATATATATGTAAAATATGCAGGCACAAAATGGCCCAGGAAGTCAAATAAATAAAATAAAGAGAAATAGGTTGAGAGTATTCTTTTGTGTCCAGTAATACATTCCTTAAGAATTCCAAGAATGTTGAGCAGAACTCCAATTGGGATTCCACTGGTCTAGGCAGCATTTTTCATCTCGACTGTTTGAACTAAATATTTCTACTGCTTGAAACATGACACAGGGCATTGTAGAGTGTGTGGTTTTGCCTAGCAGATACCTTGCCAGGGATTCCCTTTGCCCAAACGTCTAAAGAGACCTGGACGCTACCACAAGTCAGTACATAAATCCATATCAACTGCAAAAGTAGGTGTGACTTGTCCAATGCTAGGAATAGTTTGGCCATTTCCCTACCATTGCTGGTCGAACAGGAAAAATAGTGCTAGTAACAGTCGTTGTGGCACGGTGGCATAGAGACCCGGGTTCGATACCGACTATGGGTGCTGTTTGCATGGAGTTTGCACGTTCTCCCTGTGACCTGCATGGGTTTTCTCAGAGATCTTCAGTTTCCTCCCACACTCCAACAGCGTACAGGTTTGTAGGTTTATTGGCTTGGTATAAATGTAAAATTGTCCCCAGTGTGTGCTGGGATCGCTGGTCGGTGCGGACTCGGTGGACCAAAGGACCAGTTTCCGCGCTGTATCTCTAAACTAAAAAAGCAAAATGCTGGAGGAAGACTGGGTCAGGCAGCATCTGTGGAGGGATGGTTCAACCATGGCCTTGGATTCATGTAGCATCATTCCCAACCTCAGGGTATCCTAAAGCAGTTCACGTGAACTGCTTTAGGATACAACATGCAGGAGTGGCTGTGTGCTCAGCCCCCTGCTGTACTCACTCTATACTCATGACAGAGTAGCCGGTCACAGTGTGAACTCCATCATCAAGTTCGCTGACGATGCCACTGTTGTGGGACGTATCTCTGATGAGGATGAGTCAGAGTATAGAAGAGAGATCTAGCAACTGTCCATATGGTGCCAGCACAATAACCTGGCCCTTAACACCAGCAAAACCAAGGAACTGATTGTGGACTTTGGAAGGAGTAGGATTTATATCAACGATGGTTGAAAGGGTCAAGAGCTTCAAATTCCTGGGCGTGCACATCTCTGAAGTTCTTTCCTGGTCTGAGAACACTAATGCAATCATCAGGAAAGCACATCAGCGCCTCTACTTCCTGAGAAGATTACGGAGAGTCGGTTTGTCAAGGAGGACTCTCTCTGACTTCTACAAGTGCACAGTAGAGAGTTTGCTGACCGGTTGCATCATGGCTTGGTTCAGCAACTTGAGCACCCTGGAGAGGAAAAGACTACAAAAAGTAGTAAACACTGCCCAGTCCATCATCGGCTCTGACCTTCCTTCCATCAAGGGGATTTATCGCAGTCGCTGCCTCAAAAAGGCTGGCAGCATCATCAAAGACCCACACCATCCTGGCCACACACTCATCTCTCTGCTACCTTCAGGTAGAAGGTACAGGAGCCTGAAGACCAACTATCAGGTTCAGAAATAGCTACTTCCCCACAGCCATCAGGCTATTAAACCTGGCTCGGACAAAACTCTGATTATTAATAATGCATTATCTGTTATTTGCACTTTATCAGTTTATTTATTCATGTGTGTATACATTTATATAATGGTATATGGACACACTGTTTTGTAGTAAATGCCTACTATGTTCTGTTGTGCTGAAGCAAAGCAAGAATGTCATTGTCCTATCAGGGATACATGACAATAAACTCACTTGAACTTCAACTTGAGGAATGACAATGCCATCGCCAATTGAGGTGCAATGGATTTTAGCAGCGTTTTTCTCATCCTCTGCAGCTATGTCAAGTTCTAGGATAACAATCAGTACATTCCTCAGTGTGGTGAATATTCAGGAAATAGACATTCTCGCAAATAGGATAGAGCTTTTTATTTATTCATTTTTTCAAAGTTCATTATCTATCCCAAATTCCCCTTGAATATATGCATGTGACCTCTTTGTGAAACCTTGTACTCCCTCTGGTGAAAATGTTCCGACAAAGCTGTTATAGTCAGAGTCATAGAGTGATACAGTGTGGAAATAGGCCCTTCGGCCTAACTTGCCCACACCGGCCAACTACACTAGTCCCACCTGCCTGCGTTTCGGTCCATATCCTTCCAAACTTGTCCTATCCATGTACCTGTTCAACTGTTTCTTAAATGTTGGTATAGTCCCAGCCTCAACTACCTCCTCTGGCAGCTTGTTCCATCCATGATTTAGATAAAGAAACAATGTAGGAACATGATTAGACGCCCAACTTAGGATGTGCAACTTGGAAGGGAGCCTGCAGATGGTGGTGTCACCAAGTGCCTTGAGGAAGATGCTGTCAGGGCAACATGGGAAAGCATTTGTAGTGTCTTTGGAGAAGGTGCATATTGAAACCATGCTGTGGCTATGCTAGAGGGAACAAATGTTTAGAGTGGATGACAGAGAACTAATCAAGTGGGTTGCTTTCTCTTGTAAATTCCCTGCAATAGCTCAATAGTTCAGTAGT
Source organism: Okamejei kenojei (assembly GCA_035221665.1). Lineage (NCBI taxonomy): Eukaryota > Metazoa > Chordata > Chondrichthyes > Rajiformes > Rajidae > Okamejei > Okamejei kenojei. The sequence continues at coordinate 9,567,255 of CM069133.1, forward strand.
AGCTCAGTGGTACACCCAATTTACTTTGGTTGAAGAACAAAACAATATTGTAGGTGCAGGAAGACCCTAATTATGCGCACTATAAACCCCACATGGCTCGGGATGGAAGGTTTCCTTCCCGAGGAGTTGTCTGAATTGGCTTTCATCATAATTTAATTGTGTAGTGGTCATTGTTTCTCACAGCTGTTATTTGTTGCAAATGTTTTTTTTTTAATCACATTGTTTAAGTTCCTCATGTACAATTGCTAGATTTTAACTTGTGCAGCTAAATCAATAGTTTAGACTTTTTGGCTGCTAGACAAAAGACAAACATTATTCTACTGCATCCATCATAATATTAAGTATAATTTGCTGTATAATATAGATAAATGTGAGGTTATCCACTTTGGCGGCAACAACAAGGGGGCAGCTTATTATCTCTATGGGGTTAGGTTAGGTAAGGGGGAGGTGCAGCGAGACCTGGGTGTCCTTGTACACCGGTCACTGAAAGTTGGCGTGCAGGTACAGCAGGCAGTGAAGAAAGCTAATGGAATGTTGGCCTTCATAAAAAGAGGATTTCAGTATAGGAGTAAAGAGGTTCTTCTGCAGTTGTATAGGGCTCTGGTAAGACCACATCTGTAATATTGTGTACAGATTTTGGTCTCCTAATTTCAGGAAGGACATCCTTGTGATTGAGGCAGTGCAGCGTAGGTTCACGAGATTGATCCCTGGGACGGCGGGACTGTCATATGAGGAAAGATTGAAAAGACTAGGCTTTAGGATGAGGGGGATCTTATAGAAACATATAAAATTATAAAAGGACTGGACAAGCTAGATGCAGGAAACAATTTCCCAATGTTGGGCGAGTTCAGAACCAAGGGCCACAGTCTTAGAATAAAGGGGAGACCATTTAAGACAGAGGTGAGAAAAACCATTTCAGCCAGAGAGTTGTGAATTTGTGGAATTCCCTGCCACAGAGGGCAGTGGAGGACAAATTACTGGATGGATTTAAGAGAGTTAGATAAAGCTCTAAGGGCTAGTGGAATCAAAGGATATGGGGAGAAGACAGGCACGGGTTATTGATTGGGGAAGATCAGCCATGATCACAATTAATGATGGTGCTGGCTCGAAGGGCCGAATGGCCTCCTCCTGCACCTATTTTTTATTTTCTATTTCTATTAACAATTTTTTGGTGATACCTTACCTTGTGTTAACCAGTTCCTTTGTTTCCTAATTTACAACAATGAAGATATTTTTAAGTATTAGTTGGTTGAAAAGCCTTTGGTATGTCCAGCCACAAAAGGCACAAATGCAGGTAGTGGTTTTTTTTACTTCTAGGTCAAAGAGAATAATGCAGTTAAGAAAAGAGTTGGAAAATAAAGGAAATTATTGCATCTTAAATTTTTGTAGTGAGCTTCTTGGTTGTCAAATGCACATTATAGTGCAAAAAACCCCTCCTATTTTCAGGTAGTTGCTCATTTTATTTGGGAAGTTAATAGCTAAGTAAAGAAAAATGTCATTGTTTTCTTTAGTTACAGAATGTTCCAGTTAATTATAGCCTGAGCTCTGATAGTGCAAGAAAAAAACAAATAAGGGCTTCCAGAAAAAAAATTCTGTGAATACTAGTCAAATCCAATGCATGGAAATATAGAATTGCAGAATAACACAGCACTTGTGTGACTTGAATGTGATTGTATAGTCTTAATCTTGGTGAATTGTACAAAAATGTTTGCCATATTAATTAACTCGGTTCTGGCTTTTTGTTTTATTTCTTATTCAGAAGGAGCTTCTGAAATTATCTGCGACAAAAAGACAACACATGACCAATTTGTTACTATGAACATTTCTATTTTTATTTCTATTTAATTTAAGGTTTGCATTGTATTTAAAAAATGATTTCAGACTCGTATTCAATCCCATGGTGCTTACTGAAATATGTGTTTTGTATTTGACCACCATCAGAGATTTGTGCACAGACACAGATCTCACTTTTTGCAACACGATCAAATTATAATTACTTGTAAAGTATAATCCCTTTTCAATATTCCCATCAAAATATATAATCTCCTGCTTTTTCCAACATAATTCTCAACCATGCATCCAAACCTTTTATCACTTTGTCTTAATCCTTATTGAATATATTAATACGGGTGACAAGGGTTATTGAAAGAAGGCAGGAGAACGAGGTTAGAAGGAAGATATAGATCAGCCACTATTGAATGGTGGAGTAGACTTGATGGGCTGAATGACCTGATTCTGCTATCATTTATGACCTTATGAACTTATTACTCTCTTCCTCATGTTTAGCATATATCTGCTGTGTGTTATTTGCAAAGCACACAGAGACCAAAGCACCCAATTAATCAGATGAGTAAGCATTAGAAAATTCCTGGATCGGATGATAAAATGCATTACTCAATTAACTTTGAAATCTATGTTGTGATAGAGCAGGAATCTAGGGTGTGAAATTGCTGACCATATGATGTGGGTAAAAAACAGCAAGTTATAATAGCTCAACTTCTTTATCACTGACAGCTCCATCACTGGTCCTTGGATAGACAGTAAATGCCAGCAAGCATTTCTGTTATGATGAGTATTACAATTGAACCTAGTTATGCTCATGCCTATTACCATACTTGTGTATTCTTAATTAGGTTATTGAATTCTAAACAGAAATATGAGCCATTGGTGATTTTTCTGCTCCTCAGCGAAGAGCATGCAATTTGAGATCTATAACAACAATTGCATTTGCTTTTTGCACTGAAATGCTCCATGCGATGCAAGAGCTTGGTTTCAATATATTCAATTATATTTAGACCCAACATGAGGTAAATGAAGTACCAAGTAACATGAAAAAAATCAACTTCCTGCTTAACCAACATTTTTCCCATATTACAGTTAACATAGCGATTCGATATTCTGAGAAATACCACATCAAATTGCATGTAATTCCTCCCTTAATCAAAACCACAACAGAATGGAAGCAATTAATTATGGTTGCCTTGAGCACTGTGTAAAAACTTTATTTATCCGGTTCATAAGTGATTAAATATTTTATTAATTTTGAATCATTTTTTCATGGTTTGATGGCAAAGTACATCACAAGTTAACTCCTAAAGACTGGCATCTACAAGAGTGCATCAAGTTTCCCAGACTGGTGTCTCTAGACTCGAATGGGTAAAGTTTCCTCCATTTTTAAAACTCAAGTGCAATTGTAATGAGCTGGAATCTAATAGGAAGCGTCAAACAAAAAGTAAAGTTACAAATGTCTTCTGAATCAATCTTTAGAATCGAAAGAATTAAGAATGGTTAGAAAGGATAAATTATGATGAAGAAAGTAAAAGCAAAGTCTGAAAAAGTCAACAAATGTGAAAGGTGAGGGTTAACTTCATGAAAAGACAGTAACATGATGCAGTCTTAAAATATTTATTTATTCTTTAGACTGAAGAATGGTCCCGACAAGAAACGCACCTATCCATAGCTTCCAGAAATGACCTGAGTTACTCCAGCACTGTGTTTTTTGTAAATCAGCATCTGCAGTTTCTTGTGTCTACCTTTCGGTATCAGTTTGGAAGCTTGAAAACAAGCAATTTCCCTTGACTGTATTAGTCACCTGATGGTCTGATCACGAGGCAAATTATCAATGTGAGTCATGTTGTGAAATGAACATGAAATGTGAGATGAACATGAAGTGTGAGATGCATAATTGAGGGGTTCAGTGAGTCAAGCAGCATCTGTGGGGGCATAGGAATTGGCGACATTTGTAGTCGAGAATCTGCATCAGGACTTTGTTCTTAGTTGCCTATCCATGTTAAAGGTGCACTTTAGTGCTCAGTTTAAACTTCACTGAAGACCATTTATGTTCTGGGAAGCAAAAGATGCTGAATATCTTAATTTTATATTGTCAGAGATGATGGGTCTGCCAAATATTTGCAGCCCATCTTTCAAGGCTTTAAGAGTTAAACTATACATTACCAAGTTAGTTCAAGTTTGTTCAAGTTTGCGTTTATTGGCACTTAACCAATTAAGGTACAGTGACATTTGAGTTACCATACAGCCAAACTAAGTGAAAAGCAGCCACATAAAATAAAATTTAACATACACATCCACCACAATGGAATCAACATTCCTCACTGTGATGGAAGGCAATAAAGTTCAGTCATCTTCCTTCTTTCTTCCCCCTTAGTGGTCGGGGCCTTTGAACCCTCCGCATTTTGCTGCTGCCAACGGTCCAATATCTAAAGCCCTCGCTTCCGGATGATGGAAACTCCGGCGTCGGGACGGGTCGGAACACTAGAGCTTCCCAGTCGGCCTCTTCTTACTGGAGACCACGGCTTCACGGTGTTAAAGTCCACAGGTCCCGCGGTCGGAGCGCTTCTGCTGGCCAATCTCGGCAAAGGATCGCCCGCTCTGTTATGCGTGCTTCTACAAGGCGAAGGTGAAAGAGTCGATGAAGAATTCTGAATGCGGATATATAGTACATGCAATTTTTTGCTTTTGATGTATGTTAAGCCTTCATGGCTACTTTGTTGATGTTTATTAATAATTGCCTCGTTATATAGTCAGAACAATTAGGGGCCGGTATGTAGTGGCCATTTGGCTTATTTTGTGTCTCATTAATTATGGCATTTGTCTTTAAATTTTAGACTGCCCGTAATTATGTGGGTGGTATTTATTACGTAGTCAAGGGCGTGTTTGGTGCTGGGTTTCTTGCGCAGGAGCTTAGTTTTTAGTTTAGCTCAGAACTACATGGGGAAGGAATACCCTTCGACCATGTGAAGTTTTGCCAAGACACAAGGAATTTTCTAACGTTTAAAGCGATATGTTGGAGTTTGAACAAGATTAAAGTGTATGTCGAAGAAGGTTGGATGTATACGTTTACAGTTTTTCTTCAACAATAAAGAAACTATTAATCAAACGACTGTGTTATGAAGATTTACCAGTGAAGAAGCTCTGAAATTCTCACGGAGAGCTCACATGTATATTACAACATTCTCCTAAAGCCATGTAGTCTCTTTAGTGGCTAGAGGGAGTAATCTCTTGAATTATATAAAAATCTGCTGCTACAGCCATAGAGGATAGTACACATATGCTCAGCAAAGCAGTTGCCTAGTCTGGGTTTGGTCTCACTGATATAGAGAGAGCATATTGAGAGCAAAAAATGCAAGAAACGAGGTGGGATGAGATTCATGTGAATCTCTATCTCACCTGCAAGTGCTGTTTATGTTATTGGATGGAGATGAGGGAGGAGGTGCAGGAACAGGTGTTGCAGGATATGATCATTGTAATCATGTCCTGACTTAAGTCATTTGTGTCTGTAATTACCTGACTCGTACACGGGTAAAGGTATAAGCATCTTTAATAGACTTCTCAGTGTCAGATATGCAGTACATTATACGTTCAGTCTGCTGCATCTACTAAACGAGTTCTTAACACTATAAGGCATGCACTAGGCGGAGTTATTACTAGTAAGCATTCTGATTGGCAAACATGCGATAGCCAATCTACAGTGTCTAATGTGAAATTGATGATTTACCCATTTAAAGTTGTCCTACTTTAAATGGTCAGAATGTCGCCCTACTTGGGAATTGGCATTGACTGGTATTGTCATGGCATATAGAAGTCAGTGCACTGTCTAAGGTAATTAGTTAATGGACAGTCACAGACAGGTCTCAACCTGAAACGTCACCTGTCCATGTTCTCCAGAGATGCTGCCTGACCTGCTGAGTTACTCCAGCACTTTGTGTCTTTTTTAGCTAATGGGTTGTCCAGATTTTTTTGTTGTCTTTAGTTTTATACTTGGCTATTGAATATCTAATAAACAACATAACTTTACCATTATTGTGGTGCTATAGAGGATGATTTTCTGCAGTGGACTTGTTATTGTGTCAGAGTGGCATTATACAGGAACTGTGAAAGCTTGTTTTAAACAATGCAATGGTGTCAGCTTTCACCTTTCATGTAAACAATGTCTCTGGAGCATGAAAGAGGTTGTTAGTAGAAGAAAACCAAGCCAGCTATCACAATTTGAGGAAAGCTAAACGAGGGAGTCTTATGCAATTTCCCAACCACTCTAATTAAGGGACGATTCCCAGAATACACAGCTTTGCACCTGTACACATCTAATATATATTCTGATTGCATTCTCGACACATTTTGGGATGTAGAATATTTCCATGTGCACATTGATTTGGACACCATTGGGGTAATCAGTCTGTAGATTACATAACACTTGGGCTCAACTATCAGCAGTTTAGGCAAGTCAAGCTTGAAGGTTCTAAGGAAAAGTTCACTCTGTAGGGAAAAAAAAATCTCAACTTGCAAGAGACAAACTGCAAATTGTTGCAGAATATCATCATCCACAACTCGAGTAAACTCCCAAAGGTAAATTTATTGTTGCTGGTTAATTAGATCCCTTGTCTACAGCACTGCAAGAATACGATTGTGTGAATTGGTCTGAAGGCAAAAGCCTGTCACATCGGGCACACGTGGACCCTAATGTTGCTGGGAACCAAATAAAGGAAACTGCAAGGATGGTATATAAAAATAATTTTAAAAGTACCTTTGAATGAAGCTCATGCTTATGCAGCACTAGTAGAGAGGTTACAGTCGAAAGCCAGATATTGAGCAATTAAAATTTGGAGGCCATACAAGACATCTCCCTGCGACCCGAAACTATATCATTATCCATTTCCGACATACACAAAGCTTAACTGGGCGACAGACATAGCCAGCGATAACACGGAATAAATATCAGTCTCAGTTAAATTCTTGCTAAAGTGACCTGGTTTTTAAAAAACTGCTACCGACCATCAAGAACAGATGGTTAAAATCTTTTGAAACTCATGTTTCACATGAATTCTAATCAATAACTTGGGATCATTTCAAAAGAAAACTTTTTTTAATATCAAGTGTAAACTCTAATTAGGACAAAATTATGTTGTCATAAAATATTTCATGTTTGTGCTTTCCGTATAATTAACCGAATAGACCTAATATATCATATTTGAAATGATCTTCAGGGGTGATTTCCCCAGAGAAAAGCTACATTCTACAGCTGGAATTTGCAGCCAGATTATGTTGTTCGAAGCTGTTGGCAAAATTATGGATGTCCTTTGAAAGACAACTTTGTAAGTGTTTTGTAAGTTCCAGTCAGTCGGATGTCGAAAAATGCAAACTACTAGCTGCAGATGGTAGTTCGGTGGGTGAACCATCAGAACAAAATTATTATTTCACAGGATCCACCGATTTTCAAATTAGTAAAAATACTGAAAGCAGTTTTGAAGGTTAGCCCAGTTATACCCATTAAAAAGTTAATTGACAGTGTGAAGTAAACCATCGTTGTGCTTTTAGAATTATGTTCACGATTTACCATGATGTCTTTGAACTAGCCCGAGTGACTCACTGCTGAGTTCCCTAGCTTGGGATACCTTTTATGTGATTTTGCTATGTCTTCCATTCAATCAGTTTAAATACGAATTTATAATATGAGGTGGTGAGCTGGAATTAAATCGGGTGAAGGCCCTCTAGCTATAACCATCTAAAAACTCATTCTACATGGATAGGAGAGGTTTGGAGGGATATGGGCCAAGTGGAAGCAGGTGGGACTAGTGCAGCTGGGACATGTTGGCCGGTGTGGGCAAGTTGAGCCGAAGGGCCTGCTTCCACGCTGTGTCACTCTACGATTCTACGACTCTATGACTCTACACCTAGAAACAATAGGAGTTTAAATACTTCAAAAATTTGTTTCAAGAACTATATAAAATATATCTGTTATGATCTTTTGCTATGAGATGAACTTTTCTGTATAATTTCACGTTGTAAGTATAGTCTACATGGCATATTTCATAATTTTCTGCCAAACAGAGCAATAAAAAGGGAATGTGATAGGCATCTTGCATATTTTCTAATGTATGTGCCATTACCACAAATATATGTTTAGTTTAGTTTGGAGATACAACACGGACACACGCCCTTCAACCCACTGAGCCTGCGCCGACCAGCGATCCCCATACACCAACACCATCCTACACACTAGAGACAATTTACGATTCTTACCAAAGCCAATTAACCTACAAACCTGCTCATTTTTGGAATGTGGGAGGAAACTGGAGCTCCCAGAGAAAACCCATGCAGTCACAGGGAGAATGTACAAACTCCGTACAGACAGCACCCGTTGTCATGATCAAACCCAGGTCTCTGGCATTGTGAGGAAACAGCTCTACAGCACCACTGTGCCACCCAGTATTGTTGTTACAGTGTACTCCTACACTCCTACAGTGTATTCCTATAGTATTTAATATGTTGTTTGAACTAACATATAATGTTATTATTTTCCATATACTTTGAGTTATATTCTTCATTTTATCAAAACATTAACTTACCAATGGAATCTCCAAAACATGGAGTTTGGAAAGGGAGTTGAATCATAACAGGCAGTGTTAGTTTTCAAATTCCAGTGGCAACTTAACACAGCAGTGAATATATAACAGCAAAGAATTAAGGCCCCCAAATTATTTTTGGGCCATTCAATGTAGCTCATGATTTAAATGTTATCTCTTTGCCTGACAAGAAGATATTTCGGGTTGCAATTTCGGATCTTCTGTGAGGTCTCAATGGTCTCTTACCAGTACTTAGCCAGAGCCAGACTAAAACACAATTTTTGTTATTTTTCACTGACAAATATTTTACAGCCAGATCAGCACTATGGGCTCAAACACTAACTAAGTAAAGTGAGACATTTTATTACCATCTAGTACTTGCTCTAGATGTCTTTTACACATATTAAAATGGTAGACTTCCTTGGATTCAATTCAGATTTCTAGCATTTGCAGATTATTTTTTGATTTTTAACTAGACATATTTGATTGGGTTTCAGTAAGGCCAATGAAATAAAAAGGTTTTTACACTATTGGCAACATTAGTTATTGAAATAACAATTGCCTTTCTAAAAAGTTCAGCTACTTTCCCAAACTAGAACATAGTGAATGAATAAAAAGGTCAATTTTTGACTGGTTATCGCCCTCACAAAGATGAAAAACACGGAGCAAGATAATGGCGTTTGCAGATATTAGCTCATGATGCAATGTATCTCTTTAATCCCTTTCAGTGTCATTTAACTCCAGTCCCTTTGCCTCTATCTCCCCCATCCCCACCCCATGCTCAGTCCTATAATGCGTTCCAATCGCGGTACATGTTGCATTATTGCTCTCGTTTCGTGCTGGAGGTTTAGTTTTAGGATTAGGTTCATATTGACATTTGCACTGAGGTGCAATGAAAGGTTTTGTTTTGCATGCTATGCAAACAGATCAGATATGCCATACATTTATACAATCAAGTCAAACTCAAGTATAGTGGATAGAACAAAAGGAGGAGATACAGAGTGCAGAATATAGTTCGCAGCACACTTGTTCCGTGGGCAAACTCCAAAGGGTTAGATGTGAAGCAGACAGTAGGGATGTTGGTTTCTAGATCCAATACTTTAGGGATGCGTTTCGATGGAATTTTGGTGTAGAAGATGGAGCTACAGTTGATAAATAGGAGCCTAATGTAGGCGTCCTTGTTTTCAGGTGTTCCAGGCATGAGTGAGATAGCGTGTGCTGTGGACTTGTTGTGATGTTAAGCAAACTACAGTATTAAGTCTGGCAGGGAGGCTGGAGTTAATATGCACCATCACCACTTTCTTTAGATAATGGAGGAAATTGTTTTTTTAAGTGACCTTTGCAAGTTGCTGTAGTATGAAAATATGGCACCGACTGTGCATATGGTGCTGGAGAATGTAAACTTTTTGGGTCCATTGGGAATGATAGAAACAAAAATAAATCATTCCGTTTTGTATTGCATTTATTTTAGGATAGAAACAAAAATAAATAATTCTGTTTTGTATTGCATTTATTTTAGAAACATAAAAAAAAAGGTGCAGGAGTAGGCCATTCGGCTCTTCTAGCCAGCACCGCTATTCAATATGATCATGGCTGATCATCTAAAATAGTAAGATTAAACGAGAACTTACCAAGTTTGAAGGTTGATCTGTATTTTACGAGGAGTCGCGGTGAGGGATTTCGCGAAGACCCCGCCAGCACGCATGCGCAGCATCCTTCAAAGCAGCGGTGTGGAATCACAGAACGCACCATGACTAAAAAATAGTAAGATGAAAAACGCAGAACTTCCTAGTTGATCCTATGATAGAGGGTGGGAGCGGGGGGCACGAAATCCCTCACCGCCACTCCTCGTAAAATACAGATCAACCTTCAAACTTGGTAAGTTCTCGTTTAATGTTACTATTTTACTTCGGAGTCACGTGAGTGACTTCGTGAAGATTTCAAAGCTCTGTGATTTCACGCCCTGGACAACGTCCATGCTTATCACACTGCCGCAAGTCTGATGGAGGAAGGCTGTTAATGCAGTTCAGTCGAAACTGGCTGAAAATTAACACAATTTATTAATCAAATAAACAAACAATAACCCCTAATTCGGGGACAGACATTCACTGAGCGGTTCCCAGCACAGATTCTGCGAATGTCGCAGGGGCGACCAGTGGCTTATTGTAGAACCGTTGAAAGGTTTCCTCACTGGCCCAGCCCGCGGTGGCGAGGATGTGGTCCATGGGCACCTCCATGGCCCTCGCCGCTGATGTGGATGCAGCCCTAGTGGAATGAGACTTAAAAATGTTAGTAGCAACTCCTGCTGCATCCAGCACCACCCTGAGCCACCTGGCCATAGTCTGTACAGTCACCCAATGATGCGGAGGTTTGTGGCTGATGAGGAGCCCCTGATCCTTCATCCTGATGGCTCCTGTAATCCCGATATAGTGGTGGAGATGGGTGACTATGCAGAGAGTGGCATCTACAGGGTACGCCCGAAACTCCAACTGCAGCCCATGCGCCCATGGCCTGTGCTGCTTCAATAAATCTTGGACAAAGAAATTTATTTGACCAGGGGTGGCCACCATGCTGTCCAGTCGCAGTTTTTGTAACGTCTGGACTCGTTGGGCTGTAGTCAGTGCCATCAGCATCACCACTTTGAGGGTGAGCTGTTTCAGTGGTAGCTCATTCATTGGAGCCCAGCTCCTCAGTAGGGTCAGCACGATCCCCACATCCCACGTGACAGTATATCTGGGTCGCGGAGGGTTGGTGTTGAACACTCCCCTCATTAGTTTAGACACCAGGTGGTTGGAGCTGATACCTATATCCAGGTATGAGGACAGCGCACTCCTGGCGCTGTTGATGGCACTGTAGCTGAGGCCAGCATCGAAATGGAGGCCAGCTAGAAATTCCAGGACGTCAGGTATCGTTGCCGTGTTGGAAGTCTTGTTGGTCCGAGCACAGAATGCCTCCCACTTCCTGATTTGGGTGAGGTACTGTTTCCGAGTTGATTCTCGGCATGATGCGGAGATGAGTTCTATGGCTCGTGATGAGATGCCCGCCTGGATGAGTGGTCTTTTCAGAACCTGCAGGCCACCAAGTTTAAGTGACCATGGCAAGGATGACTATCCCCGTAATGGGGTGAGTAATCAATTTGGGGTGTTTCCCAACCGCCATCCATGGTTGTTTTAAAATTTTAACGACCATCGGGTACCATGGTTGTGTAGGCCAGTCGGGAATGATCAATATGCCAGTTGCAGAGTACAGTTTAATTTTCTGCAATACCCGACTGATGAGACAGAATGGGGGAAATGCGTAGCAAAACCATTTCCCCCAATGGATAGAAAACGCATCCATTGCTATTGCCCCAGGGTCTGGTTCCCATGACACATACGTTGGTATCTGATGGTTCAACCTGGATGCAAATAGGTCAATATGTGGTGTCCCATAGTGAGCTATAATGTCTCCAAAAATTTGGGGGTTCAACATCCACTCGATGTTGTCATTGAATACTCGTGACCTGGTGTCCGCCACTGTATTAAGCTTTCCAGGCAAGTAGGTTGCCGTAACCCAAATATTCCTTTCAATGCACCAGTGCCAAATTGTGTTAGCCAATTCATCACAAGATAGCGACCTGATACCACCCATATGATTGATGTAAGCCACCACTGTAGTGTTATCTATTTGAAGGCGGACATGTAAATCCCATGAATTAGTACAGTAAGCCCGCAGTCCATGAAATGCCCCCAGCATTTCTATATAGTTTATCCCGTGTGACTCCAGGAATGTAGACTCACGAGAGTTCCATCTGCCACCACAACTGGACATCGTATCAGTTGCTCCCCAGCCTTGTGCGCTTGCGTCAGTTTGTAGCACAACGTCTGGGTTGCTTACTATGATGGGTCTGTGACACTCACTAATATTGTCAACCCACCATTGTAGCTCGTTTCTAGCATTTGCTGGTAACCGGATTGGTCGATCAAAGTGCCCAGCACTTGTTTTTAATGCTGTGATCTTTGTTCTTTGTAAATTTCGGTAGTGTAGCGGTCCGAATTGTGCAGCTGGGAATGTAGCTACCAATTTCCCTATAACTTTTGCTGTTTGCCGAATGGTCGGTACCCTGGCGCAAGTAAGACTCTTCTTTTATAGCAGTAGCTTTATTGGTTGGGATGGTGATCTTCATCAAGTTGGTATCTAGGGTGAACCCCAAATAATCCATAACTCATACCGGGTGCAATTTTGATTTGTCTGGATGGATTACAAATCCCAGCTTCTCGAAGAGAGCCTTAGTTGCAGCCACTGCCCGTGTAGCCAATTGGAGGGTCTAACCCATTATAAGGATATCATCCAAATATGCCATTACCATGTAATTTTGCTGTCAGAGAAGAGCCAATATAGGTATTACCAATTTTGTAAACAGCCTAGGAGCTGTGGTGATTCCATTGGGCAATGCCTTGTATTTCCATAATTGATCCTTCCAGACAAACTGTAGGAATTTCCTGTGAGCTTCAGAGATGGGCACCGTATAGTATGCATCTTTTAAATCGATGCATGCCATAAAGTACCCTGGGTACTGCTTGGCTGTTTCAAAAGTATCCATTTTGAAGTGGGTATATTGTACAAAAGTGTTCTGCTCAGTTAAGTCTATTATAATCCAACATCCCCCTGTCTTTTTTAATTCTGGTGAAAATGTTGGACACAAACTCAATAGGTTCATGCGTGGTTTTGCCAATTACCCCTTTTGCTGCTAGCCGTATAATTTCAGCATGTCCTGCCTCCACCTCTTTTTGGGATAGCGTAAACTTTCTATGAGGCGAATGCTGGGTAGGGGGATTTATATCTCCAATAAATTCTATAACATAGCCTTGAACACTTTGTAAAATAAACTCATCTGTGGTGACAGTTTTCCATATTTCCAAAAAAGCCCGCAATTGCCCACCTATTTGTGCAGGAGGGGATGCTACGGCCTGAGAGGAACCAGGCCCCCTTACCTCCATGGTTAGCGGTGGTTCCGTATGTATGGTGTTTTGGGTGGACGTTGTGGAGGTTGACGGGGTGGCGGCCGCATCTTCCATGCAGGCCGCTGTTGGCCTTGCCCTAAAAAAGGTCGTTGTGTTTACGGAAGTGGAGGTGCATAGGACCTTTGTGTCCTGTCTGGCAGTCGTGGTTTCCAGGTTGTGTTTGGCTGTTGCCGGTGGTATGGGTGAAGTCTGGCCGTCGGAGGTTTCATGAGGCCAGCTGTTTTGGCTTCCTCGTCCAGTTCCTTCACCTGTTTGGACAGGTCTCCAAACAACTGATGCGGCGGTGGAGCGGTTGATGGTCGGCACAACCCCGTGAATTTGGGGTTGAGTGTGGGCTTTATGGAGCTCTTATGCAGGCAGTTTATCTCATATTGGGCGTTGCATAGGAGTGCCAGTGCATCCTGTTGTTCACTGGACACATTATCCCCGTCCAGGGTCCTAGCAAACGCCGTTATACCCGTGGAGAGAACCTTTAAGATACGCTGGAGGCGGACATCCTGCATCCTGGTGGCCGTACTCAAGTGTCCCCAGATCTGGGCATTAACCAAGGGCACACTGAGGTTGATGCAGTTCTCGGGCGGTTTTATTTTCTCTATGGTATCATTGAGAACCTGAATCTGGAGTTGGTGAGTAGTCAGGTAATCAATGGTGCCCGCCAGTTTGTGGTGCAGAGGTTCACCTGTTTGTGTAGTAGCGGCAAACTTGCCCACTACGTCCAGCATATCCTCCTCATGCTCTGGCTCAGCGGTCACTGGCTGTCCTCGTCTTCAAACACAGCGGCTGGGCAACTGCTATCACTTCTGGCTGGTGACGACGAGATGCTGAGCGGGCTCCTTGCACGGCTTGTGGATGCCCGTGAGTCCCGCTCTTCCCGTTCCCGGTCCCGCTGGAGGAGTTGCTCCACTAAGAGCTCCAACTGCTCCTTGCGACCGTCCCTGCTATGTGCAGCGGACAAGCCGACTTCCCCAGGCCCTGCGAAATCACTGGGGCTTCCACCATCGGACCACACCTCCGTAAGGTGCTGTTTAGGGTCCAATGGCAGGTTGTCGTGACCTACCGCCCGAGTAGGCTCATACGACTCCCGCACGGACACTCCGCTAGTCTGTCTTCTCCCAGACTGTGGCGGCCCACCTGTCTGATACGAAGGCAGGTGAGTTGGATCGGCGCCGGCCCCCGGAACCTGGCTCCCCGGAGTCCGTGCAGGCTTACCTCCACAATCGCCCAATTTTTGGCGTGGAGGCGCATGGTCGGCCGCTCCCAGAGCTGAGCTGACCGACCGTCTACTGCTGCCACCTCCGCCCTTGACCGCAGCCTGACGGGGTGTTTTGTCGGCGGCACCTGCTCCTGCAGGCCTGCTCGACGCAGCAGCAGAGCTGCCAGACTGCACTACGGCAGATCTCCCTGGCAGTGGTACGTGGTGGTGCACAGCTGTAGGGCTCCCCTGTAGTGCAGCTGTCCCCCGGCCCAGCCCGCTCGGGTCTGCTGGAGCTCGGGGTGGGGTTGCTTGTGACAAGCGAGGCCCCTTGCCATGTACCTGTTTCCCCCCTCTTTTCTTGGGGGAAGGGGGCTCGAAGTCTGGATCCGTTGCATCCAGCTCCGGGGTGGTAAACCACTCAGGTGATGAGTCGGGCGCTAAATTAGCGGGAGCGCCCGACTTCCACATTCTTGCCCCCACGTGTCCCGAAGCTGCCGGTGGTGCGTGCAGCTCCTGGGACGAGGGCCGTTGGTTGGTTGATGCAGCTCGGTTCCTCGACAGCGTCGCCTTCCGCTTGCCCTTGTCCATCCTGTGGAGTAAAGGTAAGTACTTACCTGCTGGCCTTTTATGAAGGAGCCGGAGGAGAGAGCGCACTCCCCCCCCCAGCCTGCCGATGCAAATGCGCGTGACGATATGCTGCGCATGCGTGCTGGCGGGGTCTTCACGAAGTCACTCACGTGACTCCGAAGTAAAATCAGTACCCTGTTCCAGCTTTTTCCCCATATCTCTTTGATTCCTGGATTCCTTTAGCCCAAAGAGCTAAATCTCTCTCTTGAAAACATCCAGTGAATTGCTGAAATGTCAGGAGATAAACAATAGACAATAGGCAATATACAATAGGTGCAGGAGTAGGTCATTCAGCCCCTCAAGCCAGCACCGCCATTCACTGTGATCATGGCTGATCATCTACTATCAGTACCTCGTACCTGTCTTCTCCCCATATCCCTTGACTCCGCTATCTTTAAGAGCTCTATCTAATTCTATCTTGAAAGCATCCAGAGAATCGTCCTGCACTACCTTCTGAGGCAGAGAATTCCACAGATTCACAACTCTCTGAGTGAAAATGTTTTACTTCATCCCCATTCTAAATGGCCTACCCCTTATTATTAAACTGTGGTCCCTGGTTCTGCACTCCCCCAACATCGGGGACATGTTTCCTGCCTCTAAGTAAATAAGTAAGTAAGTATGTTTATTGGCCAAGTATTCACATACATGGAATTTGCCTTGGTGCTCCGCCCACACGTAACAACATGACATACAGTGACAGTTACGAATGACTCAGAAAACACTAAACATTAATAATTCTAAAACATTAATAATAAAACACTGATCATTGAACACAAAAACATTGATCAAGCATGTGAACCAACAAAATACCAGATCAAAGGGAGGCTACAGATTTTTGGCTGTTGAGTAGAGCAACTACTCGTAGATAAAAAGGTTTTATGTCTGGCTGTGGCAGCTTTGACAGTCCTGAGTCGCCTTCCAGAGTGAAGTGATTCAAATAGTTTGTGGCCAGGGTGAGAGGGGTCAGCGATGATCTTGCCCGTTCGCTTCCTGGCCCTTGCAGTGTACAGTTCATCAATGGAGGGAAGGTTGCAGCCAATAAACTTCTCTGCTGATCGGACGATTCGCTGCAGCCTCCAGGTGTCGTGCATGGTGGCTGAGCCAAACCAGACCATGATGGAGAAGATGAGCATACGGTAGACTTAAAGCATACGGTATTAGGGGTTCAGTATTGATGTGGATAGAGAACTGGCTGGCAAACAGGAAGCAAAGAGTAGGAGTAAACGGGTCCTTTTCACAATGGCAGGCAGTAACTAGTGGGGTACCGCAGGGCTCAGTGCTGGGACCCCAGCTATTTACAATATATATTAATGATCTGGATGAGGGAATTGAAGGCAATATCTCCAAGTTTGCGGATGACACTAAGCTGGGGGGCAGTGTTAGCTGTGAGGAGGATGCTAGGAGACTGCAAGGTGACTTGGATAGGCTGGGTGAGTGGGCAAATGTTTGGCAGATGCAGTATAATGTGGATAAATGTGAGGTTATCCACTTTGGTGGCAAAAACAGGAAAGCAGACTATTATTTAAATGGTGGCCGATTAGGAAAAGGGAGATGCAGCGAGACCTGGGTGTCATGGTACACCAGTCATTGAAAGTAGGCATGCAGGTGCAGCAGGCAGTGAAAAAAGCAAATGGTATGTTAGCTTTCATAGCAAAAGGATTTGAGTACAGGAGCAGGGAGGTTCTACTTCAGTTGTACAGGGTCTTGGTGAGACCACACCTGGAGTATTGCGTACAGTTTTGGTCTCCAAATCTGAGGAATTGCCATAGAGGGAGTGCAGAGAAGGTTCACCAGACTGATTCCTGGGATGTCAGGACTGTCTTATGAAGAAAGACTGGATAGACTCGGTTTATACTCTCTGGAATTTAGGAGATTGAGAGGGGATCTTATAGAAACTTACAAAATTCTTAAGGGGTTGGACAGGCTAGATGCAGGAAGATTGTTCCCGATGTTGGGGAAGTCCAGGACAAGGGGTGTGAGAAAGACTTTTTTCACACAGAGAGTGGTGAGTCTCTGGAACTCTCTGCCACAGAGGGTAGTTGAGGCCAGTTCATTGGCTATATTTAAGAGTGAGTTGGATGTGGCCCTTGTGGCTAAGGGGATCAGAGGGTATGGAGAGAAGGCAGGTACGGGATACTGAGTTGGATGATCAGCCATGATCATATTGAATGGCAGTGCAGGCTCGAAGGGCTGAATGGCCTACTCCTGCACCTAATTTCTATGTTTCTATGTTTCTATGAGAACAGACTCTACGATGGCGGTGTAGATTTGGACCATCATTGCCTGTGGCAGATTGTGCTTCCTCTTCTGCCGTAGGAAGTACATCCTCTGTTGTGCCTTTTTGACTGTGGAGTCGATGGTAGCCCCCACTTAAGGTCCTTGGAGATGATGGAACCCATGAATTTAAAAGAATCCACAGGTGTGACTGTGGTGTTGTTGGTGGTGAGTGGGGTTAGGGGAGGGAGAGCTATCCTAAAGTCTACAATCAATTCCACTCTCTTAAAAGCATTGAGCTCCAGGTTGTTGTGATGGCACCAGGACACCAGCTATGGCACTTCCTGTCTGTAGGCAGATTCCTCCCCATCCTGGATCAGTCCAATCAGGGCTGTGTCGTCCACAAACTTGAGAAGCTTGACACCTCTGTCTGTGGAGGTGCAGTCGTTGGTGTAGAGAGAGTAGAGGAGAGGAAAGAGTACGCGGTGCTCCTATGCTGAGCGTTTGCGGGTTCGAGATGTGCTTTCCCAGCTTCACATGCTGCTTCCTGTCTGTAAGGAAGCTGGTGATCCACCGACAGAGGGGTTCAGGCACAGTCAACTCGGAATGTTTGTAGTGTAGTAGCTCTGGCACAATTGTGTTGAATGCAGAGCTAAAATCAATAAACAGGATTCTCGCATAGACCTCTAGGTGCTGGAGGATGCAGTGCAGGCCCAGGTTGACTGCGTCATCCACAGATCTATTGGCCCGATAAGCAAACTGCATAGGATCCAGCAAGGGGATCGTGATATTTTTCAGCTTGGCCAGCACAAGCCTATCGAATGTCTTCATGATTACAGAGGTCAGTGCAACAGGCCTGTAGTCTTAGAATAAAGGGGAGGTCATTTAAGACTGAGTTGAGGAAAAGTTTTTTACCCAGAGAGTTGTGAATTTATGGAATTCCCTGCCACAGAGGGCAGTGGAGGCCAAATCACTGGATTGTTTTAAGAGAGAGTTGGATAGAGCTCTAGGGGCTAGTGGAGTCATGGGATATGGGGAGAAGGCAGGCACGGGTTATGGATAGCGGACGATCAGCCATGATCACAATGAATGGCAGTGCTGGCTCGAAGGGCCGAATGGCCTCCTCCTGCACCTATTTTCTATGTTTCTATATGTCTATGTTTCTAAGGCTAGTAATCCTTGCCATTTTAGTTACAGGGACAATAGTGAAGACTTTGAAGCAGGCAGGGACAGTACATGTGTGCGGGGACTGGTTGAAAAAGACTGTACAGCCAGCTGTTTGGCACAGAGCTTAAGAGTAGAGGGGAAAACATTGTCAGCTCCTGGAGATTTCCGTTTTTTTGTCTTCTGATAAGCCTCTCCACCTCCTCTATTTTTATTGTTGATACTGGATAAGTGATGTTGTGCAGCACAGAGGCTGTGGGTGATTGGGTGTGAAGTGGTGATTGGAGGGGGGTGGGTGTAGAAGGGCCCAGTCTTTGCAGACTGAGGTCAGGCGGTAAGTGGGTGTGAAGTGTTGGTTGGGTGGTTGGGGACTCTAGCATGTCCAATCCCTTAATAATCTTATATGTTTCAATAAGACCCCCTCCCATCTTAAATGTTGAGTATCCAGCTTCTGTTCTATAACTGTAGGGATATGCCAGGTCCAGTTAACCTGCTCTCAATGTTGAATATTGGCAGAATGAAAATAATCTATTTTATCTCAATCATTAATAAAGACGTTATGAATGGATGGGACATTGTACAAAACTGTGTTTCCAGCCTGGTTCACCAGGAATCGTGGGGATATTTCGAACATAGGACAGTACAGTACAAGAACTTACAAAATTCTTAAGGGGATGGACAGGCTAGATGCAGGAAGATTGTTCCCGATGTTGGGGAAGTCCAGGACAAGGGGTCACAGCTTAAGGATAAGGGGGAAATCCTTTAAGACCGAGATGAGAAAGACTTTTTTCACACAGAGAGTGGTGAGTCTCTGGAACTCTCTGCCACAGAGGGTAGTTGAGGCCAGTTCATTGGCTATATTTAAGAGGGAGTTAGATGTGGCCCTTGTGGCTAAGGGGATCAGGGGGTATGGAGTGAAGGCAGGTATGGGATACTGAGTTGGATGATCAGCCATGATCATATTGAATGGCAGTGCAGGCTCGAAGGGCCGAATGGCCTACTCCTGCACCTAATTTCTATGTTTCTATGTTTCTAACAGACCCTTCAGCCCACAATATCTGTGTCTTGATGCCATTTTAAACATCTAGAGACATTGAATCCATGATAGTCTGAAGAAATCTGAAGGAGTGTCTCGACCCGAAACGTCACCCATTCCTTCTCTCCAGAGTTGCTGCCTGTCATAAAAACATGGAAACATAGAAAATAGGTGCAGGAGGAGGCCATTCGGCCCTTCGAGCCAACACCGCCATTCATTGTGATCATGGCTGATCTTCCCCTATCAATAACCCGTGCCTGCCTTCTCCCCATATCCCTTGACTCCACTAGCCCCTAGAGCTCTATCTAACGCTCTCTAAAAACCATCCAGTGACTTGGCCTCCACTGCCCTCTGTGGCAGGGAATTCTATAAATTCACAACTCTCTGGGTGAAAACATTTTTTCTCACCTCAGTCTTAAATGACCTCCTCTTTATTCTAAGACTGTGGCCCCTGGTTCTGGACTCACCCAACATTGGGAACATTTTTCCTGCATCCAGCTTGTCCAGACAATTTATAATGTTATATGTTTCTATAAGATCCCCCTCATCCTTCCAAACTCCAGTGAATACAACCATAGTCTTTTCAATCTTTCTTCATATGACAGCCCCGCCATCCCAGGGGTCAATCTTGTGAACCTATGCTGCACTGCCTCAATCACAAGGATGTCCTTCCTCAAATTAGGAGACCAAAACTGTACACAATACTCCAGATGTGGTCTCACCAGAGCCCCATACAACTGCAGAAGAACCTTCTTATTCCTATACTGAAATCCTCTTGTTATGAAAGCCAACATGTCCCGCTGAGTTACTCCAGCATTTTGTGTCTAAATCCATGATAGTCATTTATCCAAACTCTCTATATAGATTCCTATTAGTTCTCAAGTTGTGCAAGTCACCTTGAAGTAATCAGAGCTGGAATACTATGCACATGTACTATTTTCCTCAATTTGTGCAAAGTGCCATATGCCAATAATTGTAACTGATTGGCAATGGGGCAATAATAGTTATCTCCTGACATGGCGCAGCGGTAGAGTTGCCAACTTACAGTGAATGCAGCACCGGAGTCCTGGGTTCGATCCTGAATACGGGTGCTGTCTGTACGGAGTTTGTATGTTCTCCCCGCAACGTGCATGGGTTTTCTCTGAGATCTTTGGTTTCCTCCCACACTCCAAAGATGTACAGGTTTGTAGGTTAATTGCCTTGGTAAATGTAAAGATTGTCCTGGGTGTGTTGTGTGTGTAGGATAGTGTTAATGTGCAGGGAACGTTGATCAGCATGGACCTGGTGGGCCAAAGGGCCTGTTTCCACGCTGTATCTCTAAACAATTGACATAGTTCATGAGGAGTCCAGAACCAGGGGCCACAGTTTAAGAATAAGGAGTAAGCCATTTAGAACGGAGACGAGGAAACACTTTTTCTCACAGAGAGTGGTGAGTCTATGGAATTCTCTGCCTCAGAGGGTGGTGGTGGTGGTGGGTTCTCTGGATGCTTTCAAGAGAGAGCTAGATAGGGCTCTTAAAAATAGCAGAGTCAGGGGATATGGGGAGAAGGCAGGAATGTGATCATGGCTGAGCGTATGCTCAGCCATGATCACATTGAATGGCAGTGCTGGCTCGAAGGGCCGAATGGCCTTCTCCAGTACCTATTGTCTACTGTCGATTGTCTATTGTCTATCCCATAGTGGAAATTCTGGCCAAACCAGAGCCAAAATAAAGCAGAGGATGCATGCATTTACAAGGCCTATTAGCCCTTTCTGTGTAAGAAGCCACAGGCAGCTAGCTGGTGCCGGAAGTCTAGGTCTCAGATCAGTACACTAGATAAGGAAGGTCCAAGTATCTTTGTAATTGTTAATATGTATGAGAAACCTGCAGAGAAACTCTGAGGTATTGTAAATGCATGAGTTTGATTGGATCACTCCAAAAGGATTGTAAATAATGTAAATAATGTTGCAAGATATTTACCCTGCTGTTTGTTGATTGGCCAGATAGTGAAGCTCTGGCTGAATTGTTTGTGTTCCACCGTAAATGTTGTATTATTCAGTTAAACTGACTTCCTTCCAGAAGCTTCTGTAAGAAACATTGTTTCGGACTCTTTATAATTGGGTTGGGAACTGTCAATAATACTTTGATATAATTGATACGTATGATTCATTTGTAAGTGGAACCACCCCTATATAGTTCGGCCCCTCAAGGTCCATTGACCTATAAAAGGTAGCCCCCATTTAGATCGGTGTCGATCTTCTGGAAAGGCGCTTGGAACTGCCTGACCTTTTGGGCAGTGTCTGCTTGCACAAGGCTGAAGGGCTTGGCCAGGCAGAGACAAGGATCGAACCTGCAGTGATTTAGGTATCGTATAGGGGAATTTGATGTTCTATCAAGAATAAAGTTTAGTTGTTCCAGTGTTTAACTCAGTGTTTTATCTGAACTAGACTAAGGGGGGTAAGCTTTAGGAGCGTATTTACAATAGTATTGAATGACGTACCGATAGAATATTTCAGTCAAAGGTAAATCGCAAATCATTGCATTGCTAACAATAATTCAGTCAAGAGAAATAACAACCATCCCAGCTGAATAATTAATTGGTAGGTGTAGGATGCCATTGCTTCTACATAATGATGAAAGGTGGTTATTAAAGTTATCAAAAGTATGTGCAGCTTGATTAACATTAAGAGGCTCTTGAATGAGTTTCTACTTTGATCTCTGAGGTCTGAAGACGGGTCTCGACCCAAAACGTCACCCATTCCTTCTCTCCAGAGATGCTGCCTGTCCTGCTGAGTTACTCCAGCATTTTGTGTCTACCTTCGATTTTCAAAGCTTGTTCAAATAATAAAATAAATTGAAGCCATCAAGGGGAACATCAAGGGCCATCAAATTTGAAGACCCAGTGAGAACTTGATAAAATGATAACTAGAATGTTAGAAAATAAAAACTATAAGAAGGAAGTGACAATTTATCTTATCACGAGTCATTTCTATGGTACATTAACTTTCCATTATGATATCTAATTGCATCCTTACTGTTGATCAATACCTTATTCAGAATGTTAATCTTGTTTTGAATTAACTTATGTTTCTGGATATTTGTCTTAAATTGACTTTTCTTCTTTTGAATTGATATCCTCAGTTCATATTCAGCTTACCTAAAATTAATTACAATTATGACCATATCTTATTTTCAGAAATAACAAATAAGATAAAATAAAGGAAAATATATTAAGGAATTCAGCAGTGGATAGGTGCCCAATCCTGGATGAAACATATCCCAGGATATCAAAAGATGCATGGGAAGGAAATTGCAGTCAACAAAACCTGTCTATCCTGGAGACACAAGAGATTGCAGATGCTGCAATCTTGAGCAAGAACTGTACTGCTGGAGGAAATGAATGTGTCAGGCAACATCTGAGGAGGGAAATGGAGAAACTGAAGAAGGATCCCAACCCAAAATGTTGGCTGATATATTTCCATCACAGATGCTGCCCGACACATTCATTTCCTCCAGCAACTTGTTTTTGGTTTTGCTCAAAAAATCCGAATCCTTACTAATTCTGATGTGGAGCCAGAGGACCAAATGACCGTTAACATGGTGCAGTTTAGTTTAGTTTAGTTTGGTTTGGAGATACAGTGCGGAAACAGGCCCTTCGGCCCACCGAGTCCGCTCCAACCAATGATCCCCGCACATTAACAATATCCTACACACACGGGGACAATTTACAATAATACCAAGACAATTAACCTACAAACCTGTATGTCTTTGCAGTGCGGGAGGAAACCGAAGATCACGGAGAAAACCTACATGGTCAAGGGGAGAACGTACAAACTCCATACAGACTGCACCCCTAGTCAAGGTTGAACACGGCTGTAATGCTACCACAGTGCTACCATACTGTTCTTGTTTTTTTTTAATTAAAAAAGGAATTTGGATCATTACTGGCACAACAGAGGCCCAGGGAGCCGTTGGTGAGAGAGGGTGGAGTACCTGGAGCTGTGAGTATAAAACACATCGCGGGGCTTGCTTTCACAGAGGCCCAGGGAGCCGTTGGTGAGAGGGGGGAGTACCTGGAGCTGTGAGACCGAATCGGCAACGTTCCATCTCACTTCCAGAGAGGGAATCTGGTGAAGCCTCTGATTAGTGGACGAGGACCCGAGGAAGCAGCTGATTGGGTGCAACCCCGGGTTTACAATTTTTACATTTCTGCCTTCAGGTTTAAGGATTCTGGGAGTTAAGGATTCTAGGAGTTAAGGATTCTGGGAGTTAAGGATTCAGTATTTATTAGTAAAGTTTAAAGGATAGGTTTTTGTGTTTTTTAATATTTAATACAGAGTAATTTGGGAGTAAGGTATGGCAGTAGAGATTGCCCCCCTTGGTTTGTTCAGCCTGCAACATGTGGGAGATCAGGGATATGGTCGGTGTCCCTGGTGACTACATTTGCAGGAAGTGTGTCCAGCTGCAGCTCCTGGCAGACCGCATTGAACGATTTGAACTGCGGCTGGATTCATACTGGAGCATCCACGATGCGGAGAAAGTCATGGATAGCACGTACAGCGAGTTGGTCAGACCGCAGGTAAAAGGTAAGAGGACAGAAAGGGATCAGGTGGCCAATAGTCAGCAAAGCAGTAGGCAGGTAGTGCAGGAGTCCCCTGCGGTCATCTCCCTCCTAAACAGGTATACCATTTTGGATACTGTTGAGGGAGATGGCTCATCAGGGGAATGCAGCAGCAGCCAGGTTCATGGCACCATGGGTGGCTCTGCAGCACATGAGGGGGGAAAAAAGAGGGGAAGGGCAATAGTAATAGGGGATTCAATTGTCAGGGGAATAGATAGGCGTTTCTGCAGCCGCAAACACGACTCCAGGATGGTATGTTGCCTCCCTGGTGCAAGGGTCAGGGATGTCACTGAACGGCTGCAGAACATTCTGGAGGGGGAGGGTGAACAACCAGTTGTCGTGGTGCATGTTGGCACCAACGATATAGGTAAAAAAAGGGATGAGGTCCTACAAGGTGAATTTAGGGAGCTAGGAGATAAACTTAAAAGTAGGAACTCAAAGGTAATAATCTCTGGATTACTACCAGTACCACGGGCCAGTCAGAGTAGAAATAGGAGGATATTGCAGATGAATACGGGGCTTGAAAAATGGTGCAAGGGGGAGGGATTCACATTTTTAGGGCACTGGGACCAGTTCTGGGGGAGGTGGGACCAGTACAAACAGGACAGTCTGCACCTGGGCTAGAATGGAACCAATGTCCTTGGGGGAGTGTTTGCTAGTGCTGTCGGGGAGGATTTAAACTAATGTGGCAGGGGGATGGGTACAAGAGCAGAGGTGGGTGTAAAATGAGGGTAGAAGCAATAGGTAGCAAGGTGAAAAGTAAAAGTGGCAGGCAGACAAAAACAGGGCAAAAATCAAAAAGGGCCACTTTTCAACATAATTGTATAAAGGGTAAGAGCGTTGTAAAGACAAGCCTGAAGGCTTTGTGTCTCAATGCAAGGAGTATTCGTAATAAGGTGGACGAGTTGAACGTGCAGATAGCTATTAATGATTATGATATAGTTGGGATCACGGAGACATGGCTTCAGGGTGACGTAGGCTGGGAGCTGAACATCCAGGGATATTCAATATTCAGGAGGGATAGAGAGAAAGGAAAAGGAGGTGGGCTGGCGTTGCTGGTTAGAGAGGAGATTAACGCAATGGAAGGGAAGGACATTAGCTTGGAGGATGTGGAATCGTTATGGGTAGAGCTGCAAAACACTAAGGGGCAGAAAACGCTGGTGGGTGTTGTGTACAGGCCACCTAACAGTAGCAGTGAAGTTGGGGATGGTATCAAACAGGAAATTGGAAATGCGTGCGACAAAGGCAAAACAGTTATAATGGGTGACTTCAATCTACATATAGATTGGGTGAATCAAATAGGCAGGGGTGCTGAGGAAGAGGATTTTTTGGAATGTATGCGGGATAGCTATCTAAATCAACATGTAGAGGAACCAACGAGAGAGCCGGCTATTTTAGACTGGGTTTTGAGTAATGAGGAAGGGGTAGTTAGCCGTCTTGTTGTACGTGCCCCCTTGGGGAAGAGTGACCATAATATGGTTGAGTTCTTCATTAGGATGGAGAGTGACATTATTAATTCAGAAACAATGGTTCTGAACTTAAAGAAAGGTAACTTTGAGGGTAATAGACGTGAATTGGCCAAGATTGACTGGCAATTAATTCTAAAAGGGTTGACGGTGGCTATAAAGTGGCTTGCAAAAGTATTCATACCCCTTGAACTTTTCCACATTTTGTCACGTTACGTAAATGTATTTTTTTGGGATTTTATGTGATAGACCAACACAAAGTGGTGCATAATTGTGAATTGGAAGGAAAATGATACATGGTTTCAATTACAAATTACAAATAAAAAACTGAAAAGTGTGGCGTGCAAAAGTATTCAGCCCCCCTGAGTCAATACTTTGTAGAACCACCTTTCGCTGCAATTACAGCTGCAAGTCTTTTGGGGGTATGTCTCTACCAGCTTTGCACATCTAGAGACTGAAATTTTTGCCCTTTCTTCTTTGAAAATAGCTCAAGCTCAGTCAGATTGGATGGAGAGCATCTGTGAACAGCAATTTTCAAGTCTTGCCAGAGATTCTCAATTGGATTTAGGTCTGGGCTTTGACTGGGCCATTCTAACACATGAATATGCTTTGATCTAAACCATTCCATTGCAGCTCTGGCTGTATGTTTAGAGTCGTCGTCCTGCTGGAAGGAGAACCTCCGCCCCAGTCTCAAGTCTTTTGCAGACTTTAACAGGTTTTCTTCCAAGATTGCCCTGTATTTGGCTCCATCCATCTTCCCATCAACTCTGACCAGCTTCCCTGTCCCTGCTGAAGAAAAGCATCCCCACAGCATGATGCTGCCACCATCGTGTTTCACAGTGGGGATGGTGTGTTCAGGGTGATGTGCAGTGTTAGTTATCCGCCACATAGCCTTTTGCATTTAGGCCAAAAACTTCAATTTTGGTTTCATCAGACCAGAGCACCTTCCTCCACATGTTTGCTGTGTCCCCCACATGCCTTGTGGCAAACTGCAAATGGGACTTCTTATGGCTTTGTTTCAACAATGGCTTTCTTCTTGCCACTCTTCCATAAAGGGCGATTTGTGGAGTGCACGACTAATAGTTGTCCTGTGGACAGATTCTACCACCTGAGCTGTGGATCTCTGCAGCTCCTCCAGAGTTACCATGGGTCTCTTGGCTGCTTCTCTGATCAATGCTCTCCTTGCCTGGCCTGTCAGTTTAGGTGGACGGCCATGTCTTGGAGTTGTGCCATACTCTTTCCATTTTCGGATGATGGATTGAACAGTGATCCGTGAGATGTTCAAAGCTTGGGATACTTTTTTATAACCTAACCCTGCTTTCAACTTCTCCACAACTTTATCCCTGACCTGTCTGGTGTGTTCCTTGGGCTTCATGATGCCCAAGGAACATTGTTTGTTCACTAATGTTCTCTAACAAACCTCCAAGGTCTTCACAGAACAGCTGTATTTATACTGAGATTAGATTACACACAAGTCGAATCTATTTACTAATTAGGTGACTTCTGTAGGCAATTGGTTGCATTGGATTTTATTTAGGGGTATCAAATTAAAGGGGGCTGAATACTATTGCACGCCACACTTTTCAGTTTTTTATTTGTAAAAAAATTTGAAAACCATGTATCATTTTCTTTCCACTTCACAATTATGCGCCACTTTGAGTTGGTCTATCACATAAAATCCCAATAAAATACATTTACGTTTGTGGTTGTAACGTGACAAAATGTGGAAAAGTTCAAGGGGTATGAATACTTTTGCAAGCCAATGTACAATGGAAGACATTTAAAGACTGCATGGATGAACTACAAAAATTGTTCATCCCAGTTTGGCAAAAAGAACAAATCGGGGAAGGTAGTGCATCCGTGGATAACAAGGGAAATCAGGGATAGTATCAAAGCAAAGGATGATGCATACAAAGTAGCCAGAAAAAGCAGCATACCAGAGGACTGGGAGAAATTCAGAGACCAGCAGAGGAGGACAAAGGGCTTAATTAGGAAAGGAAAAATAGATTATGAAAGAAAACTGGCAGGGAACATAAAAACTGACTGCAAAAGTTTTTATATATATGTGAAAAGAAAGAGATTAGTTAAAACAAATGTAGGTCCCTTGCAGTCAGAAACAGGTGAGTTGATCATGGGGAACAAGGATATGGCGGACCAAATGAATAACTACTTTGGTTCCTTCTTCACTAAGGAAGACATAAATAATCTGCCGGAAATAGAAGGGGACCGTGGGTCAAAGGAGGAATTGAGTGAAATCCAGGTTAGTCGGGAAGTGGTGTTGGGTAAATTGAATAGATTAAAGGCCGATAAATCCCCAGGGCCAGATAGGCTGCATCTCAGAGTACTTAAGAAAGTAGCTCAGGAAATAGTGGATGCCTTCGTGATAATCTTTCAAAACTCTTTAGATTCTGGAGTAGTTCCTGAGGATTGGCGGGGAGCAAACGTAACCCCTCTTTTTAAGAAGGAGAGAGAAAACGGGGAATTAAAGACCAGTTAGTCTAACATCGGTAGTGGTGAAACTGCTAGAGTCAGTTATTAAAGATGGGATAGCAGCACATTTGGAAAGTGGTGAAATCATTGGACAAAGTCAGCATGGATTTACGAAAGGTAAATCATGTCTGACGAATCTTGTGGAATTTTTCGAGAATGTAACTAGTAGCTGGAATAAGGGAGAACCAGTGGATGTGGTATATCTGGACTTCCAGAAGGCTTTCGACAAGGTCCCACATCAGAGATTAGTATACAAACTTAAAGCATACGGCATTAGGGGTTCAGTATTGATGTGGATAGAGAACTGGCTGGCAAACAGGAAGCAAAGAGTAGGAGTAAACGGGTCCTTTTCACAATGGCAGGCAGTGACTAGTGGGGTACCGCAGGGCTCAGTGCTGGGACCCCAGCTATTTACAATATATATTAATGATCTGGATGAGGGAATTGAAGGCAATATCTCCAAATTTGCAGATGACACTAAGCTGGGGGGCAGTGTTAGCTGTGAGGAGGATGCTAGGAGACTGCAAGGTGACCTGGATAGGCTGGGTGAGTGGGCAAATGTTTGGCAGATGCAGTATAATGTGGATAAATGTGAGGTTATCCACTTTGGTGGGAAAAACAGAAAAGCAGACTATTATCTAAATGGTGGCCGATTAGGAAAAGGGGAGATGCAGCGAGACCTGGGTGTCACGGTACACCAGTCATTGAAAGTAGGCATGCAGGTGCAGCAGGCTGTGAAAAAAGCGAATGGTATGTTGGCATTCATAGCAAAAGGATTTGAGTATAAGAGCAAGGAGGTTCTACTTCAGTTGTACAGGGTCTTGGTGAGACCACACCTGGAGTATTGCGTACAGTTTTGGTCTCCAAATCTGAGGAAGGACATTATTGCCATAGAGGGAGTGCAGAGAAGGTTCACCAGACTGATTCCTGGGATGTCAGGACTGTCTTATGAAGAAAGACTGGATAGACTCAGTTTATACTCTCTAGAATTTAGGAGATTGAGAGGGGATCTTATAGAAACTTACAAAATTCTTAAGGGGTTGGACAGGCTAGATGCAGGAAGATTGTTCCCGATGTTGGGGAAGTCCAGGACAAGGGGTCACAGCTTAAGGATAAGGGGGAAATCCTTGAAGACCGAGATGAGGAAGACTTTTTTCACACAAAGAGTGGTGAATCTCTGGAACTCTCTGCCACAGAGGGTAGTTGAGGCCAGTTCATTGGCTATATTTAAGAGGGAGTTAGATGTGGCCCTTGTGGCTAAGGGGATCAGAGGGTATGGAAAAAAGGCAGGTACGGGATACTGAGTTGGATGATCAGCCATGATCATATTGAATGGCGGTGCACACTCGAAGGGCCGAATGGCCTACTCCTGCACCTAATTTCTATGTTTCTATGTTTAACATGGGTGGTGTACAGATTATTAGAATCTTTTCTAAGTGACAATACAAACCTTCATTTAGAAAGACATAGATTCATCGGGTTTGAGCAAAATAGAGCAGATCCTGACAATCTGAAACAAATACAGGGAATGCCGAAGGCAGCAAGACAAACGTTGCTAAAGGGGGTTAGAAGGGGAAGGGAGAGAATAGAGGATCATGTTTGTGTAAATCAAAGGTGTCAGAGTAACAATTAGTTTAAAATCATTGGAATTTGAAGGAGGAGTTTGAAGTCCCTGAGGTTTGAGTGAGATAGAGAATATATATAATAAGGGAATGGAACCTCTTCTACTATATCTACTAAACAATCTATTTGTCATGGCATTTTCCAAACTGATTGAAGGAGTTGCAATGCCTGCCCTTTAATCTCCTATCTCTCTATTCTGAAACCCAAGGTATCCTTCTAGATGAAGCAGCAATTCACTGTTCCTCTTCCAATCTAATAGATTGTAACACCACTACTACTCCCCACTTTCATAATTTTTATATTCAGCGGGTTGAATATAATGCATACTGAATCCATACTGTCTCTCACACTTTCTCCAGACTCCTTCATCTTCTAGGCATTTCCAGGTGAATATCCTTGGCAGAATTTAATGACTTTCCTTCTCAGGTGGTCTGTTTAATGTTCCTTTCTCTGCCAAATGCAAAACGGAAGAAGTACAGAACCAGTTTTAATTCAATCAGTCAGTAACTCCCTTGTCACTAACAAAGTCCTACGGCAACAGACATTTCTGAAGAAGGGTCTTCAACCTGAAACATTAACTTTTCTTTTTCCACAGTTATTGCCTGATCTGCTGATCTGCCTAATTTCTTAATCTTCTAGCATTTTCTGATTTTTATTGCAACAATGGTTAAAGGTCAACAACGCGTCTATTTCCACCAGTGGAAACACGGAACTGCAGATGCTGATTTACACAAAAGGACACAGAGTGTTGGAGTAACTCAGCGGGTCAGACAGCATCTCTGGAGAATATGGATAGGTGAGTTTTGGGTTTAGCTTTAGTTTCAGAGATACGGAGGAAACAGGCCCTTCGGCCCACTGGGTCCGCGCCGACCAGCAGTCCCCGCTTATTAACACTATCCTACACACAGTAGCGACAATTTTTACATTTGCCAAGCCAATTAACCTACATACCTGCACGTCTTTAGAGTGCGGGCGAAAACCCACACAGGTCATGGGGAGAACATACAAACTCCGTACAGACAGCATCCGTAGTCGGGTTCGAACCCAGGTTTAATCTTTGCAATCGGTGTAAAGGAGCAGCAACTCTACCGCTGCGCCACTGTGCCGCCCTGTTGGGACCCTTCTTCTGATTGATTTCTTCTTCCTGCCTCCGCCCACCAGACACCCACACAATAATATGTGTAATGATAAACCAAAAGACTCCGTTGTTCCAGCTCTCAAGTTGAATTGATTTAGGCAAACATCAATAACAAAAGGAAGCCTAATAGACACAGCTAAATAAGAACTCAGCCCATTTTCTTGACATTGCCATTACCCCACTTTACATTTTGCTGCCACACATTCAAAAACAAAGTTAACAAGTTCTAAGAAATTTTAAGGAAAACATGTGTATTTTAATTGAAATCAACATTTGTATCTCATCCAAAGACTTCCAAAGTCGTTATTTACCAGACAGTAATGATGAGTGTAATGATTGCTACAGCATGGAAACAGGCTCTTCGGCCCATGTTGATCATTGAAACATATAAAATTGGTGCAGGAGTAGGCCAATCGGCCCTTCATGCCAGCACCGCCATTCAATATGATCATGGTTGATCATCGAAAATCAGTACCCCACTCCTGCTTTCTCCCCATTTCCCTTGATTCCGTTAGCCCTAATAGCTATTTTACTTCGGAGTCACGTGAGTGACTACGTGAATAGAAGCCCGTACAGCCGTTGGTGCGTCATGACGTCAGACGCTGGTGCAGTCGGCCGGTTGGAGCAGCAGCGCTCCTCCGAGCGGTAAGTTTAAACGGAAGGTTACACGAAAAGCTGGAGAATTCAGCGGGTGCAGCAGCATCTAAAGGAGCGAAGGAGATGGGCACGTTTCCCCCCGGGGGGGTCGAGACCCTCTTTCAGACTTCACCCCTCCATTCTCCAGCATCTGCAGTTTTTTCGTTAACAGTTTAAACGGAGGTAAGGTTTGTTGAAATACTTTACCACATGTCATTTCTGCGAACGGTTTGGAGTTCTGGTAGATATGTTGCAGAAAGTGAAGAAGGTGTCGGCGAGGCGCTCCGGGTAGAAAGGTAAAGTGGCCAGGAGAGTGTTGAGGATGGAGGGCCCCGTCTGGTACACCTGGTCCGTGCTGGCTACACAGCCATGGTTGCGGACACCCCACTGCCGGGGGGCAGTGGAGGGCTTGTCAGTAAGGGCGGAAGGCCACTGGTAATCTCTGTGGCCCGTAAGATGAGTCGGGCCTGGAGGTTATACCCTCCATAAGGAGAGTCCGTTGCTCACGGCTCTCCCACGTCGCGATTCTATTAACAAAAGAATGCTCGACAGGGACCAGCTCCGTGAGGAGAGTGGTGCCCCAAGCCAGGCTGATGGAAAGCTTGTTGCTAGCAGCACCTGTTTCATGCTGCAGAACTATCCTGCCTGTGAGGAGGATGTTCTATCAGTGCAGTTTGCTGACACTGATTCTATGCTGGGGGAGAGCAGTAAAGGAGTTTGGGTTGGAGGTAATTCCGAACATTGCTGGGAAGTTTGCTGAGCGTAGAGAGAGGCAGGAAAGGCGATTGATTGTAGAATTGGCCGAAGCAATTCAGTATATGCTCTCCCCACCAGTTACAGGAGCTAGCTATGGATGAAGTAGCAAAAAACTATAAAGCTCCTGTTAATTGTGATCTCCTGAAGGTACCGGTGGTTAATCACCAAATTTGGTCATAGATGGTATGCCTGCTAGGGCCCAGGAGATGAAGTTTTAAAAAAGTGCTTAAACTGTTGTCAGCAGGTATTACAGCTGTGGTGAAAGTTATTGATACAAGCGATATGGGTTGAAGCACACCAGGATGAACTGGATTCCTTTGTAATGCATTTTGAAATTAATAATATCGGGAGGGGCCGCTATTAGGCCAGTGCTAAATCCGAATTTGGCGAGTTTTTGTGCAAACCGACCAGTGTACCACCACGAAATCTGTTTGTTTGGAGTAACCTTGCAAAAAGGTCAAAGACTGTCATGAGGTTGTTAAAACCATGGCCTCATTAAGCCAGCTGGCAAGCAAGCAAAAAAGGTTCTCTACAAGAATCGAGACAACAAGGACCGCAAGGAAAGCATGCAGGTAACGAATCATAACATAGACAGACGATGAATTAACTGATGTTCCTGTTCAAATTGGGGAAGTTTAAAATTGTTTCTCAAACAATGGCAGCAGGCACACTTTGACATCAGATTTTTGTTCATACTTAGTGCAAAAAAAAAAACCTTGAAGGGTGAAAAATTGAATTTTTTACTCTAAGGACAGTCTACCTAATCAAACATTTTCCTAGTCGTAAACTTATTTTTTCAGATGAGGAAAATGTCTTATTCAAGCCGAGATTCAGTCGTTTACATAAGAAAGGGGTAATTGAGCCTTCTGTCTATCAAAGTCAACAATTTCTGTCAAGTATATTTCCCAGATCTAAAAAGACGGGGGGATGTAGAATTATTCTGGATTTATCGAATTTGAACAAATTTGTTTGTTATAGGCATTTCAAAATGGAGACCTTTACCACAGGCAAACATCTAGTGTCCAAAGGGTATTATATGGCAACCATTGATTTAAAGAATGCGTATTACGCAGTGTCTATTCATGGTGATGATAGAAGAGGTGCTAGAGGAGTATAAAGAATGTAAAAAGAATCTTAAGAAAGAAATTAGGAAGGCTAAAAGAATATATGAGGTTGCTTTGGCAAGAAAGGTGAAAGTAAACCCAAAGGGTTTCTACAGCTATATTAATAGCAAAAGGATAACGAGGGATAAAATTGGACCATTAGAGGACCAGAATGGACAGCTATCTGCAGACAAAAGAGATGGGGGAGATATTGAACAATTTCTTTTTCTTCGTATGCACCAAGAAGAAGGCGATATTGAACTCGTGAGTTAAGGGGGAAAAGTAGAGTTAGCTATGAAACTATGAGATTCAAAGAGAGGAACAGTACTGACACTTTTGAAAAATATAAAAGTGGATAAGTCTCCAGGTCCTGACAGATATTCCCTAGGACATAGAGGAAGTTAGTGTAGAAATAGCAGGAGCTATGACAGAAATATTTCAAATGTCATTAGAAACGGGAATAGTGCCGGAGGATTGGCGTACTGCGTAGTTGTTCCATTGTTTAAAAAGGTTCAAAGAATAAACCTAGCAATTATAGACCTATTAGTTTTAACGGCCCTCAGTGGTGACAAATTAATGAAAGGATACTTAGAGATAATATAAACATATAAGCATCTGATAAACAGGGTCTGATCAGGAACAGTTCAACATGGATTTGTGCCTGGAAGTCATGTTTGATCAAACCTTCTTGAATTTTTTGAAGCGTAACTAGGAAATTGATTAGGGTAAAGCAGTGGATGTATTCTATAATGGATTTCAGTAAGGCCTTTGACAAGGTTTCCCCATGGAAGGTTGGTTAAGAAGTTCAATCTTTGGGTGTTAATGGCGGAGTAGCAAGATGGAATCAACAGTAGCTGAATGGGAGATGTCAGAGAGTAATGGTGGATGGCTGTTTGTCAGGTTGGAAGCCGGTGACCAGTGGGTGCCTCAGGGATCTGTGTTGGTCCCACTGTTGTTTGTCATGTACATCAATGATCTGGATGATTTTGGGTGGAAAATTGGATAAGTAAGTATGCAGAAATACTAAGATAGGTGGTATTGTGGATAATGAAGTAGATTCACAAAGGCTACAGAGAGATTTGTGCCATTTGGAAAAGTGGGCTGAAAGATGGCAGATGGAGTTTAATGCTGATAAGTGTGAATGCTACATCTTGGAGAGCAGGACAAATCAAAAATAGGACTTACATGTAAATGGTAAGGGAATTGAGGAATGCTGTGGAACAGAGGGATCTAGGAATAACTGTGCATAGTTCCCTGAAGGTGAATCGCATGTAGATAGGGTGGTAAAGAAAGCCTTTGGTGTGGCGCCTTTATAAATCAGAGCATTGAATATAGGAGTATGAAGTAATGTTAAAATTGTACAAGGCATTGGTTAGACCAATTCTGGAGTATGGTGTACAATTTTGGTCGCCTAGTTATAGGAAGGATGTCAACAAAATAGAGAGAGTACAGAGGATATTTACTAGAATGTTGCCAGGTTTCCACAACTATGTTACAGAGTAAGTTGAACATGAGTTAGGTCTTTATCTTTGGAGTGCAGAAGGTTAAGGGGACCTTGATTGAGGTCTTTAAAATGATGAAAGGGAGAGACAGAGTTGACGTGGATACTTTTTTCCCCATTGAAGGTAGGGAAGATTCAAACAAGAGGGCATGACTAGAATTAAGGGACAGAGGTTTCGGGTAACGTGAGGGGGAACTTCTTTACTCAGAGGGTGGTGGCTGTGTGGAATCAGCTTCCAGCAGAAGTGGTGGAGGCAGGATCGATTTTAACATTGAAGAGTAAAGTGGTTAGGTATATGGACGTGAAGGGAATGGAGGGGTATGGTCTGAGTGCAGGTAGATGGGACTAGGGGAAAACAAATGGTCGGCACGGACTGGAAGGGCCGAGAGGGCCTGTTTCCGTGCTGTAATTGTTATATGGTTATATGGTTATATAAGATATTTGAAATTTATTTGGATGACTGAGCTGTGGCAATTCAGGGCATTTGCCGAATGGATTAACTTCAGCTCCTAGATTATTTACTAAATTGGTAAAACCTGTGTTAGCATTACTTAGAGCTCAGGGGCATGTGGTAATGGCCTATTTAGATGATATTCTGATTGTTGGAAAGACTCATGCTGAAACTCAATCATCAGTTTCAGTTGTTAAAATCACTTTTGAACAAATGGGATTTGTTATTCACCCAGAAAAATCTAAATATCACCATCCAAATTAGGATTGATTATCTGGATTTACCATTAATTCCAATCACTATGTTTGGTAACTTTGCCCAGGATAAATTGAATCAGTTAATTGAGCGACTGTGTTAATCTCATTGGAGAACACCCGGCCTTCGATTAGACAATAGCCAGTTTAATTGGGGAAGTTGTTGCAGCCTTTCCAGCTGTGCAGTATGGTCCTCTGCATTATCAACAATTACAACATCAGATCAAATAGAACAGGCACCCCACTGAGAATACAAAGGGCCATTTTTGATAGCCTATTAATGCATTTGTCACTGGGCGATTGCTGACATACAATGGTGGATAGTACATTTTCAAAAAGTTTAAGGAAGGTGTTATGGTGGAAATCACCGTCACTGCTTGTAGGTATTACAGACTGATGTAAGTGTCACTGGTTGGGGTGCAACAATATCTCTCTGTCTTCTTGTTGGGAGGCAGATGGAATGTTGGAGGAGACATCGCTTCCTCAATTAAGAGGAATTAATTATTTAGAGTTGTTGGGCACCTGGTATGGGCTCAAAGCTTATTGTTCTACAAGGAGGGAATCTGCATGTGCAGGTCCGATTGACAACACCACAGCAGTGGCATATGTAAACCACATGGGTGCAGTTAAGTCACAGTCTTGTGATTTGGAGCTGGTGTATTGACCAAAATATCTGGCTTTCAGCACTTTATTTGCCAGGAAGAGGTCACGTCAGTTTAATGACAACATTGAATGGATGTTAAATCAGGATGTATTTAACCAAATGATTGATCAGTATGGATTACCAGATATTGACTTGTTTGCATCTCGATTAAATCATCAGTTACCTAGATATGTTTCATGGGAACCAGATGCTGGGGCAGTAGCAGTGGATGCATTTTCGCTGCATTGCGGAGGAATGTTTGTGAATGTATTTCCTCCATTCTGTCTTATCAGCAGATGTTTGCAAAAGATCAAGGAGGACTCCGCTTCAGGGGTATTGGTAGTGCCAGATTGGCCTACACAAGCATGTTTCCCGTTTATTACAAATGCTAGGAGCCTTACATGCTTATGCCCAAGAATAAAAATCTACTGGTAAATCCAGTCACTGGGATCAACATCCTTTATATGATCGTATTGATCTGTTAATTTGCAGATTTTAAGGAGGCCATACCTGGGGAGAGGACTGTCTCATCGACTGTGGATGTTCTCACGTCGGCCTGCAGGGATAGTACACAGCAACAATATATCACCTATATAAGGAAGTGGGAGCAATTCTGCCTACAGCAGAATATTGTATATCACACTGCAGGGATCACGGACGTATTGG
This sequence comes from Okamejei kenojei, assembly GCA_035221665.1. Taxonomy (NCBI): domain Eukaryota; kingdom Metazoa; phylum Chordata; class Chondrichthyes; order Rajiformes; family Rajidae; genus Okamejei; species Okamejei kenojei. The sequence goes on from CM069133.1 coordinate 9,604,182, forward strand.
AGTTTGTCAACTCTTTATTTTGACCAAAAAATTAAGTTACAGTGCGATTAATTCAGCCAGAAGTGCTCTGTCTTCTTATTTACCTATGAATGCAGAATTGCATACAGTAGGGACACATCCGTTCGTTTCAAGATTCATGAAGGGGGTTTTTCAATTCTAATTCTCCTAAACCCAGGTATGCCGGTATTTGGAATGTGAGTGAGGTTTTTATGGTTCTTCGCCAGTGGGCTCCGGTTACAAGCCTATCAGTAGCCAAATTATCTATGAAGGTGGTCATGCTTATGGCGTTGGTTTCAGCTCAACGTGTACAAATGTTGCAAAAGCTACGGCTAGATAGAATGCATGTGTCGGCTGATGCCATTATATTTTATGTCTATAGATTTGCTTAAAAACATAATAGAAGAGCATGACAGGATGTAAGATTGTGTTTTCAGCATACCCCGCAGATGATCGCTTGTGTGTAGTCTCACATTTATCTCGTTACATTGAGATTACTAAACCACTGAGAGGAACAGAGTTGGCTTTGTTTATTAGTCACAAAAAACCACACAGTAAGGTGTTGGTGCAAACGATTTCAAGGTGGCTAAAGCAGGTCCTGGCAAGTGCTGGAATTGATACTGATAAATTCAAATCTCCTTCCACCAGGGCGGCATCAACTTCCGCGCAAGGGCGATGCACTTGCCAATAGACCATATCCTCGCGGCCGCAGGATGGTGCAGTGAGCTAACTTTTCAGAGGTTTATCACAAGCCGATTTCAAGGCTTGGGGTGTTTGCTGATTCTGCTTTCAGTACTGTTTACACTTTTCCCCTGAGTTAGAGGGGTTTGTTATGATTTGTTTGTAAATAAACTGTTTATTTCATTTAACAAATGTATTACTGATGCATGATTGATTGTTAACGACTTTTGAGTCAATCCAGGCAGTGTGAACGTCGGATTTGGGTCTGCGGCGTGAATTCACAGCGCTTTGAAGTCTTCACGTAGTCACTCATGTGACTCCGAAGTAAAATAGTAAGATTTAACGAGAACTTACCAGTTTGAAGTTTGATCTTTATTTTATGAGGAGTCGAGTTGAGGGACTACGTGCCCTCCGCTCCCACCCTCATAGATCACATCTGGTAGTTCCAGTTTTATCATCTTACCATTATACTTCAGTCATTGTTAGCTGTTCCGCTGCTTTGAAGATTGACGCAACAACGGCTGTACGGGCTTCTATTCACGTAGTCCCTCAACTCGACTCCTCATAAAATAAAGATCAAACTTCAAACTGGTAAGTTCTCGTTTAATCTTACTATTCTAACTCTCTCTTGAAAATATCCAGTGAATTGGCCTCCACTGCCTTCTGTGGCTGCGAATTCCACAGATTCACAACTCTCTGGGTGAAATAGTTTGTCCTCATCACAGTCCTAAATGGCTTACCCTTTATTCTTAAACTGTAACCCGCATCTAGCCTGTCCAATCCCTTAAGAATTTTAAATGTTTCTATTAGATCCCCTCTCCTTAATTCCAGTGAATATACACCCATTCGATCTATTCTTTCATCATATGTCAATCCCACCATCATGCGAACCAGGATGCCCATCTAAGCTAGTTCCATTTGCCCCTGCTCGACTCCTATCCCATTAAATCAAGGGTTCCCAACCTGGGGTAAATTTCGCCCACCCAGGGAGTACATTTGTTGATTCTGGATTTGTACATATTTTTTCTCATTGACTAACTGTGTTTGTTTCTGGTATACCGGTATTGGTTCATCATTAGTTGTTCATAAATAAGTGAAATAATATTGTTATGTGCTTTTAAAGTTGCCTGGGGTAAATGGGAAGACAAATGTTGTGAACCCCTGCTTTAAATCTTCCCTATCCAAATGTCTTTTAAAATCTAACATTGCATTTGCCTCAACCAATTCTTCTGGTAGGTTGTTGCATATATTTATCACTCATGTGTGAGAAAGTTGCCCCTTCTGGGCCTGTCCCACTTAGACGATTTTTTAGGCGACTGCTGGCGATTGTCAAGTTGCCGGCAGTCGCCTGAAAAACCGCAACTGGAACGGCGACTGTCAGAGTGGAACACACATACACACAAACATTGCTTCCTTCACCAGCCCATTATGCAGGCGGGGGACAGTGCAAGCGGAGGGAACGCTGTCTGAGTGAAATTCACACGGTGCAAAGCCAAGATGATACAGACACACACCGCGATGAACAGGAAGGTTGGCGCTGTAATTAAGACGGCTAAAGCACAGTGTATCGTAAGTCCTTTAAAAGAGGGAGAGGGGGGAGAAGGGAGGAGAAGGAGTGGGGACAACGTTTAAGAAGCCAGAGATACACGGCTGTGAAGCTCGGCGAACATTAAACATTGCCGGTCGCTTATCCTTGGTTCTGAAAACTACTGCTTATGTTTTTTTTTCCCCAATGAGCCAATGAAATTCACCAGTCAGCACCGGCTACAACCTACGAGAACCTTTGATAACCTAGGACCTCCTGGCGACCCACCTACGACTCGAGAAATCTCGCTACTCTCCATGGCGGCTTCATTCTAGTCGCCACTAATTTTTCAACGTGTTTAAAAATTTGCTGTGACCCTAATGCGGCCGTGACTAGTTGCCAGAAAGCGGGAACTCCTCACGACCATGAAGGCGACTCCCTGGCAACCACCTGCGAACATGTGGCGACCATGTGGCGACTGCATAGTCTCCTGCAGTCACCTAAAAAGTCACCTAAGTGAGACAGGCCCATTAGGTTCCTTCTAAACCTATGCCCTCTAGTTCTTAATTCCCAAACCAGAGGAAATTGACTTTGTACACTCACACTATCAGTGCCACTCGTAATTTTGTACATTTCTCGAAGATTAATCCTCAGTCTCCTACGCATCAGTGAACTCCTTTGACTCAGTCTCTTGACTTTAGGAACATCCTCTTACATTTTTTTTAAGCACTCTTTCCCCAATGGCATTTTTCCTACAGCAAAATGATCAAAATTGAACACAATATACCAAATGTGGCCTCACTGGGGCCCCACTGTGAAAGTCCTTACCTGGTTTGAGATAAACATTTTTGTAAATGTCTATAGAAATGAAATGACTGATCCATTGGTGAATGGCATTAACTAATTTCTATTATTAATACAGAAATAGGGTAAAAACATACACCATTAAGGAATGTGATTGATTAAATTAAAGCTAGAATCCGAAGGTCTGGTTATCTTTTGTTACTTAGTTTGCTACAGAATGCTGCTAAGATGTCCCTGTGGAGCTAACTTAGATCTAAGTTAATAGCCAACATCTGTCCAACAACATAGCACTATAACTATTTTCACCCATTTTGAGTTCTTGTAATTATCACAGTTACTTGAAAATGTCACCAGAAATGGCACCTCCTCTAAAAAGATAGGTCACTTGCTGAATACGGAGGATTAATTTGCAAAACAGCTGTTCTGCTTATTTCTCCAGTATAATTACTTTTCAAGGAAGACAGCACTGATTTGTAAAGTTACAGTTGGAGCATTGTGCATTCAGAATATTCATGAAGTATTTCTATCCTGTTGAAAATATCACAAAATTGCTTTACATTGTCTCCTTTGCCTTAGGCTTCTCCTTGACCTAGTTCTCAGTTGGAAGAATGGACGTGGCAATCCCAGAAATAGCTGCCACATCAGTGTGTGAACATTTCCTCTGTGATGTTTTTCCTGTCATACATGTTTTGGGAGATCCTGCCATATTTTCCCAGAATTTCTTCTTCTCCACTGCTTGTATAGAACCTAGAACATAGAACAGTACAGCACAGAAATAGGCCATTTGGACTACAATGTCCATGCTGAATATGATATCAGGTTAAACTAATCTCCGATCTATATTCCTCTACATGCTGCATATACATAGGCACATTTAAAAGCCTTTTTAAATGTTGCAATTGTATCTGCTTCACTCCTGGCAGCAGGTTCTAGGCACACACCACCACTATCTATTTTTAAAAGCAGCTTGCACTGCACATCTTCTAAAAATTGCCCCTCTCACTTAAAGGACTGCCCTCTGGTCTTTTACATTTCCATTCGAGAAAAAGGTTCTAACTCTCTACCTTATCTATGCTTCTCAGAATGTTATATACTTCTATCAGGTTTCCCATCAGATTCTGACACTCAAGAGCAGACAATACTCCTCAAACCAGCTTCTAGCAGATTATTAGTTGCCACCCTGTTGCAATGGCACTGGTTACGAGGGGCATGAATTAGCAATAGAAACATAGAAACACAGAAAAATAAGTGCAGGAGTAGGCCATTCGACCCTTCGAGTGAGCACCGCCATTCAATATGATCATGGCTCATCATCTAAAATCACTAGTGTACACAAAAAGCTGGAGAAACTCAGCGGTGCAAGCAGCATCTAAGAGCGAAGGAGATAGGCGACGTTTCGGGACGAGACCCTTCTTCAGACTGGTCAGGGATCAGGGAAACGAGAGATATAACGGTGATGTGGAGAGATAAGGAACAATGAGTGAAAGATATGCAAAGAAGTATCGGTGATAAAGGGAACAAGCCATTGTAAGCTGTTTGTGTGTGAAAATGAGAAGCTGGTGCGACTGGGGTGGGGAGGGAGATGGAGATGGAGGGAATGCCAGGCCCGAGGGCTGAGGGAGAGGTGGGAGGGGAGAGACAGCAAGGTTAACAGAATTGAGAAATTCAATATTCAAAGCCCAAGGATGCAGACTCCCCAACGGAATATGAGTGCTGTTCCTCCAGCTTGCGGTATGCTCACACTGGCCGTGGAGGAGGCCCAGGACCGAGAGGTCGGATGTGGAATGGGAGGGGGAGTTGAAGTGCTGAGCCAACCGGGAGGTCGGGTTGGTTATTGCGGACCGAGCGGAGGTGTTTGGCGAAGCGATCGCCAAGCCTCCGCTTGGTTTCACAACGATATAGATCATCTGGCATCTGGAGCAGCGATGCAGTAGATGAGTTGGAGGAGGTGCAGGTCAACCTCTGTCGGACCTGAAGGACTGCTTGGGTCCCTGAAAGGAGTGGAGGGGGAGGTGAAGGGACAAGTGTTGCATTTCTTGCGGTTGCAAGGGAAAGTGCCCGGGGAAGGGGTAGAGTGGGAGGGAGGGAAAATCACTACCCCGTTTTCAGCTTTTTCCACATATCCCTTGATTCCTTTAGTTCTAAGAGCTAAATCTAAAACTCTCTTATGAAAACATCCAGAGAATTGGCCTCCACTGCCTTCTGTGGCAGAGAATTCCACGATTCACAACTCTCTGGGTGAAAAAATGTTTCCTCACTTTATTGCTAAATGGCCCACCCTGATCCTGTACTGATCCCCTCATTCATCCTGTACTGAAGTAGCAGCCCCCCCCCCATCCATCCTGTAGTGATCTCCCCATTAATCTTTTACTGATCCCCCCCCCATTCATCCTGTACTGATCCCTCCATTCATCTTGTACTAAGCCCCTCATTCATCCTGTACTGATCCACCCATTCATCCTGTAGCAAATCTCCCATTCATTCTGTTGTGAACCCCCCATTCATCTTGTAGCAATCCTCCAATTCATCCTGTAGTGATCCCCCATTTATCCTGTAGTGATCCGCCCATTCATTTGCACAAACCCTCTGATCCACACTGTACTGCCCCCCCTCCCCATTCATCCTGTACTGATCCTCCCATTCATATTGCACTGATCCCTCTGCTCCATCCATCCTGTACTGATCCCCCCCATTCAAGAAGAATGGGGGGGGACCAGTCTGAAGAAGGGTCTCGACCCGAAACGTTGCCTATTTCCTTAGTTCCATAGATGCTGCCTCAACCGCTGAGTTTCTCCAGCATTTTTGTCTACCCCCATGCATTCTGTACTGATCCCCCCCATTCATTCTGTACTAATCCCCCCCATCCATCCTGCACAGATCCCCCCCCCCCGTGCATTCCGTACTGGAATCCCCATTCAACTCCTTTGACATCCCCCGCGCTCTCCCCTCACAATTTTACCTACTCCAACCAACACGCACTAATTCCCCTGCCTCAATCCATCCATTCCACAACAATTCCCTTCTCAACACCCCCCCCCCCCCCATCTATACATCCCACACTGATTCACACCAACATCCCCCCCCCCCCCCCCCCCACCGACCCTATATCTTCAGAGCAAACATGGACTCTGTTTGATAATGGAATGCAATCAAGTGTGTTTTAATTTACAATGTTATTATTTGTTTTAATCCATAAATATGGATTAATTAAATTGTGAACTCGTGAAACATTAAAACCGCAGTGTTCGATTGTCACTGCTACCGTTGACACTCCTCCTGCAGTTGTACAGAGCCCTAGTGAGACCACACCTGGAGTATTGTGTGTAGTTTTGGTCCCCTAATTTGAGGAAGGACATTCTTGCTATTGAGGGAGTGCAGCGTAGGTTTACAAGGTTAATTCCCGGGATGGCGGGGCTGTCATGTGCTGAGAGAATGGAGCAGCTGGCCTTGTACACTCTGGAGTTTAGAAGGATGAGAGGGTATCTCATTGAAACATTTAAGATTGTTAATGGGTTTGGACACGCTAGAGGCAGGAAACATGTACCCGATGTTGGGGGATTCCAGAACCAGGGGCCACAGTTCAAGAAAAAGGAGTAAGCCATATAGAATGGAGACGAGGAAACACTTTTCCTCACAGAGAGTGGTGAATCTGTGGAATTCTCTGCCTCAGAGGGCGGTGGAGGCAGGTTCTCTGGATGCTTTAAAGAGAAAGCTAGATAGGGCTCTTAAAAATAGCAGAGTCAGGGGATATGGGGAGAAGGCAGGAATGGGGTACTGATTTGGGATGATCAGCCATGATCACATTGAATGGCGGTGCTGGCTCAAAGTGTCGAATGGCCTACTCCTGCACCTATTGTCTATTACAGAATAAATGTAATGGCAAATCAATGCTCTTAATATGGAGTATCAGTACTGTAGTTATTTAAAGCGCAGCATTCACAACTATACGCTGGATTTATCCAGGTTTTACTTCTATAGTCGGTCATCTACATCACAAATTTGGTCAGGGGATATTTCAGTTGAAATTTTAATGTTAATTCTGAAGTGGGAATGATGGAAACAGCATTTATCAATATATATTTTTTTTAATCTGGTGCGTACAAGCAGGGTATCTTCATTGCTGTTCACAGCTCATACATCTAATCTGAATGCCCGGTAATGTGGCGTTTTGACACCTTTAAACATATTACTAAAATAACATTTGCTGCAGTTATCTTTGACCATCTCTTGTCATTTAGTGTCATTTTTAACCTATCAGATGGGTAACGTCAGTTTCAACTGCTATTATCATAAAATGCCTTTAGAAATTTCCTAGCAACCTGTATATTTTGTTGTGGATAAATGATGTGGGAAGCGAGAGTGTTTCTGTACCAATAGCAATTACAACCTATGCAATGGCCATGTCATGATAATTTTCAGTTCTTCACAGAATACATGCTTGCATCAATCTGTAGTGTGCATGGTTAAGCATATATGTTACCATGATCCAGGTTTTATTGACACAGGTTGATCATACGCTGAATAATCCAACCACATTTTTGTTTGGCTGTGGAAAGAAATAATAGAAATTGCATTAATTGCAATATGTAAAAAGAGTTGAGATACTGTATTATAATTTTGCTGCATGTCATTGTGGTATATATCATGTTTTGATTGGTGAATATGTTTAGTTTGTGACTTTATTTCAAGCAGAAATAATATGTGAATACTTCATTGAGCATAAATCCGACTGGTAACTACACACTTCGTCCGAGCATATTATTGCACGCGTCAAGCAAGCCATCTTAAATGATCACGTAAACTGTCATTTGGCAACCTAAAAGGCCGCCTAGGTTGCCCGGCTGGCAACAGGGAAAAAAAGTTAAGTGAGAGCCCTGTACAGGTCTCCATCATGGACTGCTCATCCTCCCTATACATTTTCCCCAGCAACGGTAGGAGATGTATTACCTATCCCCACACCTCCACCATCCGGCTCCCAAACATCCCTTGCAGGTGAGGCAGAGGTTCACCTTAGCCATGCTTATTGCATTAGGTGCTCTTGACGTAGCCTTCTCTACATCAGTGAGACTTGGGGACATCTTTGTTGAGCACCTACACTTCATCCATCATGACCACCTGGAGCTTTGTCCTTTCCATTGCTCCTATCTGGTCCCAAGCCTCGCCTTCCTTTCCCATCACATTCCTTCATCTGCAGCCATGGTTCCCTCCAACAATCAAGTCCCAACCTCTGTTATATCTCCACCTGTCTCTTTCCCCAGTTGACCTCATCCACCAATCCACCCTTCATCACCTGGATCCCCCTATTGCTCTTGCCCTACCTACCTCACCTCTATCTACCAGCTATTTCCCCTTCTCTCTTTCAGTCCAGAGGAAGGATCTTGACCCAAAACAATGACTACCCACTTTCCTCCACAGAAGCTACCGGAACCATGAGTATATCTAATAAAAAGACACAAAGCGCAGGAGGAATTTAGCCAGTCAGGCTGCATCTTGAGAACACGGATAGGGAACATTTCAGGTTGGGACTGAAGAAGGATCCCAACGCAAAATGTCACATTTATGTTCTCCAGAGATGTTGCCTGACCCGCTAAATTATTCCAGCACATTGATTCTTTCTTTGTAATCCCGAATCTGCAGTTCCTTGTGACTACATCTAGTAGATCATGTTTTAGCTCTAGATTCCAGCATGTGCAGTCTTTCAGTGCCTCAATTTGACTGCCCTTCCTACTTTGACCTGGACCGTAAGCCCACTATTAAACAACTTGCCACCATTGTCCAGACCTTCCCTGTGGGTCTTTTTCCTCAAGACATTCTCCAAGCCAGGAAAGACCATTTTTTTAAACCTCTCCACAAACACAGTTCTGGGGCACCCATTTTCAAGCCATTTCTTACTCTGTTAAACTCACTTGCCTACTCCCAGATGTATGGTTTCTCCAAAGAATGAAAACAAAATGGTGATGCAAGAAACCTGAGATAAATACAGAAAATCATCAAGATGCTCAGCAGTTCAGGTAGCACCTGGAGAGGAAAACGGTTAATATTTCAGGCCAATTGATCACTCTCTACTGCTGCCTGACCAACTGAACCTTTAAGCATTTTCCATTTTTATCTGAAATCTCTGCTGATGGCTTTCACCACTTTAACAGTCTACAGTTTTCTGGTGTTAAAAAATCTTCTTTTTCCATTGCTATCCTGATTCTTGAAATGTTTCTTGAACAGTGGCCCATACATTCATCACCAGAAGTTAGTGGCATTTTTCATAAGTCATAGGAGCAGAATTAGGCCATTCGTTCCATCAAGTCCAACTACCATTCAACCATGGTTGATCTATTCTTGCCTCTCAGTTTTATCAGTTCTGCTTAGAGGCTCGCAACAAGAAACGTAACTTTACCAACATATACAATTGAGTTTCTCCAGTAATTTGTTTTTTTCCCTTGAGATTCCACCATTTGAAGTCTATTGTGTCTCCACATAATCAGACTGTTCTGCATTTCTGGCACTGTTTTAATTATAAAATATAGAAACATAGAGAAATAAGTCCAGGAGTAGGCCATTCGGCCCTTCATGGCTTATCATCTAAAATCAGTACCCTGTTCCTGCTTTCTCCCCATATCTCTTGATTCCTTTGCCCTAAGAGCTAAATCTACCTCCCTCTTGAGAACATCCAGTGAATTGGCCTTCACTGCCTTCTGTGGCAGAGAATTCCACAGATTCACAACTCTGTACGAAAAGGTTTTTCCTCATCTCAGTCCTAAATGGCCTACCCTTTATACTTAAACTGTGACCCCTGTTTCTGGACTCCCACAACATCAGGAACATTTTTCTTGCATCTAGCCTGCCCAATCCTTTAAGAATGTTATATGTTTCTATTTGATCCCCTCTCATTTTTCTAAATTCCAGTGAATACAAGCCCAGTCGACCCATTCTTTCATCATATGTCAGTCCCACCATCCCGGGAATTAACCAGGTGAACCTATGCTACACTCACTCAATAGCAATAATGTCCTTCCTCAAATTAGGAGACCACAATTGCACACAATGCTCCAGGTGCGGTTGCACCAGGGCCCTGTACAACTGCAGTAGGACCTCCTTGATCCTAACCACAAATCCTCTCGCAATCAAAGCCAACATGCCATTAACTTTCTTCACTGCCTGCTGTACCTGCATGCTTACTTTCAGTGACTGATGTGCAAGCACACACAGGTCTCATTGCACCTCCCCTTTTCCTAATTTAACACCATTCAGATAATAATCTACCGTCCTGTTCTTGCCACCAAAGTGGATAACCTCACATTTATCCACATAAATCAATCCTCTTAGAATTAAAATATTTATGATCCCACCCTTCTTGCCGAGCCATTACCCTTATCTGCCACATAGTGCTCCCAATGAAAAAGGTCACCTACAATTACAATGAGATTTTGATTAAAAAGGCCCATAAGCTGAGGAATGGCAGATGGAGTTAATTTGGATGAATGTGAGACATTACATATCAGTGAGACAAACCAGGACAAGACTTTAACACTAACTGTTGGGGACACGGGGAGTATTCAGGAACAGGAAGACCTTGGGGTGCAAATATATAGTTCCATGAAATGTCAACACAGGTAGACAGGGTGCTGTGAAGGTGTTTGGCATGCTTGCCTTCATCGTTCAGTGTATTGGGTACAGGAGTTAGGACATCATGTTCCACTGTACAGGCTGTTGGTAAGGCCATGTCTGGAGTACTATATCGCCTTGCTTTAGGAAGGATGTCATTAACCTGGAAGTGTGGGGGGAAAGAAAACATAGGAAGCTAAGGAGAGATCTTATAGAGCTGTATAAAATCATCAGTGGCACAGGTGAGATGAATAGCCACAGTCTTTTCCCCAGAGTAGGGAAATATAAAACTAGGCTTATAGGTTTAAGGTAAGAGGGGATGTGTTTATAAAGGACCCGAGGGGCTACTTTCTCACACTGCATATGCAACAAGCTGCCAAAGGAAGTGGTAGAGGCAGCAACGATTAAGGTAGACAAGATACTTGGACAGTTCCATGCGTAGGAAAGGTTTAAATAGATTTTGGCCAGGTGCAGGTAGGCTTGGGCAACTTGATTGGAATGAATGAGTTGGGTCAAAGGGCATATTTGTAGCACTTTGTATAGGTCTTTGACTCAATGAACCTCTGACAGTATTTCAACTTTTATATTCAATATCCCGATCTATGAAGGCAAGCCTGCCTTATGTTTTCTTCACCACTCTATATATCCATGTTTGTTGCAATTTTTCACTCTGGATCTGCAACTCAAGATAATACATTCTGTTTTTGTCCACAGAATTCTCAATGAAGGCAGGAACCAAGTGTCAGGTTCAAGAGTTGGGTGGCTTCCAGATTCTCCTGCTGGAATAACGTGAGCTCAGTTGACTGCTGTAAATAAATGAATCATTTGACCCCCAACTCTCGGACATTCATTTCAGGATTGCTTGGCTATGGGTGCAAATATCTAGCAGGTTAAAGGGTTGAAACGGATTGTATTTCTCGTTAAATGTATCATTGCTTTTCTGTGGGGCAGTCAACCAATCTCTACACGTATTGCCTGCGAGCTTTCGCCCTAGAAAGAAGTGTTCAGTTTGTCTCTACTCAGAAATCTCTTGAAATATGTGCGGAGAACTTACTATTACCTCCAGCTAAACTGTATTGAGCCAGCAGCAAAGATCTTAAGAGCCAATGGAACCATTCCTAACCACAAAAAGAGCAGTCCAGACATGCCAACAATGCAGCAAATTGTTCCAAATCTCTACCTTGGAGAATTTGAGTGTCCAAGCACAATCCTCCTTGCACAAATTCACATGGGATATGTTTTCTCCTAAGACTCTGTTGAGAAAGATCCTGCTACAAATCATCCTGCATCTTCTACTAGCTTGCCTTGGCTTCAGTCCGTCAACTCCCTCCACCCAGCATGTTAGAGACAATGTATGTGCCATTTGTGCCAATTGAACAGATTACTGAATGTCTCAAATGAGTCTCAGGCACTATGTTTGATTCCTCGACCAAATAATTTCATGTATTTCTTTCCAATAACCTAAATAAAACAATTCATTACCAACAATCATGCAGTTCATTGAGGTAGTTCCAGAAGTCATTAGCTAGATAAATCATATCTCATTTGGCAGGTTGACATCAATACAGCCTTCCATGCAGATTGACAGCATCAGCTGTCTGTACAGTATACTCTGTATCTACACATCACCAGGGCTGCCATGCTATCTAATTTGCCAAGTAGGGAAAGTCATGCTAAAAATGTGCCCTCATAATTCATAATCCGAATTGTAAACAAATCTATTAAATCAACTCATCACAGCATTCCAAAAAAAGAATTGCCAACATACAATCCCATGATGAGTGCACATGAATACTGTATCATGTATCTGTGTACTGTGGATGGCTCGATTGTAATCTTTCCACTGACTGGTTAGCACTCAACAAAAACGTTTCATTGTACCTCAGTACACGTGATAATAAACTGAACTCAAACTGTGCCAACAGAATCTAGGTCATTATCTCTTCCACAATTTATTGTGGAAATGAAAATTAAATATCTGGATTGAGATGACCCATGGTATTAGTTAATCAAGAACCACAGGTTCAGTGATTGATCTGCTAATACTTGGATGAACCCTATTAAAATACAATTTTCTTCCCATCCCAATGCTATTAGTGCTCCTCTGGATGTTTGAAATTTAACCCATTACAATTCCAAAGCCACTTTTATATCATAGATGCCTGAGATTTCAAAATGAATATCTCTGAATGGTCAAACAGCCAATAATCAATGGTCATGGTGGATGGCATTTTTCTTCATTTTCTAATCTAAGTCTTACCATCAAATGACTTATTACAAAATCTGTCTCAATTAATGAGTGTTCTGGTCAAGTACTTACCTGTGCTGACAATACTTTCAAAAAGATCATATAAAATTGTTAATTTGAACACTCGCTGTTTCATTTATATTGATATGCCCCAAAATATTAGGTGGCATAACACACAACGAGAGTTACAATAACAATTTCCAATTTGATAGAGATACAAGGTTGAACTGAAGTGAACTGACATAAAACATGACATGGGTCCCTAAAGGGGAATTACATTGTCAGCTACATATTATACAAATTGGACAAATTATGTTCAAGTTGAGTATCTGTGTCCTGTTTCATGTTTATCAGGTTTGTTTTCGTAGAGTTTGTTACATTTAAAAAAATGCCAACCTTGTCAGAATATTCTTCCTGTGTATTCTTTAATGTTTGTGCACTATATTGAAAAGGATCATAACTGTGAAAATACAAAACATTATTTGCTTTGCATGGCTGAAAGTATGAGAACTATTATGACACAGTTGTATATGCATCTGGTAAAACCTGTACCTTTGTGGCTGAGAAACTAAATGCCAACTTAGACAAAATATCATCTTGGCTGGCCTCATCTTGTTTAACTTTAAACACTAAAAAGACAAACTCTGTCTGCTTCTCCATCAAAAAACTACCCCTAACAAACCTCCTCAATACAAAAATCAATGGTGAGCTCATTGAACAAGTACCTGAAGTAAAGTATCTGGGAATAATTATAGACAATCAGTTGAACTTTAAAAGTCATATTAAGAAAATGTGTAAAACCATTAAGGCAAACTTGGGCTGTTTTATGATTATAAGAAACGGTTTGACTTTTAACTGTGCTTTTCTTTTCATGAATATGATTCTCTCACATATATCTTATGGCTTAACCACATGGTCCCAGGCTCACCAGTCATCAATTAAGGCCATAGAGTGTCTCTATAACCGAGCCTTGAAAGTCCTGGACCAAAAAAGAATAAGGTATCACCACTGTCAAATTCTAAGCAAATATAAGATCCTAAGTTTTGCTAACTTTATTTCCTTACATTTAGTTACATTGGTCTTCAGGTGCCTAAATGGCGCTGCTCCCCAGCTGCTGTGCAAAACAATAACAAGACTGCAAAGTGGTACCAGATCCACCACCCGAGCAGCATCAAAAGGCAATTGTAGTATCTCCTTCTGCAGAACATCTTTTGCTCAAACTGCCTTTTCAGTAAAAGGGACAAAATTATGGAACTCACTGCCAGACCACTTGAAATGTATCCCTACATATGTCACATTCAAAAGAAACACAACATTGTGGCTAATTCAACAACAATCTGGTTCTCATATTTAGTTTTTACACTGTGCTCTCTCTGTATGTCTTTTTCTCTTTTCCATTTTTTATCTCATTTCCATTTCCATTTTCCTATTTTTAATAATGTTAACCTGTATTATCATTTTTAACCAAAAGCCCTACTAGGGACAAGTGTTGCGAATTAGCTTTGGCTAAAAACACTATGATGCATACATCAGATGACTGTTTCAAGTGTGTCTATGTTTTTGTATCTGTCCCTATTTAAATAAACCTTAAAATAAATAAATATGTAAGGTATAATAGATAAAAGTAGCAAAGCTACGCCATGTCAAGTAGGACTGCATAACATGAATTGGGGAATTATATCACAGCAGTTTTTAGAGTCATTAACTTAATGATATTTCAATCCTTAAAAGCTCAAAAATCCATTAAAGGTTAACTAGATCCTTTTAATGTCAGCCATTAAGAAATACTGACACGGTGACATTACGTTTCATAAAGGGAAATGCAAACATCTTTTAGAAATCTATCTCTGCTTCATTATGGAGCAGAGGTAGTATTTGGTTTTTCCAATATCTGATCATAACTGGAAACGGTATTTTAATATTAAATTTACTTGCAGGTCTCAGCATTAACTGAATGCTTGTGTTACAATAGATGATTCACCTAGTTCTGTCCTAAAATGCCAGTTATTGGCCTGTCCCACTTTGGCGACTTTTTAGGCGACTGCAGGAGACTATGCTGGTTGCCAGGGTCGTGAGGAGTTCCCGCATTCTGGGAACTAGTCGCACCCTCATTATGGTCGCCGTGAATATTTCAACATGTTGAAAGATTAGCGGCGACTGGAATGAAGCCGCCGTAGAGAGTAGCGAGAATTCTCGAGCCGTAGGTGACCCACCAGGATGGGCTGCGAGGAGGTCGAAGATTCTCGGAGGTTCTCGTAGTTTGTAGCCGGTGCTGACCAGGGAAAAGCTAAGCAGTTGCTTTCAGAACCAAGGATAACCGACCGGTAACGTTAAATGTCTGCCGAGCTTCACAGCCGTGTATCTCTGGCTTCTTAAAAGTTGTCTGCACTCCTTCTCCCCCCTTCTACCTCCTACCCCCCCCCCCCCTTTTAAAGGACTTACCATACATTGTGCTTTAGTCATCTTTTTACAGCGCCAACCTTCCTGTTCATCACGTTGTGTGTCTGTATGACCTTGGCTTTGCACCATGTGAATCTTTTAGACAGGGCAAGCGGGGGGGAGCGCTATCTAATAAATTCACGCGGGCTGGTGAAGGAAGCGATGTGTGTGTGTGTGTGTGTGTGTGTGTGTGTGTGTCCACTCTGACAGGCGCCGTTCCAGTTCCCGGTTTTTCAGGCGACTGCCGGAAACATAACAGTCGCTGGCAACCGCTGAAAAATCGCCTAGGTGGGACAGGCCCATTAGTGTCCTTTATGTTTCAGGGTCTTGATTTGCCTTCTAGATCATCCTGAGAAAATTAGGCATGTTTGCACTGTCAGCAGCAATAAAGAGGTGTTATTCCCTAACTCTAATTTTTAAAGGCTACTGGATGGGAACATATTTATAAATATGTTTATGAATTTGAAGAATATGTTTATACATTTGAGGATTGTTTTCCTATCACCGGATTTAAAGAGTGTCACAATTTTTTTTTTTTCAGATTGGAGTGCATATCTGCTAATGGAATTATTATATTGTGAGCCTTCTTTGTCAGCGTACCACCATGAGAGTCAAATGCAGCAATCTTCATGTGTTTCCTTGTTATCACATACTTATCACACTCGTACAACTATATTCATCTTGTATTGATGTTAATCCATGGGGATCACAATCAAGTCACTCATTAACTCGCCAATGTAGACAAGTTAAGCAGCTTCCAACAGAGAGAGAAACTAAAATGGTTGATTGCTGCTGTATAGAAATACATTACAATTGCAAATAAATCCACCTAGACAAGATGTTTTTCCTCATTGTCTCTTCGAGGCAATGAAAATAGGCTAGCTCTTTACTCTGTCATTTTCCTTCTATTTCAAGTTTGAAAAAATCTGTAAAATTAGAATCATAACAGAAACAGAAAAATACCCCAAAAAAGGAAAGTTAGGGATTATTCCATGTTCCACTGTGAAACGATATTCATAACCAATGTGGAACAAGACAAGAAGGACGATGGTAAATTGAAATGAAAATGGTGTCATTTTTATTATGGATGAACGATCCATGATTCTAGGTTTATGTCAGTGAGATGTTCAAAATCTATCTCAAGTTTTATCGATGACCATGTGCCTGCACTTCCTTGTACATACATTTCTATGCAGACTTTCATCACAGTTAGGATGAAATTCCCTAACAACCTTTCTGCTGATTAATGTTGCTGTTTGTCCTTAGTAGTCGATGAAGACAATGACTTCAGAGTTTTTTGTTTGTGGGTCTAGAGGTGACTGGTGAGACCGATCCGGGCCTGAAAGGCTCGCCGCTTATGGAGCACAGTTGGGTGGGTCCTGCAGTAGATGTTGAAGTGGTTCGAGTCTTGCGCGCGGCGCATTTCCTCTGAGCTTCTGCGGTGCGCTTCTTGTCAGCTGCACGCACTCCTGTGGTGGTCGTGCTTCGCCCAGTTGGGTGGTATGGGCCATGAAGGCATGACCTGCACTTAACTTGGATTAAAGTGAGGGAGAGTTGCTCAAATCGTCAGCTTCACTCTCTCGTCCCGTCCAGTGGCAAGACATAGTCAAGACAGCTGGCGATAGGTCAGGATGCAGTGCATGGCCACCAGTGTGCTGCGTGAACATCGTGCCCTAATTGCGCTCCATGAAATTTTGCCGGGTCCACCTTCCCACCCGTTGGACCGCCAGATGTTGGTCTCCTCCGTGTATTCTGCCGGATCCAGTCTTCACGTTTCCTGAATAAGGTAACAGCCACAAGGCAGTGGAGATTTGCATTTGGTGTTTCCCTTCACCCCTCCAGGGTGCTATATGGAGGACGTCTGGAGGACGCCTGTGCGTGACTTTGTTTAACGTGGAGAGACTGGTGCGCAGGCAGCCACCTTGACAGATCTGGGTCAGGATCCAGTGGCATGGAGTCCAAGACGACTGGAGACCCTTTTCCGCTGCAGCCTTCATCCACCTTCCCAGCCGTTGTGACACTCCAATAAAGTGAGCCATCATCCTCTGCCTGTTCCACCATTGAGTTATTGGTTGGATTGTTCTTTGTCAGAGACCTCCCCCTCGACCTTACCGCTATGGGTGGCCCTACCAGGAGCATAGCTCCAGATGGCATCACTCTCAGGATCTCAGGTCCACACAAGCTTCTCCACCACGACAAGGTGATAATCCACGGAGAAATGGATAATATACTTTCATCATCAACGCCAATTTATTCTTTCATTTTGGCTCGTACTACCTTGCTCATGCACCACTTTTTTGTCCTGGAAGAGGAGAAAATTAAGTCTTAAATTACAATGATATTTCACCTGTCTTCACTCCACTCTTAATCTTTTTAACCCTTTCTCTCTTTCCATTTCTCCGTTTAAAAAAAAAGGATAAAGGAAGATTCAGCAAACCTCTGCCGAACGTTAGGCCATTTCTCCGAATAGTCCTAAAATCTCTTGTTCATTCTTGAGAGCTATTCGGCATGTCCTTGCGCATTTCCTTAGAAGACCTAAATGGTTAACATTGCCAAGATGAGGAAATCTAACCAACTTTTACAGCTTGACGGGAAAATGTGTGATCTGATATATATGTTGATTGCAAGATTACTTGCACTGGATTCAAAACTGTTTTAATAACCCATCTGTTACCATAAAAAGACCATGAGATCAAAAAGATACAAAATAAAATTTTGTATATGTTTCCAGTTAAGAATAATTTTCACTGCTGCAAAAGGCTACAAGCTGCATTTAATATCCTTCCACCCAATGAGATGATGAGGTAGGCATTCTGCAGCATCTAATAGGTGGAATGTAATGTAGTGACGTAGAATCAGACTTGCCACTTGCCAAATGATTAAAAAAAGAGATAGCATCTTTGAAGGTCATAAGTGATAGGGGTAGAATTAGTCCATTTGGCCCATCAAGTCTACTCTGGCTTTCAATCCTGGCTGATTTATGTCTCCATCCTAACCCCATTTCCCAGCCTTCTCCCCATAACCCCTGACACCCATACTAATCAAGAATCTATCTATCTCTGCCTTCAAAAATGTCCATTGACTTCGGCTCCACAGCCTTCTGTGGCAAATAATTCCACAGATTCACCATCCTCTGACTAAAGAAATTCATCCTCATCTTCCTAAAGGAACGTCCTTTAATTCCTTTAGACACCCACTTGTGGAAATATCCTCTTCACATCCATTCTATCCAAGCCTTTCACTATTCGATAAGTTTTAATGAGGTCCCCCCCCTCATTCTTCTAACCTCCAGCGAGTACAAGCCCAGTGCTATCATATGCCCACTCACTCTGGGGATCATTCTCGTAAACCTCCTCTGGACCCTCTCCAGAGCTACACATCCTTCCTCAGATATGGTGCCCAAAATTGCTCACAATACTCCAGATGCGGCCTGACCAGTGCCTTATAGAGCCTCAGCATTACATAGACATTACATCCCTGTTTTTGTATTCTAGCCCTCTTGAAATAAATACTAACATTGCATTTGCCTTCTTTACTACCAATTTGACTTGCAAATTAAATTTTTGGGAATCTTACACCAGCACTCCAAAGTCCCTTTGCCCCTATGACTTCTGGATTCTCTCACCGTTTAGAAAATAGTCTACGTCTTTATTCCTGCTACCAAAATGCACGACTCCACACTTTATCCACACTATATTCCTTCTGCCGTCTCTGCCCACTCACCCAACCTGTCCAAGTCCTTCTGCAGATTCCCTGCTTTCTCTACAATACCTGCCCTTCCATCTATTTTTGTAACATCCACAAACATGATCACAAAGCCTTCAATCCCCTCATCCAAATCATTAATATACAACGTGAAGAGTAGCAGTCCCAGTACCGAGCACTGAGGAACTCCGCTAGTCACTAGCAGCCAACCAGAAAAAGACCCCTTTATTGCCATACTTTGACTTCTGTCATTCAGCCAACCCACTGTCCATGCTAGTATTTGCCCTGGGCTATGATACCATGGGCTCGTCAAGAGGGTAATTCTGCACAAAACGCCTAGCCCAGACAACATACCTGGTCGAGAGTTAAAGAGCGGTATGGAATATTCAAGGACATCTTTAACCTCTTACTTCTGTGGTCTGAGGATCCCACCTGTATTAGTACCAAAGAGGAGCACAGTGACCTGCTCAATGATTGTCTGGTAGAGTCATAGAGTCATAGAGTGATACAGCGAAGAAACAGGCCCTTCGGCCCAACTTGCCCACAATGGCCAACATGTCCCAGCTACACTAGTCACACCTGCCTGCGCTTGGTCCATATCCCTCCAAACCTGTCTATCCATGTACCTGTCTAACTGTTTCTTAGACGTTGGGACAATCCCAGCCTCAACTATGGCAGCTTGTTCCATACACCCACCACCCTTTGTGTGAAAATGTTACCCCTCAGATTCCTATTAAATCAATTTGAACCTGTGTCCTCTGGTCCAAGACATTAGTCTGCTTATGTTCCCCCTACTCTGAGCAAGAGACTCTGTGCATCTACCTGATCCATGCCCCTCATGATTTTGTACACCTCTATAAGATAACCCCTCATCCTCCTGCGCTCCATGGAATAGAGTCCCAGCCTACTCAACCTCTCCTTATAGCTCATACTCTCTAGTCCTGGCATAATCCTCTTAAATCTTTTCTGAACCCTTTCAAGCTTGACAATATCTTTCCTATATCATGGTGCCCAGAACTGAACACAATTCTAAATGCAGTCTCACCAACTTATACAACTGCAACATGGATCTCCCAACTTCTATGCATAAGAACGTCCCGCTGAGTTACTCCAACTTTTTGTGTATATCTCCCAACTTCTATATACTGTGACTGATGGCCAATGTGCCAAAAGCCTTTTTGACCACCTTATCTACCTGTGACTCGATCTTCAAGGAACCATGCACCTACGTGGTAGCACTTACATCCAACCTGATGAAGTGTTTTGAAAGATGGGGTTAGTGCAAATCAACTCTTACTTCAGAAACAATCCGAATTGGCTTCCATTTGCCTCTCGCCACAACAGATCAACAGGAAATGCTATTTTACTGGCTCTCCACTCTGTTTTGGACCATCTGGAGAACAGAAACACATATGTTCTGCTAAAGCATGACGTATGTGTTCATACTTCATTGGCTAAAGCTTGATGATAAACATAATCATCCCCTCCAAACGCATAAACAAGCCCCAAGACTTGGGACTTTATTCTATCCTGTGGAACTGGATCCTTGGCCTCCTCATCAGCAGACCATGAGTGATGGTGTCTGAACATAGAGGAGAGAGATAGAACACTTGTCTGGTCCAATATGGGCACAGCCCTCCCCACCTACAAAGCATCTATATGGGGCACTGCATCAAGAAGGCAGCATCTATTATCAAGGATCCTCTGTCTGGCCCATGCCCTCTTCTTGCTGCTACAATCAAGCAAGTGGTACAGTAGCCTGATGTCCCACAAGACAAGGTTCTGGAGCAGCTACTTTCCAAAAACCCATCAGTTCTTGAACTGTATCGCTACCCCAGCCACGGAGTACAATGCACCACCTCTTGCATTACAAAGGATTTGTTTTCTAATTATGTTGTTGCACTAATGTGCTTTTGCAGTCTTTTCTTCACTATTTTGCAAGACTATTATGGTTGAGACCCAATGCCAATTAACATGGTATATCTTTTGTTACAATTTGCCAATGACCAAATAACTATTTAATGCGTTGTCTCTGTTTGCAGTTAGCAGCCTGGTCCTCCATCCCTACCACTATGTTATCCCCAAAATCGTAAGCTTTGTCTTTATGTACTTGAGTGAGATTACATTTTAATTCTTATATGATGTTCTTGTCCCTTGCCAACTATCAATGATGATCAAAGCATTTGTAAATGGCAGATCATAGTTTGATAACTATCAGGAGATCATACAGAACATCTGTTTTTTTTCTCTATGTGGACTTCCTGATGTATTTGTTAAATTTCTGACAGAGAAGATTAACAAATCCAAAAATCACATATTGGAGCTATTTGTGAAGTCATTGGAAATAGGTTTGATGTTTGGAAATTGAGATTAAAGATGAAGGGAAGAGTCTGTAACAGGTAGGAATGATAATGATGTTGCCTAGTAATTCATTTTGGTTCTCGACTTCAATTTTTGATTCACGACCTTACAATCGCCCGAAGTTCTTCACTGCCAATGAAATATTTCTGAAGTGTGGTCAATATTGCCCCGTGGCAGTAAGTCTCTGCAAAATCCTCCAAATTTATGCGAACCATAAGCAGGCTAATGTCAGTGTTATTGTCCAGGCTAATATCCATAGCCCTGAGCCGCTTGTCACTTTCATACTGAGCAGCCACAGACTTCCAAAATAGGCACCTTTTCCTGGAAAATTGACTATTCCACGGGGCCAAAATAATCAAATGAAGCAGGTTACATTTTAATGGGTGAGAACAGATCTCGACTGAATAAATTGAAATTAAGACCTGGTAGTCAAAACTATACGATAAACACAAAAAGCTCACCAGAGGTTTCCGTTCAGGTTTCCTAAGTGGGACAGGCAGCATTTCTGGAGAGTAGGAATGGGTAAGGTTTCAGGTCGAGACCCTTCTTCAGACCAAAAAATATAGTCAAATATATAAATGTATTCAAGTTATAGTCAAAACTATAATATGGTGCTGTTCAAGGTATAGTCTTGGTACACCTCTATAAAGGATGATGGCGATTGACTTCAAGAGCAACTAGATAGTTTGAAGGAGAGAGTGAAATTTAATACAAAAAAAAGCAATGTTACATTTAGAGAGAACTTCAAGCATGTTCTTGCTAGAATTTAGCAGATTGAGGGGGGATCTTATAGAAACTTACAAAATTCTTAAGGGATTGGACAGGCTAGATGCAGGAAGATTGTTCCCGATGTTGGTCAAGTCCAGGACAAGGGGTCACAGTTTAAGGATAAAGGGGAAATCTTCTGGAATGCTCTGCCACAGAAGGTAGTTGAGGCAAGTTCATTGGCTATATTTAAGAGGGAGTTAGATGTGGCCCTTGTGGCTAAAGGGATCAGGGGGTATGGAGAGAAGGCAAGTACGGAATACTGAGCTGGATGATCAGCCATGATCATATTGAATGGCGGTGCAGGCTCGAAAGGCCGAATGGCCTACTCCTGCATCTATTTTCTATGTTTATATGTTTCTATGTTTCTCCCTGTGACAATATGGGTTTCCTCGAGGAGCAGTTCCTCCGATATCGCAGATATGTGCAGGTTAGTAGGTTAATTGGTCATTGTAAATTGTTTCTTGCGTGTAGGTGAGCCACAGAAACTGGTGGGTTGAGGGGAGTAGCAGAGAATGCGGGGAGAATAGAAGTGTAATTAATATAAAATTGAAAAAGTATTAAAAAGTGGGTGATTAATGGCTCCCATGGGCTCACAGACCAGTTTTCCTGTAGTATCACTGTATGGATATATTCCAAAAGGAATTCCAAAAGCTGGGTTTTTCACTTTGGAACAGAAAATGTGGAGAGGTGAACTGATTAAAGGCATGAAGTGCCGAGGCAAGGCAGATAGAGAAAAACTGTTCCCAAGGAGTCAAGAACCAGGAGACATGGAACAAACCATAAACAACATTTGCTTTTATGTACAATGTGCTTAGGGTCTGGAATACTCACTCAGATGTAGTGGTGGTGGTAGATCATAGATTCAAACAGGGAACAAATAAAGTACTAGAAAGAAAATAAGTATGTGCTGCCATGGGGAGAGGAACAAGGTAGGATTGCTTAACATGGAACTTGCACAGATGGCTTTCTTCCTGTTGTAATCTGTCAGTGACCCTGTGATAATATAGAAACATAGAAAATAGGTGCAGGAGTAGGCCATTCGGCCCTTCAAGCCTGCACCGCCATTCAATATGATCATGGCTGATCATCCAACTCAGTATCCTGTACCTGCCTTCTCTCCATACCCCCTGATCCCTTTAGCCACATCCAACTCCCTACTTGATCTTGAATATGATCCCTTTAATAGTGTTCTTAAAAACTCCCAGGTGACCTAAATGGGCAAATCCAGGATAATCCCAAACACTAGTTAATCATCCAAAGGTCAACCTCTGGTAAAATTCTGTACCGAGATTAGAGAAAACAATTGTGAAATGATATATGTATTAAGTTCATTTCAGCATGTTAGACATTGAACGGTCAGGAAAGTAATTCCTGAATTAGGCATATTGCTCTATTGTGATCTAAGAAGTTTAATGGTTCAACGGTTCAAAGGTAAAGTGCGATTGCTTGGAAATTAAGTTACAAAATATTTATTACCCAATGTTGTGCAAACTGAAAATATTTTTTTTCCATGAATTAAGCATTCTTAAATCCGAGTCACATATCTGTGGGCACGACATATCCTGAATATTTGAGCATAGATATGAAGGCATGGCAGAATTCAGAATTTTCTGCCTACAGATAAAAAAGGTAACCTTTGATCTCAGGTGGATGCAAAATATCCAATGGCACTATTGTAAGGAAGAGGCCAGAACATCATTAAACAACATCATCATATAGCTGTTTCCGGCAGCTGATTGCATGCAATTTGTCTGCTGTGTTTCCATTCCAGGCTTGTGGGTTCCGGCATACGTATTTAATGTCAATCTGGGAACTGTAGATTCTTCTACAGATGGAGGAAATGGCAGTTGACAGGATGAATGGAAAGGTAATTTATGATATGGTATGTCAAACAGTTCTTCAACTGCTTCCATAGAGTTTCTCTATGTTCCAAATGGAATGGAATACTTTATTGTCACATGTGACTAGGCACAATGAAATTCCTTGCTTGCAGACCCAATGTATACAATACAATACAATACAATACGGTTTTATTCATCACATTGCACATAAAGGGCAAGTTAAATGAATTTGCCAGCAGCGGTACAATGATAAAGAACACACAAAAACACAATAAAAATCTAACACAAACATCCACCACAGCATTCATGACAGTGGTGGCACAAATATTGCCCAGTCCTCCTCCATTCTCCAAAGTCCAGGTAAGTCCTGAATCGGTGCCTCCCCACCGGAGACCATGGCTTCAGGCTGGTGTAGGCCGCAGGCCGGCGGTCGGAGAGTTAAAGTCCCTGCTGCGCCGCAACCAGAAGCACCGCCGGCGGTCTGGAGCTCCCCTCCAGGGATCCCCGGCGAGGGACCCCGCTCCTGATGGTAAGTAAGTCCCCGCCGCACCCACGGTAGAAGTAAGCCACGGGCCGGCATTCGGATCTTCTTCTTCCCCCGGGTCCCCACGAGGCTGTGAACTCCTCGCCAGCTGGAGCTCTGCAGACTGCCGCGGGCCAGCGAACGGAGCGCTCCCCTCCGGCGAGGGCTTGCCCGTTCCACGCCGAGAGTCCGCGCTGCGCCCGCCGCTGAAGCCCCGGGCGCGTCTCCAGGAAAGGCCACCCGACCCTCGCTGTTAGGCCACGGGGGAGGCGACATGGAAAAACTCGCCTCTCCGTGGAGGAGGCGACTGAAGCGGTTTCCCCCTTACCCCCCCACACCACTCCCCACACAACACACACAAAGAAACATTAAAAACATGCGTTAAACATACTAAAAAAACAAAAAAACGGACACGCTGCTGACAGGGCTGCCGGCTTGCAGCGTCCCTCCCTCTGTCTCTGTCTGCTATACAAATATGCCACCTACATCTTCGCTTCCCTGTTTGCAATGCCAGGTCACATTCCTCTTTGCTTTGAGCAGTTGTTGTCCCGGGATTCCCAAGGGTGCTAGGGATGTTGCATTCCTCAGGGAAGCTTTAAAGCACATCCTTGAATGTTTGCCTCTGACCCACTGGTAATATTTTACAAAACTGTTCTGAATCTTATAACATCACGATTGCTGTGCTCCCACTGACATTTGTTCACTTGTCCTGGCTGATTTGTAACAACCAAGTCCAGCAAAGCCTTCCTCCATGGACCAAAGATGTACGTGTTAAGACACGCATCAAAAAATCTAGCCCCTTTTTGTCACTATGTAATTACTCTGAAAACCAAAAGCACTGCAGATGCTAGTGATCTAAAATAAAACAGAAAATGCTATTGATATTTAGTATGTCAGACTGCATCTGTGGGAAGAAAAGCAGAGCTAATGTGGCGCACCTAAGATGGTGTGCCCACCTTGATTTAATTTATTTGATGGTGCATTGGCAGTTTATAATGTGCAGCAGTGAAGGGGAACGTCTGTGTCACTCCAGTTGCTGCAGGGACGGAAACAGCAAAGCACTTCCCCCCCCATCACGGCAGAAGCAATCTAGGGATGAATTAAGACGCACTGTGTCCTCATTTGCTTTCTCACACCTGCTTTTGTACAGGTTATCTATCTGCTTTACGGTGCCCAACCACGGGACCCGTAACAGATCGTGGGGGCTCGCCCGGGGTCGGCGCCACTTCCTGATTGGAGCTGGAGCTGATCAACAAATGACACCTGAGACCGAGACAGGGCTGATTCGAGCTGAGTGCCGAGAGCGGTGAGTCGGAGCAGAGACTGTGCCATTGCTGAACTGTGATCCATCGTGAAAGACGGTGAAAAGCTGCTGCCATGTCAGAGAGCGGGAGGAAGAGCCCAGTGTGGGACATTCGGAAGTCACTGCTCACCTTGTCAGCGGCAGAGCTCTTTCACATCGCCAAAGAGATGGGTTCAACGTTAGATTGGGACCTGTCTGAACTCCATGAAGGAGACCATGAAGGCTGCTTCGACAAAATCAGTTCCTTCATGTACAGTAAGCATTTGTTAGAGTCAGAAGACAGTGGAATGTCTGAATTGTTGGGTTTGAAAGATGATATTGTAAAGACCTGAAATGTATTGTGTTTGCCAGAGCTAGAAATACAACCCATAGGTGCTCATGGAGATACTACTAACCAAATGTTCCAAGTCAGCTCTACTTTGCCAAACAGTGATGCTTTCACAACTGACCCAGTACTACCTACTGCTACATCTGACTCCACAAACGCAGAGTTGCTGGCAATGCTCACTTGCTATGAGGAGCTTGGTAAAAGCATTATGGTAACACTGAAACAAAGCATTATGGTAACACTACCCTTTCTGGTTAAAAAACCCTTGAAGATTGATGAAGATTATTAAGATGCAGGATGGGTAGTGTGGGTGATGTCACAGATTGGACAAACTCATGATGACCATAGTGAAAACATGTAGACACGGTTACCGAGCATGACTGAATGATCTGGCATGTCGATGCACACTACTTGAACTTCTACAGGTGTACAGTAGAGAGCATATTGACTGGTTGCATCACAGCCTGATTCAGCAACTCGAATGCGCAGGAACAAAGAAGATTTAAACAAGCGGAAAACACTGACCAGTGCATCACGAGTACTGACCTCTCGCCGAATTCCTTCTCTCCAAAGATGCTGCCTGTCCCGCTGAGTTACTCCAGCATTTTGTGTCTATCTACGAGTACTGACCTCCCCACCATCTGCCGATGGAAACCCCTACATCCACCTGCATCCACCGATCACTCGCCAAGCTTTGTCCTGCCCTTCCTCTCTTCCAACTTTCTCCCCACCTCACCTCCACAATCAGAAGGGTCCTGACCCAAAGACACCTTTGTTCTCCATTCATGTTCTCCAGTAATGCTGCCGGACACACTGAGATACTCCAGCACTTTGTGTCCTTTCTGTTAACCAGAATCTTCAGCTCCTTGTGCCTATGATAGTTAACCTTTTCTATTTAAAAGTGTTCTAATCTCTGGAGATTTAAACAGAATGAATGATTCTAGAAGTAAAATACTCCAGCTGGTGGAAATGTGAAATGAGGCAGAGAATGCTGGAAATGCTCAGCAGGTCAGGCGGCATTTGTCGAGAGAGAAGCTTAGTTAATATTTCAGATTAATGACCTCTCATCAGAGCATTCCATCCTCTGGCCATTTATCTGCCTTCACAGATGTTGCCTGACCTGCTGAGTTCCTCCACCAATTTGTTCCTGCTTCTGATTCCCATTTTTCCAGTTTCTGCAATGTGTTCAATCATAATTGGAATAACGTACATGTTAATCGGAGGCTGCAGTAAGTTCCGTCATTACTTGAAAGACAACTCGTGCTCTACAAAGGTACAATGGTTCCTGCTGCCATTAACATTGCCAAATGTTAATAATAAACAGTTCATAGACTAGTCTAGTGTCGGTATAAGTACATTTTCCAGAATCTATTATACACCAATTTGAACAGGAATTCTGGTCAATCCTCTCATGCTGCCTTTGAAGTGAAGTTGTGTAGCTAGCTCATTATGACACCTTTAATGTTATGTGGAAAATAAATTAAAATAGATATATTACATATGCTTCCTTGATAATGAATCTTGCAAAAGGTTTGTTCAAAAGGCAATGATTGTACACCTTCAATGAGGTCACGTGTTATGAAAGACAACAAATTTCCTTCCCTATAGAATATTAGTGGATCAATCAAGCATAAAATTCTGTAGCTTCATGATTACATTTACAGCCCCTGTTTGTGTTTATTTATTAATATTATTTGTTTTTACACTTTAAAATTTCTTGTGGCATGGTGAGATTTGAACTAATTTCTCCTGATCATTAGAACAGCCCATGACTTTTTGAAAGCATGGTCCTCCTATCAGCGTTTCTATTTGTTCTTCACCTAAGCAATACATTACATTAAAATGCTGGAATAAACATTTAATCCGCTATAGATTTAAAATATCACTTACAGAATTATGGATTCTGGATGATCAGCCATGACCCGAAGGGCCAAATGACCTCTTCCTACACCTGTTTTCTACGTTTCTATGTTTCTACGATTGTCAGCTCCATGTTATTCTCAGTTTTTATTAGCCACAGCCTGTTTCCTGCACAAAAACAATGGGCTTCTGGATTTAAAGGAGCATATGCTTATAATTAAATAATGTGTTGGTCCAGGTTCTCCAGCCTTCCAAAACCCATTAAATCCAAATTAATCTATTACTGAAAGACAGAGAAACAAACATAATAGCTTCATAATGCCTACTAACATTGCAATTCAATTGTTACAGAGATCAGGATACCTTCCATGAGAACGAGGTGCAAAGGGAATAGAGTGAAAGGCACAGTATACCAGGAACACACTGTCTGCGGTTTCCCCAGTGGAATCTTCATTTGGTTCAGCTTCAATAAAATGAAGGTGTGTTTATTGTGTAGGTGCATGGCGAAAGACATGTGCTTCAGATTCTATTAGAGTTGTATAAAACACATTGCAGGTTAGGACAATCGAATGTTTAAGTAACACCTTAAATGTCAGGTCTTATTACGTCGATTGTAAACCTTGAGTGCAACAGCATTTCATGAAAAGCCTGACTTTTTCTCATTTGAGCTGCTTCCAGTATGAGGATAGTGTACTGCTAAACAATTTGGGTCTGGCCAAAAATGTTCATTCCCAAGTGATTTCAACACATTCAAGAAAAATGTTGAGCTTCCATTGCCAACAGTTCTGTTGCCAACAGTTGGTGTTGGATGTAGGCACAGTCCACATGTTAATATATTGTAATATGCCTTTTATGGGAATGAAAATTAACCTTCAACAAAGGTACATGGAATACATTACTTGAGCATATGCTTGTCACCATCACCTTCCCATTTTACACCTTTGTTTGAAGTTCAGTGGCTCATCATTTACATTTTTAATGTCAATAATCTGGAGTTGAGGAAATATGCTTATTCCCGACTTGCGGACAAAATTATCTGCTTTGAAATGCTTGAACTCCATTTGTGGAAGTTGGGTAATTGATTTTTTGGCCTCTGCTCTTCACATCGGCACCTTGCCAATTGCACAATCAGAAAGCTAGCGATTCATTTCAACTTTCATTGCAGGGGGAAGAATGAGAGATAGGGAATCATCTGACTGATTAAACCATCCCTTTTCAGTAATGAAACAACTTCAATGGAAGGTGTAAGAAATGGCCTTTTTATTATATACTAGACCAAGGGGGATCAATTTGGTCCCGTCCGCTCAACATGCAGTTGTGGGGGGGGGGGGGGGGGGGGGGGCGGCCTGCGGCATCACACACACACACACACACACACACACACACACACACACACACACAACCCACCCCCACACACACACACACACACACACACACACACTAACCTCCCCCCCCCCCCCACAGACACACGAATCCCCCCCTTGATGTTATATTAATATTATTCATTGGCTCCTTTAACCCCATCCCCGCCCTATCCACTGACGCATAGCCCCCACCTCACAGGTGTGTCTAGAGAGGGAGAGGGCAGAGAGAGAGGGGGGGCAGAGACAGAGGGGCAGAGATAAAGAGGGGGGGGGGAAGAGGAAGGGGAGAGGCCGGGGGAGAGGAGGGGGAGAAGAAGGGGTGAGTGGGGATTGGGGGAGAGGTGGCGGGAGCGGGAGAGGAGGGGGAGGGGGAGAGGAGGGGGGTAGGGGGGAGAGAGAGGGAGAGGGGAGACTTGAATTTGGCACTGAGCGAGCAGGGCCGACTGCGTGCAGGCCGCAGGCCTCAGCAGCTCTTGGGACCTGACTGGACTTCTGAAGCTCTCAGGGGCCCTCGGAAGCCTAACCAAATTACTGTGTGTTCAGTGGCTTCAATCCAGAGCCCGGAGGGGGGCTGGGCTGCGGGCGGGGTGGGGCGGAAAGCTGGCCGAGTGTGAGTCAACTGCGAGTCTGGGGGGGGGGGGTGACGTAACTCGCGGCGCGTGCAAAACCAGTGCCCAGCAGGCTACGCATTCGAAACTGCGCAGCTGGCCGCAAGGAGCAGAGCGATTGCGTCGTCATCTCATTAGCTTTAAAAAAGATTTCAGATTTGTGAACAATTTTTATAAATAACTCAAATAATAATTAATCGAATTTTCAGATGAGGTGATTTTTGAAATCACCCATGAGGTAAATCTCTATTGGAATATGTAAAAATTTCACCGTTAGCATGTCGTGTTTTCAAGGAGATGTGAATCACAGACAAACAAATAAACACACACAAATAAATACACAAATACACACACACACAAATAAATACATCCACATCCAAGATCAGAGTTTTAAAAGTTATAAGACAAGATAAGAAATGATATCCACTATTCAATAAAGTGAGAAATCTGTTTGCGTCATTTTTCAGACATTCCTTTTTGTTAAACAATGAACCCATTTAAAACCAAATATTGTACAACTCTTTCAGATGATTCTCCCTTCCTGTGACTGTTCTCTGTGCAATTTCTCTTTGCACGTTCAACACTGGTTGGTGCGACTTCAGCCACTCAGTCTCAGGCTCTGGAAATCCCTGACTCAGCTGTTATATGTGGGGTATTGATTTGGAAATAAGAATACTTTTCTAAAGTTATGCGAAAAAAACAAAGGAAAGGATGGATGTAATTACTCTACTAGGAGCTAACATCGATTTACTGGGATGATTGGTTTCCCTTCTGTGCTGTAACTCTCCTATGATTTTATAATTCTGCTCCTTTACCTGGATAAACCCTTTTTGAAACATGATAATAATGCATTTTGTGCATTTTTCACGGGGTTGTTTGCCCTTTTTTATTACCACATCGTTCTACTGCAGTGTGCCAGAGCACCACCCTTGAAATATACGGTGGCCCAATGTATCTCAAAAGTGAGCCAATGTTCCCAGCTCGACATAGTGCCATGTGGGGCTATTGAACAGACTATGTTACCCTTGCATATTTAGCATTTATCAATACTTTTTTCTCCTTATACAGATAATTAACACTAGACATAAAAACACAAAGATTAAAATCTATAACATCTATTCACATAATGAGCAATGATGAAGTTCACACATCACATGTGAACTAGTCTGGTTTTGCCATGAAAGGTTTTTGCCATATCTCAGACAGATCTTGTTATATTGTGTAGGAAGGAACTACGGATGCTGGTTGAAACTGAAGATAGACACAAAAAGCTGGAGTTACTCAGCGGGACAGGCAGCATCTCTGGAGTGAAGGAATGGGTGACGTTTTGGGTTGAGTCTGAAGAAGGTTTTCGACCCGAAACGTCACTCATGTTATATTGTCCCTTCTTATGAAATGTATTTATTTACTGTCTTGTGCTCATGCGAATATACATAGAACATTGGAAACAACAGCATAGGAACCAGCCCTTCAGTCCACAATGTCAGTGCTGAACATGGTGCTTAGATAGGTTTTACCAACTTTCTCACTGCCAAATAAGGGACAAAAGGTCAAAATAAGGGACAAATTCCTGATGGCAATTCGTTGACCGATTCGGCCGTGGTTGGGTGAATGATGAGTTAGCGGGTGTTGGACTGCACACAAAGCCCAGCCGGCGGGCCAACAGAGGGGTTTTGGCCCATGCGACGTTGCGCGCAAAGTCCGGCACCTCATCCAACTCATGAACCGATGATCGGTCATGAGAAGGAGGGGTGGTGGTGTTGGCAGTAAGCGAAGGTCCAAAGGTTGGACAGCTGGCCGGGCTGCAGATCGACAGGGCCACGGGCGAGGTGCTGAATGGCCTAATTCTGCTTCTATGTCTTATGGTCTTAGGGTACGAGTGAGGAAGATACCATGCAGTTTTATCGGACTTTGGTTAGGCTGCATCTGGTCACCTTCTTACAGGAAGGATGTGAGGCTTTGGAAAGCACAGAGATGGATTACCAGAATGATGCCTGAAATAGGGCGCATTAGCTACAGGGAGCAGTTGGGCAGACTTGGATTATTTTCTGTGGGATGCAGGAGTTTGTGAGGAGACTTGATAGAAGTATACAGTGGCTTGCAAAAGTATTCATACCCCTTGAACTTTTCTACATTTTGTCACGTTACAACCACAAATGTAAATATATTTTATTGGGATTTTATGTGATAGACCAACACAAAGTGGCGCATAATTGTGAAGTGGAAGGAAAATGATACATGGTTTTCAAATTTTTTTACAAATAAAAATACTGAAAAGTGTGGCGTGCAAAAGTGTTCAGCCCCCTTTACTCTGATACCCCTAAATCAAATCCAGTGCAACCAATTGCCTTCATAAGTCACCTAATTTGTAAATAGAGTCCACATGCGTGTGATCTAATCTCAGTATAAATACAGCTGTTCTGTGAAGGCCTCAGAGGTTTGTTAGAGAACATTAGTGAACAAACAATGTTCCGTGGGCATCATGAAGCCCAAGGAACACACCAGACAGGTCAGGGATAAAGTTGTGGAGAAGTTTAAAGCAGGGTTAGGTTATAAAAAAATATCCCAAACTTTGAACATCTTACGGAGCACTGTTCAATCCATCATTCGAAAATGGAAAGAGTATGGCACAACTGCAAACCTACCGACATGGCCGTCCACCTAAACTGACAGGTCGGGCAAGGAGAGCATTGATCAGAGAAGCAGCCAAGAGGCCCATGGTAACTCTGGAGGAACTGCAGAGATCCACAGCTCAGGTGGGAGAATCTGTCCACAGGACAACTATTAGTCGTGCACTCCACAAATTGGGCCTTTATGGAAGAGTGGCAAGAAGAAAGCCATTGTTAAAACAAAGCCATAAGAAGTGCCGTTTGCAGTTTGCCACAAGCCATGTGGGGGCCACAGCAAACATGTGGAGGAAGGTGCTCTGGTCTGATGAGACCAAAATTAAAGTTTTTGGCCTAAATGCAAAACGCTAAGTGTGGCAGAAAGCTAACACTGCACATCACCCTGAACACACCATCCCCACTGTGAAACATGGTGGTGGCAGCGTCATGCTGTGGGGATGCTTTTCTTCAGCAGGGACAGGGAAGCAGGTCACAGTTGATGGGAAGATGGATGGAGCCAAATACAGAGCAATCTTGGAAGAAAACCTGTTAGAGTTTGCAAAAGACTTGAGACTGGGGCGAAGGTTCACCTTCCAGCAGGACAACGACCCTAAAAATACAGCCAGAGCTGCAATGGAATGGTTTAGATCAAAGCATATTCATATGTTAGAATAGCCCAGTCGAAGTCCAGACCTAAATCCAATTGAGAATCTCTGGCAAGACTTGAAAATTGCTGTTCACAGACGCTCTCCATCCAATCTGACTGAGCTTGAGCTATTTTGCAAAGAAGAATGGGCAAAAATGTCAGTCTCTAGATGTGCAAAGCTGGTAGAGACATACCCCAAAAGACTTGCAGCTGTAATTGCAGCGAAAGGTGGTTCTACAAAGTATTGACTCAGGGGGGCTGAATACTTTTGCACCCCACACTTTTCAGTTTTTTATTTGTAATAAAATGTGGAAACCATGTATCATTTTCCTTCCACTTCACAATTATGCACCACTTTGTGTTGGTCTATCACATAAAATCCCAATAAAACACATTTACGTTTGTGGTTGTAACGTGACAAAATGTGGAAAAGTTCAAGGGGTATGAATACTTTTGCAAGCCACTGTATATAATTATGAGAAGCATAGATAAGGTAGACTGTCAGAACTTTTTTCGCCAGGATTGTAGGGATTTAGTTCCCTTTACTCCACTTCGGGGCCAACTTCCTGAGTGATTATCTCCCTTGTCGGTGGGTCAAACGGCCACCACTCCGCTCGAGCGGTTCCCAAGAGAGAATACAAAAAAAAGGGGTTCCCCTGGGTTCTAGACATCGGGATTATGGTGGGATATGATAAAAAGGTTGACTGGACCAGAGCGTGCTCATGAGAGAAAACAGAAACCAAGACGGACTCAAAGCAAGTCTAAAATTCACAGGCTTTATTAAACAATGAGAAATCGAATCTCACCAACACTACATAATACGTGGCTAAACCTATGCTTTAAACTAAGACTGTGGAAAGAAAATTATCGGGCACGAGGTAAAAACCTACTTTACACAATTTTAATTACAGATGCACCCCCTTTCCTCTTCTTCTCTCAACCTCTATCCTGTTTCAGGAACTGAAATGGTCTGTTCTTGTGCTGTACTGTTCTATGTTCATCTACCCGCATGGAATGCTATGTCTTTAACAATTCCACCCTGGGAAAATAGGTTCTGACTATCAACCTAATTTTTAATGTACTTATATCAGGCCTCTCCTCAACCTCTATTGTTCCAGAGAAAACAATCCAAGTTTGTCGAACCTCTCCTTATAGCTAAAGGTAAACCTCTTCTGCACCGTCTCTAATCCTCTACATCCTTCCAGCAATGGGCACACAACACTCCAAATATTCATGGCAGAGATAGATAGATTCTTGGGTACACAAAATGCTAGAGAAACTCAGCGGGTGCAGCAGCATCTACGGAGCGAAGGAGATAGGCAACGTTTCAGGCCGAAACCCTTCTTCAGACTGGTGGGGGGTGGGGGAAGGCGAGGGGAAGAAAGGGAAAAGGAAGAGGAGGAGCCCGAGGGCTGAGGGAGAGGTAGGAAGGGGAGGAGACAGAAAGGGTTAACAGAATTGAGAGAATTCAATATTCATGCTAAGAGGATGCAGACTCCCCAATCGGAATATGCTTCGGAGTCCCCACCAGGATGGTCTCAAAGCCCTCCGGTTCTTCCTCGACCGGAGGAGCAACCCTTACCTATCCACTGACACTCTCCTCTGCCTAGCGGAGTTGGTCCTTACCCTCAATATCTTCTCTTTTGACTCCTCCCATTTCCTCCAAATACAAGGTGTAGCTATGTGCACACGCATGGACCCCAGCTACGCCTGCCTATTTGTCGGGTACATCGAACAATCCTTGTTCGCAGCATACCAGTGCCCCATCCCCGACCTCTACCTACGTTTCATCGACGACTGCTTTGGTATCACCTCCTGCAATCACACACAACTGACTGACTTCATCTGTTTCACCACCAACTTCCATCCGGCACTCAAATACACCTGGACCATTTCTGACACTTCCCTACCATTCCTTGACCGCACTATCTCCATTGCAGGGGATACACTCCTGACCGACATCCACTATAAACCCACTGACTCCCTCGGTTACCTGAACTAATCTTCCTCCCACCCTGCTTCCTGTAAGGACTCCATACCCTATTTCTAATTCCTCCGTCTATGCCGCACCTGCTCCCAGGATGAGGTGTTCCACACCAGGGCATCACAAATGTACTAATTCTTCAGAGAACAAGGATTCCCCTCCCCCACTATAGTTAAGGCTCGCACCAGGGTCTCCTCCGTACCCTGTAACACTGCCCTCTCACACCATCCCCCACTCGCAACAAGGGCAGAGTCCCCCTGGTCCTCACCTTTCACCCCACCAGCTGGCACATACAACACATAGTCCTCCGCCAGCTTTGCCACCTCCAACGTGACCCCTCCACTCGCCACATCTTCCCATCTCCCCCCCGCCTGCCTTCCACAAAGACTGCTCCCTCTGCAACTCCCTTGTCAATTCTTCCCTTCCCTCCCGCTCCACCCCTTCCCGGGGCACTTTCCCTTGCAACTGCAAGAGATGCTACACTTATCGCTTTACCTCCCCCCTCCACTCCTTTCAAGGACCCAAGCAGTCGTTCTAGGTCCAACAGTGGTTCAGCTGCACTTCCTACAACCTCATCTATTACATCCGCTGCTCTAGATGTAAACTGATCTATATTGGTGAGACCAAGCGGAGGCTTGGCGATTGTTTCGCCGAACACCTCCGCTCGGTCCGCAATAACCAACCCGACCTCCTGGTGGCTCAGTATTTCAACTCCCCCTCCCATTCCACATCCGACCTCTCTGTCCTGGGCCTCCTCCATGGCCAGAGTGAGCAACCGCAAATTGGAGGAACAGCACCTCAGATTCCGCTTGGGGAGTCTGCATCCTCTTGGCATGAACATTGAATTCTCCCAATTCTGTTAACCCTTGCTGTCTCCTCCCCTTCCTACCTCTCCCTCAGCCCTCGGGCTCCTTCTCCTTTTTCCTTTCTTTCCTTTCAAGCGAATGGTATGTTAGCATTCATAGCAAAAGGATTTGAGTATAGGAGCAGGGAGGTTCTACTGCAGTTGTACAGGGTCTTGGTGAGACCACACCTGGAGTATTGCGTACAGTTTTGGTCTCCAAATCTGAGGAAAGACATTCTTGCCATACAGGGAGTACAGAGAAGGTTCACCAGACTGACTCCTGGGATGTCAGGACTTTCATATGAAGAAAGACTGGATAGACTCGGCTTGTACTCGCTAGAATTTAGAAGATTGAGGGGGGATCTTATAGAAACTTACATAATTCTTAAGGGGTTGGACAGGCTAGATGCAGGAAGATTGTTCCCGATGTTGGGGAAGT
The DNA here is from genome assembly GCA_035221665.1 of Okamejei kenojei. NCBI lineage: Eukaryota > Metazoa > Chordata > Chondrichthyes > Rajiformes > Rajidae > Okamejei > Okamejei kenojei. Next base: position 9,640,655 of record CM069133.1, read on the forward strand.
CCAGGACAAGAGGTCACAGTTTAAGGATAAGGGGGAAATCTTTTAGGACCGAGATGAGAAAAACATTTTTCACACAGAGAGTGGTGAATATCTGGAATTCTCTGCCACAGAAAGTAGTTGAGGCCAGTCCATTGGCTATATTTAAGAGGGAGTTGGATGTGGTCTTTGTGGCTAAAGGGATCAGGGGTATGGAGAGAAGGCAGGTAAAGGATACTGAGCTGAATGATCAGCCATGATCATATTGAATGGCGGTGCAGGCTCGAAGGGCCAAATGGCCTACTCCTGCACCTATTTTCTATGTTTCTATGTTTCTATGTTTCCCCCCACACCCCATCAGTCTGAAGAAGGGTTTCGGCCCAAAATGTTGCCTATCTCCTACGCTCCATAGATGCTGCTGCACCCGCTGAGTTTCTCCAGCATTTTGGGTACCCTCGATTTTCCAGCATCTGCAGTTGGTGTTAGAGGTTATGGGGAGAAGGCAGGAGAATGGGCTTAGGAGGGAGAGATAGATCAGCCATGAATGAATGGCGGAGTAGACTTGGTGTACCGAATGACCTAATTCTACTCCTATCACTTATGATCCTACGATCAAATGTGGCCTAACCAAAGTTGCAACGTGACTTCCTGTCTCTAATACTCAATGTCCCAACTAGTGAAGGCCACCTTTGCCTTTCAGGTAATAAATTTCAGATCTTCTTTAGGGTAAAACAAATGTTCCTCAACTCTCTTCTCAGTCCTGATAAACTCTTTGCTAAGGAAATTAGGTCAGCCTGACTAATATTTATTAATAACTAAAATTCTCCTTTCTTGATTACTGCCTCATTGATCTTTGCATCCTTTCTATTTGCATACACCTGTCGTATAATATAAATAACTGAATTATATCTGGCCTAACTACTGTTTATATACAGTGCTACATTTCATTTCAGTTCTGAAACCATTGCTAATGTAATAAACAAAAGCATCTCCTTTTGCTTCTCCACAACTTTTCTATCTGTCCTGTTAACCAGGGAAAAGTTAACAATGTAACTAAATGCTATCCCGACTATATTCACAGAGACCCACTCCCTTGTCTATTCTCCCCACTCATTTTTGCACTCATTCTTTAATTTAAAATGCTAAGCTCCCCTCTAACTGAATCTGGAATATTGTTCGTGTCGCCAGTTTGTGCGTACGTTCTGTTCCCACCCATCTGTTTAAGTCGACAATTTACTAGCCATTCTCCTTCCACATACCAGTTTTCCCCTCACTTGCTTTAGTTATCCTTAGCGACTTTCCTGGACTATCTAAAGCTGGAAAAAGCTGTGATCTTAGAGCGATGTAGGCTTGAATGCGCAAATGATCCACTCTTATTTCTTACATTGTTACATTCTCAAAATCTTTTTGCCATTCCTTAATGTATCATGTTCTCATTTATGAGAAATGTTTTCTTTGCAATCATAACATCGGTTACTAATTGTCCCATGATCATAATAAAATCTAAAAACAAGTAAACTATATTGTATTTCTACTAACAAATTGACAATTCCAGATTGTGTAGGGTTATGGTTGTACAACATAGAAATAGACACTCCTTCATGACACTTGCCTGCATTAATTCCATATCCCTCAATGCCTTCAAGAGAGTCAGTGATGTGTACTTGTCAAATGGATTGAAACGAAACAATGAAATTCTTACTTGCAGCAGCATAACAAGTCTGGAAACACAATGCTCAATAAATCAAATAGTAGAACAAAAAAACAAAAAAAATAAACATAATATTAATGCAAAACAAACAAAAAACCTGAAGTCCCAACTGCAACCAATACAGTTTGTTGTTCAAAGTTTAGTTATTCAATAACCTGATAGTTATTGGAAGGAAGCTGTTCCTGAACCTGGAGGTCATAGTTCCCAGACTCCTAGACCTTCTTCCCGATGGCTGGATTGAAACGAGGCAGTGGCCAGCATGGCCTTGTACATTAAGTACCTGTCCAGATGCCTCTTAAGTGTCACTGCTCCTGTCTCCACCATCTTCTCTGGTAACTTATTCTAAATATCAACTACCCTATGTAAGAAAAAAATCACCACTCAGATCCCCATTAATCTTTCCCCTTTTCCCTTAATCCTTCCCCTTTTCCCTTAATCCAAGGTTATCAGGTGTTAGAAATTCCTACCATGAGAAGCTATCTACCCTGTCTATCTAAACCTCTTTCATGTCACCTCTCTGCCTCCTTCACTCTAGGTAAAACAGGCCTATCCTACTCAATTTCTCCTCATAACTCAAGCCCGCCAGTCCCTGAAACATCACTATCTTTTCTGCCCTTCACTCTAACTTAATCACAACCTTCCTATAGGATAGTAACCAGAAATCCACACATTACTCCAAGTGTAGTCTCACCAATGTCCTGTACTACTATAACATGATGTCCGAACGCTTACATTCTATGTGTCGGAAGGAACTGCATATGTTGGTTTAAACCGAGGATAGACACAAATTGATGGAATAACTCAGCGGGACGTATGCTGCCTGTCCCGCTTATATTCTATGCCTCGATTGATTAATGATCATACATATGGCATTCACTTTCTTCACCACCCTACCTAACCACTTTCAGGGGGCTATGTACTAGTGCCACTAGGTCTCTCTGTCCAACACCAATCCCATTGCCCTACCATTCACTGTGCATATCCTGTCAAGGTTTCCCAAAATGTATCATTTTGTACGTGTCCAAATTTCATTTGCCATTCCCTTAATCATTTTTACACTTGATTTATTTTATTTTTTTTCATTTCAAACAACCTTTTTCACTGTCCACCATATTATCAATCAAGCGAAACTGGTACCAATAATTGAGTGTACATTGTTATAATTTCTTGATGCTTGGTGTATTTGTATCTCCAAATTAATTTGAATTACAGCATGCAGCAAAATCAGAACAGTTTCATATTAAATACAGATTATGTAATGTAAATGCCATGTAAGGTATCTTACATGTGAAGACAATTAGCTTGCATTTTAATACCAATGTGCTATATATTGCAAAAGGGAATATATTTGTAACATAGTGCGGATAATTCAATGTTATTATGCTAAAACTTTACTTGTTATGGTTCAAACATGTTCCATACATATTAAGTACAACAAATATTCCCAGCTGTTATCAGGCAACTGAACCAACCTATCAACCACTATCTGAACTACTATCTACCTCATTGAAGACCCTCAGACTATCTTTGATGGAACTTTATTGGCTTTATCTTGCATTAAACGTTATTCATGCTATTCCCTTAATTGTGTACCTGTACACGTTGGATTGCCCAATTATAAACATGTATAGTCTTTCTGCTGACTAGTTAGCACGTAACAAAAGGTTTTCACTGTACATCGGTACATGTGACAACAAACTAAACTAATCTTAGCATAACTTACTCAATGCATGTAAGCAATTCTGAATACATTAAACACACCACTGTTTAGTATGCAAAACATGTGTAAACACAAAGGCGTAATCTAATCCACGTACAATTAGGTTGGAAAATTTGAAACAAATAGTTAGGAACGCATTTTGAATCTTATTGCATCCAATGCAACATGAAAATCTGATGATTATTTCAAATCAAATAACATGCAGGTGGATTCCAAGATATTTGTGCTGCATATTACAATTAGAGGGTCACTCACCTGCATCAGGAGCTGAAAATATATCAGCAGAAAATTATAAATGTATTATTTTAATTTATTTTTCAATGCTCTGATAAATAATATCCTGTATTATAAATAAAGGATATTGAGTGAGTGAATGGGTAGAATTGTTTGGAATGTGCCACACGGTGGTGCAGCCGTGGGGTTGCTGCCTTACAGTGCCAGAAACCCGGCTTTGATCCTGACTATGGGTGTTGTCCATGGAGTTTCTATGTTCTCCCTGTGACTTGTGTGGGTTTTCTCTGGGTGCTCCAGTTTTCTCCCACACTGCAAAAACGTACAATTTGTTGGCAAATAAGATTGGTAAAAATTGTAAAAATTATCCCTGTTGTGTGTAGGATAGTGTTAGTGTGTAGGGATTGCTGGTCAGTGCAAACTCAATGGGCCAAAGGGCCTGTATCCATGCATATCTCTAAACTAAACAAATCCAGCCTCCATCCCAAGAACAAGGGCAACCTAATAACTCTAAAAGTGGGAGCTTCACTCACATGTTGTACAATTATTGGGCTGTCATTTAGTATTTGTTTATACAGCAATGTGTTCAGTGTCTACATTTCTGCTGTGAACAGATTTATGCAATATAAATAGTGACACATTTTAAATTTAATTCTGAACCTGAGTCCAGATAATTCTGTTGGCACCAGTAGCCGGCCATTAATCTCTCATTTTATAAAGGCTCAAACTTCACATAAAATCAGAATCACCATGCTTTTAGAGTGCACAAAAGCTCATATGTAACCTCACCACTTTGCTCTTTACAAATAAATAGACAATTGTTTTCTATATAAACAGTTCTTTATTCTAGTGAATGATTTTCTGTTAAAATGCAACTTTTTTTTGAAAAATCAATGGTTTTATTGATGCATCCCACTATTAGATAGTCATAGTTAAAGGGATCTCATTTTGGAATGCAGGCTTTCAAATTGTATTTCTTAATATTGCACAGATCGTTTGCATGGAGGATTTTTAGCACATGGTATAAAATTGGACTGGGAACACAGGAATAACAATTGAGGAATTACGTTTTTCTTCTGAGTAGCCAAAAAAAATTACCAAAGATTGCAATGTATTTAATTTTTCTTTTACAAATATTACACAGTGAGTGAGATGATTAATATAAAGTGAATGCTTCAACATATCTCCTGCAATGCAACGAGACGTGATTTGAGCCAACGCTTTCACATCTCACTCTGGTCTATTTTTAAATTCTCATTGTGTCAGTAAATGTTTTAGAATGAAACAAATCATTCAACCCATTAAAAAGTACTTCATTTTCCACAGACTTCCACTACAATATCAGTGTTTTTTTAACTCTCAAAACCTATAATAATTATCTTAATCAAATTACATAACTTCCCTTGTCGGCTGTCCTTGAACAGTAGCTTGAGGCAGATCATTTTATATTCTAAACACCTTTGTGCACAACTATTTTTTCTCATCTCTCCCTTAAATAAATTTGCAATTATCTTAACTGTTGTGGACCTTTATTATTTTACACGTGGAAACAGACATTCAAAATTCACCTTTGCCGTCTGCTTTTGTGAGGAAAAAGGTATGTGTTCACAGTGCTTCACAGCATTAAAGCCTCATCTAGGAATTTTACAAATTCACTTCAATCTTGTACTTTTGCAGCTTGTCAGGAACATGTTCATGTCATTGTGCCCATGAACTTTAAGTCATGAAAAATCTAACAGGAGTTTGTACATACTTCCTGTGGCCTGCGTGGGTTTTCTCCGGGATCTCCGGTTTCCACCCACACTCCAAAGATGTAAAGGTTTGTAGGTTAATTGGCTTGGTATAATTATAAATGGTCCATAGTGCACGTAGGATACTGTTAATGTGCGGAGATCCTTGGTCAGCACAGACTAAAAACTATCTCCAAACTAAAACTAAACTAACAGTTGAGACTGAATTGTGACACGAGATTTTACTTCGGAGTCACGTGAGTGACTACGTGAAGAACCCCATACAGCCGTTCGTGCGTCATTACATCAGACGCTTTCGTGCAGACGACTGTGGAGCAGCGCAGCTCCTCCAACGGTGAGTCTAAAAAAGTTTCAGGTAAGTGCTATTTCTTCCCTGTTCTAGGTTTCCTTCAGGAACCTCCGGGGTTCTTGCGAGATGGTCGCGAGGCCGACGAGTGAACCAGCCTAGGGCTTTGGGGGGAAAAACCTGGTCCGACCGCGGGAGCGGGGAGCTTGTGAATGTTGGGTTTGCGATCAGAGTCACTGATAACGCGGTCAGTGACTCCGCATGTTGGGTTCCCGGGGAGGGGATACCCGAGAATAGTGCGGTTCCAGACCGCAGTAGTCCCTAGGGGATGGGGCTTAACGGACCTGAATGGTCAGCCTGGGTTCCCGGTGGAGGGGAAACTCAAGTGTATGCGGTTCCCAGACCGCAGTAGTCCCCAAGAAATGGGGTTTAATTCACGTAAATGAGTAGCCCGGGTGCCCCGGGACTGATTCCCAGGGAGGGGAAATTTACTTATGGGGTTCCCTAACCACAATAATCCCCAGGATATGGGGACAGCTGCCAAAATAGTCAGATTAATTAAGAAAGATTTGGTAGGTTTACCTCTGGGAATGAATTTAGAGAAACTCCTTTAGGCAGGAGGTGGATCAGTAGTAAAGTTTATGGCAGTGCCAGCCTATGGGAAAGGTTGTGCCAGCAGTACCTTTGTTCAAGGACTGCTCATGGGGATGCCAAGCTATGGCAGGCTAGCCTACTGCAGAGGCTGTGCCAGCAGTACCTTTGCTCAGGACTGCTCCAGGGGAATGCCAAGTTATGGCAGGCTAGCCTATTGGAGAAGTTATGCCAGCAGCACCTTTGCTCAGGGCTGCTTCATGAGAACGCCAAATCTATGGCAAAGACTGGCCTATGGGAAAGGCCATTCCAGCAGCACCTTTGTTCAGGGCTGCTTAAGGGCGCCAGTGGTACCTTCTTCAGGGCTGCTTTATGGGAATAGCTGTTTAGTAGGGTATTCCCATTTACAGTGATCATGGGGGATAAGGGGTCATTGTTAGGATAAGGCAATATTACAGAATCTGTTAAGTCTTAAACTATATTTGGGCTCCTCCATCCAGCTAGATTAAGTCTATCAAATAGACTTGTAGGATGTTGGGATTCACTTTTAGGTATTCAATTGGCTGTGATGCCGGCCTGGGCAACAGATGGCAGACAATAAACTCTGGTAACAGGTTTACTAGTCGTTAGATTAATTGTTAATAGTACAGATGTGATTCAGCTGTGCAAGTAAGACAACTTATCTTGTTAAATGGTTAACTATTAAGTGCCTTATAGGTCATTGTTAACACACCTTGTTTCTCCAGGGTAAATTAATAAAGTCACAAGGATGGACAAACAGTATTCATTACTGCTCCAGTTGTTGTTAAGTAAATCTTTAATTATATTACAAAATGGTGCTAATGGCCCTAAATAGGAAATTGTGTCAGCAGCGCTTTTTAGCAGGCCTGTTTAAGGTCTCCCTCATGAAGGAGGGGAGCATGCTGCGTCAGTATTATTCTGACGCTGGGGCCATGGCAAAGTCGGCGTATTGCTGAAGCTGCGCCAGCAGCACCTTGTATCAGGGCTGCTTAATGGCTCCCTCATGTAAGAGGAGAGCATGTGGGATCGGTATAGTCTAATGCCGAGTCTGAGGGTATAGCCATAGAGCATGCCCAAGGGATTCAGGGCATGTGCCCAGAGATCAATGCCTGGCCAGAAAGTTACCATCCCAAACACATATGTAGTGAATACCGCTCTAAGGGGGACATTACAGTTGGCCGTCGAATCTTCTATTCAGGTAAGACCTTTCCATAGGCGAAACCTGGAGGACAAAGCACAAGATATTGGAACGAGCAAGGTTTCATAGTTTTGGTGATAATGCACCCCACGTCTTTATTGGCAGTAAGCGGTTCACTGAAGTTGGTGGCAGCATGAAGGCTGGCCAGAGGTTCCACGCACTGTACCTGTGCTACTCTACAATTAAGGGACCACTTACAGCTTGGTAAGGTGTACACTTAGTTATACTTTTCAAATGATTGAGACATTGTCAGCTAATTTGAGGGGTCTAATCATGTAAAATGGTCTGTTCTAGCTTTTCAAGCAGGTTAGAATTGCGCTGGTTCCGTAGAAGGACCAAGATTGTCTTACAAGACCGTTTTGGAAATCGGGCCACAGTTGCTGTTTACGGCAGATACCAAGTTGCAAATATCATCTCGAGTTTGGAGGTGGAGCAGATTTGCATGATTTGCAAAAAATGTCTGTTGTGGGTATCAACTATCTATAGACCCTACGGGCATCGTATGGGTTAAAGAGTGATTGGACAAATGTGCATATTGTGATGCTCAAGTTGATACATTATGATGATGGCATATGTTAGTCACGAGGGTGCAATCAGTTAAAGACCCATGGAATGGTTACATATCTTGTTGTCACAGGAGAATCGTCAAGTATAGGTTAATGGCAGCACAGAATTGGTGTTGAATTACACTATATTATGAAATTCTGGTTAATGGAACACCTAACATGGTTTCATGTTTGTTTCACTGGTTGCAAAATATGTGGCATTACAGTGGCGAAACATACATTTTCGCTAAAAGGAGGAAGGACTTTTATGGCTCCCTCCATTTTGTTTATCAATTGAGGTTTCAAATAGTCATTAAGAGGCTGCTTAAGGTTCCTATTGAGTGATTATGCAAATTGATTCCTGAGTTGTCGCGAATAATATAACCTTATTTGGTTATTTTAAACATAATTTGCTGGTTCAGCCTGAGGCTTGGGGAATCAGTTGTTGCATGATAAACTCAAATTATGTTCTGCATGTTTAATAAACTGCCCTAAGGTTTGCGTTGTTACATCTATCCTTCTATGTGTAGCACCAAACCACAGAATTTTATTTTCCAGGAGATGAAAGAGTTTGTTATGCTTATGTTCCATGGAAAATGTTATTGATTGCTAATGTTTCGAGTTCATGCTAAATGATTGTTTGTTAATTATGGAGTTATACGGCCATTAATTGGGTTATCCAGGGTGTAGGATATCTTCAACATAGGTCCCAGGACCAATATAATGCCATATGCGATGTTGACATTTGTGAACACGGTTTCACCAGGAGGCTGCAGCTATATATTTAAATTTGGCTGGAGTTTATTAGGTAGTTATCCTTCTGGCACTGGTTTAGTGCAGCAGGTTCAGTCGCTACATAATTGTGATGGTACAGGATGATAATGTCTGTAAATAATAATATATAATATTATGTTATAAATACTTGAGCAGACCAGAAGGGGGTCAGGTCTCAAGATAGTCACAGGCATACACATATATACAACAATATGTCAAGGTCATCAAGAGCCTTGGAGTTCTGGACTAGTAACCATATAACCATATAACAATTACAGCACGGAAACAGGCCCTCTCGGCCCTTCCAGTCCGTGCCGACCATTTGTTTTCCCCTAGTCCCATCTACCTGCACTCAGACCATACCCCTCCATTCCCTTCACGTAATGTTGTTAGTCACATAAAAATAAATAAATAAATAAATAAACACATAAATAAATAGATAAATAAATAAATAGATACATAAATAAATAATTTGGGAGAACTTATTGTTCAGGCCATTCCAGATGAGAAAAACAGAGTTGTGTTATGTACTGATGGATTCTGATTCCAGATCTCATTACACCAGGGCTGCTACAGCATCAGCAGCAAGGGTATTTATGTTCTGCTGGGTCGCATTGTTACGGCTGCAGCATGGTCCAACGAACGAATCTCCAAATATCTGTAATGACCCATTGCTGAACCAGGGTTATTTGTTAACTCTATTTATGGTCTGGTTATATTTTCCATCTGGGTGAGAGATGGAAATATTATTGTTTCATTTAAACAGCATCAGCATGTTTTACATCTATGTTATGACTGTATGCATTATGAATATTTTCCCTTCATTTGTCAATGAAGCAGGTGTGGTTGTGTACACTCGTTTCACACGGCATGAAATCACAGAGCTTTGAAGTCTTCACTTAGTCACTCGCATGACTCCGAAGTAAAATAGTAAGATTAAATGAGAACTTACCAGTTTGAAGTTTGATCTTTATTTTATGAGGAGTCGAGTTGAGGGACTACGTGCCCTACGCTCTCAGCCCTCATAGATCTCATCTGGTAGTTCTAGTCTTTGTTATCTTACCATTATACTTCAGTCATTATTATCTGTGATTTCACACCGTTGCTTTGAAGATTGACGGCACGAATGGCTGAATGGGGTTCTTCACGTAGTCCCTCAACTCGACTCCTCATAAAATAAAGATCAAACTTCAAACTGGTAAGTTTTCGTTTAATCTTACTATTATTAAGCAACAAAATGAATTCAAAGGACAAAATATGAACAAACTAAATTCAAAAGACAAAATGTAATTCCCATATGTTGCTTTACATTGTTCCTGATATGGTTATTTCCATGTACTACATCATACACAAAGACAATCTGGTTCTTCAAAGGCAGCGAAGTCATTATTGTTTCCATTGCTCGAAGTAGTGGTTTTACCACTGACATCAACGAGTAAATTGACCTGTGTGAACTGTATGCCTCTACACTTATCTCTGTCTGCATCATTTATAATCTGACATCTATGTGTGTTTTCTTATTCTAGCATTACTTCAAGCTTCATTATATCAAGCTATATTATTTTTCACATGGCCTAAATCGCTTAACCTACACTTGGATCTTAGGAGAAAGTACTACATTGGCAGATTACAACATTATTAGACAGAAACTATGGAAAATTGGGAACAGCTGTTATTTGGTAAGTCCACATCAGGCATGTGGGGGAAGGAACTGCAGATTCTGGTTTAAACCGAAGATAGACACAAAATGCTGGAGTCTGAAGAAGGGTCTTGACTCGAAAAGTCACTCATTCCTTCTCTCCAGAGATACTGCCTGTCCCGCTGAGTTACTCCTGCATTTTGTATCTATCTTCAGACATGTGGGAGTCATTTAAGGGTCTGCTGATCGGAGTTCAAGACTGGCATGTTCCACTATGGAGAAGGGATAAGGATGGCAAGGTAAAGGAACCTTGGACGACCAGAAAAGTAGCAAATTTGGTCAGAGAAAAAGAAAGCATAAATAAAGTTTACAAATAAGAAATCAGACAGAGCATTTGAAGAATATAAAGCAAGCAGGAAAGAACTCGAGCATTCAATTAGAAGGGCGAAAAGGGGCCATGAAATGTCATTGGCAAATCGGGTTAAATAAAATCCCGAATATTTTATATATTATACACTCAAAACAACTAAGGAAAGGTTGGACTACTCAAGGATAAAGGTGAGAATTAATGATGAAGGCTAAGTAATAAATGAGTACTTTACATCTGTATTTGCCAAGGAGAAAGACACGAGGGATAGTGAGATCAGTGTGGAGTATATTAATGTGCAAGGGGAGTTTGATATCAAGAAGGGTTGGTGTTGGGTCACTTGAAAAGCATTAAGTTGGATAAATCCCGAGAGCCTGCTTGAATCTATCCCAGGATGTTGAGCGTCACAAGAGAGAAGATCGCAGGCCCTTGACGAAGATATTTGTATCCTCTCTAGCCATAGGTGAGGTCCGAGAGGACTGGAGAGTCGCCAATATGGTTCCTTTGATTAACAAGGAAAGTAGTTATAATGCTGGAAATTTTAGGCTGGTGAGCCTGGCATAAGTGTAGAGAAGCTATTGGAAAGGATTATTAGGGATATGATCTGAAAGAGAATGAGATAATTAAGAACAGTCAGCATGTCTTTGTGGCAAGTCATGTCTTACTAAATTGATTGTGTTTTCTTGAAGAAAAAATAAAGGTGATTGATGAGGGTTGGGCAATCGATGCTGTCAGCATCGACATTAGTAAGGTATTTGACTAAGTCCTTCATGTAGACTGACCCAAAGGATTAAGATGCATGGGATCCATAATGTCTTGGTCATTTGGATTCAGAGCTGGCATTCCCTTAGAAGACAGAAGGTCGTGGTGGAAGGATGTTATTCTGGCTCGAGGTCTATGACCAGTGGTGTTTTTTGGTAGGACCTCTATTGTTTCTGATAAGGCTGAAGGAACTCAACAGGCTGAAGGAACTCAACAGATTAGGCAGCTTCCTTGGCGAGAATGGGAGATGTACGGAGATTGTCCAAGTGAATTTGAGTGCAGGGATGGAAGTTGATGAAATAGATCTTTAGTTGATTGAAGCTGTTATTGATATAAATTAGCCTAGTATGATTATTTAAGTAAAAGAGTGATTTAAATTTACAACTTCCAACAAAATGTTGATATTTAAAAAATGTCCAACTTACACAAATCACTAAATTAAACTAAACCTTAAAATTAGGACGGTGTCATAATTGGAGAACATTTGTGCTGCAGGAACTAATCAAGCAGTGCCAGCAGATTGATCTTGTGGAATACTATGGCCTCTGCCTCCACTGGGAAATATTTGACCACAACATCCTGAACTTAGGGGTTCCCTGTCAATACATTGATCTGTGAATTCATAATTACAAAAATACAATCTCCCTCTGAAATTGCAGAAACTGAAATTTAAATTGATACGTGGCTCTGAGTTCCCATTTGAAACAAAATTTTGCTCCTTAAATAGTAAGAATGAAGCAGCTTCACGACAACTATGCTGTGCTCCTTCAGCTGAAAAGTGGACAATGCTATCAGAGCCATGAATCAGGAAATGTAAAGGAAGTATAAAAATGTCTGCCTTTGCAATCATTTTGCTTTGATCCAGCGCTAACCCCAGTGGAGTTTGCAGATCTGTGGAGCATTTTATTTGCCTTCGTTGAGGGATGGTCACATTGGACACAAACTGTAATTCCTCCTTAGTGAGGTTCATTCCAGATTAAAATGTTGTTAATATAATTCGGGGTTTTCATTAACATGTGGCCAGGAAACTAAAGTAAGTCAAATTAAGTTAAATATTTTGAGCCTGATGAATATTTAGGCAGGTATGAGTACTCTGAGACCCAGACGCTAACAGTATTTCAAGCAGTTTGAAAAGTAAGAAGGCTGTGGCGGCCGTCAGTGGATATTTTTAAAGCAGAGATATAGATATATTTTTGATTAGCACAGGTTTCAGAAGTTATGGGGAGAAGGCAGGAGAATGGGGTTAGAATGGAGAGATAGATCAACCATGATTAAAGACGGAGTAGACCTGATGGGCTGAATGGCCTAATTCTACTACTATAACTTGATCTTATGACCTTTTAAGTATGCATTAAAAGGCTGGCCTGGCTGTAGAGAGTGCAGTCATTCTGGTAAAAGATGATACAATGGCAAACGTTGCTTAAACAGAACCCATCGAGGGTCAGTGTAGCAGATGTGTTCATATGTAAGAACGCGACAAGCTATATTAGCAATCTAAGACTGGAGATTAATTTTGTCTAACCTTTCACGCAGACTTTAATGTCCCGAAATGGCATTCTTTTCCTATGCCAATTGTGATCGTCTGCTGTACAAATGGTGTATTGCTCCCATGTGATAAGGTCTGTGATAAGCTTCTGATAAGTCCAGTGTTAACTTTCATCTTGTGTATAGCAGTACAACACATTATTTGTTCTGGGTACAATATACTTGGAGCTGTTAACCTTTATCTTCCCATTTACTGGCTGCACAATAAATGTGAAAGTTCAGAAGATATAAACTAATTGTACATATCGCAGCTTTCTTTCAAGCTGTCACAGGACTTATGAAATCACAAAGTCAGGTCATTCCTTGATTTATATGTTCATAAGTCATAGGTGTTTGACCCATTGTGGCTACTTTGCCATTCAATCATGGCTGATCTTTCCCGCTTAGCCCCATTCTCCTGTATTCTTCCCATAAACCTTGACACCTTTACATAGAAACATAGAAATTAGGTGCAGGAGCAGGCCATTCGGCCCTTCGAGCCTGCACCACCATTCAATATGATCATGGCTGATCATCCAACTCGGTGTCCTGTACCTGCCTTCTCTCCGTACCCCCTGATCCCCTATCAAGAAAATGTCAATCTCTGCCTTAAAAACACCCAATGACTTGGCCTCTACAGCCATCAGTGGCAATTAATGCCACAGGTTCATTACCCTCTAACTAAGGAAATTTCTCTCAAGTCCTTGTAATCTGAGCCTGTGCCCTCTGGTCTTCGGCTCACCCACTAGTGGAAACATCCTATCCACATACACTCTATGCAGGCCTTTCACGATTCAGTATATTTCAATGAAGTCCACCCTCCTTCTAAAATGCAGCAAATACAGAGGCATCAAATGCTCATCACATGTTCAAAGTCTGGGGATGTGAAGTTAACTGTTATGTGCTGCAACAATGCTGCAGCCAGCCTCTGTACTAGAAACAGGGTACAATTAGAGTATACAGTCACACAGGATCATCAGCCACCATTTCCACCCTAGCCATCAGATACCCATCCATCCTAATCCCATTTACCAGCTCTTAGTTCCTAACCTACCATGCTTTGGTGATTCAAGAGCTCATCCTTAAGTTGCTTAAGTGCTTTGAATACCTATCTCCATCATCACCTCAGACCATGGGTTTTAGATTTCAACTACCCTTTGCGTGAAATCCTGTGATCGTATGGGTTTTCTCCAGATGCTCCGGTTTCCTCCCACAATCCAAAAGACGTACGGGTTTGGATTTGGGAAAGATGCAGAGGAGATGCGCTAAAAACAGGTAAAGGGGTTAAATTAGTTGGAGAATTGGGTCTGTTCACCTTCTGACAGAAATTACTAGGGTTTATTTAAAAAAAGGCATTCAAATTAATTTGATTTTTCAAATATTGGGAAACTGGTTCATCTGGCACGAGGGTTTACAATCAGTAGATATTGAAGGTCATTTACAAAGAAACCAATGGTGACGTGAAAAAAAAAGAATGTATTTATACAGTGAGAGGCGACACTCTGCATTGTACTGCTTGAAAGGGTCACATTCAATAATAACTTTCAACAGAAAACTGAGCAAATAACGAAAAGGTGAACAAATTTGGAGAATATTCCACACTGTGGCTCTATCTCTCAAAGATTTGGTACAGGCCCAGGCACAGTGACCTCCTTCTGTGTGGTTTTCCACTTTGATTCTATTTGTGGATATTGATCAGTGATATTGAACTTAACGGTGATTAGGGCGGCACAATGGCGCAACGGTGGGGTCGCTGCCTTTTAGCGCTTGCAGCGACGGAGACCTGGGTTTGATCCCGACCTTGGCTGCTGTCTGTATGGAGTTAGGACGTTCCCCCGTGACCGCGTGGGTTGTCTCCGAGATCTTTGGTTTCCTCCCACACTCCAAAGACATACAGGTATGTAGGTTAATTGGCTTGTTGTATGTGCAAATTGTCCCTAGTGTGTGTAGGATAGTGTTAATGTATGCGGGGATCGATGGTCACCGCAGACTTAGTGGGCCAAAGAGCCTGTTTATGTGCTGTATCTCTAAAGTAAACTAAATCTTTACCCCTCCATCAGTTAAATAACGTCCCAAAATCGACAATGCGAACCATGGACACTTGGACTACTCACTAAAAGGCGTTGTACCTGTACAGGTATATCCAACCTTCAGCAAAGGAGAGAGAAAATTAGGGAGAAGAGTTTAAAACAGATTTTTAGACATGCGCAACAAAATCTCATAAATTAAGGGTCCTGACCCAAAACGTTACATATCCATTTTTTCCAGAGATGTTGCCTGACCAGCTGAGCTACTCCAGCATTTTGTGTCTATCTTTAAAATCTCACAAAGGATTTTTTTTTACTGGTGATTCTTTGTCATAATCATTTATAACACTACATAGATCTGCTCCCTCACAGTGCCAGACACCTGGCTTCGATTTTGACCTTGGATGTTGTCTGTGTGGAGTTTGCACATTCTTCACAAGTTCACAAGTTATAGGAGTAGAACTAGTGCATTCAGCCCATCGAGTACTCTGCCATTTCAATCATGGCTGATCTCTGCCTCCTAATCCCATTTTGCTGCCTTCTCTCCATAACCCTTGACACCCGTCCTAATCAAGAATTTGTCTATTTCTGCCTTATATTCACTGAGGGGGGCCTTCACAGCCCTCTGTGGCAATGTGTTCCACAGATTAACTATCCTATGACTAAAGACGTTTCTCCTCACCTCCTTTCTAAAAGAGCGCCCTTTAATTCTGAGGCTATGCCCTCTGGTCCTGGACTCTCCCTCCAGTGGAAACATCCTTTCCACATCCACTCTCCCTTTGACCATGCGGGTTTCCTCTGGGCACTCCGTTACCTTCCACATCTCAAAGATGCGTGGGTTTGTAGGTTAATTGGTCTCTGTAAAATGGTCTTTAATGTACAGGGAGTGGATGAGAAAATGAGATAACATAGAACTAGCATGAATGGACGAACAATGGTTGCGTGGGCTGAAGAGCAGGTTTCCATGCTGTAAATAAAACTAAACTAATTTGTAACTATCTAAACCTGAAATTCCATCATTTCAACTTTATATTACATAATTTGGTAATGGTTGCTTTGAAAAAACCAATTATGTCATGATCTTGATTGTTGATTGCATTGAAATTGGCACGAAAAAAAAACCACCAAGATAAATGTTAAAGGTAACAGTTGAAAACTTGCATTGATTCAATGGCAGGAACCCAGAAGGGGGCAGAAGATGGCTGCAACAATCTGGCACGACAGAGAATTGTAATGTCGTTGTTGTAACCAGATTCAAACCACATTGCCCATTGTGGAACCGTGCGGATGAGCTTTCGTGAGTGACTGTTGTTCTCCAGTAGAATAGCCGTATCTCATGACATTCTGTGTTTCCTTAATAGTTGGAGAGCTGCCTCCAGCGTCTTGGATTAGTCATGATTTTACTCTGATACTAATATACGTATAAATATCGCAGGCTGAATTCATGTGCTTCATTCAAAACCTTGCATCTTTCAAAAAACAGACAATTTTATATAGCAGTAAACAGAGGCACTCATTTGGAGGCAGGGGAAGTTAAAAAAAGTACTAACATTCTCGTCAGAAAACGTTCACAGGGATATTGTGAAAGTATCAAGGCCAAAAGGACACATTATGCCTCGGGCGTACCACCCCTTCCAGATTCACTTCCCTAAAATGTAACAGTTTCTGTAACGTCGTGAGAAACTAAAAAAAATCACTATCAGTACAGTACTAGCAATTGACTAATTGCAGATTTAATTTTCTTTTGTGAATAGACACATTAGACACTGGGAAGTAGAAAGACACAGAAAGTCAATTTCAGCAAATATATTTTCTGAGAATATCTGTCAGTGTTAAAAATGGATTTTTTTAAAATTGTAAATTCTCTGAATTGTGTGTTTATTTCTGCTTATGTTGTGTTTAATATTTTCGCTGAGAAATTGCATTTGAAATCTCTGCCAATTGCAAAATTTGATATAATTTTGTACTTAATAATTAAGCAGAGCCACTACTGAACAAACACAAGGTTTTCACCAACTATATGGCATTTGATTTGAAAACATGCTACTGATTAACTAACACAACTGCTTGATAGAAAACAAACTAATTTATTGGGCATTGTCAAAGGGGTGGTCACCAACTGACTCGACGCGATATCAATTCAATATTATTCAACATTGAGACACAACAAAATGTAGATATTGGTTTTACAAGAAACAGACACAAAGTGCTGGAGTAACTCAATGGGCGATGGATGCAGCATCACTGGAGAGCATGGCTGGGTGATGTTTTGGGTCGGGACTCTTCTTCAGACTGATTGTGAAGGAGGTGGGGGGAAGAAAGATTGAAGAGAAGAGGGGCAAGACAAAGCCTGGCAGGTAATAAGTTGATACAGGTGAGGGTTTTATTTTATGATAGGTAGATGACTGGACAAAGGCCAGAGATGTAAAGACAGAAGGTGTGAGACAAAAGAATTGAAGAGTTTCAAATTGTGAAGCTAGAGAAAGGAACGTAGGTGTACATTTTATTATTTGCAAGGTTACATGCCCAATGTAATTTCTGGTCCTACTTAACATAGAAGCATAGAAAGTAGGTGCAGGAGTAGGCCATTCGGCCCTTCGAGCCTGCACCACAAATCAACATGTTCATGGCTGATCATTCAACTCAGTATCCTGTACCTGCCTTCTCTCCATACCCCCTGATCCCTTTAGCCACAAGGGCCACATCTAACTCCCTCTTAAATATAGCCAATGAACTGGCCTCAACTACCTTCTGTGACAGAGAATTCCAGAGACTCACCACTCTCTGTGTGAAAATTGTTTTTCTCATCTCGGTCCTAAAAGACTTCTCCCTTATTCTTAAACTGTGACCCCTTGTTCTGGACTTCCCCAACATCGGGAACAATCTTCCTGCATCTAGCCTGTCCAATCCCTTAAGATTTGTGTATGTTTCTATAAATCCCCCCTCAATCTTCCAAATTGTAGTGAGTACAAGCCGAGTCTATCCAGTATTTCTTCATATGAAAGTCCTGCCATCCCAGGAATCAGTCTGGTGAACCTTCTCTGTACTCCCTCTATGGCAAGAATGTCTTTCCTCAGACAAAACTGTATGCAATACTCCAGGTGTGGTCTCACCAAGGCCCTGTGCAACTGCAGTAGAACCTCCCTGCTCCTATACCCAAATCCTTTTGCTATTCCAGAGAATTCCAGAGACTCACCACTCTCTGTGTGAAAAATGTTTTCCTCATCTCGGTCCTAAAGGAATTCCCCCTTATCCTTAAACTGTGACCTCTTGTTCTGGACCTCCCCAACTTCGGGAACCATCTTCCTGCATCTAGCCTGTCCAACTCCTTAAGAATTATGTACGTTTCTATAAGATCCCCCTCAATCTTCTAAATTCTAGCGAGTACAAGCCGAGTCTATCCAGTCTTTCTCATATGAAAGTCCTGACATCCCAGGAATCAGTCTGGTGAACCTTCTCTGTAACCCCTCTATGGCAATAATGCCTTTCCTCAGATTTGGAGATAAAAACTGTACGCAATACTCCAGGTGTGGTCGCACCAAAACCCTGTACAACTGCAGTAGAACCTCCCTGCTCCTATACTCAAATCCTTTTGCTATCAATGCTAACATACCATTCGTTTTCTTCACTGCCTGCTGCACCTGCATGCCTACTTTCAATGACTGGTGTACCATGACACCCAGGTCTCGTTGCATCTCCCCTTTTTCTAATCGGCCACCATTCAGATAATGGGCTACCCTCCTGTTTTTGCCATCAAAATGGATAACCTCACATTTATCCACATTATACTGCATCTGCCATGCATTTTCCCACTCACCCAGCCTATCCAAGTCACCTTGCAGCCTCCTAGTATCCTCCTCACACCTAACACTGGCCCCCAGCTTTGCGTCATCAGAAAACTTGGCGATGTTGCATTCAATTCCCTCGTCCAAATCATGAATATATATTGTAAATAGCTGGGGTCCCAGCACTGAGCCTGTCACTGCCTGCCATTAGTGAAATGGCAGCCCACTAGTCACTGCCTGCCATTCTGAAAAGGACTCGTTTACTCCTATCCTTTGCTTCCTGTCTGCCAGCCAGTTCTCTATCCACATCAATACTCAACCCCCAATACCGTGTGCTTTAAGTTTGTATACTAATCTCTTATGTGGGACCTTGTCGAAAGCCGTCTGAAAGTCCAGATATAACATATCCACTGGTTCTCCCTTATCTACTCAACTAGTTACATCCTCAAAAAATTCTATAAGATTCGTCAGACATGATTTACCTTTCATAAATCCATGCCGACTTTGTTCAAAGATTTCACCACTTTCCAAATGTGCTGCTATCCCATCTTTAATAACTGACTCTAGCAGTTTCCCCACTACCGATGTTAGACTAACTGGTCTGTAATTCATTGTTTTCTCTCTCCCTTTTTTAAAAAGTGGGGTTACATTAGCTACCCTCCAATTCTCAGGAACTACTCCAGAATCTAAAGAGTTTTGAAAAATTATCACTAATGCATCCACTATTTCTGTGGCTACTTCCTTGAGTACTCTGGAATGCAGCCTATCTGGCCCTGGGGATTTATCGGCCTTTAATCCATTCAATTTACCCAACACCACTTCCTAGCTAACCTGGATTTCACTCAGTTCCTCCATCTTATTTGACCCCCGGTCCCCTGCTATTTCCGGCAGATTATTTATGTCTTCCTTAGTGAAGACAGAACCAAAGTAGTTATTCAATTGGTCTGCCATGTCCTTGTTCCCCATGATCATCTGTTTGGTCTTATTTGTCTGGATTGTAAAGGGCCTGTCCCAGCAGCATGCAACTCCATGCGATGAGCGCGACCTAATGTGGTCACTTGAGCCGTCCGGTGTCGCGGGGCCGGTCCCACTTCGATCGCCGGAGCCGTGCGGAATTGTGCGGAGTTCGTCCCGACATCGCGCGGGGCTCCGGAAAACTGACCATGTTCAAAAATTCCGCGCGGCAACGGCTTGTGTTGGTTCGCAGTCGCCTCGACACATTAGACACCGCCTCTCCGTGACCCTCTCTGTGTGTGCCTCTGTGCCCCTCTCTGTGTGTGCCTCTGTGCCCCTCTGTGTGTCCCTCTCTGTCCTGGCGAACTTACCTTTAAGACTTCGCTCCAAGTTCGCCTCACTTTGCGCCGCGTTGCGCCACTCACCCCACCTCCACGCGGCCCCCGCTGCCGGTCTGGTCGCGCTCTTCGCATGCAGGCGCATGCTGTTGGGAACGGCCCTGTACAGGGATCACCCGACCTCCGCGCGGCCCCCGGTGCTGGATTGATCGCGCTCACCGCATGGGGTCGGATGCTGGTAGGACAGGCCCTTAAGTATTTTCAGTTTTCTCCGGATGATATGATGAAAGAATGGATTGACTGTGCTTATATTCACTGGAATTTAGAAGGATGAGAGAGGATCTTATAGAAACATATAAAACTCTTAAGGGATTGGACAGGCTAGATGCAGGAAAAATGTTCTCGATGTTGGGGGAGTCCAGAACCAGGGGTCACAGTGTAAGAATAAGGGGTAGGCCATTTTGGACTAAAATGAGGAAAAACTTTTTCACCCAGAGAGTTGTGAATCTGTAGAATTCTCTGCCACAGAGGGCAGTGGAGTTCAGTTCACTGGAGGTTTTCAAGAGAGTCGGATATAGCTCTTATGGTAACGGAATCAAGGGATATGGCGAGATAGCTGGAACAGGGTACTGAATTTGAATGATCATACTGAATGGCGGTGCTGGCTCGAAGAGCCAAATGACCTACTCCTGCACCTATTTTCTATGTTTTTATGTTTCTATTTCCAGAATCTATATCATTATACTTTTGTATTAACAGATCCTCTGTATAAAGAAAGATAGACACAAAATGTGTACATACTTGGCCAATAAACATATTCAAAATGCTATAGTAACTCAGCGGGACAGGCAGCATTTCTGGAGAGAGAGAATGGGTGACGATTTGGGTCAAAATCCTTCTTCAGACCTTCTTGACCCGAAACGTCACTCATTCCTTCTTTCCAGAGATGCTGCCTGTCCCGTTGAGTTACTACAGCATTTTGAATATGTTTATTGGCCAAGTATGTACACATTTTGTGTCTATCTTTCTTTATACAGAGGATATAGAAACATAAAAACATAGAAAATAGGTGCAGGAGTAGGTCATTTGGCTCTTCGAGCCAGCACCGCCATTCAGTATGATCTTGGCTGATCATTCAAATTCAGTACCCTGTTCCTGCTTTCCAGTATTTTGTGTCTACCTTCGATTTAAACCAGCATCTGCAGTACCTTCGTACACACTCTGCATAAAGACATGCATTCACACAAATATATCTATTTACATATATTTTTGATAAACCTTTGAAATATTAATATATCAATGGAAAAGCTCTGTCAAAACCCCATACAATTTAGTAAATTGGCATAATTTAATGTACTACAGGACTAAAATGCCTCGGAGCACCATAGAACACTCACTTCATCCTCCTCTTGTGCAGACATAAAATTGATTCTAAAACTACAGAAGACCCAGATTTAAGAAAAGGTTAAAAAACTATTATTTGTAAGTCTTAACTGTTACATGATTCACGATCGGTGGTGTAGCACATTGCAAAGAAAAAAAAAAGCAGAAGTGTCAGGATTTGAAAAAAAAAATAGTTGATAGTTATGCTACAATCTAACTCGTGGGGTGTCAGCAGCTCCTTTCATTCCACTCTTTGATGGTACTCCAGGTTTAAGACCACATGACTTACAACTTGTGTTCGTGTTCTTCCAGAAATAGAATCAATGGAGAAGAGGCTAACCACATAACTGTCTGTTGTGAAGTCTTGTGGTTAAATTTGGGGTACCAGGCCTGCAACGAGCTGCCAGAAAGTGAAGACAAACTATTTCAGTTCCCTTCTGTACATGTGCCACTTTGCTGATTTCTCGTGTCAAAGGAGATCTGTTATCACACATCTGACAATCCATAAATTAACAAGTTGGACACAAAATTGAATTTTCAGTTAACCAAAAAGAGAAGTTCGGACTGTTTATTGAATTTGTCTTATTTTTTAAATAAAAGAACTAATGTTTCAAAGAAAAAAATAAGGTTTCTTACAGTTTACAGTACCCTTTCTTCAGTCACTGGAATCCCTTTGTATCCCATAAACATTTGTTCTGATAAATGCAAACAGTTGGAAAATGGCAGCTTCTGAGAAAAAGAAAAGGAATATATTTTACCTTGGAGCACTTAATCAAGAGAAATTTAGTCTAATAGAACCTTTTTCATTCTCGATTGACAGTGAATGAAAATAGTTCGTAAGTGAACTTCAGAGTTCCAATTGTTTCAGAAGTGACTGTATAAAACATTTTTTCTGTTTGACTCTCCTGTGAAACAATATAATTCCTTTATTTCTCTGAGCCTTTCAGTTCCCTCAGTTTGGCTAACCAATGTTACTGTGGTCTCTGAAGCTCAAAAGAAAAAGCCAGTTTGTACCTGGGATTGCCATGTTCTGAATTTTGCAGATCATTTGATTTTTTTTTTGTTGACATTAAAATATCTTTTAGCTATTTTGTACTTCCATTGCATGTTACTGGCTGATGGGATTTTTTTTTAACCCAAGTTGTGCATAACAAATGTGTTAAACTTGAATATCAAGGTTTCAAGGTCAGCTGCTTGTCACATGTACCAATTAAGGTGCAGTGAAATTCAAATTACCATACAGCCATACTGAGAAAAAAGCAACAAGACACACAACATAACTTAACATAAGCATCCACCACATTGGATTCCCCACGTTCCTCACTGTGATGGAAGGCAATAAAGTCCAATCTCCTTCCTCTTTATTCTCCCGCAGTTGGGGAAGTCAAACTACTTGCAATCAGTGTAAACAAAGCCCCTGCATCAGGGCAATCGAAACTCCAGTGTCGGGGTGATCAAAACTCTCTGACCAGAGACCACGGGATCCTCAATGTTAAAGTCCGTGGGTTGGAACCCCATAGATGACCCCGAACAGGGAGCACCAGCTCCATGGTATTTATTCCGCAGGCTCCCGCGATGGAGCTCCCCGTCGATCTCCAGCAAAGCCCGGCAACTCCACGATGTTAGGTCTTAGTACGGACGGAGATACGATACGGAAAAAATCGAACCTCCATTGAGGTAAGAAATAATAAAAAAAAATCCCCAACCCCCTCCCCCCTCCTCCCCCCCTCCTCTCCCCCCTACCATATAAAACAAGCTAAAGAAAACATACATTTAACACATACAAAACAGACGCAAAGAAGGAAAGTACAGACAGACTGTTGGCAAGGCTATGTTCATTAGTCTGTGTGTTTGTGTTAACTGGGAGCAGACTGCGGGCATGTCGAACATTATCAGGAGTAGTTTTGCCTGGTTTCACGAAGGCCTGTCGTACAAACCAATTTCACTTTCTGTGGTGGGCTTTGCCTCTTGTCGGAAGGTCATTTGGTTTGTGTATTGAGGTGAAAATTACCTGAGGTTTTTTCCTCATCCAAACATAATGACTAAGATACGTTTATGATCCAGTTAACAAATTAATTTGGAATTAAAGCCCAAATTAAAGTGATTAACAATCAAACTAAAACACAAATGACAGCTAAGAATGCTGCAATTTGTGGGGAGAGAAACAATGTTGACACTTCAAGTTAATAACCCTTTGTCAGAATTGGTCTGTTTTGATTCAGTCTGGAAAGGCTCTTTCTTTGGAACTATTAAATTCAATGCTAAGTGCAGCAATGTGCCAATTTGGACAATGAGATGCTGTTCTTTGTGCTTACATGGGCTTCATTGGAAATTAATAGAACGTTAAAGACGGTGATCAGAGAGGGACTGGAAGGGAGAATTATAGTGACAGGTGACTGAAAAATTGGTGTCCCCCTTGTAGTTTGAACAGAGTTGTTCTGCAAAGTGGCCACTCAACCTGAGCTTGGATTGAGCAGAGGAGACAACATTCTAAGCACTTTATAGGAAGTACATGCAAATTACTGTTTTTAAGATGTTTTTGGGTCACTGGATGTCAGGAAAGAAAGAGCAGTGCTCGCTGTTTTATGGAAAGGTTCTTTGAAATGGGCAGTAAAATTTGATGGAGATGGGGGCATGGACCCAAGCAGACAACAGAGGAATTGTCGCTTTGAGATGCTGAAAGGCGAGGGTACATGTCCTTGGGGCGAGCATCGTATTGATACTGGCATAAATTACAGAGATGGCCCCTTGAATGCAGAGAATGGTGCAGGCAGAGAGTGGTAATTGACAGGACAATGGTTCAAAAGGAGATGAGAGGAGCTAAAGAGAGTTTGCCTTAAACCTATGAAGTAGAAGTAAGTTAGAAATTTGGCTGTCTTTGGCTGATGACATGATGGCATCACAATGGCTGTACATTGTGTTCACGCGCTGCTCGCTCACAGCACACTCGCTTTTTGCAGCCCGCTCGCCCCCCCCCCTCCCCCCCTCCCCCCCTCCCCTCCCCTCTACTCTCTCCCCCATCTCCCCTCCCCTCTACCCCTCCCTCTACCCCTCCCTCTACCCCCTTCTCTCCCCCTTCCCTCTCTCGCTCTCTCTCCCCCCCTCTGTGCCACCCCTACCCCCCTCCACGCCCTCCCCCTCTCCACTACCCCTCCCTTTTTTCCTCTTTACCGTACATAGTAAAACTAGAAAATAATATGTAATGCGTGTTATTCATATTTATACTGACTTGTATATTTATGTTGACATTTTCAGGTGTATAGAACAAATATGCCACAGAAGGAAGCCATTCAATCCAGACAGTGTGTTCCAGTTGCATATCGCACTAATCTACCCAGTCCCACTCAAAGGCCAATCTCTACAGCCCTGTAATCAGGCAGCATCCCTGGGGAACATGGATAGGTGACGTTTCGGGTCAGGACCCTTCATCAAACTGACATTTCGGTAGGGGACCCTTCTTCAGATTGTTTCTAGCTCTGTAAATTCTTCCCTTTTTAGATACAGAACCATATCCCTTTCGAACAATACAGTTGAAATTGCTATCACTATTTTGTTACTGTCATCTCACTTTTGGTTCTTTTTCCAAGTCGTGTTAATTTTATCTTTCCAGGTTGTTGACCCTTCTGCCAGCAGGAACAGTTCCTGTCCACATATTCTGTCTACATCATTCATAATCTTCAATGCAACTTAATTGATATACACAAACTCTTCTATTGCAAAGGGGGCAATCCCAGCTTCCCCAGTCTGTCTACCGCACTGAATTTCTTCATCCCTGGGGTAATTACAATACGTTTATTTGAACACTCTGCAAAGCATTTATAACCTTGTTAAAGTTTGGTGGCCAAGAGCTGAAAATAGTATTCCGACTGTGGTCAAGCTAGAATATAGATTTCATTGCTCCTGTATTCTGTGCTTCTATTTCGAATGTCTAAGTTTTGGTTTGCCTTTATAATAACTTTCTCAACCAGCTCTCTCCCTTTCAACGATCTATGCACAGAATGCTCTGTACTTATGCCTCATTTTAGAATTGTGGCCTGAAGTATGCTTTTTCTCATTCTTCCTACCAAAATGCACCATTTCCCTACTTCTGGGCATTAAATTTCAACTGGCACTTATCCAACAGCCTGTCCTGTTGTCCTTGAGTACATGAGTATTCTCAAAGATAGACGTAAAATGGCTCAGCGGGACAGGCAGCATCTCTGGAGAGAAGGAATGGGTGACGTTTTGGGTCGAGATCCTTCTTCCGACTCTACGACCACGCCTTAACCCAGACCCGTCAGCATCTGCAGTTCTTTCCTGCACATTGAGTATTCTCAATATAGCTCAATGTGTCTCCAAGTTTAGTATAATCTGCAAAATTGGGAAATGTCTTAAAATTGTCAGCATTATGAGCATCTGCAGTTCCACTTTGCTAATCCTTGTCACCTACCTCCGTGACTCCCTTTCCAGAGAAGGCGAGTCTTGAACTAGAGGGCATGAAAGGTTTTTCCACACAGTGGACGGTGGTTATATGGAGATGAACCTGTAGAGGTGAGCACAATTACAATGTTTAAAAGACATATGGACGGGTACGTAGATAGAAGGTCCAGAGAAACCTGGGCCAAATGCAAGCAAATGGTACTAGTTCATATAAATGTTTAGGTCAGCTTGGATGAATTTCTGTGCTGCATAAACTGCATTGCTGTAGGACTCTATAAAATGGATTATGCTGTATCTATGTTACTAAAAGTCTGATCTTAACCGCTTTTGGCTTGCTGTGCTGTCATTTCAGAGAGAATGCCACCACCTACGGCCGTCATTTTTGGCCAGCTCTCAGAGAGCCCCCCTCTGCCTTCCTGAACCAGAGGATTTTTCCCATCAATGAAAGATCAGAGAGATATTAATGTTTTTAACAAATTCCCCATTCTCTCTGCTGCCCCTGCTGGAGGGAGGGGGGAGGGACTATAAAACCAGGAATTGGTGTGCCTCACTCGGTCTCTGCAAGATGGAGGAACCAGAGGGTCACATTTCTCTGAGCTCCGAATAGCACTGAACACATGTCTACTCAACTATGGATGCCCTTAATGTGGTTTGAAAATGAAAATATGGTTGGTTTGAAGTAAAAAGGCACTGCCTGCAAATGTTTGTTTGGGGGGTTTGGCTTGAAGTTAAACGGCACTACTGCAAATGGTGGCTTGGGTGCTTTGGCTAGAAGTGACAAGGCATTACTGCAAATGGTGGCTTGGGTGCTTTGGCTAGAAGTGACAAGGCATTACTGCAAATGGTGGCTCGGGTGCTTTGGCTTGTAGTGAAAAGGCACTACTGCAAATGGTGGCTCGGGTGATT
Organism: Okamejei kenojei; assembly: GCA_035221665.1. Taxonomy (NCBI): domain Eukaryota; kingdom Metazoa; phylum Chordata; class Chondrichthyes; order Rajiformes; family Rajidae; genus Okamejei; species Okamejei kenojei. Next base: position 9,667,563 of record CM069133.1, read on the forward strand.
TTTGGCCATCTTACTCAGTCCCCCTCCCTTCAGCAGGTGCAGTGGTTTCTTCCCATCAATTAAAAATAAAAGTGTTATTAGTGTTTAAACAATGTTGAGAATCTCTCTCTTGTCTTTTCCGGTGGGAGGGGTTATAAAACCGGAAGTGTGGGTGTGGCTCAGTATTTGCATGATGGGGGAGGGAGAGGTCACGACTCTGAGCTGTGAATAAACTAAACACACTGAACGTCTGCTGAACTGTGAGTTTGGTGTTTTGTGTGGTTTTATGGTGGTTTCACCCTGCTTGAAATGGTATGAAACTGTATTTGATTGTGGTGGCCTTGCACCCTGCATGAAATGATATGAAACTGCATTTGAATGTGTTGTCCTTGCACCCTGCTTGAAATGGAAATATGAAATATTCTATTTCAAGGAATAGCCATGAGTCAACTGCCAGCCCACCAGCCGTGAGCTGCCAGCACATCAGGCTTGAGGGACTGAGCTGCTACCCCAAGAACCCATACCAGCGCTCCAGAAAGCCCCCCCACTGGCCACCAATATTGGAATTGGTGGAGAGGTGGAATATTGTGTCAGGGGACCAGCCCTCCCGTGTGAACATGGGTCCCACTTAGTCTAGTACACCACTAAATTTAAGCAACCTTGTGTTCAGTTGTGTGATCTGACTGTCAATTTGTTCTGTAACAGAATGGGTCGATGTGTGCTCTAGATCTGTGCTTTCCCCATTGGGGGGGGGGGGGGGGGGGGGGGGGGGGGAGAGATCAGTGAGGCCTCAGTGGAGTTTAATTTTTCCTGTAATGGTTGTAATAGGTGCCAGCCATCATTGTGCTTATTTAACTAGAATTGAGACAAAAGAAGATCAATTTTCCTTTCTTTCTCCGCTTAGAATTAATTGGAGTTTGATCTTATTGGAAAGGGTTTCCTTGTCGGGCATCATTGATACACTTTAATAGTAAGATTAAATGAGAACTTACCAGTTTGAAGTTTGATCTTTATTTTATGAGGAGTTACGATGAGGGATTACGTGAAGACCCCGCCAGGACGCATGCGCGACATTCTTCAAAGCAGTGGTGTGAAATCACAGATACCAGAGTAGACTAATATAGTAAGATAAGAGAGAACTTCCATACCAGTTGAACTTTATAATAGAGGGTTTTGGGAGCGGAGGGCACGTAATCCCTCATCGTAACTCCTCATAAAATAAAGATCAAACTTCAAACTGGTAAGTTCTCATTTAATCTTACTATTTTACTTCGGAGTCACGTGAGTGACTACGTGAAGATTTCAAAGCTCTGTGATTTCATGCCCTGGAACGAGACCATGCTCACACACTGCCATTCTGGGACGGAGGATGAACGTATTTCACACACAACACTGTGCTGAAAAACAATAAAGGTATTATTCATACCTAAAATAATATGCTCCACATTGGGTAATTTATTTTACAGAACTTAATTTTTCCCTGCAAACGTCTCAGGATCGGCCACGGGTTTATTATAAAGCATTGATTGCGTTCATTGCTCCACCCCGCTGTGGCAAGGATGTGGTCCATAGGAACTCCCATCATCCTAGCGTCCGATGTAGATGCAGCCCTGTTGGAGTGAGATTTGAAACATTAGTATTCACCACTGCACGTAATACCACCCGAACCATCTGGATATGGTTTGCACTATGACCTTAGGTGAGGGCATTTATGGCTAATGAGAAAGCTCTCTCCGTGCCCATAAGTGTCTTGGTGACTATATATTGGAAAATATGTGTCACTATGCAGGGCCGACTATCTGCAGGATAGGCCAGAACTCTAATATTGGCCAGAGGAACCGGGTCAGTCTAGTTTAAGTACCCCTGTATGTAGCAGGTTATCTGCCATTTGTGACAGACATGACGTCCTATTCTAGCTTGTGTAAGGACTGGACCCGTTGTGCTGATCCAAGTGCCATAATCATTCCCATCTAGGATATTAGTTTGTCCAGAGTGAGCCCCGATATTGGTGTCCATCCTCGTAACATGGTGTACTACCTATGTCCCATATATGGGTGTATCTGGGCCTGGGGGGAATAGAGTACAAATACCCCTCATTCGTTTAGGTACTAGTGGGTGTGATCCTATAGCCAGGTGATCACTCCCTCTGCCCAGATATTAGATAGGGCACCCCTTGCACAATAATGGCACTAACTCAATCCTTCATCGAAATGAAGGGTGGCCAGAACTCCAGCACTTCAGTGTTGGTGGCTGAGTCATATGTAGTGTTCGTCCTGGTGCAGAACACTTCCCATTTCCTGACATATGTCAGGTACTGTCTTCTCGTGGACTCCCTGCACGACGCTGAGATGGCATTGATCGTCCTGTCGGAGAGTCCGTATCCCAGAAATGGCCTGTTCAGAAACTGCAAATCAACAAGTTCATACAGTCATGGCACGGATACTTTCCCGCACGGGGTGTGCCAACCTCCTTGGCCGTTGTTGATCCAGATGCAGGGTTCTGAGACCATCTTTGTACTGTTGGGAACCATGGTACCCGTTGCGGCGTCTTGTTTAATTATTGTAAGACTCGCCTGATGAGGCAGAAGGGGAAAATGCATAGCAAAACAATCCCCCCCCCCCCCCCAATGCAGCGAGAAATCGTCCATCGCTGCTGCCCCTGGGTCTGGTTCCCAAGCAACATATGTTGGTAGTTGGTGAATTAGTCTGGATGGAAAAAAGGTCGATATCTGGTGTCCCATATAATATCTGTAAACACTTTCCGATCCAACATCCATTTAATGTTGTCGTTGAATTTACGTGACCTGGTGTCTGCCACTGTATTTAGCTTACCTGGAAGGCAAGTGGTTGAGATCCAAATCTCTCTCCCAGACACCAGTGCCAGATATTATTAGGCAATTCATCACATGATATCGACTTTATTTCACCCATATGATTATATATAGGCCCCCAGTGTGGTATCAATTTGTACCGTACATGCAACTGGTGCTCATCTGAACAGTAGGGCCCGAGTCCATGAAACGCTCCCAGCATTTCTAGATAATTAATTGCTAGTGCTTTAAACAGAATAATTTTTGTGCACTCATCTGCCACCACAACTTGCGGTGGTATTAGTTGCTCCCCAACCTTTAGCACTGGCATCAGTCTGTAATGTACCCTAGGGATATAGAATGGGGTGATGGGGTTAGGATAATATTGAACATTTCTATCCACCAGTTTAATTCTGATTTACTTTCCCTGGTAGTTGCATAGGCCTATTGAAATGGCCTGCATGATTTTTGAGAGCTAAAATTTCCCTCTTCCAGGTTTTAATAATGGAGTGGTCCAATTGTGCTGCTGGGAACGCAGCCACCAATTTCCCAATCACTCTCCTTGCCGAATGGATGGTTCCCTGATGCCAGTGAGGCTTTTGCATACTCCCATCAAGTCTGTCACTTTGTTTGGTGGCAAGGTGATAGACATATGAACAGAGTCAATAGTGAACCCCAAATAATCCATGGTAGTGGAGGGTTCCAATTTTGACTTATCTGGATGTACGTTAAATCTCTGTGTTGTGGCTGATACCACCAATGTAGCCAGCTCCAATTTTCACCTACAATGAGAATATCATCAAGGTAAGCCATGACGATATGGTTATGTTTCTTTAAGTATGCTAAAGCTGGTTTTAATGAATTTGTAATAGCCTGGGTGCTGATGACAACCCATTGGATAAGGCATACTGCCATAGCTGTCCCATCCAGATAAATTTCAGGTATTTACGATGACCCTGTGTGTGACAAACGTGTCTATTTTGAAATGGGCATACTGAACGGAAGTATTTAGTTCGGTCAAATCTGTAATGATACGGCAACCACCATCTTTTTAGTTTTTATAAATATATTTGATACGAACTCTTGAAACTCTCTGATTGTTTTCTCAATCCCTTTTGTGTTTAGTCTTAACAGTTCAGCATGGCCTGCTGTTCTCTCTTTTTGTGAAGTATGAACTTCCTGCTAGGCGTATGCTGAACTGGGACGGTAGTTCGTATACAAATTCAATTTTGTAATTCTGAATACTTCCGAGTATGTAAAAGTTCAGAGGTAAAAGTGCAGCACACATGATGAAACAAGTGCAACCGTCCCCCAACTTTTGATGAATCGGACATGCAATGTTTTTTAAGACAACCAGACCCACCTACCTCCATGGTTACCGGTGTTGTGTGGGTTGTCTCCGCAGTTGTTTCTTCTGGTATTGTGTTGCTGCGTTGTGGGGTTGGCGCATTTTCCATGAAGGCCGGGCTGGGCCATGGTCTGAAAGACCGCTGTGCATGTGGGCCGGCCTTCGAGCTTTCACCACCAGATGGTCTTCCATAGCACCGATGTCTGGTGGGTGTGTAGGGGTGCTGCCGCTGTTGATAGTGGGTTTTAGAGGTGCTTGGCACCTTGATCAGGCCTATAGCCTTGGCTTCCTCATGCAGGTCTTTCACCTGCTTCGGGAGGTCCCCCAACAGCAATTTTGGCGCCTGTGTGCTACTTGTCTTGCATAATTCCGCACTTCTTGATGATGCTCTTCCTGTAACTGTTAATCTCCACTGAGTATTACACAGTCTGCTAGAGCATCTAGTAACTCTTCAGGCAAATCAACCCCATCAGTTGTCCTGGTACTGCTGTGATTTTAGCAGCCAGCAGTTTCCTCTGGGCTCCTGTTGCCCCAGATGGGGTCATAGACTGCTGGTACTTTAAGAGAAATGGAGTTCTCTGGAGCAATGTACTTCCCAGCCATAAAGTTAATGGCTTGCTCCTGTAGCTGTTTTGTAGCCATGTATTTTGTACTGGCTTGCAGCTTTGTATAGGCAGTCCTTCTTGAGTTGATACAGCATGTGTCCCACAAATCTTCTGCTGCTCTCTTCTGGCACCCCTCACAGTTGACTGTTCAGCCATTGCCCCTTCTTCAGGGTCAGCCCAGCTCTGACCCCTAATGCTCCCCTGCGAAGAGGGTGAGACATTTGGCAGTCCTTGAAAGGATGCTGCCGTGGGTCTGCGAGGAGACCCACTGTGACTCTGACCCTGCATAAGCAGGTCACGCTGGAGCTCTGCTCCCCACCCGCTCCCGCGGGAAAGACGCCCGCCGTCCCTATCCATGAACGGGGTGTCTTCAAGTCCGGACCCAGCCGAGTCCACGGACCTGTCCAACTTCCGGGTGGTTTTGCGGCCGCCCACGGCGCACCTGCGGTCTGTAGCGGCGAGAAGCCGGCAGCTGCTGGCAGCACCTGCAGCTCTGGAGAGACGGCACGCTGCTGGCTGCTTCCACAGCAGCGGTATCAGCTGCTGCTCTCCCCTGCGCGACTCCATGGTGCTTCCTCCGTTCTGAAAAAGAAACACACCCAGAAAAGGTAAGACTTACCTTCCGTAATTTTTCAAAACTCGCGCTGGAGGAGCGGCGCTCCTCCCGACTGTCGCTTCCGCAATGCGTTCGACGATATGTCGCGCATGCGTCCTGGCGGGGTCTTCACGTAGTCACTCACGTGACTCCGAAGTAAAATCAGAAATAAATTGCACATGGGCCCGTGTCACTGTGAGTTGACTTGTAATACAATTCACCTGGCAGAAAACTGCAGTCCACAGAAAGTAAAATTGGTAGGAAAGAACTGCAGATGCTGGTTTAAATCGAAGATAGACATACAATGCTGGAGTAACTCAGCGGGAGAGGCTGCTTCTCTGGAGAGAAGGAACAGGTGACATTTTGGGTCAAGACCATTCTTCAGACTGAAGAAGGGTCTCGACCCAAAACTTCCTTCTCTCCAGTGATGCTGCCTGCCCCGCAGAGTTACTCCAGTATGTTGTGTCTATCTTTGAAAGTGAAATTGGGACACGTAGTCAAACCCATCCAAATGCCCAATGAGTAGATGATGCTGACCAATTTCTTTCTAACTCTGTGGATGGTGACAACCAATCCACCCTCATTCACTTCTCAATGAATAGGTTAGTTTACAACTATTCCTTGCAGTCCGTTTTCATCTTTTTTTCCTCTTAAACCATTACCAATTTCAGGAACTAAATACATAAGAGTGTCTAATTTAATTTAAGCATTAGTGCCAGTAATTTGTTTGGATATTGTCCAAATCAATTATCTTCATTTCACTGGAAGATTGTCCGAAACTTTAGATGAAAGTGGAAATGGAATTTCCTTCTGAAATAATGGTAAGTATTCAAGAGAAGTGCTGTACTGGAAAATTCTGATACCAAAATAGTCTCACTGAGGAAAAAAATAAATAAACTGTTCAATGCAGAAGTGAAACTGGTGTCAGTGGAATTTCTATTCTTCTGTTTTTCCATGCCAGTTGAGAATAATGGGACAACAGTACTGTCAAAGGTTTTGCAGATATGAGGACACCCTGAAATGGAAAAGTTAGAAAGGAAAGCTCAGTGGTGTGGTATTGTGGATCTGTGATCTTGCCATGCATGTTATACTTGATTTTTATCATCTGATTCACCACACAGCTTGTTTTATTTTGCATCCATTTTTGGCACAGTTGTTTCTGTGGTTTTGATAGCATTAACGTTATAGAGTTAATACATAGGGTCATACATTGTGGAAACAGGCCCTTCGGCCCAACTTGCCCAAGACCAACCAACATCTACACTAGTCCCACCTGCCCGTGTTCAGCCAATATCCTTGCTGAAATCCTAATGTACAACATCGACAGCTCTGCCCTCATCAAACCTTTTGCTCACATCTTCAAAAAACGTAATCAGATTTGTGAGACATGATCTCCCACATACTAAAGTATGCTGACTATCCCTAATCAGTCCTTGTTCACCTACGTGCATGTTGATAGGGTAAAATTACACAAATGCTGCTAAACTCAGAACAGACAGGAAAATGGGCATGAACAAGTTGGCTGAATGAAGAGAGCTCACAAATTCACATTCTGACTAGGCAGCACACTTTAGTAAGATTTACCTATTGGATAGCGATTAGCACTAGAAAGCCTGACTCGACTTAAGGCCATTTGGGTCAATTGTTGCAAATCAATTGCTGTGCCACCTACAATGAGCTAATAGATTTGTTCTCAAATCTTCTTTATTTGCATGTCCCAACTAATCACTGAATCAACTCTCAAAGCCCTCATTTTATGTATCACAAAGCATAAAGGATGAGCAGGCCTGAAGTATTCACTGAACCAAGTTGGTTCCTGATCCTGTAAAAGCTCATTAATTCAGTGAAAATCGGCACAGCTTCTACCGAGTTTGAAGCACAATCTCAGCACGCATTAATTCAGTGAAAATCTGTGCAGCTATTCCTGAGTTTGAAACGTAATTTCTGCATAACATATGTATGTGGCTTACAAATATAAATTGAATGTGACCCACTATGGTACCACCCAGACTTTGATTTCTCAAAGTCATAACTGAATGATTACTTTGCCTGACTTTTGCCAGATGTCAAAAATGTGTTGTTTGGCTTTAGGAGTCAGAAGTCATATTTTACATAATTTCCATCTGAATAAGTTAGATCTGTAGAAACAAAACATAGCCTTCTTGATTATTAGTCATAGAGCCATATGGAATGGAGACAGGCCCCTCATCCCAACTCGTCCATATCTACCAAAGTGCCCCATCCAAGCCAATCCCATTTTCCTGCATTTGGCCTGCAGTTACCTGTCCATGTCTTTCAAATGCCCCTACATGGGTCATGGAATGGGGGGGAGGGGGGGGGGGGGCTGCAGCCCCTCCACTTTTTTTGCGAGACATGCTTCATAAACCCGAAATTATCTGGCCCACAGGCGTATTCTTTTCTTCTTCTGAGGACCACCGACATCCAGAATCTCAGAATAAGCGCACAGTGAGTACGGCAAAACCACGAACAGCTGTTTTGGAAACCGACTGCCCCCCCAAAACTCAAAACTCCTCCCCGCCACTCAACGGTCAATCACAGCGCAGTTCACAGACGAGATATGGGGCAGTTAACGAAGCGCTGTGATTTGCGAGAGAATAAATCCCCCTACGTGTTGAGTTGGGGGATGGCCTGTGTTATCCCCCTGTATCAGCCCATCCCCCCCACTTTCAAAAGCGTTCCACGCCCCCTGTCCTAGATAGACCACGTAGATGGGAAGGATGTTTTGTGTAAAAATATGAACAACCACTGCTGAGGATGACATTAACAAATGTATAGAAACTGAGAATGTCTGAAGAGTCTTTACACTTTTTGTTTTGTAGATATTTTATATTCTGAATTTATTTATTTTTGAAAATAAAAAAGCATCTTTCATATGTAGTAAGACTGGCACAATGCACAGCAGCAGTGCCAGACCCATCCTTCGTAACACCAGAGACAGGTAGATCCTCATCATCTACTGACTTGCGGTGCCCAAGTGCATTGACACTACACAAGCCTGATGCAGCCACACACAAAGGTCTGTCAAGATGCTCGCAGGCCCATTGTTACTTCACCCTTATTCGCACTTATTCCAAATTCTGTGAAGTGTTCTTTAATGAATAGCTGAGGATGAATTCTTTAATGAATGCGAGGGGGAAGGTTTAATGGAACCTGCTCCAAGGTTTAATGGAAATGTGCAAGGCAAGTATTTTTATGCAGAGAGTAGTGGGGGCCTGAAACGCATTGGTCGATGTGGTGGTGGAGGCAGATACAGTAGTGGCTTTTAAGGGGCATTTTAGATAGGCACACGGAGGTGCAGGGAATAGAGGGATATGGATCATGTACAGGCAGATGTGATCAGTTCATCTCGGCACAAACACTGTGGGCCTCAAGGGCAAAGCCTGTGCTGTATTGTTCTATGTTCTATGAATAGATATCTCAACTCTATCCTGAACTTTGGAGGAAAAATTATATTTGTGTTTCTGACAATATATGCTGAAACACTGTTGCTAACTGGTGTGCACCTGCCATTTTTAAAAAAATCGTATTCTTCTTTCTCTGAGAGGATTAATAAAACTGTCATCCTTAACGGAAACACCGCTGCAGTCGGAGGAGTGCACTTGTAGTACCACAGCATCAGGTGCAATGGTCTGTAAACATCAATGTAAAAGGAGAAGGACAATACAAGAACAAAAGTGGCAGATTTGAATAAGGTTTATTCTTGATGTGCAGTGAGGTACAGTGAAAAGTTTGTTTTGCATGTTATCCAAACAGATCAGATAGACTCTACCTAAACACAATCAAATCAAACTATAGGCAGAGTGAAGGGGATGATACAAGTGCAGAAAATAGTTCACAGCATTGTAGCGCATCAGTTCGTTAGACAGAGTTGAATGTTCACAATGGGGTAGAGGAGAATGAGACTATGTCCTAGCCATGGAAGGATTGTTCTAAAGCCTGACCATAGAGGGAAAGAAGCTGTTCCTGGTGTAGTGGTGCACATTTTTCAGCTTCTCTACTTCCTGCCAGATGGGAGCAAGGAGAAGTTTTAGTTTTTAGTGATACAGCATGAAAACAGGACCTTTGGCCCACAGAGTTCACGTTGAACATCAATCATTTGTTCCCACTAGATGTATGTATCTCATTTTTGCATCCACTCCCTATAGATTATGGGCAATTTGCAGAAGCCAATTAAGTTACAAACCCGCACATCTTTGGGATGCGGGTGGAAACCCATGCAGTCACAGGGAGAATGTGCAAACACCTCTCAGACAGCACCTGAAGTTAGGATCAAACCCTAGTTCCAACCGTTGGGAGGCAGTAAGTCTAGGTGCTAATAAGGTCATAAGTGACAGGAGTCGAATTAGGCCATTCGACCCATTAGGTATTATCCACCATTCAATCATGGCTGATCTATCTCTCCCTCCTAACCCCGCTCTCCTGCCTTCTCCCCACAACCTCTGATACCTGTACTAATCAAGAATCTATCTATCTCTGCCCTTAAGAAGAAATGGCCGGGGTGGGACAAGTCATGCATTATCTTGTCTGCTTTTTCAAGGCAGCATGAAAGCTTTTCACTGTACTTCAGTACACGTGACAATAACCGAAACTGATAACCTGAAACTGGTAAACTGATGGACGGAGTCAATAATGGGAAGCCTGGTCTGTGTGATAATTGCAGTTTCAGCTAATAGTGATATGACATCCGCCTTATTTTGGCAGATAAAGGAAACAAGATAAAATATATGGAAATGCGGATTGTCACGTGTCTCCTAATGCATTCATTTATCTTGTCCATGGGTAAGTTGACAGGTGCTTTCTGCATCATTGTAAAAGCTGGAGAAATACAATAACGACAACAAACGAGATTAGGCATAGCACATATCTGAGTAATTGAATGGAATGCAAAGATACTGTACAGCATAGAAACTGGCCCATCGGCCGGCCCACACTGGCCATTGACCACTCATTCCCACTAGTTTATGTTATGCCACTTTCGTAAACCACTTCCCGCACAAGAGGGACAACTTACAGAAGCCAATTGACTACAAATCTGCAGTAATATTTCACGCAGATTGCCCATTTGGTGGAATGCTTTTGATATTATTTAAATCTGAATCTAAAATCACGTCATTAAATGGCGTACCTCGTTATTATCATTCAGTTTATAATTCTGCTCTCCAATTTCTGTCAGCGTGCGGCTACGAGAGATGCTCCTCCTGCCACAATAATGCAATCATATTCTATTGCCCCGAAAGTTCACTGGTATTTTAATTACTTCAAAATGTTAACTAATTGCATTAACATTGCACAGCTAATTGGCAATCCTATGTGCCAATGTTATTTTTAAAATTTAAAACATTGAGTGGGAATTTGAACATAATTGCATTTATCCAAAGAGTCATTTTTATGTTTAGAATTGTAAAGGGTCCAGAACCCTAATTTATCATTAGATCATGGTAAGATTTATCTTGCTATTGATGTGGAATAGAAACATAGAAAATAGGTGCAGGAATGTTAGACTTAGTTAAGTTGTTGGTTCACTGTCATAAACTCTGTTATCTAGCCAAAACCAAATAAACTTTAAAATACAAACTGTGTTGGTTGCACCAGGGATTTCCAGCTTATGTTTTGTTTTGCACTAATATTGGGGTTTTTTTACATGTATTGAACTTTTTAGGTTTGTTTTTATTCTATTATCCATTAAGCACTATGTTTACAGACTTGTTGTGCTGCTACAAGTAAGAATTTCATTGTTCCATATGACAATTAAACACACTTGACTCCTATCTCTTGACATTAATCCATTCCCTTTCACAACTAGCATCTCATCTACTACCTTAAAGCTTGCTGATCTACTTTGGGTTGCTGTCCCTGGAACATTTTTATAAATTTACATCTTACTGCTCAGATATCTCAGTGGCCTCGTCTCTAACTATCTCTGTGGCCCTCTCTATCTTGCATCCTATCAAGTGCTTGTGTTCCTCCAACTCTAGCCTCTTGTGAATCACTCTCTCAATGCACCACACAACATTGCAATAATAATCAAATCCCATGGATTTTTAGTCGGCCATTTCACAGAAAAAATATCAGCTGCCTGCAGATCACGTGCGTTTGAGCACTGCATAGAAGGTTGGTATATGCTGCAAATCAGTGCCGATGATGCAGCAAAACCCCTCTGGACCCTCGGCTTGTTCTCATCTGTAGCTGCCTTATCTCATTTAGATGAGTGGGATAACCGACCTTCATTAAAAAGATCAAGGTATCTTTACCTTAATTGTTAATTTTATTGGTTTATGTCTAGTGAAATTGGTTTAAATAGATTTATTTTATTATATTTAATTTCTATAAGATTTGTTATTTTTTTCTTTATTAAAATGTATTTCAATATTTTCTGAAAGATGTTCACAGTCCGTCAGAAAGGCATTCTAAGAGCAAATGCTTTCAGGAGCACTTGGTTGCACTCTTACAATCTGAGGCCTACTGCTCCATTGTGCAGACCAGCTGTGATGGTTACAACTGCAGTTAACTTGGAACTATCTTCTTTTTGCATATGGCTAAAGTTGTAGGACCGCTTGTTCTATTTGATTTTGCACGCCAGGTTGATTGCATTCGTTGAAACAGGGCGGACCACGTGAAGGTTGCAATCTCCCACCCCAACTTGGAGCTATGAAGCTACAAGAGGCTAGACGAAAGGAATTGCAGATGCTGGATTACCGAGATGCTGGTTTATGTCAGTAACCGAGAGAGAAACACAGCAAGAGAGAGCTTTTGGTGACGTGGGGAGATGCGAGAGGCAGAAAGAAAGGGTTAGAAGAGGTGGTTACTGATTGGAGCCTAATATTTGAGGTGGAAGAATTGGTATTTAAGAGACTGGCAAGTTATGGAAAGAGATCGGGTGCTGGAGGAGGATGCAGTGGTGGAGAGATTACATTGTTGAAATAATGTGGGATGACAATTGGAACATAAAACTGACCTGCTACCATCCATTCACCTGACAGCGACATGGCACATTCTGATAAATAAGCAATCTTATTTGAAACATATAAAATTCTTAAGGGATTGGACAGGCTAGATTCAGGAAAAATGTTTCCCATATTGGGTGTGTCCAGAACCAGGGATCACAGGTTAAGAACAAGGGGTAGGCCATTTAGAACTGAGATGAGGAAAAATCTTTACACCCAGAGAGATGTGAATCTGTGGAATTATCTGCCACAGAAGGCGGTGGAGACCAATTCACTGGACATTTTCAAGAGTTAGATTTAGCTCTTAGGGTTAATGGAATCAAGGGATATGGGGAAAAAGCAGGAACGGGGTACTGATTTTGGATGATCAGCCATGTTCATATTGAGCGGCGGTGCTGGCTTGAAGGGCCGAATGGCCTACTCCTGCACCTATTTTCCATGTTTCTATGTGTCTATGACTCTTGAGTACTGGTATCAAAAAATCTAACCATTAACATAATCCAAAACAAAACTGCATATGTAAGAAATCTGAAATTAAAATAGAAAATGCTGGAACACGCAGTGGGATAAGCAGGCTCTCTAGAAAAAGAAATGTTTTCATGTAAAATACCCTTTATCAGAATATAATGGGTTAGTTTGTATGAATTACAAACTAACCACAAATGTAGGTGATGCATTAATTCCTTTATATTGGTGCCCCGTTGCGGGAGCTTCGATCGCCCGCTGCGGGAGATTCGATCACCCCGACTGCAGATGGTTCGACTGCCCCGACTGCGGAAGAGTAAGGAGAAAGAAGATTGGACTTTATTGCCTTCCATCACAGTGAGGAATGTGCGGAATCTGCTCTGGTGGATGTTTATGTTGACTTTTATGTAGTTGTGTGTCTTGGTGCTTTTTTTTTAGTATGGCTGTATGGTAATTCGAGTTTCACTATATCTTAATTGGTACACGTGACAATAAACTAACCTTTGAATCTTTAACTTCATGGATTTATACAGCAGGGAAACGGGCTCTTCAGGCCAACTCATCCATATCTACCATGTTGCCTATCTGAGCTGATCATATTTGCCTCCCTTTGGCCCGTATTCCTCTAAACCATTTCTATCCTTGTGTTTGTTCAAACGACTTTTAGATATATACTCGCCTCTACCACTTCCCCTCGCAGCTTGTTACACATATCCATCATTCTCCATGTGAAACAACTCCTTTTCTATCTCCCTCATAATTGTATATAATTCTGAAAGGTCACCCCTCAATCCCCTACATTCCCAGGACATAGATTCCTCCATATCCAGTCGTTCCTTATAATTCAAGCCTTCCAATCTTGGCAATGTCCTTGTGAAACTTTTCTGCACACTTTCCAGCTTAATGACATCCTTTCTCTAGCTCGGTGAGCAGAACTCTACACAATGCACCAAATGTGCTCTTACCATATCTAGAATAATTGTAACATGTTGTACTCGGCATCAATGAAGGCAAGTGTGCCAATGTCCTTCTCGGAAGCGTCACGGCTTGAAACATCACCTATTCATATTCTCCAGAGATGCTGCCTGACCAACTGAGTTACTCCAGTACTTTTTGTCCTTTGTTACCTCCCTGTTTATCTGTGTCACGATTCATGTACCAACTATGCACTTGTACCCCTATTTGTCCTACAACAAATGCTAAGGCCATACCACTTACTGTGCAAGTTGCTGCACTGCAAGTTTAACTCACCAAAATGCACCACTTTACACTAGGCAACTATTGAAAGTTACCTCCATTGTCTGTCTTGTGCTGTGCCTGCAACTCACTCCTAAAAATATGTTAAATGATTTTCTAGTTGTTATGGGCTGATTGAGTGGAATTCCATGAATACAACAGGGAAAGAATTGTACAGCTCCAGGTTGAGTTTTACTTCCATCTTTAAATTTTAATTAGATTTATAAAGCATCTAAATTAATACTAAATAATATATAAACAAGGTTACATCTAGATGTAAATTATTTAAATTAGTTACCTTCCGAAGACTGAATGACGTGATCACTCAGTCCTTTGAAGCATGGCCAATTTAAACAGAGATGGAGAAAACAGCAAAGTATATTCAATACAATTAGTCGACATGGGGCTCAAGCAGACACCTTCAACTCTCATGGGAAGAAAGAGTGCTGCAACGTAGAAGGTTAGTGTTGGTGTTCTGCCTGTGAGAATCACAAGCCAGGCTGGAATTTGAAGAATCAGTGAATGAAACAGCTGCAGAGGAAAGGAATGAAGACTGGAGGAGAGTTTTCATCTTGACTCCCTTTTCTTTTCTCTTTTAATAACCTTAACAAGCAGATGCCCATTCATGTCGGCCTGCTTTTTTTTCTTGATCAGGAAAGATTTGGAGAATTTCCAGTTTTGTAACACTAGTGAAGCAAGCTATTGCTTTGTGTTAATAAGCTCTTGCTTTCTTGTTGCTATTACCCTGCAAAACAATTGATGTTCTAATGAAGTAGCGTGTCCATTCTGAAGATCATTGCCCTGGAGCACTCTGGAAATATGGAAAGTGAGGCATTTGGATCGGATGCACTGATAATAGTCCACCAAGGTGATTGGACCTGATGACTTTGAGTTCATAAGGTCATGAGGTCATATGGAATAGCAATAGAATTAGGCCATTTGGCCCATCAAGTGTACTCTGCCATTCAATCATGGCTGATCTATCTCTCCATCCTAACCCCATTCTCCTGCCTTCTCCCCATGATCTCTGACACCTGTACTAATCAAGAATCTATCTGTGTCTGCCTTAAAAATATCCATTGACTTGGCCTCTACAGTCTTCTGTGGCAAAGAATTCCACAGATTCACCACCCTCAGACTAAATACATTTTTCCTCATCTCTGAAAAGAATGTCCTTTAATTGAGATCAATAGCAGAATAGCATAAATCCAGCCTCCTAAAATTAATGAAATAAATGACCAGTGAATAATCTTTGCATTAACCTTGCCTTAATGTGGTAAAGAGGCTGCAAACTACAACACAAATATTATCCAATTTCTGCCCATTATAAATCCAGCCTAACTTGTTTTGTGCTTATCTTTTCAATAGCTATTAACAGTAATATTAAGGAACACCATATTAATGGTAAATAGATTGCCAGGGATGATGCCATTAATATTATATTCCAAAAGTAAAACAAGAAATGTAGTCCACATAATTATTTTACATGTAGGTAAGAATTAAAGACAAGGATATTTCTGATGAGGCCGTCTCAGTGCTCAGTGTGGAGCAGCACAGGTTTTCCACCTGCCAACTTGGCTTAGAATGGAGCCCCGTAGGCTTCCCAGGCTTAGTCTAAATATGGTACCTGGCATTGCTCCCACCTCTGCATGGGAGCCTACCTTTGGTGTAAAAAATGTGGCTGCTGCCAGACTTACAGTACAAGAACAGAATGTAGACCAAGTGTGCTGCTCAAGGGCAAGAAGTACATAGGTAAGAAGGATTTGTAGGAAGGAACTGCAGATGCTGGTTTAAACAGACACAAAAAATCTGTCTAAATCTATCAGTCTGAAGTTGATTCTCAACCCGAAACATCACCTATTCCTTTTCTCCAGAGATGCTGTCTGACACGCTGAGTAACTCCAGCTTTTTGTGTCTATTATAGTTAAGAAGGAATTGGTAAAGGGGGTGGGGGGGGGGGGGGGGGGGGGGGGGGGGGGGGGGGGGGGGGGGGGGGGGGGGGGGGGGGGGGGGGGGGGGGGGGGGGGGGGGGGGGGGGGGATAGTTGTAAGGATGTTGACATGGGCATGTTGGGCTAAATAGTTAGTTAATGTGGTCTAAAATTCAACGTTCTCGGGATTCTTGGAAGACAATTCATCTTCTTTATCCATTAGTGTTCTCGCAAGAATGGTTCCTATGGATCATCCTTTCACTAGGCACATTACAATACTCACCTTCAGCGGCGCTGCAGTTTTGCCACTGGCCGCGTGCGCGACTTTGGCGCATTTGATGGTGGGGGCGGGATTAAAATGCCGTTTTCTCCTGCCTGTCGGAGTCTCAGGCTGCCAAGCTGCTGGAGAAAAATCGCTCCAACATCCGTTCTCGGATGTTTAAAAAAAAAATTGCGGGACAATTTAATCGTTGGAGTAAGATAAAAATCTACTTCTAACGCCGACAACGGGATGGATCTCACGTAGGGGACAAAACGTAAGGTAAGTCGTCTATTTTACATCTAAACTTGCTTCTTAGGATTACTTCAATCCAAATGTCATTGGCGAAAATCTGATTTTAGCCCCATACGAACCGGCAGTGTTTTTCCTGCCGATGTGGGTTTCAAATTCACCGCAACCGCAGCGTTCCAAAAGATCACGTTCCACAAAATCTCACTCGCAAGATGATTTAAATGCCCATTAATTTACGGGAATTAAACACTAAATTCCTTCCATTTGGCCTATAAATTCATGACAATGAGATTTTAAAATCATGTTATATTGTGAATACTTGTGTGAATGTTATTTGGACACTTAGGCTTTAAAAATGTTAACCTTTTCTTAAGAAATTGATAGATGTTTAGATCTTGTAATTGAATTTTGTAATTAGGTAACTAACTAATTATATGCTTTAATTTCAGATCATCCAAGTAAGATTGTTTCATATTTGTTTCAGAATGCTTCAATATATAATTGAAAATTTCATTCAGTTCTCTTAATATTTAAGAAAGTTATGAGCTTTTGACTGTCCTCGATCACAGCTTTTGAGTTAAGTCAATGGAAAAGCAATGGGGAACAAGATGCTAATTTCAGAGTATAAAATGGCTATAACGTTTGTAATACTGCCAATATGAAAGTGAATTAGGTGTCAAATTAAACTTTTTATGCTTTATCTGATGGGATAAATTGCAGACTTGATTTTTAAAATCTCAACATTTTGTAACATTGCTACTTTCACTAGTTTCATTTCTGAGCACATCCATTCAAAATGTCGGTGGCTGATGGATGTGAAAAGGTTTAGATGCAAGTAAAATAATTAGATGGTCAGCCAATTTCCTGCCAACACCTATCCTTCAAGGTGTATTGAAAAGTTGATATTTTTTTCCCAAATTCAAGCTGTCTGGTTTTCTGTATAGGTCCTTGTTTGGACTGGAAATCATCCCCATCCCCTGCACTCGATTCACTGCCTACCTTTCACTGGAACCCACTACGATTCCCTTCTACATTGCAGATACTTCAGGTTATTTCTATTTTAGAAGGGCCAAAAGGTCTTTTAATTGTATTCCATATTGTGCTTGGGCCTTTATTTCAATCTCATGATCGCACAATTGGCTTTTATGCCTCTCTCCCTTTTTTAATTGCAAGGTAATTGGGAGCATTGAGAACTAGCTGAAATGACATGATTCAAAGAGCAGGGTTAGAATGCACTCTTAGTCACTGTAATTAAAATATACACAATAAGTCTTCGATATTTGTGAGGGGTGAGGCACAGATTCCCATGGATAACACAAAGTACTAATACTACAGATTCTGGCAATGACGTATTTCAGTTAACCGTTCTATGGATATAACATCTTGACAAAAACAAGCTGAAGGATTTAAGAATCTGGGTCACCAGTTCTGGCTGCAAACCTACCTATGTTCATGACACTAATGTTCCTGTCCCGGGGCCAGAAGAAAGGTTTCGACCCAAAACGTCACCTATCCATGTTCTCCAGAGATGCTGGTTGACCTGCTGAGTTACTCCAGCAGAGTGTTCTTTGTGTTCCGATCATGACCCTGACCACGATTCCAGCCACAATCTTCCCACATTCTTGACCCCCCCCCAGTCTTCCCAACCCTGAAGATAGACACAAAATGTTTGAATTTTCAGTGGGTTAGGCAGAGGAATAGGTGATGCTTCGGGTCAAGACCCTTATTCAGACTGATGTTCTTTGCCCTGATGTTGCATCTCCATCCACACACCAACTATTTAACTCCAGTTAGTTTCCAGACATTAAATGCAATAATCTCAGGGCAGACAGTAATCATCAAACATTACATGAGAGGACTCTGGAGGAACGGGCTATATTTGGAGTAACAGAGTTCTGAGGGGCAGCTTTTTCACACAAACGGTGGTGACGTATGGAACGAGCTGCCAGATGAGATAGTTGAGGTAGGGACTATTGGAACAGTTAAACAATTAGACAGACACATGGATAGGACAGGTTTAGAGGGATACGAGCCAAATGCAGACAGATGGGATTAGTGTAGATGGGATATCTTGGTTGGTGTGTGGGCAGGTTGGGTTGAAGGGCATGTTTGCATGCTATGTGACTCTAGTTATAGAGCAGAGACTGAGAGCCAACAGCTCAACTTGTTCTCACCAACCAAGTTGCCTAACTGAGCTAGTCGCACTCCCCTGCCTTTAGCCTATATACCTCCATACAATAGACAATAGACAAAAGACAATAGGTGCAGGAGTAGGCCATTCGGCCCTTCGAGCCAGCACCACCGAAGGGTGGTGTGATCATGGCTGATTATCCACAATCCCCTGTTCCTGCCTTCTCACCATATTCCCTGACTCCACTATCTTTAAGAGCTCTATCCAACTCTCTGCCTTTTCTATCCAAGAGTCTTGTAATTGTACGTACTTCTACCATTTTCTCTGGCAGCTTGCTTCACATTAGTACCTCCATCCATGGAAAACATTGCCCCTCAGGTCCTTTTTAAATCTTTCACCTCACCATAAACCTATGCCCTCTACTTTTAGACTTTCCTATCCCAGGAAAATACTGTCTGTTCACTTTATTTACGCCCCTCGTGATATTATACATTTCTCTAAGGTTAACCCTCAGCCTCTTGCACTCCAGGGAAAAAAGACCCAGCCATTCCAGCTATACTTATAACTCAAACCTTCCATACCTGGTTAATTCATCATAAATCTTTTTGTACTCTTTCTAGTTTAATGGCATCCTTCCTGAAACAAGGTGACCAGAACTGCACATTGTACTTTAAACATGGCTTTAGCCACATCTTGTACAACTGTGGCATGTCAAGAAATGTACGCAATACCCTGAATGATGAAGGCAAGTGTGCTAAACACGTTCTTCACCAGAGTCTACGTCTGTGTCGTTATTTTCATGGAACTATGTAGCTGCAACTCAAGGTCTCTCTGTTCCATATCACTCCCCAGTCTCCTATCATTAACTGATACTGCTGCCCTGCTTTGACTTACTCCTCGCATTTATTATTTACCAACATGGCTGACCTTGCAATTGTTCAGGCCCATGGATTGTAACGCAGTACAGAACAGGAATTTTGTGCAACTGAGTATTGTACTCAGTAACAATTTTTGGCTATCTGATTTATCCAGTTTGTGTTACATTCTGGAATTATGAAAATTTCTCAATGCAGGTTCTGATGAAAGATCAGAAATGTTAATACTGTTTGCTTCTCTCTGCAGACTCTATCTATAATGATGAGTATTTTCAGTATTTTGTTTTTATTCTAAATTGCCAGCATTTGCAGTATTTTATTTGTCATAAGAAGGGTCCTGACCCAAAGTGTCATCTATCCATATTTTCCATATATGCTGCCTGGTCTGCTGAGTTACTCCAGCACTTTGTTTTATTTTTCAAAGCTGTCATTACAGTATCTAGACTGTGGAAAATGCTGCTTCCCCCTGCGTTTTCCTTTGTCAACGAAGGAAATGGTAAATTCTAGATAAAGCAGATATGTTTGCAGTTTGAACTTAATCAGAAAGTCATCCGCTGAGCAACAAATGTGGTCAGAGAACAATATATTTTCTTAAAATATTGCTGTCCCTCCAGCTCTAAGTTGATAAATGTGCCGTGCAAAAAGCAGAAGAAATCAAGGAGCCACTACCTCATTTCTGAACAGTTGTCAAGACATCAGTGATTAATGAGACTGTGATAATGTTACCATGGTAACTATATCAAGAGTGATACTGTTAATGATTGCAAGGAGAGTATCAGAAATAGGTGAGAACAGAACAAGACAAACTGGTGACTTTGGCGAGAAGTTAACAAAACAGACAACATCCACCAAAGATAAAATGTAACTATTCTAATGAGCAGACTTCTATTAAAACTTCCTCAAAATCTCTAAGGTCTTTGCTTCCATAACGTTTTTGCATCTTGTCACTTAATGCAGAAAAGCTGTTATTAAATTCAATTAGACGAGGAGGAACATTTGTGTGTATCTTGATAATTTTCACAGCATTTTAAAAGCACAGTTGTTATTCCTGGTATGCGAGAGCTGAAGTGATGTTGATGGGATGTTATCCCGTTAAAAGAAAAAGAAATGTAATAACTACTGAAATGCTGCATTGGTATGTGCTGGTTGGTGCATTTCTGTTGCAAGAGGCTCAAAACTGGGAATTTTCTTTCAATCTTATTCTAACATTGGAAATAATATAACACCAATGTATCAATAAGGGTGATGTTTCTGACCTTAGCAGTGCGACCATGTCGATCCAACAGCTGGAAGCTGGACATGGCATGGGAGGAACTTAAAATCACTGTAACTTTGAGCAACTTATTCTCCAGTTTCGAAGTGGTTAGTTAAGTAAGGTAGTAGTTCTTGATTAGAAAGGGTGTCAAGGGTGATGGGGAGATGTCAAGGGTGATGGGGAAACTGGGATTAGGAGGCAGAGATCAGCCATGATTGAATGGCGAAGTAGATTTGGTGGGCTGAATGGCCTAATTCTACTCCTATAACATGAACTTGTAAGTAAGATAGTAAGTAAAGTAGTAGGTTAGTAAGTTAGAAAAGTGCAGCATGGAAACAGGCCCTTCATTCCACTGATTCCAAGCCAGCATTTGTTCACGTACGGGTTTGTTCTACATTATCTCACTTTCGCATCCACCTCGAATGGGGGCTTTACAGATGCCAATTAACCAACAACCCCGCCCATTTTAAAGATGTGGGAGGAAACCAGAGCTCCTGGAGGAAACTCATGCAGTCGCAGGGAGAATCTCCACACAGATGGCATCAAAGGTCAGGATCAAACCTGGATCTCTGGCATTGTGAAGCAGCAGCTCTACCAGTGCCAGATTCAGAATCAGGTAAGTATATTTACATATACAACAGAATACAATGAAATTCCAGGAGTTACTCAGCGGGGCTGGCAGTATCTCTGGAGAGAAGGAATGGGTGGCGTTTCAGGTCGAGACCCTTCTTCAGACGGTCTTGATCTGAAACCTCACCTATTCCTTCTCTCCAGAGATGCTCCCCGTCCTGCTGAGTTACCCCAGCATTTTGTGTCTATTTTCAGTGTAAACCAGCATCTACAGTTCCTTCCTACACAATTACATATTTGCATGAAGCTCACACAGTAAACAGTAGACAAGATTACGATAAAAACAACAATAAATACAATAACAAAAGCAAAACATTCGGTGGTGATGCATTGTTGCATATGATGGCCCTTAATTTGGGCTTGTAGATCGTGATATTTAGGCCCTGTCACGCCTGCCATTCGCTTGATTGAACTGTCTCTTCTGGAAATCTCTCTTAGCATTCTCGTTTGCCTTGCATAATACTTGGCTTTCTTGCACAACATTGGGTCAGTCAAGTATATAAAGTAGGATAGTAAAAGCTTCTTTAGGTTTTTGAAGAGGAAAAAAATAGTTCGACCAAAATTGTATCCATGAAGACTGAAAAGGGTGAATTTATGATGGGGAACAAGGAAATGGCAGATGAGTTGAACAGGTACTTTGGATCCATCTTCAGTAAGGAGGACACAAACAATCTTTCTGATAAAGTAGTGGCCAAAGGATCTGGGGGTGAAGGAGGAACTGAAGGAACTCCACATTAGGCAGGAAATGGTGTTGGGTAGACTGAAGGCTGATAAATCCCCAGGACTTGATGGTCTGCATCCCAGGGAACTTAAAGAAGTGGCTCTAGAAATCGTGGCGCATTGGTGATAATTTTCCAATGTTCTATAGACTCGGTATCAGTTCCTGTGAATTGGAGGGTAGCTAATGTTATCCCACTTTTTAAGAATGGTGGGAGAGAGAAAACCAGGGAATTTTACTTCGGAGTCACGTGAGTGACTATGTGATGAACCCACCGCCTCACGCTGGCAAACGGCATTACGTCAACGCTGGACGGCGGAAGGAGGAGCTGCAGTAAGGAGCAGCTCCTCGCAGCGGTCGGAACGGCCCGCAGGTAAGTGCAGCAAAGTCGGGATGTTTTTTTGTAGCGTACGCTGGGTGGGTCCAGCAGTAAAAATAAAGTAAAATAAAAAGTCAGAGTCACGTTAAAAAGTGCTGTTTAGCACAGATTAAATGAAAGAGATGGAGAAATCGGCAAAGAAAATTCGCGGGTAAAAAGAGCTTCCCGGGGTGAAAATAAAAATACGGGAAAAAAAAGCTAGTGCGGATCCGGTTCCGATACGGTGGCCGCTGATATTACCCGTTAGTGAGTTCTAGATTCTCCAGAAGTTATAACCACGGAGAGAAATGCTCCTAAAAATGTAAAGAAATCTGAGAGGCCCGTGGTTCTGATGACTCTGATACTGAAAGTCCTCCAGATAATTAAACTATATGGAACTAATAATGGGAGCATATGGAGAAAGTTCTCCAAAAAAATTATGAGACTAGGGTCACAGTACCCAAGAGGTTCCCAAAAAGCCCTGAGGTTGTAATTATTCTGATATGGCTGTGGCCTAATTGGGAGTTGGAACTCCGGACCCAGGATTTTTTTTTTTTTGGGCCGAAGGAAGTTCTCATGGGATGAAATCCCAATTGATTTAGGGCTGCAGAAGGGCAGACCCTGCTGATGGTGATTTGCATTTGAAAACACACCACAAAATAAAAGAAAGGCCCAAATGTTGCCTGAGATAGCAAAATAATTTGCTATATATAAAGGAAGTGGTGAGGCTAGGAAGAAAACCTAGCTGCCAATATTAAATATATGATATCTCACCAACTTCATGATTCTGTGATGATTGAAACATCAGAATTATAAACGCACAGGAAATTGTGCCTCATTGAAAGTGCCTACGGTTTATCGTTGATATGGGCATCCATGACCCCAAATATGAGAGCTCAAGAAGTGAGGTTCAAAAATCCTCACAAATTAATTCTGCTGCCATTATGGCTTTTGGGGAGATGGATAAGTTTATAAAAAGAGGGCCTATTGTGCAATTCTTTCTATGAAATTATTGTATGAGGAAAATGGCTATTCGGCCCATATTTCACCCAAGGTTTGCAAGCTTGTGTGGTTCGAGCAAGTGGTGTTCAAGCTCCTGGTTATCTGTTTGGAGTAAATCTGCCTAACGTTATTTAAAAATTGGATGAAGAAGCTAAAAAATTTTTACTGCATGAAACCTTAGTCTTAGGACAAAAAAGGTATTTTTTTCGCCCAGAAGGGGGATTTGATTTTGGAAATAAAGGCAGAAATATGTCAAGGAAATATTATTGTACTGCACAGCCCAATACTTACCCATTATTCGGGGAAAAAGGAGAACCACCACGCTCATATGGAGAGGTATTAAAGACTTGTTTTCTTATCTTTAAAGAAACTGCGAAATTAATCTCCAGTTGGAGGGAGATTACAAAAGTTTTATAAAAACTGCTTACTATTATTTTGATCGGTTTATTTTTACAGCTGTTTCAGGAGCCACTATTACATTTAAAGAAGGGGTTAATCCTCCAGTACAGATAAACCTGCCTATGCTTTCGTGTTTACTGCAATTGGAAAAGCAGAGATTAATGTTGGAAATTGACAAATTATCTGAAAAGGGGTTATTGAATAAACTTATAAACACGAGCATCATTGTGTCTAAGATATTTCAAAAAGACATAAAAAGATGGTGATTGCAGAATTATTCTGGACCTTACAGATCTAAATAAGTGGTAGAATACAAATTTTTAAATGGAAAACATTTAATACTGCAAGATATTTTAATATCAGAGGTTGTTATATGGCTACGATTGATTTGAAAAATGCCTATTATTTGTACCAATACATCAGTTTCTGGAGGTACTTAAAATTTAATTGGCTGGGACAATTATGGCAGTTTATAAGCTTTGCCAAATGGATTGAGTTCAGCTTCCAGGCTCTTTACTAAAACTGTTGAAACCAGTTTTATCCCAATTAAGAGTACATAAAAACACATCGTTATGACTTTATTCTCGATGACTTCTAATCATTATGGCAATCAAGAGTCAGCTGAGAATTAGTTTCAGTACAAAAGCTTTGTTAAAGCTAGGGTTCTTGATTCATCCAATTAAATTCCAGCTGCAGCCAGCACAATCAATTAACTATTTGGAGTTTGTAATTAACTCAGAAAACTATGTTAATTACTTTACCAACAAAGATAAAGTTGATGATTTTTGGTGACTTGTAATAAATCTCATTCACAAATTATCCTTCCATCCGAAAAGTAGCGAAAACTATTGGTAAAAACTAGTAGCAGCATTTCCTGCCAGTAGAATTTGGTCCATTACATTAATCAAAATCTTCAAAGGGACAAAAATAAAGAGCTCTCAAAGAGAGGGCAGGCCACTTTGATAGGCCTATGCAATTAACAAAAGAAGTTTTGTTGCAATTACCATGGGGGTTAAAAATATCCCCAAGCTGCTAAAAAACATTCTGATTAAACAGCCTGAAATTGTTTATTAAATAGTTGCTAATGCTCTCGGATGGGGGGGGGGGGGGGGGGGGGGGGGGGGGGAGGGGGGGAAACAGATTTATCCTCCAGTTGTGGAGGTAGATGGAAAGTCCAAGAAGAAACGTTTCTTCAAAACTTATGGTATTAACTATTTAGAGTTATTGGGTGCTTTCTATGGTCTAAAAGCATAGTGCTGTTCAAAAAAAGGGTCTACATGTATTAATACAGTTAGACAATAAAACGGCTGTTGCATATATTAATCACATGGGGAGTCAGATCAGTATCATGTGATTGTCTGGTCAATGAAATATGGCAATGGTGTATTGATCGCCAAATTTGGATTTCAGCAAACTACATTCCAGGTAAAAGACAATGTGGTGGCAGATAAAAGATCAAGGATATTTAACGATGGACACAGAATGGATGCTTAATCCAGCAATATTTAGAATATTGTAACTCAATTTGGTTTACCAGAAATTGATTTGTTTGCAATCAAGGCTTAATCATCAATTGCCTAAATATGTGTCTTGGGAACACGGTCCAGATGCAGTAGCAGTAGATGCTTTTTCATTGAACTGGGGGAATATGTTATTTTATGCTTTTCCACCTTTTTGCTTTGGTTCAGCAATGTCTGAAGGAAATAGAACAAGATTCTGCCACAGGATTGTTGGTAGTTCCAAATTGGCCAACACAACCTTGGTTCCCATTAATGCTGAATATGATTTAAAGAACCATATATGTCAATTCCTAACTGTAGTGATATTTTGATTAATCCAGTAACCAAAGAAATTTATGCATTATATGCATATATGAATTTATTAATCTGCAGGTTTTTGACCAGACCACTTACAGGAGCTGGGATTGTCGGACAAAACTATGGAGGTTATAGTCGCATCATGGCGAGATAACACACAAAAACAAATATATGACACTGTTAAGAAATGGGAAGAATTTTGCACACAGTCAAATATTTCTTATGATACGGTGAATATTGCATGTTTGATATTGTGATACTGTGATATTGCATGGAAAATGTATTGGAGCTCCTTGCTAAATTTGCATTTTGAGCAACATTTAAGTTACAGTGCTACTAACACTGCACGCAGTGCCTTTATCATCTTATTTAGGACTTATGTCT
Source organism: Okamejei kenojei (assembly GCA_035221665.1). Taxonomy (NCBI): domain Eukaryota; kingdom Metazoa; phylum Chordata; class Chondrichthyes; order Rajiformes; family Rajidae; genus Okamejei; species Okamejei kenojei. The sequence continues at coordinate 9,693,575 of CM069133.1, forward strand.
GACCAGAAATCAATTGTATCACATCCACTAATATCTAGATTCATGAAAGGAATCTTTAATATTAATCCACCCAAACCTAGATACACAGAGATTTGGGATGTGAGCATTGTACTTACCTTATTTAGACAGTGGACTCCAATTGAAAGATTGTCATTGGAAAGATTAACATTCAAATTAATAATGTTAATATCATTGGTTTCAGCTCAAAGAGTGAAAACTTTACAAATGTTGCGTTTAGACTGTATGCATGTGACTACAGGATAACATTGTGTTCTATGTTTACGATCTGATCAAACAAAGCAGACAGGGAGATCTGGAGCTAAGGTAACCTTTCAAGCTTATCCTATTTTGATTCCTACTTTGTGTGTGGTTAAACATTTGAATCAATATGTTAAAGTTACTGAAACTCTTTCGAGAAATGAAAAAAAAAACGTTGATGATTACGCATAAAAAGCCACACACACAAAAGCTTCAGTTTCAAACTATCTCAAAATGGTTGAAACAGGTGTTGCTTTTAGCAGGAGTAGACACTGATGTGTTCAAATCTCACTCCACCCAGGGCTGCAGCTACGTCCGCGGCGAAGGTGCGGGACGTACCACTCGAGCATATTTTAAAAATCGCAGGGTGGAAAGTAGTAAGAAGAAACTTTTCAAAGTTCTACAATAAACCTGTTCACCACTATGACAAGCTTTGGCCACGCGGTGTTGGGATCAATATAATTACCTGCTTTGTATTACTATTGATTACTATAACCTAGTTATGTAGTCACTTATATCTTTTATCACTTGTAATCATTCCCTCGGATATAAGGAGGGTTATTATATGTTCTTTAAACCATTAAAAAGTTAATTATGGAAAGAACTAATATTAGTCTGGTTTCTCATGTATGTATTTACTTAGCCGGGACTGTCGTACTAATTAAATACTACGACATAAAAAACACAGAAAGCTTTAAAATCTTCACATAGTCACTCACGTGACTCCGAAGTAAAAATAGTAAGATTTAAACGAGAACTTACCAGTTCGAAGTTTGATCGTTATTTTATGAGGAGTTACGATGAGGGATTACGTGCCCTCCACTCCCACCCTCATAAAAATAAATGATTAATCTGGTAGTTCTAAGTCTTTTATGAGCCTTACTATGTTACTTCGGCTATTTGGTGTTCTGTGTTTTTCATGCTTTGAAGTATGCCGTTTGCCAGCGTGAGGCGGGGTTCTTCACGTAATCCCTCATCGTAACTCCTCATAAAATTAACGATCAAACTTCGAACTGGTAAGTTCTCGTTTAATCTTACTATTATAGACCAATTAGCCTGACATCGGTGGTGGGGAAGATGCTGGAGTCAATTATAAAAGATAAAATAGCCGCACATTTGGATAACAGTAACAGGATCCGACCGAGTCAGCGTGGATTTATGAAAGGGAAATCATGCTTGACTGGAATTTTTTGAGGATGTAACTAGGAAAATGGACAAGGAAGAGCCAGTGGATGTAGTGTACCTGGACTTTCAGAAAGCATTTGATAAGTCCCACATAGGAGATTAGTGGGCAAAATTAGCGAACATTGTATTGGGGATGGAGTGCTGACATGGATAGAAAATTGGTTGGCAGACAGAAAACAAATAGTAGGGAATAACGGTCCCTTTCAGAATGGCAGGCTGTGGCTAGTGGGGTACCGCAAGGCTAGGTGCTGGGACCGCTGCTATTTACAATATACATCAATGATTTGGATGAAGGGATTCAAAGTAACATTAGCAAATTTGCAGATGACACAAAACTGGTTGGCAGTGTGAACTGTGAGGAGGATGCTATGAGAATGGAGGGTGACTTGGACAGGTTGGGGGAGCAGACAGATGCATGGCAGATGAAGTTTAATGTGAATAAATGTGAGGTTATCCACTTTGGTATCAAAAACAAGAAGGTAGACTACTATCGAAATGGCGTCAAGTTGGGAAAAGGGGAAGTACAACGGGATCTGGGAGTCCTTGTTCATCAGTCTATGAAAATAAGCATGCGGGTACAGCAGGCAGTGAAGAAAGTGAATGGCATGTTGGCCTTTATAACAAGAGGATTCAAGTATAGGAGCAAAGAGGTCCTTCTGCTGTTGTACAGGGCCCTAGTGAGACCACACCTGTAGTATTGTGTACAGTTTTGGTCCCCTAATTTGAGGAAGGACATTCTTGCTATTGAGGGAGTGCAGCGTAGGTTTACGAGGTTAATTCCCGGGATGGCGGGACTGTCATATGCTGAGAGAATGGAGCGGCTGGGCTTGTACACTCTGGAGTTTAGAAGGATGAGAAGAGATCTTATTGAAACATATTAGATTGCTAAGGGTTTGGACATGCCAGAAGCAGGAAACAAGTTCCCGATGTTGGGGGAGTCCAGAACCAGGGGCCACAGTTTAAGAATAAGGGGTAAGGCATTTAGAACGGAGACGAGGAAACACTTTTTCTCACAGAGAGTTGTGAGTCTGTGGAATTCTCTGGCTCAGCGGGTGGTGGAGGCCGGTTCTCTGGATGCTTTCAAGAGAGAGCTAGATAGGGCTCTTAAAAATAGCGGAGTCAGGGGATATGGGGAGAAGGCAAGAATGGGGTACTGATTGGGGATGATCAACCTTGATCACATTGAATGATGGTGCTGGCTCGAAGGGCCGAATGGCCTACTCCTGCACTTATTGTATATTGTCTAGTGTCTATTGTCATCCTTATTGAGATAATCAGACCAGCCAAAATGACAAGGAGGGATGGAGCAACAGGCACAGTTGATGCAGTGTAGAAGTGGTCTAAAGTGTTAACACCCTTGTTAACACCCCACATGGACAGGAGACATACTGATGGTATTTGGGGAGTACGTTCTTGAAGTTTGCTTAATTGAAGTCACTGATGATGATTAATAGGGTGTTAGTTTTTTTTGTATCAAAAGAGCTGACAGAATATATTTTGCCCAATGCCATTTTGGGTCAGCTGGATGGCACATAGACTGCTAACACGATGGTGAGGGTGAATTCCTTTGGTAGATAAAGGGGACAGCATTTTATCATCATCTATTCTTGGTCAGGGAAGCAGAAAAGAGCTTAAATTCACCATGTAGCATTGGTCCTAAAGCTAACGCTGCCAACTTTCCCTCGCCTGAGGATTATGTATGGCCACAAAATAAATGGTGAAATCTTCACGTAGTATATTGCAGTCTAGTGAGTCAGGAGTAAGCTATGTCTCAGGGGGGAAAAAAACCACAGCTCTCTCTGAAACACAAGCCTTGCCCTGAACTCTTCACATTTGTGTTTAAGTGATTGAGAGTGACATTCATCTTTCAAGATGTTACTTCGCCATATTCAACGTGACTTGGGCAGTGGGGGAAGAATGAGAGCAGGAAGGTGTCCCATATCAAATTGAAATAAAGCTAATGTAATAATACTCCAACACTTCTAGTGGAGCAGAGAGACATGGAGTCACACAGCACAGAAACAGGTCCTTCAGCCCACTACATCCAAGCCAACCATTTTGCCTATCTATACTAATCCCATTTGCCTGCATTGGGTATGTATCCTTCTATGTCTTGCCCAAAAAAATGCCTCTTAAACATTATGAATTCCAGCACCTGGTCTGGTAGAGCAAACTTTAACATACCTGGGAAAAGTTAACAAAAAGCAGCTAAATTGATTTTACATTATTAGCCTTGGAATGAAAGTGTAATAGGACAACCGTTGAGGCTAGAAATGGAAGCTACAGATGCTGGTTAACAAAAAAAGACACAAAGTACTGGACCAACACAGTGGGAAAGGCAGCATCTATGGAGAACATGGATATTTTCCATTTCATCCCAGAACTTTGTGTTATTTTTTTGCCTTAGAAGCTGCCTGGACTTGCACCTGAGACAACAGAAAGTAAGATAATAGGTCAATGAGCAGTCAAAAGCGACTGGGAAGATTTAATGAATGGATCTTGATATATCAAGTTATCTTTCTTTTGTATTTCTTACAAGATATGGATCGCAAATTTTACAAGATATGAATGTCAGACTTGGAAGACCTCCAATTTTGCAAAGCTGCCATTCATCAAGAAATGACGCATAATAAAATATCCTATTGGAGTAAGATATTTCATGAGAATCAAGCTGGAATTATTGATAACTAATACCTATGATGAATGAATGAGCCACAGTTTTTCCTTCAATGTAGCATCAATTTTCAGCTTGCTTCACTGCCAATAATTCTATTCCCTTTCTGCTAGCGATCCTGTAACCTGAACCAGACCTTATGAAATCTTCATGTCTTGTTGACCTTGAGTTGAGCATTAAAGGTTAACCCCATATCTGCACTAGTTTTGCTTGTTTCTGCTGTTAAAACCTAACTCTAGCTAATATTAACATCCACCCCTAATTATTTCAGTAGCTGCTATCACTATTAGTAACTGCCTTGATCCGCTCCCACATATAAATCACTTTCTTCACTTACAATGCTCGGCTCTCCTCCCTGTTGTATTGCATTTAACTACACTTTCTTTACCGTCCTTTAGGGATGAATCTTTACTCATCCTTGACCTAGATAAAGGTACCATTCTTTTACTTTTTCACCCACTGACGTGCCTGTGTGAGTTTCCCTTCGTTACATAAATGTTGGATAATGCAAATCTAATGAATAACAGAGATGCCTCGTGATTCAAATATTTTATGTTTTCGAAGAATAGATGCTTCATCTGTCTAGCCTTAACATAGCACATAGAGTGCAGTTCAGGAACTGGCCCTCGGCCCACAATGTCTGCCCTGAACATGATGCCAAGTTAGTGTGAAAGATACTTCTAGATGCGTTGGGACGAATCCTCAGTGATGTGACCTGGGGTCATCGGGTGTTTCGAGTCTCACAACATCAGACACCCTCGCCCAGGTGACCCAGGGTTGATCAAGCCCCGACTTACGTCCCAGCAGCAACCGCCCACGGATCAGCCCTCTTAATCCAAAGCCACCTAGTGGCTTTCTCTGCGGCTTCGCTTGTGGATTGAATGGCCCTCTTCTTTGCCAGCCCCTTAATGCCCAACTGGTTGAGGACTTTGCAGAGTGAGCGTCCTGCAAAGCCTCTACAGCCCACCTCTATGGGCTCATAGTATGTCTTCCAGCCTCTGTCCTGGCACATCTCCACCAGTTCCTGGTACTTTGCGCGCTTCCTCTCATTAGCCTCTTCAATACGCTCTTCCCAGGGCACTGTTAGCTCCAGAATGATCAGCTGTTTTGTCACTTCGGAGGTGATGATCATGTCTGGCCGGAGTGATGTCCTGTGGAAATTTCAGCTGTTTGCCCAGATTGACGTGCAGCTGCCAGTCAGCGGCTGTGTAGAGGAGGCCCGTCCTTGTTTTTGGTTGTGGTCGGGGCTTCTCTCCAGCTTTGACAAAAGTGATTGATTTCTTTGGGACGTGGTGGTGTTTGCTGTTACTGATGGCAGTGGCTATGCTCTCAGCAACCACCTTGAGCACCTGGTCATGCCGCCACCGATAGCGACCTTCCCCAAGAGACTTTGGGCAGCTGCTGAGGAGATGTTCTAATGATCCTCTTCCAGAGCAAAGTGGGCAGGAAGGTGTCTCGCTCTTGCCCCAGACGTGGAGGTTTGCTGGGCTTGGTAGGGCATCGTAGACAGCTTGGACAAGGAACCGGACGCGCGGGAAGTCTGCCTGCATGATGTTTGACCAGGTAATCCTGCGCTGCGGTATGCTCTCCCAGCTTGTCCACGCTCCCTGCTGCCTGAGCCCCACCGTCCTGCTCACACGCTCTCCCTCCACACCTGCTCGGACCTCTTCCTGGATTAGATGGTGTCTCTCCTTGCCCTGGGCCTTGCTAACCGGTGTCTTAGGGAAGTATCCCAAACCCGCTCTGCCAGTTGTCATGACTCCCACCAATGCCTATTGCCTTTGGGGTGACTCTGCCACCTCCACTGCTTTCTCCACCATCCATTTCCTCCCTGTTCTCACCTCGATGCCAGCCGATGACACCTTCTGGTCACTGGAGTCCCTGTACTGCAGAGCTTCTCTTTTTCTTGCCACCATAAACTCTTCCATGAGGCCACTGAATGGGAGCTGCACTGTGTGGGGTCCCACACAGTGCAGCACTATTGAGGCTCAGGGGAAAGCCAAGCCACCTGCGGAGAAAGCCGCTGATCTTCCTTCCAAGGGACTCAACTGTGGTCAATGGAACAGCGTAAACCAGCAGAGGCCTCAGGACTCGAGGCAGGATGGAATGCTGATAGATCTAGGCCTTGAATCTGCCTGGCAGACCTGACTTGTCGACTTTGGTGAGCCAGGCTTCAAGGTCTATGATGGACTGTTGAATGGCTGCAGAGTCTTTCAGAGTTGCGCCAAAAACCTTCCCCAAACTCTTGACAGGTTGCTCAGTGATGGCGGGAATTGCAGTTCCGGATAGTAAGAAGTGGAATCTGTCAGTCACCTTCCCCTTCCTCAGCACCATGGACCTTGACTTTGTTGGCTTGAAACTCACCTTGCCCAGGTGATAAGTTTCTCAAGACCTTGTAGGATCCACATACTTCCTGGGACCGATGTTGTGGTGATGGTAAGGTCGTCCTTAAAAGCTCTTATTGGGGGCTGTCGCACACCAGACTTGGTTAGGGGGCCTCTGCATTCCACCTCAGCTGACTTGGCCACCATGTTCATGGCAAGAGCAAAAAGAATAACAGAAATGGTGCATTTTACTTCAAAGTCATGTAAAACATAGACAATAGGTGCAGGAGGAGACCATTCGGCCCTTCGAGCCAGCACCGCCGTTCATTGTGATCATGGCTGATCGTCCGCTATCAATAACCCCTGCCTGCCTTCTCCCCATATCCCTTGACTCTACTAGCCCCTAGAGCTCTATCCAACTCTCTCTTAAATCCACCCAGTGATTTGGCCTTCACCGGCCTCTGTGGCAGGGAACTCCATAAATTCACAACTCTCTGGGTAAAAAAGTTTTTTCTCACCTCAGTCTTAAATGACCTCCCCTTTATTCTAAGACTGTGAAGAAGCCCGCCAACCCGCGTGCACGTCAATACATCTAACGCATGGCGCACGACTGGCTGGCAGGAGCGTCGCTCCTCCAGCGGTAGGTTTAAAACCCTGCAGGTAAGTTTCAAACTTATTCTGAGGTTGTTTTTTGGTGAAAAATTCTCGTTACAGAGTTCCAATTGCTGAACGAATTATGGACAAATCCAGGGCAAAACCCAGACGGGTCACGGGGAAACCAGCCACGGAGGACCGCAGGAGTGCCGCCGGCCGTCAGGTTCGCCATCTTATGACTTGGTGCTTTCCCAAAGCACTTTGGCAACCCCGAAAGGGGGCAAAGCCAAAAGGAAGTCTGATAGGCCTGTGTACTCAGACGAGTCAGGCCAGGAGGACTCTCCTCCTCCAAACATGGATAGCGTCCTTGGGCTTTTATCCCGGATGGAGCAGCTTATGGAAAGGATGCTCCATCATGATATGCTCCGTGAAACGGAGACATATCAGCTCAGGTCTCCGTTCATACCTGTGGCAGCGCCTGGTCCAGGGCTGCTTAATGTCCCACTCTGAGGAGCGGAATGTACGGAGTCAGAATATGACTGACCCTGAATTCTGAGGTATGTCTGTGGAGCATACTGGAATGCATGATATGCATGAGGTTCAAGAGTTGCTTGCCATGGCATCAAGGTTTGCGATACCCTTGCAAACAGGGGAGCAGCTGCCAGAAGAGCTGGCTTCCAGCATAAATTACCTCATGTTGCATCAATTACAGAAACAGGTGATGGGTGAAACGGCTGCAAAATACCATACACCTGTAAAATGTGCATCCCTAAAAGTGCCGGCAGTGAACAGCTCTATCTGGGGATACATTGGAGGGGGCATCACAGCCCAAGAAATGAAACTCCAAAGAATTTAAAAATTACTGGCTTCAGGCATCACGGCATTTGCCAGATCGGTGGATGGCGAGCCCTAATCGGACGTCCAGCAGGATGCCCTGGCGTTGATGTGCAATGCACACTTCGAAATGAACTGCTTTCGGAAGAACGCCATCAGACCTGCCTTAAATCCCAAATTTGCAGGCTTCTGTAAGGCCAGCAATGTCCAGCACCGAAGTTCGGGAAGATCTACCCAAACAGGTAAAAGACCTGGATGAGGAAGCAAAATCTGTCGGGCTAATCAATGCACCAACGACGAGCAAAGCTTCACCATTTTGGCGACACCTCTATGCTTCCATCAGCAGTAAGTGGTTCGCTGAAGCTGGTGGCAGCTCAAAAGTTGATTTCTCTGGGCAGAGGTCATTTTTTGGGCCAAGGCTAAATCCGGCCCTCATGGAAAATGCGCAATCCACACACGCCCAGCAGTCCTACCCTCCAAACCTCAATGACAGAACCCGCATCAGGGGCCTGTGGGCCTACCATAAGACCACCGGTAACCATGGAGGTAGGTGGGTCTGGTTCTTTCTGGAACATGGGGTCTGTGGACCAGTTACAAGTTGGTGGTAGATTACACTTGTTTGTGCACGAATGGCGATGGATAACATCAGATTTGTTTATACTGCATAGTTTACAAGGGTTCCAAATTGAAGATCTTCCCAATTCATTGCCACCCACACAACATACACCAAGCCGGGCATTTGTTCATTCCAAACAAGAAGGTTTGGATATACAAGCTGAAGTTCACACATTATACAGAAAAGGGGTAATCGAGAAGTCAAGTCAAGAACATCACCAATTCTTCTCCAATATATTCTCTAGACAAAAGAAAGATGGAGGATGTCGGATCATCCTTGATTTAACACAACTTAACTCTTATGTGCAGTAGAGACATTTAAAAATGGAAAACTTCATTTCTGCCAAACAGCTGATATCCAAGGATGCTTTATGGCATGCATCGATGTCGAAGATGCATACTATTCGGTGCCCATTCACAGGGATCACCAGAGATATTTGAAATTTAGCTGGATGTGGCAACTGTGGCAGTTTAAAGCGTTGCCTAGTGGGTTAACTTCAGCCCCCAGGTTATTTACCAAATTATTATAGCCGGTGCTTGGGCTGCTTAGAGCTCAAAAACACATTGTTATGGCATATCTGGATGATATTCTAATCATAGGAAACATGCTGAAATTGGCTAAATTAGCTGTTTCAACCAAGAAACTCATATTTGAGAAGTTGGGGTTTCTCACCCATCCAGTTAAATCCAAGTTGATACCAACTAGAGTTATTAATTATTTGGGATTTACCATTAACTCTATTAATATTTCTGTGACTCTGCCCTGGGACAAGAGATTAGAATTAATAGAAGCCTGTAACAACCTTGTTGTTATGGAGCTGCCATCTATTCGACAGGTGGCTAGTGTAATTGGCAAATTAGTGGCTGTTTTCCCAGCTGCACAATTTGGGCCTTTGCATTATCAGAATTTACAATGTGCAAAGGAGCAAGCTATCAAATACCATTTAGGTCATTATAACAGACCTATGCTATTACCAGCTAAGCTATATCAGAATTACAATGGTGGACGACCAATATTCGGCATTGCCCCAGTCACATTTTGGTCAGTAAACCTTGAGTTATATTACAAACTGATGCCAGTGCTCAAGGATGGGGAGGTATTAATTCCATCTCCAGATTTGGAGGCAGATGGGATGTGCATGAGTTATCAATTCTTCAGTTACATGGTATCAGCTACCTGGTGATGCTGGGGGCATTCTATGGGTTAAAAGCTTATTGTGGGAATATGCATAATCTGCATGTTCAACTACAGATTGACAACACTACAGCGGTGGCATATATTAATTACATTGGTGGAATCAAGTCAGTATCCTGTGATAATTTAGCTAACCTCATTTGGCACTGGTGTATCGAAAAAAGCATTTGGATTTCAGCTGCCTACTTGCCAGGTAGGTTTAACATGGTGGCAGACACCAGGTCATGCAAATTCAATGACAACACAGAATGGATGTTGGATCATAAAGTATTTAATGACATTGTTGCTCGGTATGGAACAGCGGATATCGATTTGTTTGCATCTAGGCTCAATCACCAGTTACCAAAGTATGTTGCATGGGTGCCAGACTCGGGGGCAGTGGCGATAGATGCATTCTCGCTACACTGGGGAGGAATGTTCTTTTAGGCATTCCCTCCATTTTGCCTCATCAGTCGGAGCTTGCAAAAAATTCAGCAAGATTCCGCTTCAGGCATTTTGGTAGTGCCTGACTGGCCTACGCAGCCATGGTTCCCGCTGATATTGGAAATGATAATAGAGCCTTATATGGTTATTTCAAATACAAAAATTTGCTGGTACACCCCGTGACTCGGGAAGGCCACCCTCTGCATGATAGAATCAATTTATTGATTTGTAGACGTTGAGAAGACCTTTCCTGGGGCTCAGATTGTCAGACCGAACCGTGGACTGGATCACTGCTGCTTGGAGAGATAGCACCAAGAAGCAGTACATCTCTTACATCAAGAGATGGGAAGTGTTTTGTTTAAATTCCAACATAATGTATGATACGGCATGGATAACTGATGTCTTGGAGTTTCTCTCAAAACTGTTCTTTGACGAAAGATTAAGTTATAGTGCCATTAACTGTGCCAAAAGTGCCTTGTCATCATACTTGTTGCTGGGATCGGGACACCACTGTGTCGGGTCTCACCCGCTGATATCCAGATTTATGAAGGGTATCCTTAACACAAATACTTCTAGGCCCAGACACACGGAGGTATGGGATGTTAACATTGTATTAAAACTGCTTTGCTGGTGGGCTCCAGCTACATCCCTATCTTTGGTCCGTCTCACATATAAAGTAGTCATGCTCATGGCGCTAGTTTCAGTGCAACGCGTCCAGTCATTGCATAAGCTACGGCTGGACAGAATGGTTCTATCTATCAACAAAATAACTGTTTATGTACATGAGCTAATTAAACAAAGCAGACCAGGGGTGTTAGGGCTAAAGCTGGAATTTTTGGCATATCCCATGGACCATAGATTGTGTGTGGTCATACATATTCAACAATATGTTAAGGCTACAAAGAACCTGAGAGGCACTTAACTGGCAATGTTTATTAGTCATAAAAAAACACACAGGAGGGTATCAGTGCAGACCATCTCCAGGTGATTAAGACAGGTATTGGCTTGTGCAGGAGTGGACACTGATGTTTTTGGGTCTCATTCCACCAGGGCTGCAGCAGCTTCGGCAGCGAGGTTCATGGAGGTTCCGCTCGACCATATCCTAGTGACTGCAGGATGGTCGAAGGAGCGGACTTTCCAAACCTTTTATAATAAACCAATTGCCAGGCCGGGGTCGTTTGCCAACTCAATTTTAAGTTCTGTTCAATAATTTACTTTCCCGGATGTAAGGGGATCACTATTATTATTATCATTTATTTATTAAAAGCATCAGCATGTTTTAAAGCTATGTCATATCTGAATGCATTATCTTTTCAATCATTTCTGGTCAACTAATGCAGTGAGTTGCATGGACTCGTGTTCGCGGCATGAAATCACAGAGCTTTAAAGTCTTCATGTAGTCACTCACATGACTTTGAAGTAAAATAGGAAGATTAAACGAGAACTTACCAGTTTGACGTTTGATCTTTATTTTATGAGAAATTGCGATGAGGGATTACGTGCCCTCCACTCCCAACCCTCCTCTCATAAAGATCATGTGGTAGTTCTAGTTCTCAAATCTTCCTATGATCAGTTCAGCAACTGTTTTCTATGATTTCACACCGCTGCTTTGAAGGTTGTCACACATGTGGGCTGACGGGCTTCTTCACGTAATCCCTCATCGCAACTTCTCATAAAATAAAGATTAAAATTCAAACTGGTAAGTTCTCGTTTCATCTTCGTATTAATAATCTCTGCCCGCACATGCCTGCTTTTCCATGCGCTGACCAAAAATCTTTTAAATGTTATCAGATAGAAAGCAGTAATTCAAGAAGATGGTTTACCATCATCTTCTGAAGTCAATTACTGCCAATAAATACCTTGTCTTCAAAGCGCAGATCATGAAAAATGAATTTTAAAATGTGACATATTAAGAACGAGCAGCATTAGGATTTTACAGTGGTAACGCTGCTGCTTCAGAACACCAGAGACCGGGTTCAATCTTGACCTCGGGTACTCTCTGTGTAGAGTTTGCACGTTCTTCCTGTGACTACATGGGTTTACCCCCGTTCCTACTACATCCCTAAGCCATGCGGGTTTATAGGTTAATTGGCCTCTGTAAATTGCCACAAGTGTGTGGCAGTGGATGAGAAAATGGGATATCATCGAACTAATATGAATAAGTGAACGGGCAGCATGGTAGTGCAGCGGTGAAGTTGCTGCCTTACAGCGCCAGAGACCTCAGTTGGATCCTGATTACAGGTGCTTGTCTGTATGGAGTTTGTACATTCTCCCTTTTGCCTGCGTGGATTTTTTATGGGATGCCAGCTTCCTCCCACACTGCAAAGACGTACAGTTTGTAGGTTAATTGGCTTGGTATAATTGGAAATTGCCCCTAGCGTGTGTAGGATAGTGTAAGTATGTGGGGATCACTGGTTGGTGCGGACTCGAAGGGCCGAAGGGCCTGTTTCTGCTGTTTGTCTCAATTAAACGTTTTTTTTAAATGTTTGTTTAATTTTAGTTTTAGAGATGGTTTATTATGGACTTGGTGGGCCAAAGGGCTAGTTTGAATGCAGTGTCTCTAAACAAACTAAACTAATTGAAGACCCCAGTATGGGCATAGGGAGGAAAAATCTGATTATGAGTGATTATAGGTCTTGCTTCCTGATCTTGCTCTTTGTCATCACCTTCAAGGCAAATAGGAGACAAATTAAAGTACTGGTTCCAAAGATATTGACAATAACCAACCATGCCGACCAATCATCACCCCTACACCCTTGGAGGAATTAACCTACAAATCTGCAAGTCTTTGGAATGTGAGAGGAAACTGGAGCACCCGGAGAAAACCTATTTGGTTACAAGGAGACTGTAAAAAAACTCCATACAGACAGCACACAGACAGTCAGAATCAAATCTGGGTCTACGGCGTTGTAAGGCTACCTCTCTGCCACTGTACCGCCCGCACATCTAAAATAGAATCACTAAACTTTGGAGGATGGAGTTAAAACAATCTTTTGTTAAAACCTTGTTTCACGATGAAAATAAAATCCTTGTGTGCATTCCCCAGATACTGATAAATGAATAACAAATGTCAATTCATAGAGGTTATTGTAAGAACCATTGTTGTTGAAGTTGAATGTGATAAAGCATCCAGTGTAAAAACCCCAAAGTGTAACTCATTCTTCATGTTCTGTGCCTAGGTAATCCATTTCTTCCACAGCAGATTTTGCCATAGGTTGCTTGTTTCCCTCCGAGTTTCAGAAATAAGTACAATGTGCGCCCATTGTGGTATCATGTGCGCAGAGAACCAGACCAAGGAATAGAAAAGAGCTCAAGCCTTTCCCTTGCTGTGGTTATAATCAGGGGAGGATATTTTGGTTGAGAGAGCTCTCTCGGATAATATATGGAGACCCCAGTGGATAATATAGCAATGTTGGACCGCTCACTGGGGTTTTCAGGAATGGATACAGAGGTATGTTATCACTAAGCCATATCTATTCATTCAATTCAATTCAATTCAAATTAAATGTCATTGCACAGATGCAAGTATGGGTACAACGAAATGCAGTTTAGTTTCAGTATGTAGTGATAGCAATGTTTAGATAAATACAGATAAATAAATACAGATGTGGAAATCTATCGGCGGGACTCCGAGTTCAGCAGTGCGATGGTGCTATAGTAGAAGCTACTCCTCATCCTGCTGGTGCGGGACCTGAGGCTCCTGTACCGCCTCCCCGATGGTAGGAGGGCAAACAGTCCATGGTTAGGGTGGGAGGGGTCCTTGATGATCTTCCCAGCCCTTCTCAGACACCGTTTTCAGTGGAGGGCATCCAAGGCAGGGAGCGGGGCACCGATGATGTACTGGGCGGTTTTCACCACCCGTTGTAGTGCCTTCCTGTCTGCTACGGTGCAACTGCTGTACCATACCGTAAAGTAGGTGGTCAGGATGCTTTCGATGGTACAGCGGTAAAAGTTGTTCAGGATCTGGGGGGACAGGTGGGATTTTTTGAGCCTCCTCAGGAAGTAAAGGCGCTACTGCGCCTTTTTGATCAGCTTGGAGGTGTTGAGGGACCAGGACAGATCCTCCGAGATGTGTACCCTGAGGAATTTGTAATTGGAGACCCGCTCCACCTCAGTCCCGTTTATATGGATGGGGGTGTGTCTGCCCCCTCTGTTCTTTCTGAAGTCAACAATGATCTCCTTCGTCTTCTGGGAGTTGAGGACGAGGTTGTTATTGGCACACCAGGTTGTCAGGTATTCATATTTATGACAACGACACTTACAGTTTGCATCATTCTCCTTGATGCCATAGCAACACCGCACAATAGAGGTACATGACGCTCCCAGCATTCAATGGCACAAATAACGAGTAATAACATTTATTTTACTTCGGAGTCACGTGAGTGACTACGTGAAGACCCCGCCAGGCGCATGCGCATCATTAAGTCGACGCATGTCGCACCAACAGGCTGGAGAGCGCAGCTCCACCAGCGGTAAGTAGTAACCCGCAGGTAGGTCAATGTTAAACCTTTCCTGCAAATGTTTTTAAACTCTGTAAGTTTGGCGCGCAGAGCCAGCTAGAGTTGCTAATATATATTGTTAATATAAACTGCGGTAATGGAGTGGAACGCGCGGGGACTGCGGTTACCGCTGTTTAGATTGGGTTTGGAGATAACGGCTGCGCTAATGCCGGCTCCAATACCCGCTACTGTTCTACTGGCAGCTAAAATAAAATGAAATAAAATAAAATGAAATATAACTTTTTATTTCCCAACTGCCTCCATCAATTTCCTGTGCTTCAAGGCACTCAGAAATACCAAACTAAAGTACTCTCAGGCTTATTTGTCTCATGAGTCTGATGATATGGAAGACTCCCTCCTTTTAATTTAAAGATATGGGGATGGCTCAACCAAATGGGGGAAAATACTCCAAATTTAAAGATCCATGGGGGAAAAAATTTCAATTGGGGTTGATTCCCTCACAGCCTCTTGCAGAGGTCCATACAGCAAAGATGAAAACATCGCTATGGATAACAGTGGGAATCATCCTCTCCAGCACCTTGTTTAGGGCTGGATGAGACCTCCCTAGAGCATAACTTGGGAGAAGCAGGGCAGAAGGAGTCTGACCCTGAAGCTGCTGTCACTGCTTATGTGCACACACGAGCCATGCTCCAGGTGTCCCAGACGTAGCGTTAAACTTTGCTAAACCCTGAACGGACTGGTGAGGCTATCGAGAAAACTCTAGCCGCCAATGTAAATTACATGGCTTCTCACCAGCTCCAGGATACGTTCATGGGAGACTGCCACAAGTTATAAATCACCTGTAAACTGTGCTTCACTCAAAATGTCCACTGTGAACTCAGGCAAGGGCACAAATGAGTGCAACGATGCAGAGACAAGCAGTGAGATTTCAACGCATCCTCAAGTTGTTGGCAGCAGGCATTCGGAGAAGGTCCAGGGGGTACCGATGTCTGATACTCAACAAGATATGCCGGCCTGTTCTGCAACGCCTACATTGAACCCGAAGTTGCAGCTCTATGTAGGTCCACCAATATCCAAGCCCAGATTATTTATTTGGGGTGGACCTCGTCAAACAAGTCAAGGACCTGGAGGAACATGCCAAAACAATCCGTCTCACGAAGACATACGTCCCTTCTGCCAGGATGCCACCTCGCAGGTTGTTTCAGCACGACAGGTGACGGGTCCAGGGACAGGGCCAAGCAGAGTGGGGCCAGTGGGACGACGGTATTACTCACCTGTGTATCCCAGCTACAACCCCAATATGGGAAGAAGGAGTAAAGGCCGACTGTAGAAGTACAGGTGATTCATTCTGTCCAGGATAAGTTTCTGGGACCTCCGGTTGGGGGTAGTTTGCAATCGGTTATGATGAATGGTGCTGCATAACATCTCATCGGTTTATACTACACACTGTCTCAAACTTGAATACAGCAATACTCAAGAGACAGCTGAGGATTGGTTTCATCAACCAAATACGTATTTGAGAGGTTAGGGTTCCTGGTCCATCCAACCAAATCCAAGTTAGAGCCATCCTAAAAAATTGTTTATTTGGGATTTGTCATTTGATTCAGTTGATATGTCAGTGACTTTGCCTACAGCCAAGGCTGTGGAGATCAGAGAGGTCTGTACCAGTCTCGCTGAGAAACAATATCCCTCCATCCAGGAAGTAGCTAATGTTATTCATAAATTGGTGGCAGTTTTCCCTGTAGTGCAGTTGGAGTGGAAGCTAGTGGTTATGGAAAGTGCTGGGAGAATGTCTGTTCGCAGGAAGAGTGGGGCACGCAGTGATGCGGTTCCATCTCAGCGATCGAGTCGGGAGCAAAGTGCGGAAACGCCGGCTCTGATACCAACGTCCATTCCCCCGGTGATTGAACAAGCTCCAGCTGCTCCAGTGTCGCAGGGCACTGCGGCCTCAGCAACAAGCAAAAAAGGAAAACAAAAGTCTGTCAGACCCGTTTTATCTGACGGGTCTGAGGAAGAAGAGGACTCCCCTCCGGATCGCAAGAAAATGTGGGGGAGACTCGAACAAATGGAGCAAATACTCCACACCATAATCAGCCAGGGGTCCAAGGCCCCGGTGATTCCCCAGGCAACCTCTCAGTGAGTTGCGTATGCAGAATATGGTGCCTGTCCACAATGGGAATCGTTCTCTCCAGTACCTTGTTTGGGTCTGGATGAGGTCTCCCTTGAGCAGGACTCGGGAGTGCCAGGGCAGGAGGTGTCTGACCCTGAAGCTGGTGTCCCTGCTTATGTGCACACACCAGAGCACAAGAGCCACGCTCCGGGTGTCCCGGATGTAGCGCAAAACTTCGCTATTCCGGAAGGGACTGGTGAGGCTATCGATGACAATCTAGCAGCCAATATGAACTCCTTGGCTTCTCACCAGTTCCAGGACCACAGCACAATATAAAACAGCTGTCGATTGTGCTTCACTCAGGGTGCCCACCATAAACTCGGCAATATGGGCACCCATGAGTGCAACGATGCGAGGACAGGAAGTGTGCTTTCAGCGTGTCCTCAAGTTGGTGGCAGAAGCTGTAACTGCGTTCGGGAAGATGGTCAAGGGGTCACCGATGTCAAAAACCCAACAAGATATGCTAGCACTATTTTGCAAAGCCTACTTCAAAGTGAACTGCATGAGGAAGATAGCCATTCGACCAACCTTAAACCGGAAGTTTGCAGGCCTGTGTAGGGCTAGCAACATTCAAGCACCGGATTACTTGTTCGGCGACGACCTCATCAAGCAAATTAGGGACATTGACGATGAGGCAAAGACAATTGGGTTTATGAAACCATGAAAGGGATCCTAGCAGGAATGATGGAGGAACAGCAATTGCAGGAATTTCTGGGCATAATCTGGAAGACGCAGGATCATTTCATTCCAAAAAGGAAGAAAAATTCTAAGGGGAGTAGGAGGCAATCGTGACTGACAAAAGAAGTTCTGTATAGAATAAATCTAAAAGAAAAGATGTATAACAGAACAAAGAGTAGCCGGAAGCCGGAGGATTGGGAAACTTTCATAGGACAACAGAAGGAAACAAAACGGGCAATACAGTCTGAAAAGATGAAGTACGAGGGGAAGCTGGCCAGGAATATAAAGAAGGACAGTAAAAGCTTCTTTAGATATGTTAAGGGAAAAAGAGTAGCAAAGTCAAATGTGGGTCCCTTGAAGGCAGACACGGGTGAAATAATTATGGGCAACAAGGAAATAGCAGAAGAGTTGAATAGGTACTTTGGATCTGTCTTCACTAAGGAAGACACAAACAATCTCCCAGATGTACTGGAGGACAGAGGATCTAAGGGGGTAGAGGAACTGAAATAAATTTTCATTAGGCGAGAAATAGTATTGGGTAGGCTAATGGGATTGAAGGATGATAAATCCCCTGGGCCTGATGGTCTGCATCCCAGGGTCCTCAGGGAGGTGGCTCTAGAAATAATGGATGCATTGGTGATCATTTTCCAATGTTCAATAGATTCAGGATCAATTCCTGTGGATTGGAGGATAGCTAATGTTATCCCACTTTTCAAGAAAGGAGCGAGAGAGAAAACGGGGAATTACAGACCAGTTAGCCTGACTTCGGTGATGGGAAAGATGCTGGAGTCAATTATTAAAGAGGTAATAATGGAGCATTTGGATAGCAGTAAAAGGATTAGTCCAAGTCAGCATGGATTTATGAAAGGGAAATCATGCTAGACTAATCTTCTGGAATTCTTTGAGGACATGACAAGTAAAAGGGATGAAGGGGTGCCAGTGGATGTAGTATATCTAGACTTTCAGAAAGCCTTTGATAAGGTCCCTCGCGGGAGACTGGTGATTAAAATTAGAGCACATGGTATTGGGGGTAGGGTGTTGACATGGATAGTAAATTGGTTGGCAGACCGGAAGCAAAGAGTAGGAGTGAACGGGTCCTTTTTAGAATGGCAGGCAGTGGCGAGTGGAATGCCGCAAGGCTTGGTGTTGTGGCCGCAATTGTTTACGATATATATAAATGATTTGGAAGTGGGAATTAGGAGCAACACTAGCAAGTTTGCGGATGACACAAAGCTGGGTGGCAGTGTGAACTGTGAAGACGATGTTAGGAGGTTGCAGGGGGACCTGGACAGGTTGAGTGAGTGGGCAGATGCGTGGCAGATGCAGTATAATATAGATAAATGTGAGGTTATCCACTTTGGCGGCAAAAACAAGAGGGAAGATTATTATCTCAATGGGGTTAGGTTAGGTAAGGGGGAGGTACAGCGAGACCTGGGTGTCCTTGTACACCAGTCACTGAAAGTTGGCGTGCAGGTACAGCAGGCAGTGAAGAAAGCTAATAGAATGTTGACCTTCATAACGAGAGGATTTCAGTACAGGAGTAAAGAGGTTCTTCTGCAGTTGTATAGGGCTCTGGTGAGACCACATCTGGAGTATTGTGTAGAGTTGTGAATTTATGGAATTCCCTGCCACAGAGGGCAGTGCAGGCCAAATCACTGGATGGATTTAAGAGAGAGTTGGATAGAGCTCTAGGGGCTAGTGGAGTCAAGGGAGATGGGGAGAAGGCAGGCACGGGTTATTGATAGCGGACGATCAGCCATGATCATATTGAATGGCGGTGCTGGCTCGAAGGGACGAAAGGCCTCCTCCTGCACCTATTTTCTATGTTTCTATGTTTCTATCCCTGCTCCCAGGACGTCGTCTAAACAGTCAGGTTCGATGCGCAGGGGGTCGGATCCCTGGGCAGGGCCCAGCAGAGGGAGGCCAATGGGACGAAGATATTACCCACCAGTGCAGCCCAACAACAACTCCAATATTGGGAGAAGGAGACCTTCCAGGCCGATTGTCGAGGGAGGCATCAACATCCGCAGCGAAAGCGCAGGACGTGCCGCTAGACCAAATCCTCAGGGCCGCAGGATGGTCTAAGGAATCGACGTTTTCTAAGGTTTATGATAAACTTGTTCTTATAGTGCCAGGGTTTGGGCATCCTGTGTTGGGTTCCGTACAGGGTTTAAAGCATACCCTGTTGACCAAAGGGTATGTGTAGTTAAGTGCCTGAGTCAATATATCGAGGTAACTTAGAGTCTCAGAGGCTCTGAGACAACAATGCTCATCAGTCACAAAAAACCTCATAAAAGGTGTCAGTATAAACTATTTCTAGATGGTAAAACAGGTTTTGGATTCTGCTGGAGGAGACACTCATGTGTTTAAACCTCACTCCACCAGGGCAGCATCAACATCTGCAGCAAGGCCGCAGGATGGTCTAAGGAATCAACTTTCTAAAATTATAGTAAACTTGTCCTGACAGTGCCAGGGTTCGGGCATGCTGTTTTGGGTTCCATTTAATTTGCTTTGTCTTTATAAGTTTCATTTGTAATTTCCCCTGGGATAGAGGGGTTATTACTGTATTGTTATTTAAAAAATGATTATTAGATGGTTCGAAGCAATGTTCAATCATTATTTATTCACTACTGTGTCAACTGAAGCAGTGTGTCGTATGGAGTGCCCTCCGCTCCCGGCCCTCATAATCGAAAGGATCATCTGGTAGTTCTAGTCTTCTAAAGCCTTACTATGTTACTTCGGCTAACGGTTTCTGTGTTTTCACGCTGCTGCTTTGAAGTATGACGCGCATGCGCCTGGCGGGGTCTTCACGTAATCCCTCATCGTAACTCCTGATAAAATAAGGATCAAACTTTGAACTGGTAAGTTCTCGTTTAATCTTACTATTCATTTACTAGACTAAGTGGGACCCATTGGGTCCCTGTCACACAGGAGGCTTGTTTCCCCTAATGCAATATTTCACCACTCACCCATAGCCCCCAGCTGCATAGGCAAAGCTCATTTCCCCTCATCCCTAGCACTCTCTCCCCCTCTTCACCCTGCCTCTTATTTCCCCTCTCCTCCTCCCCTCCCCTCCCCAACCCCTCGCTCACCTCTCTCCCTCACCTTTCCCCTACCCTCAGTCACTCCCTCCCTCCCTCCATAACTCCTCTCCCTTCTCTACTTCCCTCCTCTCCCTCTATCCCCATTCCTCCCCCACACTCCCTCCTCACCTCCCCAGGATCTCAAGGTTGCCGCTCCTCGCCCTTCTTGTGTGCCTTAGAGGAGCATCAGCCGTCGCCGCCCTTAGAGCAAGGCTTCGGATCCCCGGCTCAGCACGGAAGCACCAGCAGCTACTGCCGCGACGGCATGCGGGCGGGTGGGGAGGGGGGTGTAGGAAGAGCTCGGAGAAAAGACGGGGGAAGGGCCAAGGGGAAGGGGGTATCATGAGGGGGGGGGGCAGGAGCCAGTGAGGGGGACCAGAGGGGAAGGGGCTGGAGCTGCGGGGCATTGCGTTGGCGGTGCATTTGGGACTCACAGCGGGCGCTGGACGCTCTCCTCTGCCGGGATCAGACTCTCCGCTTTCTGTTTGGCGAATCTCCGACTCCGCGCCGGGCTGCGCCGGGCCTGGCCGCTTCCGGTCCCTCCGCAGCATCCCTCAGCTCCAGTAAAGATGCGATGGTGCAGGAAGGGGTGGACCGTCCCAGGGAGTGACAAAAGAAGAGACCAATCAACACGGCGCTGACTGACAGGAGAGGAGATCAATCTGCGCATGCGCGTTATTTACGACTTTTAAACCTCGCTAGCTTTCACAATATACTACCAATCGGAACAAAATTTATTGCATTCGAAGCACACGAGAAGTGAGCTGACGAAAAATCGTAGCGTTATTGCGTACCTTTTTTGCGCAAATAGAAAAATCGCACAAACCGGAAGAGTACAAGATCAGAGTTTTAGTTATTTATAGATTTCCATCATTGTGCCATACAGCATGAAAACAGGCCCTTGGGCCCAACTTGTCCAAGCCGACCAAGATGCCCCATCTGTAATAGTTCCACCTTGCCCGCTTTTGACTGATATTCTGGCACAGTGGTAGAGTTGCTGCCTTACAGCATTTGCAGTGCTGGAGACCCTGGTTCGATCCCGATTATGGGTGCTGTCTGTTCGGACTTTGTACATTCTCCCAGTGACCGCGTGTGTTTCCTCCGAGATCTTCGGCTTCCTCCCACGCTCCAAACAGGTACAGGTTTGCAGGTTAATTAGCTTGGTGTACTTGGTATAAGTGTAGGTTGTTCCTAGTGTGTCTAGGATAGTGTTAGTGTGCGGGGATCGTTGGTCAGTGCGGACCCGGTGGGCTAAAGGGCCTGTTTCCATGCTGTATCTTTAAACTAAACTAAACTAATCCATGTACTTTTCCAAATGTTTTTTAATATTACCAAATTATGTTTGTCTCACTTTCCTAAGGCCTGCACTTACCTTGATCAGTGCCCACCATCACTTGTACTGTGATGAACTCTACATTTCTACCTTCTGTCTCCACGTTCATCAGATTACGCCTTCTCCACCCCAAACATTTTCTCCACTGAGCCATCTTATCAGGGGAAGCTGAACTCATGACTTCCTTATGCTGCAGCCAATGTACAACAAAATTATTCTGATGCTAACATTGAAGTGAACAATTCCATAAATGTTTGCCCCGAAGCACATGCCAGAATGAATGTACAAAATCAAAATGTACCTGATGTAATTGCAATCTGATAAGCACAATGTTCTCAAAATTCTGTATTAAAATTAATGTTATATAATTATACATACACATCTTGTTCCTTTGATTTTTTTTTGTATCTGTATTGACTTAGAATCTTCAACTTATAGTCAAGTAACTTAATAAAACATTTTCTACTTCATGTTAAAACCGGGGTGTTGAATACAAATGATTCTCTTTTATCACATTTAAAATTCAAACATATTTCATTCATAATTGCCACACAAAACATGCCATGGCATCTGTGTCCTGTTCTCTATCATATTCCATGTAAATATTTAACATAAGTTTCGTACTGCAATTTTACATCGGGCAATTTGGTTATCAAGCAGTTTCTGTCATCTTTCCTATTTGATCCATTTAACGCACCACAGCTCACACTCACTGCTCACACTGATCTTACTTAAATAATGACACATTGGCAGAGATCAACAATTTATTTTTAAATTCATAACATTCTTAAAGAAGTGTATGTTTTCTTATAAAAAGGTAAAATGTAGTTCTGTCTGATAGTATTAATGCAAAATTAATTTTGTTATAAGAATTCAAGAATTATTGGCCCTGAATGTTGGTGGTCACTATTTTAACTGATCAACCATAACTTTGCTTTATACAGTTAAAGACCCAAGATATTATGGTGTAAAAGAAGCCATTGTTATATTACCATGTAATTTCCAAGAAACCATGTTTATTTAATTAAAACCACAACTCCAAGTCATCATTACAAATGCCAAACTTCCTGCCATAGCCTCACAGTCTGAAATATAATAATTCAGTGAATGTATTTAAATTCATAAGTTCCTTGAAGCTTTGTCAGCCACAATGGTCCTCATCTCTTGGCCACCACTTCATGACAGTCAGCTGCAGTGGACATCAGCCAGGTGTCACAACTTGCTGTTCACCAATACACTTGGCTTCATGAATGGTATCTGCTCAAGGAAAGGTGAATTCATTCTGAAGTAGGTTTTCGGCCCGAAACGCTGCCTATTTCCTTCGCTCCATAGATGCTGCACCCGCTGAGTTTCTCCAGCCTTTTGTGTAAACCCAAGGTGAATTCATTTCCTTTCTCTTTGATAGGGGCACCAGGGGGGAGGGAAGGGGGGAGAAGAGGGGGAGAGGGGGAAGAAGGAGTGGAGACAACTTATTAGGCCAGAGATACACGGCTGCAAAGCTCAAAGGACATCTAACATTACCGGATGGTTATCCGTAGTTCCGAAATCTACTAACGTTTTTTTTTCCCAAAGAGCCAATAAAATTCACCGGTCAGCACCGGCTACAACTTACGGGAACCTCCGAGAACCTTCCACCTCCTGGCAACTCATTAGGACCTCCTTGTCACTCACCAACGGCACGAGATATCTCGCTACTCTCCATGGTGGCTTCATTCTGGTCGCTGCTACATTTTTCAACATGTTGAAAAATTTGAGGCGACCATAATTAAGCTGCAACTAGTTCCCAGAATGCGGGAACTCATCACGACTATGAAGGTGACTCCCCGCCAACCACCCACGAACATGTGGCGACCATCTAAAAAGTCTAGCCTTTTCAATCTTTACTCGTATGACAGTCCCGCCATCCCAGGGATCAATCTCGTGAGCCTACGCTGCACTGCCTCAATCACGAGGATGTCCTTCCTCAAATTAGGAGACCAAAACTGTACACAATACTCCAGGTGTGTGTGTGTGTGTGTGAGAGAGAATCAATCTGAATCTGCCTTTCTTGAAAAGTGGGATAGCATTAACTATCCTCCAATTCACAGGAACTGATCCTGAGCCTAAACATCCATCAGGCGAGAATGAAATGCTCAGAGAAGGAGAAAGAGGTGCAGCGCACAGGCCTTGAACCTGGTGAGACACAGGAGGAGCCCGGCCGGAAGTCACCGGACAGAGTAGTTATTAAGATGGCTGATCCGTGGGCGGTTGCTGCTGGGACGCAAGTCGGGGCCTGATCAACCCCGACTGGGTCGCCTGGGCGAGGGTGTCTGATGTTGTGAGACCCGAAACACCCAATGAACCCAGGTCACATCACTGAGGATGCATCCCAGCTCATCTAGAAGTATATTTTTCACATCCTGAATCTATTGAACATTGGAAAATGATAACCAATGCGTCCACTATTTCTAGAGCCATCTATATATGGACGTGAAGGGAATGGAGGGGTATGGTCTGAGTGCAGGTAGATGGGACTAGGGGAAAACAAATGGTCGGCACGGACCGGAAGGGCCGAGAGGGCCTGTTTCCGTGCTGTAATTGTTATATGGTTATATTATATGGTTATCTCCCTGAGGACCCTGGCATGCAGACCATCAGGCCCAGGGAATTTATCATCCTTCAGTCCCATTAACCTACTCAATTCTATTTCTCGCCTAATGAAAATTTCTTTCAGTTTCTCTGCCCCCTTAGATCCTCTGTCCTCCAGTGCATCTGGGAGATTGTTTGTGTCCTCCTTAGTGAAGATAGATCCAAAGTACCTAATCAACTCTTCTGCCATTTCCTTGTTGCCCATAATAATTTCACCCATGTCTGCCTTCAAGGGACCCACATTTGACTTTGCTACTCTTTTTTCCTTAACATAACTTTTACTGTCCTTCTTTACATTCCTGGCCAGCTTCCCCTCTTTTCAGCCCGTATTGCCCGTTTTGTTTCCTTCTGTTGTCCTATGAAAGTTTCCCAATCCTCTGGCTTCCAGCTACTCTTTGCTGTGTTATACATCTTTTCTTTTAGTTTTGTTCTATCCCTAACTTCTCTTGTCAGCCACGGTTGCCTCCTACTCCCCTCAGAATCTTTCTTCATTTTGGAATGAAATGATCCTGCGACTTCCGGATTATGCCCAGAAATTCCTGCCATTGCTGTTCAATGTCAAAGTCTCCTTTATTGTCATTCAGACCTTTTGGTCTGAATGACATTTCGTTGCCTTGCAGTCATAACATATAATAAAAAACAAAACACACAATAAACACATATTTAACATCCACCGCAGTGAGTTCACCAGGCACCTACTCACTGTGGTGGAAGGCAAAAGTCTTAAAGTGTTTGTCTTCTTCCCTCCTTATTCTCCCTCTGCGCTGAGGCGATCCAGGCCTCCGATTTTATCATCCACTAGGCCCGCGGCTGAGCCTCCGAAGCTGGGCTGCCGCCACCGCCATCGCCGGAATGCTGGAACGTCGCCACAGCTCTAAAGCAGGGTCCGCTGCTGGAATGTTGGAGCACCACAGCTCTGAAGCCGGGTCCCCACTGGAACGCAACCGCTGGAACGCCGCTGGAGCACCACAGCTCTGAAGCCGGGTCGCCGCTGGAACTCCACTGCTGGAACGCCGCTGGAGCACCACAGCCCTGAAGCTGGGTCCCCGCTGGAAAGCCACCGCTGGAACGCTGGAGCACCGTAGCTCTGAAGCCGGGTCGCCGCTGGAACGCCACCGCTGGAACACTGGAGCACCACAGCTCTGAAGCCGGGTCGCCACTGGAACGCTGGAGCACCACAGCTCTGAAGCTGGGTCCCCGCCGCCGCTGGAATGCTGAAACACCGCCACTGCTCCGAGGCCGCCAGCTCCGCTATTAGGCCTCAGCACAGACGGAGTCGATGACGGGGGACACGACAAGAAAGGTCGCACCCCCCAAAGGGAGAGACTAAAACCCTGTTTTTCCCACCCACACATACACAGCCTAATAAACCAAAAATGTAACTAAAACAGACATGAGAAAACAAAAAGAAAAGAGAAAACAGATGGACTGCAGGTGAGCCACAGCTGCCAGGCAGCGCCGCCACTTATACTTTGGATTTCCACCGTCATTCCTGCTAGGATCCCTTTCCAGTCTACTTTGGCCAGCTCCCCTCTCATGCCTTCATAGTCCCCTTTGTTCAACTGCATCACTGCCACTTCCGATTTAACGTTCTCCTTCTCAAATTGCAGATTAAAACTAATCATATTATGATCACTACCTCCTTTACCTCGAATTCTCTTATCATATCTAGTTCATTGGACAACACTAAATCCAGAATTGCCTTTTCTCTGGTCGGCTCCATTACAAGCTGCTCTAAGAATCCATCTCGGAGGCATTCTACAAACTCTCTTTCTTGGGGTTCTGAACCAACCTGATTTTCCCAGTCTACCTGCATATTGGAATCCTTTGTTACCTTTGTTACATGCCAGTTTTAACTCCTGCTGCAACTTAAACCCTACATCCGGGCAACTATTTGGCGGTCTGTAAATAACATCAGTTAGTGTCTTCTTGCCTTTACAATTCCTCAATTGAGATCAATCGTTGCTTGAATGGATCAGTAAAGCTTCAACCTCACATATCACATGATATCACACGAGTACCGATCCAAATACACTGAAGAATAGAGTCCAAAGCCTGTATAATTTCAATTACAATCATACTATAGAATCTTCATTTCCGCCACGACAAAGAAATCTGCTTAATTTGCTGCCCTACCAACTGTCCTGCACTATGCTCTCCAAAGCAGTGTATTGTGGCTACAATATGTGAACACTATAAAATACAAGCTCTACTCACTCTATACCCATGATTGAGTAGCCAGACTAAAGCTTCGGTTTATCAATGACACGGCCATTGTTGGACTAATAGCGGGTAATGATGAGTCAGCGTGCAGGAGGGAGATGGGTAATCTGATTGAATAAGGCTAACAATCAATAGCATCCTGCACAAGAGCTCTTGGCAGCCTAGTTATCTTCAGTCAGCAATAACAACTCTTGAAATTACACTCTATGATTGTGCACGGAGTGAACTTCAGAACTTCTGAATAATTGAACACATTTCAATCTCAAAGGGGTTTTTTTTTTTAAATAATATTTTTATTAGAAGTCATATATAATAGGGTACATTAAGAATAATATAATACATTTCATATACAACTGTTTTTGAATTTAATAATTAAAAAGTAATATAAGCAAAAAGAGAGAGAAAGAAAGAGGTAAGGTGGTGAAAGCGATAGTTTGTGAAAAGTACAAGAAAAAGAGAGAAAGGAGGAAAGATATATAAAAAAAGATAATAAAAGGAAAATAAAATGGAAGGGATATACCTACTTAGTTTCTTTGCGCACCCCTCACCCGGTTCTGAAACTGTTTCTTTTCAGGATTATTATTAAGCACCATATGCTTGTAATAAATCGATAAAGGGAGACCAAATCTTTAAAAATTGGTCTGATTTGTCTGCTAGGATGAATCTCATATCTTCTAGGTTTGAAATGCACATTTTAAGCATTCGTGTTGGTGCATTTTTCCAGAATTTTAATATAAGTTTTTTTGCCGTTATTAAGCCATAGTTAAGGAAACACTCTTGGAACAAAGTCAGCTCAGAGCCGGTCTCCATCGTTCCAAAGATAATCAATTCTGCATTGGGGTTCATTTCTGTTATAAATACCTTTGTAAAAGTTTTGAAAATTTAATACCAAAACTTCTGAAGTTTTATGCAAAAGACAAAAGAGTGTGCTACAGTTGCATCTTGAGATAAGCATTTATCACAGATGGGTGAGACATTTGGAAATATTTTATTCAATTTAGTTTTTCAGTAATATAATCTATTTAAAATGTTTTATTGAATTAAGATATGTCTTACATTTATCGACCATTTATGTACATATAGCAAATATTTATCCCATCTGTCTTTCGAGATATTTATAGATAATTCTTGTTCCCAGTCTCTTCTGATTGCATCAGATGGTGGTATCTCTATGTTTAAAATGATATTATACAAATATGATATTAAATTGGTAGAATCCGCCTTTCTGTTCATAGCTTCATCTAGTATATCTGAAGTCAAATTTTTATGTTCTTTTGTATGTATTTTCAAGTAGTCATGGATTTAAAGATATTTAAAGTACTGATTACTTTTCAGGTTATATTTAAGTTGTAGTTGTTGGAATGATAAAAGATTTCCCATTTCATGCATTTCTCCAAAGGTTTTATTCCTATTCTTTCCCAGTGTGTAAACGTTTTATCAATAGTAGATGGTTTAAATGACGGATTATTAACAATAGGAGAGAGACGCGATAGATTTCTTAATATGAAAGTTAATTTTATTTGTTTCCACGTTCGTATTGTACTATGAATAATTGGATTTTTCTTGTATATTGTATTATTCAGTTTTATCGGTGAGAGAAGGATCGCTCCTATATTAAAAGGAGAGCAGTCCTCTCTCTCTCTCCATTGCTATCCAATCTACCTGTTAGGCAGATTTGTCTAACAAGTAAATTATATTTTTAATATTCGTTGCCCAGTGAGAGTTCAAAAAGTTGGGTAGTCAGTCCGCCGAATTCCTTGGGTTTACACAGATGTCTGCTTTGAATTCTATGGGATTTATAGTCCCATATGAAATTTGTGATATCAGAATCAAGTTTAAAAAAAAAATAGGTAAATATATTGGCATTGATTGAAATAAATATAAGATTGGTGGCAGAAAAATCATTACGACATCGGTAGTGTTTTCCAAAATGTAATCAAAACATTTAATTTAGTAAGTAAGGGCATATAGTTTGCATTGAATAAGAATTTATATTTATAGAATATCCAGATATTTAAAATTTTCTGTAGCATTTCTAAAGGGGAATTTTAAAAGGTGTGTCGGTTCCTGAGGTTTTATCATCATAATTTCACTTTTATTCCAATTTATTCTATATCCTGAAAAGGATCTATTTAATTTAATATATTTGGTATGCTGATTTGCGATTTTGTAATATATAATAATACGTCGTCTGCATATAGTGATATTTTATTATTTGAATGTTTTGTATTATAACCATCAATGTTCGGATGCATTCTTATACTTTCTGTTAAGGATTCTATCACAAGAGCAAATAGCAGGGGTGATAGTGCACATCCCTGTCTATTGCCCCTGGATAGTTGACATTTTGAAGAGAGTATATTATTAGTCAGTATTCTAGCAGAGTGGCTTGTCATATAATAATTTTACCCATAAGATAAAATTCTCTCCCATTTGAAATGTTTGCAATACTTTGAAGAGATATTCCCATACCACCTGGTCAAATGCTTTTTCTGCATCAAATGAAATAATTGATAAGTCTTCCTCTTTAGTATTATGTGAACGTCTGTTTTACATTATATAAAACAGACGTCTCAGATTGTTGAATGAGTATCTCTTATGTATAAACCCCTGAGATCTGAGCTCCTAATTCCTCTTGTTCCAGCAGATTAAGTTTTGGGAGGTTACAATTATCCAAGAAATGTATAAGTTTAATGTTATCTGTTGATGTTTTTGATGTGTATACATTTTTATAAAATTGAGCAAATCTTTTAAGTCTTTAGGTATTGTTAACAATTCGCCTTTATCTGATTTGATTTTTGAAATCGTATGGTCCTTTCGCGTTTTTTCAGTTGACGTGCCAAGATTTTATGTGGTTTATCTCCGAATTCAAAGTTTTCCTGTTTTGTAATTTGAAATAGTCTTATAACTCTTGTGGATAAGATTCTGTATAATTTAAATTTCAATATTATTATTTTATTATGTTTGTCTATGGTTGGTTCTTTAACGTTATGTAAGTCTAATTGTCTAATTTGTTCTTCGAACTGCAATTGTTCTTCTTATTTTTATTTTTTTGAAACGCTTGATATGAAATTATGGATCCTCGAATAAATGCCTTAAAAGATTCCCATAATAAAGAGGGTGAAATGCCTGGCGTGTCGTTAGTCTAAAAAAAAAATTACATCTGTTGTGTTAAATGTATACCACCTTGTGGATCGTTTAAAATTTGGGGATTAAACCTCCAAAACGATTTTTTATTGGGCATTCCATCAAATTTTAAGGAGGTTAGCGGAGAGTGATCAGAACTAATACTATTATGATACTTAGGATTCGATGAATAAGTAATTAATTTAGTATCAACTGAAAAATAATCGATACGTGAATAAGTTTTATGTACCATTGAGTAAAAAGAGTATTCCCTTCCAAATGGATTAGCGATCCTCCATACATTTGTTATATTTGTATTTTTTATATATGTATTTTGGAGTTGACTAGCTTTTGATTTTATATTAAGCCTCTTTTGTTGTGCAGATTTATCCAGGTATGGATCTAAAACACAATTGAAATCTCCCCCAATTATCACATTTTGATAATTAAACTCTGAAATTATATTCAGTATTTAAAAACATTTTTGAGGATTATCAAAATTAGGCGCATACATATTTACCAAAGTAAGTGGTGTAGCGTTGATTTCTCCCATAACTATAAGCTATCTCCCTTCTTTATCTGTTATGATATTCCTTTGATTTAAATGATATACCTTTACGAATGATAATTGCCGTGCCTCTAGATTTAGAAATATATGAAGAGTAATATGTTTGCGCAATCCAATTTGCCTTGAGTCTGGTCTGAGCTTGAAGTTTCAGGTGTGTTTCCTGTAGGAAAATTATGTCTGTATTGAGTGATTTTAATTGTGCAAAAATCTTACCCCTTTTAATTGGCTCGTTGGAACCCCTTATGTTCCAGCTACAAAACGTGATTCCTCCAAGTTTATTTTGTTTATCATCTTGCATTATGAATTACTTTTTTAATACCTTTAAGTCATATGGTGCAACACAATACCTCAGGCCTCTAGGTGTTGGGTGGGCATTTGCGGATGCCAAGTTATTTTTATATATCCCCTTTAAACTTGAAAAAAAAACCAGAGAGGTGGAAAGTGATATAAAAATAAAAAAGATTATATTATAGTATCTAAAAATAGGGATACTATAAAAAAATAACCACCTAGTGGTGGTAGCTAAATTCTTAAGAACTTCCGTAGATGTTAATTACATTAAGTACCGATCCCTTGACCCAATATTGTAAAAAAGAAAGAAAGGCCAGGTCAAAACCGAATTATATATATAAAAAGTAAAAAGAGAAAAAAAAACTTTGAGCTTGTATATCTAAATGTATCCTCAAGTAATCTAGCATTGCATATATACTACCAATTATTACATATTACTTCCCAGTTAGGCCCCAGTCTCTTATATTAGACAACAGCAGGTTGGAAGGGTTTAACCAGAGTCAGACTCCTGGCTATCTGCCAAGTGTCTGACTTTCTTCCCCTCGTCTTACACACCACTGGGGCCGAATCTGTTATATCTGTTTTAGTTTATTGGTATAATGTAAAATATATCTATATCGATATATTTAGCTAATTATCCTAACTCTAAATATTAATTAACACCATGAAGTAAACCCCCACCTCCCCGAGGAGTTAATCATTATTACATTATACTACTTCATATTTTGTTTCTATTGCTATTCCTAAGTTAATTCAATTACTTGATTACATATGTTATTATTAGATTTTTTTTTTTAAATCATCAGTTTTTATTCTAAAGTCCCTTTGTAATGGTATGTTAGTTTTCCATGCTCCACGGCTCCGCTTTGTTTTGTCCTTCATTCCAAGTGAAACATAAAGTTCGGCCTTGAATTAACATTCCAGAGAGATTAAATGTCTAGCCATTGCCTCGTGTAAAACTCCGCCATCTTAACGAGAGCATTGTCTTATATTAAAAAGTCATATCTTCAGCGCTTCCCCTCTGCCGAAATTATACAGGACCAGCTCCTGAAATTTCTTGTGCATATTTGAATGCCTCAATGAATGAAGGCACATTCCACATTGTTATAAGTGATCCTCATTTTTGCAGGGTACATTATGCCATATCATACGTTTGGGATTCCTTTCAGAATCTGTCTTGTCTTTGTGAACATGTCCAGTTTTTTACCTATATCTGCAGGGTAATCTCTAAAGAATCTCAGATTGTCCTCTTCAAACGTCAGATTCTTTCCATAAGGAATTTGTTTCATAATATCTTCCAGAGAAGAAATGTCATGAAATTTCACTATGATCTATCTTGGAGGGGCTCCTGGCTTTGTTTGAACTCTTCAAACCCAATGAGCCACATCTATTTTCGGTTTGTCATACAGTTTAAATACTTGTTTTAGTAAGTTGGCAGCAAACTCCTGAAGGTTCTTTCCAGCTTCACCTTCCCTCTCTCACTCTAACTATTTATAAATTCTGCCTTCTTGATAATGCTTCCAAATCCAGGCAATTATAAAATCCATTGCATCGGGAATCTATTAATGTTTTACAAGTATGACAATTTCCCTGAACATGGTTTTTTCGATCAACTTGTTAAGCAAAATTCTTGTGCTTGACTGGATGTAGACCCTTTCAGAATTTTGGCCAGTTGCCCCAAGACACAATCTTGCTCCTTCCTCAGTCTTTTCATCTCTTCAGACATATCATTCATCGCAGTTTCCATATCTTCCATAACCATGGAGAATGCTTTAGTGGTCTTGAGAACAGAATCAAACTTCTCGTTGCAATCTTTTTCAACCCATTTGATTTCCATATTTAAGTCATCCTCAATTTCTTCAATACGTTTCCTTAGAGTAGCTATTTCCTGAATGACTTCCTCATTACCACATTTAATTTTTTTAGACAGATTTTTCCCCAGTGCAGAATTCCCGTCTTGTATAATTTTAGCAAAGTCACTCATTAATGAGGTTCTTACCGACTGCTCCAGTTGCTCCAACTGTTTCTCCTTTGAAGCCATTACAGTAGGTATTCTTTGAGCCTCAGACGCTTCTTCTGAACTTTCTGCTGCTGTTTGCAGAGTTTTATCCAGCTCTATAGTCCGTTGTTTTACTTGAGATCTTGTAACAGGTCTGTTGGAAATCTTCGTGTGCATTTAAAAGTATCAGAAAACCTCGTTATCAGCAAGATTTCTGATAACTCCTTTTACACAATTAAAATAACAGCTCCGGTAGTTATTTTAGAACCCCCATCTTCCAACTCGTATTTTTAGCACATTAAAGCATTCTTCGGGAGCGGAGCTAATTGCAGCGCCTCTCAACACTCCATTGATGCCACCGGAAGTCAAACTCAGAGGGGTTACTCAAGCAATATTTTTCTAGCATGGTCAAATTTACTCCAAGATTTTCACAGTTCACTAATCTCTGAGCTTTCAGATGCCTTTCAGAAGGAGTGAAGAATTACTGACAACTGTGGAATTGCTTCATTATAACTATGAGAACTAATACCTTCACTATTATGTCTCAATACTGGGCTGAAAATGTTTCTCATAATGGTGTGCAGACTGAACAAACTTTTAACAATAGTTTGTGCTCCCACATATCAAATTAGAATAAAAGCATATTTTCAATAACTGCATCGTTATGTTGTGTAATTCGAATGCTCTTTTGATTGCTGCATGCCATGGCATGTTGCCATAGTCAATTTAGTTTTAAGTTTTAAAAAAATCAAATGCCTCCCTGATGGAAGAGGTAGCCTCATCGACATTATTGCAGCATTAATTAGACAACATTTGAATTTGAAAGAAATGTATGGGCAATTTTGATGTTCCTCATCACCTGATGTCTCAGAAATAAGCTCTGATGGAAATCATCAGTAGACATTGATGTCACAAAACATTGGGTGATGCCTAATTTATAATATAGATTGTGACTCTGGGTTGTATTTGAATATTGGTTGGATGAGTGGGCAAATGCATGGCAGATGCAGTATAATGTGGATAAATGTGAGGTTATCCACTTTTGTGGCAAGATCAGGAAAGTAGATTATTATCTGAATGGCGGCCGATTAGGAAAAGGGGAGAAGCAACGAGTCCTGGGTGTCATGGTACACCAGTCATTGAAAGTAGGCATGCAGGTGCAGCAGGCAGTGAAGAAAGCAAATGGTATATTAGCATTCATAGCAAAAGGATTTGGGTATAGGAGCAGGTCGGTTCTACTGCAGTTGCACAGGGCCTTGGTGAGACCACACCTGGAGTATTGCATACAGTTTTGGTCTCCTAATCTGAGGAAAGACATTCTTGCCATAGAGGGAGTACAGAGAAGGTTCACCAGACTGATTCCTGGGATGGCAGGACTTTCATATGAAGAAATACTGGATAGACTCGGCTTGTACTCACTACAATTTGGAAGATTGAGGGGGATCTTATAGAAACGTACCCAAATCTTAAGGGATTGGACAGGCTAGATGCAGGAAGATTGTTCCCGATGTTGGGGAAGTCCAGAACAAGGGGTCACAGTTTAAGAATAAGGGAGAAGTCTTTTAGGACCGAGATGAGAAAAACAATTTTCACACAGAGTGATGAATCTGTGGAACTCTCTGCCACAGAGGGTAGTTGAGGCCAGTTCATTGGCTATATTTACGAGGGAGTTAGATGTGGCCCTTGTGGCTAATGGGATCGGGGGTATGGAGAGAAGGCAGGTACAGGATACTGAGTTGGATGGTCAGCCATGACCATACTGAATGGCTGTGCAGGCTCGAAGGGCCGAATGGCCTACTCCTGCACCTATGTTTCTATGTTTCTATATGCAGGAACAGATATTGAGGAAGCAGGGATCAAAGAAGTATAGATCTATTCCCTATACCAAGGTGGACATGTTAAAGAAGAGGGAATATCTTTAAGGTGAAAGGGGCAAATTTTAAAGGCAAGTTTTTTTTCCGTACTGTAGAAAATGACGAGTGCCTGGAATGTGCTGCCAGGTGTGGTGGTGGAGGCAGACATGACTGTGGCATTTAAGAATCTTTTAGATGGGCGCATGGATATGTAAGGAATGGAAAGTATGGATCATATGCAGGCAGATGAGATTAGTTGAGCTTGACATTACGTTTGGCACAGACATTATGGCTCGAAGGGCCTTTCACCGTGTTCAACGTTTCTATCGTTTTCTATATGATTAATGGTAGTTGAATGTAACAGTACTACGCTGTGTGGGAAACACCCTATATTTGAAATATGCAATCAAATGAATTTAACATTTCCTTTAAGTGTTTGCAATTAAAGACTAGCAATAAGAAAATAGAGCTTTTCTCAGAAAGAGGTTTAATATTTTGCAAAATACTACTCAGACACAATTATGCATCTAACGTTAAAGAGGGTAGAATACTTGATATGATTGCCAACTGTATCACTGCCTTCAATTATGACAGAAATAAAAGGCATCTATGTTAAGCAGATGGTATGGGCTCCGCTAGTTTGCCAAATGTGATGGATGGGCCAGATAAACTGATCAAAGCTGCTCATCTTTGTGGTGATACAGTCAATTCCACTTCAAAGAAGCCCAGCAATTGAATATCTCTGGCAAGTAAATAGAAGTCTGAAAAGAATATTGTGCATCTGCATGTCAGCAGAATATCTGTTAAATAAGAGAGCTATTTATTTGTTTGCCATATGCACTGGAGGTGAACCGGAACAATTCCATTCTTACTTGCTGCAGGTTTACAAGGACATGAGGTGAAACAACGACAGCAAATATACTGTATAATAAATTATCATTTATTCTAAGTAAACTAGACATAGAAACATAGAAAAATAGATGCAGGTGTAGGCCATACAGGCCTTCAAGCCAACACCGCCATATAAGATGATCATGGCCGATCATCTAATATCAGTACCCCATTCCTGCTTTTTCCCCATTTCCCTTGTCCTTTAGCCCTAAGAGCTGAATCTAAATCTCTCTTGAAAACGTCCAGTGAATTGACCTCCACTGCCTTCTGTGGCAGAGAGTTCCACAGATTCACAACTCTCTGGGTGAAGAAGTTTTTCCTCATCTCAGTCCTAAATGGCCTACCCATTATACTTAAACTGTGACCCTCTGGTTCTGGACTACCCCAACATCAGGAACATTTTTCCTGCATCTGCAGTTGTACAGGGCCCTGGTGAGACCACACCTGGAGAATTGTGCACAATTTCGGTCTCCTACTTTGTGGGATAATAATGCTATTGAGGGAGTTCACCAGGTTTATTCCCGGGATGGTGGGACTGACAGATGATTAAAAGAAGGGGTCGGCTGGGCTTGTATTTACTGGTATTTATAAAGATGAGAGGGGATCTTATAGAAACATATAAAATTCTTAAAGTATTGGACAGGCTAGATGCAGGAAAAATGTTCCTGATGTTGGGGTACTGTTGTGAATCTGTGGAATTCTCTGCCACAGAAGGCAGTGGTGGCCCATTCACTGGATGTTTTCAAGAGAGGGTTAGATTTAGCTCCTAGGTTCTAATGGAATCAAGGGATATGGGGAAAAAGCCGGAACGGGATACTGATTTTGGATGTTCAGCCATGATCGTATTGAATTGCGGTGCCTGCTCATAGGGCCAAATGGCCTCCCCCTGCACCTATTTTATATGTTTCTATGTTTCTATCTGCTTGGAAGAATAAATGTCTGCATGCTAATTGATCAGTTCATGGGAGGCAACTTGGAAATCTCACAGAGGGTGAACAGTAATTTCAAAACACTGAAGGCGAACAGACGGGAACATGTTAAATTTTATCAGGAAATGTTGGCATGTTAATCAGACCCTTTGAAGCATGAATGTATGATTATTGCCTCCTTTCAGCTAAAGTTTGCTGATGCATTTTTATATTTAAGCAATTCAAGGCTGCAGGGAAGAACACAAAGAAGTGATAGTGAGTTGTGGTGCTTTAAAAAAGAGAGCCATACAGACATGATTGGTTACATGACCTTGTCCTGCGCTGTGAATTTTGAAAATCATCAAATGCAGCTTGCGAGTGGAAATTTTGTCTCATGGAAGAATCTGTTCCAGTGAAATTATGAATTAGTCTATTCATTGAACTGGCATTTTACGATGTCACATGGGGAGTGAACAGTTAACCAAAACATGTTCCGACCAAGCAAACCTGACCTTTAAAGGATCAACAAATAAACTGGAACAAAGATAAAGAGAAATGTACCCTGACAAATCATGCAAGGAGAAAATCATAACAACGTGTCCTCTCCAAATATATCCCAAGCATAATCAATTCCTTCAGCTTATGCGAGGTAGAAGTTGGAACAAAATCATAAAATCATATAATTTCTGCAGTTTAGGAGGCCATTCAACTCAATGGACTATCTCAGTTCCTGGTAAAGCAGTCACATTAGTCTCATACGATACGATATGTTACGATTGAATGTTATTCATTCTCAGAGGGAAATTGGTCTGCCAACAGTCACAACACACAAGGTACATGAAAACTTGAAATTAAAATTAAATTAAAAATGAAAACAAAAATAAAAAGACAAATGACAGTTGTGTGACTGCTGTGTGCACAGCGCCTTCACCAGAACGAACGAACAAACATAAGAATACAGACTTATCCCCTGGGTAGAGGACTCTAAGTGGAGTGCACCCCCCCCCTCCCCCACACCAGGTCCCCCTTTTTTCTTCCCACCGTCCCTCACGGCGGATCCCCCGCGCCGGGTCCTCCATTGTTCTTCACAGTGGTCCTCCCACACCGGGTTTCCATTGTCTTCCCCTCTCCCCCTCGTGCTCATCGACCGCTGATCATGGGTCGATTGCAAGGTCCGACCTCCACCGAGGCTCCCACTGCCGCCGAAGCCTCACCGACGCCGAGGCCCCACTGCCACCGAGACTCCCGTTGCTGCCGAGTCCCCACTGCTGCCGAGGCCCCATTGCCACCAAGGCCCCACTGCCACCGAGACTCCCGTTGCTGCCGAGGCCCCACTGCTGCCGAGGCCCCACTGCCACCGAGACTCCCGTTGCTGCCGAGTCCCCACTGCCACCGAGGCTCCCGTTGCTGCCGAGTCCCCATTGCCACCAAGGCTCCACTGCCGCCGAGGCCCCACTGCTGCCGAGGCCCCACTGCCGCCGAGGCCCCACTGCCACCGAGGCCCCACTGCCGCCGAGGCCCCACTGCTGCCGAGGCCCCACTGCTGCCGAGTCCCCACTGCTGCCGAGGCCCCACTGCTGCCGAGGCCCCACTGCTGCCGAGGCCCCACTGCTGCCGAGTCCCCACTGCTGCCGAGGCCCCACTGCTGCCGAGGCCCAACTGTCGCCAGAGCCCCACTGCTGCCGAGGCCCCACTGCTGCCGAGGCCCCACTGCTGCCGAGGCCCCACTGCTGCCGAGTCCCCACTGCTGCCGAGTCCCCACTGCTGCCGAGGCCCCACTGCTGCCGAGGCCCCACTGTCGCCAGAGCCCCACTGCTGCCGAGTCCCCATTGCCACCAAGGCCCCACTGCTGCCGAGGCCCCACTGCTGCCGAGGCCCCACTGCTGCCGAGGCCCCACTGCTGCCGAGGCCCCACTGCTGCCGAGGCCCAACTGTCACCAGAGCCCCACTGCTGCCGAGTCCCCATTGCTGCCGAGGCCCCATTGCTGCCGAGGCCCCACTGCTGCCGAGGCCCCACTGCTGCCGAGGCCCCATTGCTGCCGAGGCCCCACTGCTGCCGAGGCCCAACTGCTGCCGAGTCCCAACTGTCGCCAGAGCCCCACTGCTGCCGAGGCTCCCGTTGCTGCCGTGGCCCCACCTCCATCGAAGCCCCACTGCTGCTGAAGCCTCACCGCCATCGAGGCCCCACTACCACCAAGGCTCCCATTCCTGCCAAGGCTCATGCTCCCGCTGAGGCCCCACCACCGACTATGTCGAGGTTCACGCTGCCGCCGAGGCACCCACTGCAGCTCCCATCGCCGCCACCGCTGAGGCTCATTCAGCCCAGGCAGGTCTAGCCGCCCAGATTCTCTACAGTCCCCTGGGAGGCCTGTGGGGTGAGTCGGGCCTAACGGGACACCTTCTTGTCAGTGGCACGGTTGTTCAACAGGTGGATCTGGCCCGCACACTCTTGCCGCACGGACGGCTTCCTGGGATCAGGTTACCCTGGTTTTCCCCATAGCTATTCAAATTATTACCTTTCAAAGCCAACTCCAATTCTCTTCAAAAGCATAATTAATAGTTTCCAGCATCTGGGATCACAGTTCAACAATAAAGTTTAGGCACTTTAGCAGTGAGATGAGAACAATTCCTTTTTACTCGAAGGTTGACAAATCTTTGTAATTCTCAGCCATGAAAAGCTATGAAGGTTCATACTTTATCCCACTTCTTAAGAAAGGCAGGAGAGAGAAAACAGGGAATTAAAGACCAGTTAGCCTGACATCGGTGGTGGGGAAGATGCTGGAGTCAATTATAAAAGATGAGATAGCCGAACATTTGGATAGCAGTAACAGGATCTGCACGAGTCAGCATGGATTTACGAAGGGGAAATCATGCTTGACTAATCTCTGGAATTTTTTGAAGATGTAACTAGGAAAATGGACAAGGTAGAGCCAGTGGATGTAGTGTACCTGGACTTTCAGAAAGCATTTGATAAGGTCCCACATAGGAGATTAGTGGGCAAAATTAGGGCACATGGTATTGGGGGTAAAGTGCTGACATGGATAGAGAAGTGGTTGGCAGACAGGAAACAAAGAGTAGGGATTAACGGGTCCCTTTCAGAATGGCAGGCAGTGACTAGTGGGGTACCGCAAGGCTCAGTGTTGGGACCACAGCTATTTACAATATACATCAATGATTTCGATGAAGGGATTCAAAGTAA
The DNA here is from genome assembly GCA_035221665.1 of Okamejei kenojei. NCBI lineage: Eukaryota > Metazoa > Chordata > Chondrichthyes > Rajiformes > Rajidae > Okamejei > Okamejei kenojei. The sequence goes on from CM069133.1 coordinate 9,733,087, forward strand.
CATTAGCAAATTTGCAGATTACACAAAGCTAGGTGACAGCGTGAACTGTGAGGAGGATGCCATGAGAATAAAGGGCGACTTGGACAGGTTAGGGGAGTGGGCAGATGCATGGCAGATGACGCTTAATGCAGATAAATGTGAGGTTATCCACTTTGGTAGCAAAAACAGGAAGGCAGATTACTATCTAAATGGTGTCAAGTTGGGAAAAGGGGAAGTACAATGGGATCTGGGGTTCCTTGTACATCAGTCTATGAAAGTTAGCATGCAGGTACAGCAGGCAGTGGAGAAAGCGAATGGCATGTTGGCTTTTATAACAAGAGGAATCAAATATAGGAGCAAAGAGGTCCTTCTGTAGTTGTACAGAGCCCTAGTGAGACCACACCTGGAATATTGTGTGCAGTTTTGGTCCACTAATTTGAGGAAGGACATTCTTGTTATTGAGGGAGTGCAGCATAGGTTTACAAGGATAATTCCCGGGATAGCGGGACTGTCATATGCTGAGAGAATGGAGCAGCTGGGCTTGTACACTCTGGAGTTTAGAAGGATGAGAAGGGATCTCATTGAAACATATAAGATTGTTAAGGGTTTGGACACGCTAGAGGCAGGAAACATGTTCCCGATGTTGGGGGCGTCCAGAACCAGGGGCCACAGTTTAAGAATAAGGAGTAAGCCATTTAGAACGTAGATGAGGAAACACTTTTTCTCACAGAGAGTGGTGAGTCTGTGGAATTCTCTGTCTTTAGGGCAGTGGAGGAGAGGTTCTCTGGATGCTTTCAAGAGAGAGCTAGATAGGGCTCTTAAAAATAGTGGAGTCAGGGATATGGGGAGAAGGCAGGAAAGGATACTGATTGGGGATGATCAGCCATGATCACATTGATTGGCGGTGCTGGCTCGAAGGGCCAAAGGGCCTACTCGTGCACCTATTGTCTATTGTCTATTATCAAGCAAAATGTCCCTTCTATGCTAGTTCCACCTCTCACTGTTTGGCCCATATCTCTCTCAGCTTTTCATATCCATATACCTGTCCAAATGTATTTTAAATGTTACTGTACCCACACAAATACCTCCTTTGGCAACTCATTCTCTATACCCGGCACCCTCTGTGTGAAAAAGCTGCCACCTGAGGTTCATTAAGTCTTTACCCTTTCACCTTAAACCTATGTTGTCTTGTTAATATTGACCAAATTAAAGACACTACAAAATGGAGGATCCCTGCATTTTTAAGATTTGCTAAACCTTTGTCAGTGGAAAATTATAGGCTGTGAATGGCACCAGCCAGTCTGAGCCTTAGATTGATATGCAGGATGGAGAAAGATCCAGGTGTTCTCCTAATTTTCTCATAATTGATAATATGTATGAATATTCTGCAAATAAACTTAAATGCATTGCTTTGATTGAATTGCTACAAATGCGTTGTATATAATGTAAATAGTGTTGCAAGACGGTTACCCTGCTGTTTGTTGATTGGCCAGAGTGTGAAGCCCTGGCTGAATTGTTTGTATTCCGGGGTAAATGTTGCAATAATCAGTTAAACTGACTTCCTTCCAAAAGCTTCTGTAAGAAACATTGTTTGGGACCATCTGTAATTGCTTTCAGGAACTGTCAATAATACTTTGATGTAATTGATATGTATGGTTGGTTTGTAAGGGGAACCACCCCTATTTGTTCGGCCCCTCAAGGTTCGTTGACCTATAAAAGGTAGCCCCCATTTAGATCAGTGTCGATCTTCTGGAAGGGCGCTTGGGACTGCGTGATATTTTGGGCAGTGTCTGCTTGCACGAGGCTGAAGGGCTTGGACAGGCAGGGACAAGGATCGCACCTGCGGTGGTTTAGGTATCGAATATGGGGATTTGGTGTTCTATCAAAAATAAAGTTTAGTTGTTCCAGTGCTTGACTCAGTGTTTTATCTGAACTAGAATAAAGGGGGTAAACTTTAGGAGCGTGTTTACAGTCTGATTCTTGATTCCCCAACTCCGGGTAAAAGACACTGTATATTCTAGGTATGTTACAAAAGTTACCTTTAGCGGCGCTGCAGTTCTGACTTTGGCGCCATTGAGAGGGGGGGCAGGGTTAAAATGCGGTTTTCCCTGGCCATCCGGAGTTTTATTTTCTCGGAGTGCGAGATTTTTCTAAAGATTCGTTCCGACTGCCGGTAAGTAAATTTATTATTTTTTTTTTTTTAAATCGCCTGACAATTTCAGCGCTGCAGTAAAATAAAAATTAGCTCCTAATGCCGTGAACGGCGACAATGGGGAAGGTTTTTATGTAGGGGACAGGTATGTGAAAGCTGTTTATTTTTTCATATAAACTTGTTTGTTTAGATGACCTTAATCAACATTTCATTTTGCGAAACGGTGATTTATTCCCCATATGAACCGGTAGAATTTTTCCTGCGGATATTGGGTTTAAATTCACCGCAACCACAACATTCCAATCCATCGCGTTCCAGAAAATCCCACTCGCAAGCCGATTTAAATGGCCATTAATTTTCAGGCATTAAACACTAAATTCATTCAATTTGGCCTATAAATTAATGACAATTAGATTTAAAAATCATGTTATATTGTGAATTCTTGTGTGAATATTATTTGGACACTTAGGCTTTAAAAGAAATGTTAATATTTTCTTAAGAAATGGATAGATGTTTAGATCTAGTAATTGAATTTTGTAATTAGCTACAATTGGGTAACTAACTAATTATTTGCTTTAATTTCAGGTCATCCAAGTAAGATTGTTTCATATTTGTTTCAGAATGCTTCAATCTATAATAACTGAAAATTTCTTTCAGTTCTCTTAATTTTTAAGAAAGTTGTGGGCTTTTGACTGTCCTCGATCACAACTTTTGTGTAAAGTCAATAGAAAAGCATAGGAAACAAGTAGCTAATTTCCGAGTATGAAAATGGCCATAAATTTTTTAATACTGAAGATATGAAAGTGAATTAGGTATCAAATTAAACTTCTTTTTATGCTATTTGATGGGATAAATTGCAGACTTGATTATTTAAATCTCAAAATTTTGTAACATTGCTATTTATTCAGACAATCTATTCCCCTCGTGATTGAATACAATTCTCTAATATCACCCATCAACCTCCTGCATTCCCGGGAATAACGTCCTAGCCAGCCCAACCTCTCCATGCAGTTCAGGCCCTTAAGTTCTGGCAAAATCCACATTAATCTTCTTTAGCTTTAGAGATACGTGGAAAAGGCCCTTCAGCCCACTGAGTCCGCACTGACTAATGATCACCCGTACACTAGTTCTATCCTACACACAAGGGACACTTTTTCAGAAGCCAATTAACCTGCATTTCTTTCATTTAACCTTCACAACCTGCTGTGCCACTGTACTCCCCCCGCTAAGAATTTTGTGCACTCTTTCTTATTTATTTGCCAGATAGTAGGGTGACCAAAAATATATGATGGAGTGCCACCTTCATGCTAACATGCTTTAGTTTTTCTGGAAAGTTTTGGGAGATGAATTACTCGCCACATGATAAACATCCATCCACTGGCTTGCTCTTATAAACAATGTTTTTATGGTGAGACTGACTTAGTTTCTGGTCATGATGTTGGTGGCAGGGGATTTCAGAAAGGTGAAGTCTTTGTATGTTAAGTGAAGACACTTGAACTCTCTTGTTCAAGATTATCCAGTCACATGGGGTAACTTTGAGGAAACTTTGAGACATAGGCCATGATATCTTTTATGAAGCCCGTGGCACCACGTTTCTATGGTGTGCTGGCAGAGAAAAAGTATTTTAAAGTTTACAAATATAAACTGCAGGAATTGATCATAAAGTATTACTTAGCACACTAACCTAAATATGGGCCACATCTTGCTGCATGAAGATCTAACCCAGCTAATGGTATTTGGGGAATTTCCATTCTGAAAGGATGGGACTCAAAGAAAATGGAATGGAATGGAATACTTTATTGTCACACGTGACAAGGCACAGTGAAATTCTTTGCTGGCATACCCAAGGTGTATGAATAGCGGCCATCTACGGCGGTGACAAAGTTACAAAATACCCTGACTCCTCCTTTGTTCTTCCCCCCCCTACCCCACAGCGGATCCACAAGCCGGGTACCCATTATCCACCCACCTTCACCCCCCTCTCTCCACATTGTCCATCGTTCTCTCCCTCCCTCGCAGCGGTCCCCGATAAATTCAGGTTAGGTAAAAATATTTAGCCTCTGACTAAAGGCTAGAAAAGTGAGACAAAGACACAAAGGAGTGAGAGATTATTGTAGAACTGATTTCAGAATGGAATGACCAATATGCATACAAAATTGCAGATAAAGTCTTCGAAGCAAAGTCTAGAATTGTTTGAGAAACAAATGGAAAGTGCAACTGGAAGACATTAACACAGTTCCGGGTGAATGAATTAAGATGGCCTCAATGATTTCCATCAGTTTGTAATTATGTGGTGATAAAAATCTGTTCCTGATTGTGTTTAATCAGCAGTTCTGATGCAAAAAAATGCAATTTTGAACAATGATTGTGAGGCATTAGGAGGAATATAGGCATCTTTCAGCTTGACCATCCGCACAAGGGGTGACTGAGGAAACATTGGGACATTGGCCATGATATCTTTTATGAAGCCCGTGGTACCACATTTCTACGGTGTGCTGGCAGAGAAAAAGTATTTTAAAGTTTATAAATAGAAACTGCAGGAATTGATCATAAACAAAGTAATTCCATGATCTTTAGAATTTTTATTCATATTAAATTGCAACAACTATCAGAGGATTACCATGACTTCTGTTGTGTCCAATGCTAGCTTATCACCCAATCATGCTGAATCCAAACATAGGAGGGAAAATTTTACTTCGGAGTCATGTGAGTGATTCCGTGAAGAACCCCGCCAGTCTGCATGCGCGTCATTACATCTGACGCATGGCGCAGCGACCGGCTGGGAGGAGCATCGCTCCTCCAGCGGCAAGTTTTAAAATGCCTCAGGTAAGTGTAAAACTTAATCGGAGGTCGTTTTCTGCGTTTGATAATTCTTGTTTTCAGGAGCAAGTCCAAGTATGGAGAAAGCGTTGAGGGCGAACTCAAGGCGAGCTGCCAGGAGAGTACTAATGCAAGACCGTGGAAGTGCGGGTAGCCGCCTAGCTCACCTACAGAGTCGCTAGCGGTGGAACCAGCGACTGCAGGCTTGGTGTCTGAAAGCACCGTGGCTGTTCCATTGGGGCGGAAAGCCACCAAAAAGTCTGCACGGCCCGTGGACTCCGACGAGTCTGAGGGTATAGCCATGGAGCATACCCCAAAGGATGATGGGCATGAGTCAGAGGTACCATCCCTGGCAGCAAGACTTGCCAGCCCAACAGACTCAGGAGAACCGCTGGATGAAGAGTTGGCTGCAAGTATTAACTATCTGGCTTCACACTAGCTTCAAGAGCTCACTATCGATGAAACAGCCAAAAAGTACGAGACACCAGTGAATTGTGTCCTACTCAAAGTACGGGCTGTGAACCACACCATATGGGATCATATGAGCGTAGGTATAACAGCTCAGGAAATGAGGCTTCAGAGGGTGCTGAAGCTCCTCGCCTCGGGTATTACAGCTTTCGCCAGGTTGGTGGATAGAGGGCACCTGTCTGATGTATAGCAGGATGCCCTGGCCCTCATGTGTAATACGCACTTCGAGATAAACCGTCTGAGGAAGAGTGCCATCCGCCCCACCATCAACCCGAAGTTCGCCGCTCTGTGCAAACCCAGTAATATTCAGTTTTCTGCTGTTTGGTGAAGACCTCGCAAAAAGAGTCAAGGAACTGGACGACGAGGCAAAGACGGTCGGACTCATTAAAGTACCGTTGAGTGCCAGAGCGCTTCGGCAGCAGTTTCCCTATAAACAGTTTGCTGAAACTGGGCCAGGTCAAGGACCAAGCCGACCATTCACCAATATGCGCAGCTGGCGCACACCGACAGGGGCACGTGCGAACATGCCTTTTCCCAGAAACAGGGGGCAGAAAAACCCACCGGTAACCATGGAGGTAGGTGGGTCTGGTTCTTGGAGGAACATATTAAGTGGGAATCACCTACAAGTTGGAGGAAGATTACACTTGTTTCTGAAGGAATGGTATGGGATAACATCAGATTTGTTTATACTGCTTGGTGTACAAGGGTTTAGAATTGAATTCCTTCCCAATTTGTGTCCTTCCATTCAGCATACCCCAAGTCGGACACTCATTTTCTCACCAAAAGAGAATTTGGACGTACAAGCTGAAATTGAAAAATTATATAGAAAAGGGGTAATTGAGAAGACACATTATCAACCTCACCAATTCGTGTCTAATTTGGGGTGGCATTGTTGCACAGCTGTTAGAGCTACTGCCCCACAATGCCAGAGACCCAGGTTCAATCCTTTATGGGAGTTGTGGAATCTGGGTGGTGGTGGTGGTGGGAGGGAATTGGGGGGGGAATGAAGGGGAAGTTAACATAGAACAGCCCTGCACAGGAAAAGGCCATTTGGCCCACAATGTCTCCACTGAACATGTCACCAAATAAACCCATAAGCAGTCTGCACATAATCCATATCCCTCCATTCAGATTGTTTATACAAGAGTCTCCTAAATGTGACTGTTGTATCTGCCTCCACCACCATCATGGTGGGTATATGAAACAAAATGCCAGAGAAGCTAGAATTTAGAAGATTGAGGGGGGATCTTCTGGAAACTTACAAAATTCTTAAGGGGTTGGACAGGCCTGATGCAGGAAGATTGTTCCCGATGTTGGGGAAGTCCAGAACAAGGGGTCACAATTTAAGGATAGGGGGGAAATCTTTTAGGACCGAGATGAGAAAAACATTTTTCACACAGAGAGTGGTGAATCTGTGGGATTCTCTGCCACAGAAGGTAGTTGAGGCCACTTCATTGGCTATATTTAAGAGGGACTTAGATGTGGCCCTTGTGGCGAAAGGGATCAGGGGGTATGGAGAGAAGGCAGGTACAGGATACTGAGTTGGATGATCAGCCATGATCATATTGAATGGCAGTGCAGGCTCAAAGGGCCCAATGGCCTACTCCTGCACCTATTTTCTATGTTTCTATGTTTCTATGTAATTGAGGCAGATGCAAAAACACCTTTAAAAAGACACTTGGACAGGTACATGGAGAGGGAAGGCTTAGAGAAATAAGAGCCAAATGGGGCATCTTGGTTGGCATGGACAGGTTGAGCCGAAGGATCTATTTCCATGCAGTATGACCCTCTACAACCACCCAACAGTGTGTTCAAAGCACTCTGTATAAAAAGAAATCTGCTCCTTACATCACTTTAAAACTTTGCTCCTCTCACCTTAAAACTACACCCTCCAATATTTGGTATTACCTTCCTGGGAAATAGATTATGACCGTCTACTCTATCTATGCCTTTCATTATTTTTCCTGAGATAAATGAGTTTTACATGAGTTGATCAGAGTGTGATTAAATAAAATGGGATCAATATAGAATTAGTGTAAATGGGTGATTGATTGCTTGTGTTGACTCGACGGGGCCTGTTTCCATGCTGTAGCTCGCTATATGATGAGCGCAGGTTCAAAAGAAATCAAGTAAAGACTATTGGTAGAGTTTAGAAAATGTTGCCAAAAATATTACTTTAAATCCACAAAAAAACGTAAGGTTGGCTATTTTTGCATTCATACAAGGAGATCCAATTCTGTGTGTGTACTCTACCAGCTATGTTGCTCCTGCATCAGTTAGATTCCATGCAATGCAAGAGAAACAAGAGGAAATGAAGTAAACAATATTGATAGTCTCCCTAAGGTCCTGTTGGAAATGATTGTGCACACACTTTCAACAATGTGCCACTTCACTGAATTAAACCATTTCCCACAGCATAAAAGGATTTCATTTGGTGAACTTACAGTTTGTGGTATTAAGAATATTAACACACATCTGTTTTCTCGTGACTCCCATCTATCATCACTCAATCATTTGCAGCAGAATTCTTTTTACAGAAGCTTTCAGACAGATGCAAGCATTTATGGTTGACTAGTTGGGTAGCTCTGTTTATAGATAAAAACTACACACACTTCCTCCATTGTAGCAATGATACACAAGACAGCACACCGCAGGCTGTATAATATACATAGAGTTTGGCACATTGAAGATGTAGCACAGAAACCTGAACCAAATATTTGGTAGGGGTGTGGAGGCACAATGCCTTGATATGCTCAGAAAATATGTCAGATCTGTGACATATTGTATTCAACACAACATTGGGGCATATGTTCCAAAAGGAAATTAGATGCTTATGGACAAGAAGGCAAATACTTCCATATGCTTGTTAATGATGGGTGGTTCACAGAATAGCTGGAGAGGATCATTACAATTAGATGCCAACCAATAAGGATATACTTCAACCAAAAGCTCTGTAATTACTCTTGAATGGTTTAGGGTTTTTCCGAAATCACCTCAGTTAATGTTTACAGATTTCTCATTGACATAACTTCAACCCTTGTACATCAAGTCACTATTGCCTCTGATATGAATATCTCTAACATGTAATCATTTTAGTTTAGAGATACAGACAATAGACAATAGACAATAGGTGCAGTAGTAGGCCATTTGGCCCTTCGAGCCAGCACTGCCATTCAATGTGATCATGGCTGATCATCCACAATCAGTAACCCGTTTCCGCGTTCTCTCCATACCCCTTAACTCCACTATCCCCAAGAGCTCTATCTAACTATCTCTCTAAAGCATCCAGCGAACCAGCCTCCTCTGCCGTCTGAGGCAGAGAATTCCACGCACTCCGAACTCGGAGTCAGGGGATATGGGGAGAAGGCAGGAACGGGGCACTGATTGGGGATGATCAACCATGATCACATTGAATGGCGGTGCTGGCTCGAAGGGCCAAATGGCCTACTCCTGCACCTATTGTCTATTGTCTCCCTGTGTGAAAATGTTTTTCCTCATCTTCATTCTAAATGGCTTAAAACTTATTCTTGAACTATGGCCCCTGGTTCTGGACTCCCCCAACATTGGAAACATGTTTCCTGCCTCTAACGTGTCCAAACCCTTAATTATCTTATAGGTTTCAATAAGATCCCCTCTCATCCTTCTAAATTCCAGAGTATACAAGCCCAACCGCTCCAATCTATCAACATATGACAGACCCGCCATCCCAGGAAATAACCTCGTGAACCTACACTGCACTCCCTCAATAACAAAAATGTCCTTCTTCAAGTTTGGAGGCCAAAACTGCACACAATACTCCAGGTGTGGTCTCACTAGGGCCCTGTACAACTGAGAGAGGACATCTTTGCTCCTATACTCAATTCCTCTTGTTATGAAGGCCAACATGCCATTCACTTTCTTCACTGCCTGCTGGACCTGCATGCTTACTTTCAGTGACTGATGAACAAGGACCCCCCAGATCCCATTGTACTTACTTTTTTCCAAATTTGACACAATTTAGATAATAATCTGCCTTCTTGTTTTTGTCACCAAAGTGGATAACCTCACATTTATCCACATTAAACTGCATCTGCCATGCATCTTCCCACTCACCCAACCTGTCCATGTCACCCTGCATTCTCACAGTATCCTCCTCACAGTTCACACTGCCACCCAGCTTTGTGTCATCTGCAAATTCGCCAACTTTACTTTTAATCGCTTCATCCAAATCATTAATATATATTGTAAATAGCTGCGGTCCCAGCACTGAGCCTTGCTGTACCCCACTAGCCACTGCCTACCATTCTGAAATGGACCCGTTCCTACCCTATGTTTCCTGTCTGCCAACCAATTTTCTATCCATGTCAGCACCCTACCCCCAATACCATGTGCTCTAATTTTGCCCACTAATCTCCTATGTGGGACCTTATCCAATGCTTTCTGAAAGTCCAGGTACACTACGTCCACTGGCTCTCCCTTGTCCATTATCCTGGTTACACCCTCAAATATTTCCAGAAGATTAGTCAAGCATGATTTCCCCTTCGTAAATCCATGCTGACTCGGACTGATCCTGCTACTGCTGTCCAAATGTGCCGCTTATTTCATCTTTTAATATTGACTCCAGCATCTTCTGTCAGGCTAATTGGTTTATAATTCCTTGTTTTCTCTCTGCCGCCCTTCTTAAAGAGTGGGACAACATTAGCTACCGTCCAATCAGCAGGAACTGATCCTGAATCTATAGAACACTGGAAAATGATCACCCATGCGTCCACGATTTCTAGAGCCACTTCCTTAAGTACCCTGGGATGCAGACCATCTGGCCCTGGGTATTATCAGCCATCAGTCCCATCTGTCTACCCAACACCATTTCCTGCCTAACGTGAATCTCCTTCAATTCCTCTGCCACCCCAGATCCTCTGGCTAGTACATCAGGAAGATTGTTTGTGCCCTCCTCAGTGACGATGAATCCAAAGTACCTGTTCAACTCATCTGTCATTTCCTTGTTCCCCATAATAATTTCACCCTTTTCAGTGTAGAAGCTTCAACAAACCAAACATACAATGGTCATCGATAACTCGTTTACATAGTTCTCGGTTATCCCCCTTTCTCATCCACCCTCGTCACACAGAGGCCACACGTCCTTGGGATGTGGGAGAAAATTGGAGCACCCAGAGGAAATCTACACAGTCACAAGTCAAACACACAAATTCCACACAGACAGCATTCGAGGTAAGGATTGACCCTGGCTTTCGCATTTTGTGAGGGAGTGGCTCTACCAGCTGCACCACTGTACTGCTTTAAAAAGTAAAATAAGTGACTATTATCACAAAATTGTGTAATTTGCTGAGGATATTTCATTCCAAATTTTTACAAAACTATTTAACACAAAATTGAACCCCAATACCGAATTGATTGTCTTTGGATCAATGGAAGAGGGAAGTAAACTAACTATATTCCAAGAAGCTTTTCTTAATTATGGTCTAATAACAGCGAAAAAACTTATACTTAAATTTTGGAAAAACGCAACCACGCCAACATTCAAAATGTGGATCTCAAACACGTCTGAAACGCTACATCTTGAAGAAATGAGATTCCTCTTACTAGGCAAAGTAGACCAATTCTTAAAGATTTGGTCTTCGTTTATCAACTTTTTACAAGCATATGGTGCAACATAACATAACCTTAGAAATTAAATGCTTTAGAACTGGATGACGGATGGGCAAAAATATGAGATAGGTAACTCTCCTAATCTCTCTTTTTGTTTTACTTTTTCCTTTTCTTTCAATCTTTTAACTTCTCACCTCTGTCCTTTATGTCTTTTGTTTTCTGTTTCTACTCGCTTGTCTATCTATTCCGACACTCTTTATTTCTTTTTTCTTTCACTGTTCTTTTATTATTGAACCAAAAGTATGAAGTTGTACAAGAATGAAAATATGTATTTATGTATTAGGTACTTAAGTACCAGACTACTGTACTTACTTCTAACAAAAATAAACAAAAAAAAAGGAAACATCCAATTAATCTATATCTTATCGTTTGTTTGAGAATTTGGTAATACATTTGTGTATAAATAGTAAGATTAAACGAGAATTTACCAGTTTGAACCTAGAACTACCGGATGACCTTTGTGAGAGAGGGTTGGGCATGGAGGGCACGTAATCACCAACGTAACTTCTCATAAAATAAAGATCAAACTTCAAACTTGTAAGTTCTCGTTTAATCTTAACTATTTTACTTCGGAGTCACGTGAGTGACTACGTGAAGATTTCAAAGCTCTGTGATTTCATGCCGTAGATTCAAATCCAGGCGTCTCACTGCATCGATTGACTCAGAATGAGGAAAGAATCAATAATGCTTTAAACCATGACATTGCTTTTAAATGTAATAACGGTTTAATTTTTAAAGAAAACAATAGCAACCCCTCTGTCCCAGGGGGAAGCTATAAAACTGAACTTAAAACAGAACGTGCAAATACCCCTGGTTCAGTCAGTGGTTTGTGATAATATGGCTGAAACATCCGCTCACTTGACCACCCTGTGGCCGCGAGGATATGGTTTATGGGGACGTCCATTGCCCTGGCCTCTGACGTGGATGCCGCCCTGGTGGAATGAGATTTAAAAATGTCAGTGTCAATACCTGCATAAGACAGAACCTGCTTTAGCCACCTTGAAATAGTCTAAACCGACACTTTACTATGCGGTTTTCTGTGGCTAATCAATAATGCTGATTCCGCACCTCTTAGGGTGCTGGTGGCCTTGATGCAATACAATAAGTGTGACACCACACATAGGCGTGAAACCGTAGGGTATACCAAAATGGTAATCCTCAACCCTGTCACACCCGGTCTGCTCTGTTTGAGATCGTAGATGGAAAATGTATTGGCATCTGCAGATACTTCCATCCTTTCGAGTCACAGCTTTTGTAATGTCTGCACCCGTTGTGCCAAAACCAGTGCCATGAGCATGACTACTTTCATGGAGAGTTTGGCCAAACACAGGGCTGTGACAGGAGTCCATTGACGAAGGAGCATAAATACTTCGCTTACATCCCAGATTGTCGAATACCTTGGCCTGGGAGGATTGGAATTAAAAATTCCCTTCATAAATCTAGAGATGAGAGGGTGCGACCCCACAGAATATCGTTCCGATCCCATCCATAAATGTGAAGACAGGGCACTTGTGGCCATATTGATTGCACTATAGCTTAATCTTTGATCGAAAAAGAGGGTTGACAGGAACTCTAATACATCGGAGATGCCTGCTGTGTAGTATGAAATATATTGCTGGAAGCAGAACACCTCCCATTTCCTCATATAAGAGATGTACTGCTTCTGGGTACTATCACTCCAGGCCGCAGTAAGAACATCCACAGTGCGATCCGATAGTCCTCTCCCCAGGTATGGCCTTCTTAGAATCTGCAAACCAACAGATTGATACGATCATATAAAGGGTGTTGACCACCAGTTACAGGGTTTACCAGTAGGTTTTGATGTTTGGGAACAGTCATAAGTGGCTGTATGTTTATCTGCAACATGAGAGGGAACCATGGCTGAGTAGGCCAGTCGGGTACCACCAATACTCCTGAGGCTGAGTCCTGCATAATTTTTTGCAGGCACCGACTGATGAGGCAGAAAGGAGGAAATGCATACACAAACATTCCACCCCAATGCAGCGAGAATGCATCTACCGCTGTTGCCGCAGGATCTGGTTCCCATGAAACATATTTAGGCAACTGGTGGTTTAGTCTGGATGCAAACAAATTGATGTCTGGCATCACATATCGAGCAACAACATCGTTAAATATGTCATGATTCAACATCCATTCTGTGCTGTCATTGAATTTGCGAGACCTTGTGTCTGCCACGATGTTGAATCTACCTGGTAGGTAGATAGCTGAAAGCCAAATGTCTCTGGAAATACACCAGTCCCAAATCAGATTTGCCAATCTATCACAATATTCTGACTTGATTCCGCCCATATGATTAACATATGCCACTGCAGTAGTGTTGTCAATCTGAACTTGAACATGCAAGTGACATTTAGTAGAACAATAAGCTTTAAGCCCATAAAATGTTCCCAAAAGCTCTAAATAATTAATTCCTCAATGATTGCAGAAGAGGTGCCTCATGCATATTCCATCTGCCTCCACAGCTGGAAATAGTATCAGTAGCGCCCCAACCTAGCACACTGTAAGACAATAGAAGGTGGTTCAACCAGAATTTGGCTGGAAGAACTTGAGACATTGGAAATGACGCCACTAATTTGCCAACCAAGCTGGCCACTTGTCTAATTGAAGGTCGTTGTGTTTCAATGAGCTTAACACAGTCTTCAATTAGCTGCAGCCTTTTGTCCCTGGGCAGAGTCACTGACATCTGATTTGAGTTAATAGTGAAACCTAAATAATCAATAATTCTGACGTGTTAATTTGGACTTATCTGGATGAATGATAAACCCCATCCTTTCAAAAGTGAGCTTAACAACTGAAACGGATGATTCAGCTGTGTCCAGAGTCTTACGTACAATAACAATATCATCCAAATAGGCCATTACAATATGAACCTGAGCTCTAAGTAGCCCCAGTATTAGTTTTAACAATTTGGTGAACAATCTCGGTGCTGAGGTTAATCCATCAGGCAGTGCTTTGAATTGCCATAATTGATTCATCCAGCTAAATTTCAAATATCTCCTATCATCGTAGTGAACAGAGAGTAATATGCATCTTTAAGGTCGATGCTTGCCATATACAGTGGCTTGCAAAAGTATTCATACCCCTTGAACTTTTCCATATTTAGTCACGTTACAACCACAAACGTAAATGTATTTTATTGAGATTTTATGTGATAGACCAACACAAAGTGGCGCATAATTGTGAAGTGGAAGGAAAATGATACATGGTTTCCAAATTTTTTTACAAATAAAAAACTGAAAAGTGTGGTGTGCAAAAGTATTCAGCCCCCTTTACTCTGATACCCCTAAATAAAATCCAGTGCAACCAATTGCCTTCAGAAGTCACCTAATTAGTAAATAGAGTCCTCTTGTGTGTAATCTAATCTCAGTATAAATATAGCTGTTCTGTGAAAGCCTCAGAGGTTTGTTAGAGAACATTAGTGAACAAACAGCATCATGAAACCCAAGGAATACACCAGACAGGTCAGGGATAAAGGTGTGTTTAAAGCAGGGTTAGGTTATAAAAAAATATCCCAAGCTTTGAACATCTCACGGAGCACTGTTCAATCCATCATCCGAAAATGGAAAGAGTATGACACAACTGCAAACCTACCAAGACATGGCCGTCCACCTAAACTGACAGGCCAGGCAAAGAGAGCATTGATCAGAGAAGCAGCCAAGAGGCCCATGGTAACTCTGGAGGAGCTGTAGAGATCCACAGCTCAGGTGGGAGAATCTGTCCACAGGACAACTATTATTCGTGCAATCCACAAATCGGGCCTTTATGGAAGAGTGGCAAGAAGAAAGCCATTGTTGAAACAAAGCCATAAGAAGTCCCGTTTGCAATTTGCCACACGCCATTTGGGGGGGACAGCAAACCTGTGGAGGAAGGTGCTCTGGTCTGATGAGACCAAAATTGAAGATTTTAGCCTAAATGCAAAACGCTATGAGTGGCGGAAAACGAATACTGCACATCACCCTGAACACACCATCCCCACAGTGAAACATGGTGGTGGCAGCATCATGCTGTGGGGATGCTTTTCTTCAGCAGGGACAGGGAAGCTGGTTAGAGTTGATGGGAAGATGGATGGAGCCACATACAGGGCAATCTTGGAAGAAAACCTGTTAGAGTCTGCAAAATATTTGAGACTGGGGCAGAGGTTCACCTTCCAGCAGGACAATGACCCTAAACATACAGCCAGAGCTACAATGGAATGTTTTAGATCAAAGCATATTCATGTGTTAGAATGGCCCAGTCAAAGCCCAGACCTAAATCCAATTGAGAATCTCTGGCAAGACTTGAAAATTACTGTGCACAGATGCTCTCCATCCAATCTGACTGAGCTTGAGCTATTTTGCAAAGAAGAATGGGAAAACATTTCAGTCTCTAGATGTGCAAAGCTGGTAGAGACATACCCCAAAAGACTTGCAGCTGTAATTGCAGCGAAAGGTGGTTCTACAAAGTATTGACTCAGGGGGGCTGAATACTTTTGCACGCCACACTTTTCAGTTTTTTATTTGTAATAAAATTTGGAAACCATGTATAATTTTCCTTCCACTTCACAATTATGCACCACTTTGTGTTGGTCTATCACATAAAATCCCAATAAAATACATTTACGTTTGTGGTTGTAACGTGACAAAATGTGGAGAAGTTCAAGGGGTATGAATACTTTTGCAAGCCACTGTAACATTGTCTGGAAAGCAGGTGTTTAGCAGTAGTAAAAGTCTGTCAGTAGGGGTGTTGGCCATTCTGTGGTCATTGGGGCTTTAATCAACTCCACTGTCTTTGCCGCATCATCGAGCTATTTCTCTCGCTTAAGCGAGGTCGTCCCCAAATAACAAATTTGGCCGTTGAACGTTACTTGGCTTGCAGAGCGCCACAAATTTAAGATGTATCATCGGGCGTATTGCACTTTTTCCCAAACAGTTTATCTCAAAGTGGGCACTACATAGAAGGGCTAAGGCATCCTGTTGTAATACAGACGGCCCCCTCGTCCACCGATCTGGCGAACGCCGTAATGCCTGCAGCGAGCAACTTCAGCACCCGCTGGAGCTTCATTTCTTGTGCCCGAATACCAATGCCCATATGGCCCCATATGACATGGTTAACGACCGGTACTTTCAAGAGTTGGCAATTAACAGGAGTCTCATGTTTCTTTGCTGTCTCCTCCATTGTCAGCTCTTGCAGCTGATGGGAGAGCAAATAATTTATCGTTGTTGCCAACTCGTCATCCAACGGCTCCCCAGCCTCTCTGGGGATGGCAAATCTTGCTGCTAGACATGGTATTACGGGCTCATGCCCTTCATCATGTGGTTCTGTTCCCCCACAGATTCGGCGTCAGGATAATCCTGACCCATCAAGCTCTCCTCCTCCAAGAGGGAGCTATTGAGCAGCCCTATTCCAGGCACTGCTGGAGCGGGCTCTCCTGTAGGCCAGCGCGGATGCCACCCCTCCTCCGGGTGTGTATCCTGATGGAGCATCCTCTCCAACAGGAGCTCCACTATGGATAACCGTGTCACTTTCTGCATTTTCTTTTAGAAATAAACTTGCTCCTGAAACACAAGCCTGCAAGACAAAAGCGACCTCCAAACAAAGCTTTTCACTTACCTTGGGGTTTTTAAACTTAGTGCTGGAGGAGCGCTGCTCCTCCTAACCGGTCGCTGCGGCAGTGTGTCTGACGTTAATGACGCGCATGCGGCCTGATGGGGTTTTCTTCACGTAGTCACTCACTTGACTACAAAGTAAAATTGTAGAATCTTTTGCACAATGATGCCGCAGGTAGTGCAGCTGAGCTACTCCTCCAGCAGGTTTATTCCTCACCTCAGACATTGTCTGCATAGAAGTTGTATTTTTTCCCCATGACTGTGTGGGTTTCCCTTTGGGTGCTCTGGTTTCCTCCCACAAACCAATGATGGTAGGCTACTGTGAAATGTCCCCAGTGTAGGTGAGCAGCAGATGTTGAATGATAATGACCACATTTGAGGGAACAGGTTATGAGAAAATAGGTAGGGGGGTGGAATTGATAAAAAAACATAGAAACATAGAAAATAGGTGCAGGAGTAGGCCAATCAGCCCTTCGAGTCAGCACCACCATTCAATATGATCATGGCTTATCATCCAAAATCAGTAAACCGTTCCTGCTTTTTCCCCATATCCCTTGATTCCTTTAGCCCCAAGAGCTGAATCTAACTCTCTCTTGAAAGGGTTGTTGTGATCCTCAACATTGACTTGAAGAGCCAAATGGTCTCCAATATTGCAAGGAAATGTGAGAAATACCTTTGTCTGGTATAACCTCATTTTGAAGAAGGGTCCCAATCTGAAACGTTGCCTATCCATGAGCTCCAGAGATACTGCATGTCCCACTGAGCTTCTGTGGCATTTTTCGTGTTCTATGCAGGATTCCAGCATCTGCAGTTCCTTGTGGTTTTAATTTCATTTTCCATTATCTGGTTGGCATTCATTTCCAATATGTGCACAATTCAACTCTCATCAGAAGTTCTCATCAGAACACAATTGGTGAAGGTTGATTGAGCATGAGTGATCTAGAACCCGTCCAAATTAGTAATTGCATGAAGTCAGTAGCAAGCCGATTCAAACTTAATAATTTGCTCTGAAATCAGACAGATTATTTGGGCTGAACTGTGCAGTTTATTTATGTTTCCCTGTATGATGTGCAACATTCAATGTACAACATAAGGAGGCAAAAAATCTTGAAGTAACGAGAGGCCATTTATCACATTGAGCTTTTACATATCCAAATGTTACAAATAATCATCACATTATTAGAAATGCCTCACTTCACTTTGTCTGTCAAGAGAGGTGAATAACCAAAGAAAATGTTTCCAGTAGATTTAACTAAAATATCCTGACTCTTGAAAGAGATTGAGAAAATTAAACTGGGATAATGTTAACACTCCAGATGTGTTATCCATTTAACATTCTGTGAAGAAAGATGCCACAGTGTCATTTTGATTATTCTGCTATCTTTGATAATTTCATAATCTCTGCTTGCAGTTATTTCTATCATCTTCTTTCCCTATGATCAAATTCATCTCACATTTTAAAAAAAAGTATATAGTTTGAACTATATTTTTGCACACTACTTATCCACTCCATGGGCAATTGTAATGACTATAAATCAGCCTGGATTTTAGATTATTTATCAAAATTATCTGCTGATTTTAGTATGTAGGAAAGTGAGAACAAGAATAGGACTTTTGCATCACTTGAGCCCATTACACCAATAAATGAGGTTACGGCTGATCTATGATATACACCAATATATTTGGCCCAAATAAAATAATCTTTATTTTAAGATCAAATTTAAGGTTAACAATTGATCTTAATTCATCTAACAATTGATCTCCCAACAATTGAGAGGGAATTATGAGCAACACTAGCAAGTTTGCGGATGACACAAAGCTGGGTGGCAGTGTGAACTGTGAAGAGGATGTTAGGAGGTTGCAGGTTGACCTGGACAGGTTGAGTGAGTGGGCAGATATGTTGCAGATGCAGTATAATATAGATAAATGTGAGGTTATCCACTTTGGCGGCAAAAACAAGGGGGCAGATTATTATCTCAATGGGGTTAGATTAGGTAAGGGGAGGTGCAGCGAGAACTGGGCGTCCTTGTACAACGGTCACTGAAAGTTGGCTTACAGGTACAGCAGGCAGTGAAGAAAGCTAATGGAATGTTGGTCTTCATAACAAGAGGATTTCAGTATAGGAGTAAAAAGGTTCTTCTACAGTTTATAGGGCTCTGGTGAGACCACATCTGGAGTATTGTGAAGAAATTTTGGTCTCCTAATTTGAGGAAGGACATCCTTGTGATTGAGGCAGTGCAGCGTAGGTTCACGAGATTGATCCCTGGGATGGCGGGACTGTCATATGAGCAAAGAATGAAAAGACTAGGCTTGTATTCACTGGAGTTTAGAAGGATGAGCGGGTATCTTATAGAAACATATAAAATTATAAAAGGACTGGACAAGCTAGATGCAGGAAAAATGTTCCCAATGTTGGGCAAGTCCAGAACCAGGGGCCACAGTCTTAGAATAATGGGGAGGTCATTTACGACTGAGGTGAGAAAAAGCTTTTTCACCCAGAGAGTTGTGAATTTATGGAATTCCCTGCCACAGAGGGCAGTTCTGCCTCTTCCCTTGAAAAGTCTGGTTCTAATTCTTAGATTATGTCCCCAGTCTGAAATTTCCCAACTTTTGGAAATAACTTACTGTATCTCTATTTACCTGCTAACCTTATTACTTTGATAGTATGCCAATAGATATGATAGACAATAGGCATGTCAACTAGGTTTAAGACAACTTTAACTTTATTAATGTTTAAGCAGCAGTTTATTTAAAAACATCTACAACCAAGAAAAGCAGGATGATGATGGTAGAGAGTGAGGGAACAGTTTTTAGTTTACTTTTTATAATTTACATTTATAGAAAGCCAATTAACCTATTAACCTGTATGTCTTTGGAGTTTGGGAGGAAATTGAAAATCTCAGAGAAAGCCCACACGGTCACAGGGAGAACGTCCAAACTCGGGATCGAACCCGGGTCTCTGGCGCTGAAAGCGTTGCAAGGCAGCAACTCTTGCCGCCCTTGGTGCCTGTGAATGGGGGTACACAAAATGCTGGAGAAACTCAGCGAGTGCAGCAGCATCTATGGAGCGAGGGAGATAGGCAACGTTTTGGGCCGAAACCCTTCTTCAGACTGATGGGGGGTGGGGGGAGGCGGGGGGAAGAAAGGAAAAAAGGAGGAGGAGCCCGAGGGCTGAGGGAGAGGTAGGAAGGGGAGGAGATAGCAAGAGTTAACAGAATTGAGAGAATTCAATGATCATGCCAAGAGGATGCAGACTCCCCAAGCTGAATATAACCATATAACCATATAACCATATAACAATTACAGCACGGAAACAGGACCTCTCGGCCCTTCCAGTCCATGCCGACCATTTGTTTTCCCCTTGTCCCATCTACCTGCACTCAGACCATACCCCTCCATTCCCTTCCCGTCCATATACCTATCCACTTTACTTTTAAATGTTAAAATCGATCCTGCCTCCACCACTTCTGCTGGAAGCTCATTCCACACAGCCACCACCCCCTGAGTGAAGAAGTTCCCCCTCACGTTACCCCTAAACTTCTGTCCCTTAATTCTCATTTCATGCCCTCTTGTTTGAATCTTCCCTACCCTCAATGGGAAAAGCTTATCCACGCCAACTCTGCCTATCCCTTTCATCATTTTAAAGACCTCAATCAAGTCCCCCCTTAACCTTCTGCGCTCCAAAGAATAAAGACCTAACTTGTTCAACCTTTCTCTGTAACATAGTTGCTGGAACCCAGGCAACATTATAGTAAATCTCCTCTGTACTCTCTCTATTTTGTTGACATCCTTCCTATAATTAGGCGACCAAAATTGTACACCATATTCCAGATTTGGTCTTACCAATGCCTTGTACAATTTTAACATTACTTCCCTACTCCTATATTCAATGCTCTGATTTATAAAGGCCAGCAAACCAAAGACTTTCTTTACCACCCTATCTACATGTGATTCCACCTTCAGGGAACTGTGCACAGTTATTCCTAGATCTCACAGCATTCCTCAATTCCCTACCATTTACCATGTACATCCTATTTTGATTTGTCCTGCCAATTTGTAGCATAGGAATATAGTGGGGGAGAGGAATCCCCATTCCCTGAAGAATGAGGACATTTGTGATGCCCTGCTGTGAAACATCTCATCCTGGGAGCAGATGCGGCATAGACAGAGGAATTGGGAATAGGGGATGGAGTCCTTACAGGAAGCAGGGTAGGAGGAAGAGTAGTCCAGATAGCTGTGGGAGTCAGTGGGTTTATAGTGGATGTCGGTCAGGAGTCTATCACCTGCGATGGAGATAGTGAGGTCAAGGAATGGTAGGGAAGTGTCAGAAATGGTCCAGGTGTATTTGAGTGCCGGATGGAAGTTGGTGGTGAAACGGATGAAGTCAGTCAGTTGTGTGTGGGTGCAGGAGGTGACACTAAAGCAGTCGTCGATGTAGCAGAGGTAGAGGTCGGGGATGGGGCCCTGGTACGCCGCGAACAAGGATTGTTCGACGTACCCGACAAAGAGGCAAGCGTAGCTGGGGCCCATGCGTGTGCCCATAGCTACGCCTTGTATTTGGAGGAAATGGGAGGAGTCAAACGAGAAGTTATTGAGGGTAAGGACTAACTCTGCTAGGCGGAGGAGAGTATCAGTGGATGGGTATCGGTTGCTCCTCCGGTCGAGGAAGAACTGGAGGGTTTTGAGACCATCCTGGTGGGGGATGGAGGTGTAGAGTGACTGGACATCCATGCTGAAGATGAGAGGTTGGGGGCCTGGAGAATGGAATGCACGGAGACAACGGAGAGTGTCTGAGGTGTCTTGAACATAGGTGGGGAGGGATTTAACCAAGGGGAATAGGATGTAGTCAAGGTATGTGGAAATATACCTTTCAAGGTATGCCTATGAATGGGCTTGAGCTCACCTCCCACGCCCTCGGAAATGCTCTAAATGTTTCAGTCAGCTGTGGGAAATGAGTGGTGACAACCGTGGTACATGGAAGTGGGAAGTGATAAGCAGTGCATTTGTAGTGGTGGCAGATCGAAGTGTTGGTGGTGTAGGCCATGGCAGCAGGAGATCACGTAGAACAAATGCCACTGGAGGTCCCACAGAAGTCGGATGACTATGCTGATCAAATTTGATCTGCAGTAGCTACGTGGAGCCAGTGCAGTGGAAAGGCAGTGGAAGATACCAACAGGATCACCAGGCTAGGCCGACCCTTACCTCATCAACCAGTGCCGCTGCCAGGAAAATGGGCCCGAATAGGACTCAAGAGGCCAAGATAAGACTATATTTTAAAGAACTTGATACTTGAAAGATATAATTTGGCACCGGAAACATGATAACACTTTGTTTACTGCCTCAAAAGAAATGTTTAAAAAAAAAAAAAATCATTTTAGACTTTTTACTGGATTGTGTGCAAAACAAAGCATTTCAATCTATCAGAAGATAGATAGTTTTCCACTGCTTTCTCAAGAACTGTCACCAATATCACCCAGAACATCTGAAGTGAATAAAAGGATAACGCAAGCTAGATCCAAAGAATAATGTCATAGAGTCAAAGAGTGATACAGTATGGAAACAGGCCCTTCAACCCAACTTGCCCGCACCGGCCAACATGTCTCAACTACACTCGTCCCACCTGCCTGTGCTTGGTCTATAGCCCTCCAAACCTGTCCGATCCATGTGCCTGTCTAACTGTTTCTTAAACTTTGGGACCGTACCAGCTTCAACTACCTCCTCTGGCAGCTTGTTCCATATACCCACCACCCTTTGTGTGAAAAAGTTACCCCTCAGATTCCTATTAAATATTTTCACCTTGAACCCATGTCCTCTTGTCCTCGATTCCCCTACTCCGGGCAAGAGATTCTGTGCATCTACCCAATCTATTCCTCTCATGATTTTGTACACCTCTATAAGATCGCCCCTCATCCTCCTGCGCTACAAGGAATAGAGACCCAGCCTACTCAACCTCTCCCTGTAGCTCACACGCTCTAATGGAAAATAATGGAAAAAAATAAAGCTATTCTCAAAAGAATTGTTACTTCCTTTAGATTGAAATGCCCTGAATCCCTAGCTCAGTTTTGAGGCTATATTACTGCAGGGTCAATACAAACACAAGCAATGTACTTACAGTACACCCTAAATCATTCAATTGCAATTGTACTGCAGGAATTCTGCAGGTGAATGTGTCATATCCACTAAACTGCCCACAGCTCACCAATGTCAAGGACCAGTTCCGGTTAGAGTCTTCACAGTCTCTTTCATTTACCTATGCTGTAAGCCTAATAATTTGTAAAGCAGAAAAGCTGATATTTAAATATTATACTAGCGATGATGGAGCCGGTAATCATTTTTTAGATATCCGAAGCAAGCACATTAGTTGCATAAATGGAGAATTTCTCCCACACACTCTGGCACAGTAAAGAAAAAATGGTGCAAGGCACCCAGACAATATGCGTGTCATTCCAGCCTTACTCTTTACAGTGTGTAGGTGGTAATTAGATTGGACTTATGCCGTGCTTCATACGGAGAATGCAAGACTGATTACTTCTGTTAAGCAGAGTTTTAAGGTGGGTGGAATTGTATCTGTTTGAGAAACCAGCTTTAAAACTGAGAAAGCTCATGACAAAAGATTGATAGATATATGGAGATATTCTGTTTTATGGACAGTCTGAGCTTTCTAACCGTAATTCACGTGGATGTGCAGATTTCGAATGGGAATGTGAACCCTAATCCAGTGGTTTAAAGAAAATGACAAATCAGCTTACATCAGGACCAAGGTGCTGATTATGAAGACACTCCGTCGAAATAGTGATTTTGTGAAATATGTAGATTCTGCAAAATTGGGCCTGTGTTTTATTGAACCTTAAGAAACAGTTAGACAGATACATGGATAAGACAGGTTTGGAGAGATATGGACTAAACACAGGCAGGTGGGACTAGTGTAGCAGGGACATGTTGGGCGGAGTGGGCAAGTTGGGCCAAAGGTCCTGTTTCCACTGTATCATTATATGACTCTATAACCTGATCTTCTAACCCACTCCTGTTTCCAGAATCACTGATCGACATCCTTGCCATTTCCCAGGGTTTTCAAACTCCTTCACAGCTGCTTCCAGGCTCTGTGGCCTCCATCGCACTCACATCAAAGCTTCCGATCTCCTTCTTGGTTGATCCCAGAGCTTGGCATTTGCCCACCTCATCACAGATGGATTCACCAGACTTGGTGGGCTGAAGGGCCTTTTTCTGGGCTGCCCCTAAAGTCTAAAAATATATCACGGATATAGGTCAATGAACAATGCACCGTAAAACTTTCCACGTTTATAAATCTATTTTATGGCTTTTGTACTAGTGCTTGGCATAATTGAATTAATGTATATTATCATCTGATTTGAAGCTCAAATCAAAACGTAATAATATCAAATTTAAATTAAAGGATTTTTGGTGGTCCCAGACTTGGAGATTTACTGGACTCTTTCTATTCAAACCCAAACTCTTTGATTTATCATCTTTTTAGAACATGTTTCATTATAGTATAATGCATTTTTCAATGAAACTGTGTTTGAAGGGAGAAGAAAATGGAAACTAGATAGACATAAAATGCTGAGTAACTCAATGGGTCAGGCTGCATCTCTGGAGTAAAATAATACGTGACGTTTCGGATCTGAAGACGGTATTGACCCAAAACATTGCCTATTCCTTTTCTCCAGAGATGCTGCCTGACTCGCTGAGTTACTCCAGCATTTTGTGTCTACCTACGATTTGAAATCAGCATCTGCAGTTCTTTCTTATACATCTACAGTTCCTTTCTAAACAGGCAATAGAAACTAGTGACTTTCAGCTTGCAGATTTCAACTTTTGTTTCAGATTGACCGTTGGAGTTCCAGATCTCAGCTCCATTTTCGTGACCCCAAACCTGGTTCCATTCAAGACTCAGCTCATGCTGCTCACCTCCCCACTCAACATGGATCCTTAGCTCATCTCTGAACTAATGAATGAATTGGATACCAGATCACCCAGGATTTCAGAACAATCGGATGCTGGATTATCAGAGTTGTATTATTCTACTTGCCTCAAGCACACCATTTTCCAATAGCAAGAATTAAAAAATATAATTTTCTATTTTTGTGCTTAAGTATTTACAACTTTTTCTTCTTCATCTCAGAAATAGGTCTACATTCTGCTACTTTGAATCTTTTGAAATATTTTATCAGTATATACTGGGATGGATAAAATGAAGGGTACACAAAAGGCTGGAGAAACTCAGCGGGTGCAGCAGCATCTAAGGAGCGAAGGAGATAGGCAACGTTTCGGGTCGAGACCAAATGAACCTGTTTCTATGGCAATCAGCTTCCCCACTCTTTTCAATTACTAATCATTGTAGCATTACTATCGTGTCTCTCTTTTGAATGTTTAATGGCTATCTCGGAAATATGCACTGGCTCCGTTTATTTGGTTCTCTTCTACTCTTGAATTCATTTATGGTTTAAGTAGCATAATACAAAGGCTTAAACAAAGGGTTTCATTTGAGTACATTTCTCAAATAAACAGTAGAAACAGCCCTTCACTGATAATCGAGTTAAAATGTATAAAATGTGAAGCAAAATCTATGGATTGTACAACAGATTCAGTAATAACTGGTATCCAAGTAAGAGTTGTATCTAGTTTAGTAAAAAGACGGTGACTAGCAGATCAATTGAAGGAAGTGCACCAGATGGAGCAGTGAATGAAAGGGATGTTGGCTTTACCTGAAAAACTGTAATTATGGAAGAACCTTTCTCCTCTCTTATAGAGTGGACAGACTACTTTGTTTCCAATTAGAATTGGTACTATTGTCTCAGGTGAAATTTAACAGAAAGCAGTGTTATGTGATGCCATTTGAGAGGAAAAATAAGAAATGTGAAATAATTAAAAGGTAATAATTGAATTGAATGAAGCATAGAAACAGCCCCCTTAGCCTACCAAGCACGATGACCATCAAATACCCATTATCACTCGTTCTACATTAACTCACTTTTGCATCCTCACCCTACACACCAGGAGTAATTTACAGAGGCCAGTTAACCTACAAGCACGCATGTTTTCGGAGTGCGAAGGGACACTGGAGTACCCAGAGGAAACCCACATGGACAGCACCCCATGAACCTGTGAGAATTTGCAGTTTTAATTGCTCCAATCTGCCATTATTTTCAATCGGACAATGCTAGAATTTTCACAAAAAATGCTACTAATTTTGCATGAAGATAAAGTAAAGCAATCCTCAACGTACCTTTGAACTAATCTTAACGCAGTTGTGCCTAATGACCACTGCAAATGGTTAAGTGAAATTAAAAAGAAGATTAAAAGTTTGATAATAGAATCATCTTACACACATCAGCACCCCCAATGTTCAGTTCTGAAGAATGATGTTGAGGTTAATGAAAGTGAAAATAATGTATTAAATTCTTCAGCAGATAGTACAGTATCAATTTAACATGTGACATTGAAGTAAGGGTGTTATTATTTTACAATCTAATATAGAGAATTTCAAAACCTAGGAAAAATGAATTTGTTTCAACATAATGATCAGAAAACAGTAAAAATGACTAAATTGGACCTGCAGCAGAACTTCTTGAAGCATTTTTGGTATTCAATGGCACAGCAACTGTCATGTTATCTCAACACCATCAGTTCCTCCCCAGAGCGCAGCACATATCTCACTTCACAAGACTCCAGCACTTGTAGTGACAGAAGAGAGAATCACCATTTCCCTTGGTCACAAGGCCAAAGCTGTCACTCCGACATCTGCTTGTCTTAACCAAATGACAGGAGATAAAGAGCTGGCTATGATAAATGGAGTCAGACCATTATATTCATGCTTTTCAGAGTAAAGTGTCAAATAGGCATTTTCTTTGACACATCAGAAGTAACTCATTTGCACTAATTGAATGAATTTGGCTGGAACAATGCTATCCAAACCCACATTCACAGTACAGATAAAATTCGACTGAAAGTTGACATGTAAAATTTTGGAAAAATGCATGCACAGAAATAATAATAAAAAATTGTGGTGAGCATTCAAGTGTCAGAATTTGAAATGTCTTTAAAATCACCAAAATAAAATTACTTGGGTCCAAGTTGTGCCATAAATATTATCTCTGCTGTACTTTCTGGTATAACATCATATTGATAATATGGATAACCTAGTAGCACCACAAATATTCTCTGCAGGTTGAGTTGAGAATGGTCTGCTGCTGTGCAAATGAAGGCAGAGGGGAAACAACTGTAAACTTGGCTCTAAAAGAAATAAACACTTGCTAAAGATCAAATTCATAGTTTATTGGCTGCCTTGTTCTCAGCCAGTTATCTCTTTTGCAAAGTGGGAAAGTTTTGGCATCGGGTTAGGTCACAGAGCACCAGAAATGTTGAAAGAAAACAACAATTTGCACTTTCTAGATGTCTCTCATATTTTGAAATCCCTCAGGGATTTACTAAAACCACATTAAACTAAGTGTTGACTGAGCCACAGCGACATATCGGGACAGATGGACAAAGCTTTGGTCAATGTAGAACATAAAGTGCTGGAGTAACTCAACAGGTCAGACAGCATCTCTGGGGGATGATGATAGGCACATTTTTGGGTCAAGACCCTTCTTTAGGTCAATGCAAGCGGTTTTGTGGAGCAATTTCAGGGGAGAGAAACAGCGAGGCAGTGAATTTCAAGGAAGTTCAAGAGATTTGAGATTTGAGCGTGTTCAAATTTCAATGATTAAATGAGAATGCATCCAACACCAGAATTAATGGAATGTCGAGATTTAGAATGTTTGCAGGAGGACGAAGAGGTGCCAAATGTGGTGAACATACTGGGTATAGGAAGGGGGTAGAATGTATGTGGATGGATTATATTATTTAGGATTAGAAATAAGATAATTGGCTCCTCAAGGCTGCTACGTCATTTAATTGATTGTAACACCAGCTCTACTTTAGTTTAGCCACAATAACCACACTCCTTGTTTATCAAGTATCTAACTACCTCTGCTGTAAATTATTTAAGAAACCAACTTGTACCATTCTCTGAGGACGAGTTCCAAATACTCATAAGCAGTTGACAAGAACAATTGTAGCTTGTATCGCTTATTTTAATGCAGTGACCCTGGGTTTTATCTTCTCCAACAAGAGGAAACAATCCCTTCACATCCATCCATGAATCATGAGGGAAGAAAAGTGATCTTATGGGCTGGATAGCCAAGGGTAGGGATAAACTAAACTATAAAGGGAACTCAAAAACTTAGGAATTGTTCAGCAGAAGCTGGTCATTAGTTTGATAGGAATTTTTGATTCAGGATAGGTCCACTGAGAAACATTAGCTAATATTTGGACTGCCAGAGACACTACAAACTGGGGATCTTGGACAAATAACAATGCGCTGGGGAGGTTAGTGGGTCAGGCAGCATCTGTGGAGCAAATAGACAGACAACACAAAATTTGGGACATGATAATGCAGTGGTACAGGTGGTTAGTGAGACTACAGTTGGAGCACCATGGCCAGTTCTGGTTGACCAGCTATAGAAAGGATATTATTAATTTTGAAAGAGTGCAGAAGACATTCACCAGGATCTTACCTTGGTGTGCAGGCTTGAATTATAGGGCAAGGCTAGATAGACAGGGACTTTTTTCTTTTGAGGGAGGAAGCTGAGGGGTGACTTATTTAGGTGTTCAATATCATGAGGTGCATGGATAAAGTGAGCGTTCACAGTCTTTTTCCCAGGGCAACAGATTCTAAAACTGGAAGGAATAATCTTAAGGTGAGAAGGTAGGTATTTATCAGGAAGCTCAGGGGCAACGTGAAATAGAATGGATAGGGAGAGG
The DNA here is from genome assembly GCA_035221665.1 of Okamejei kenojei. Taxonomy (NCBI): domain Eukaryota; kingdom Metazoa; phylum Chordata; class Chondrichthyes; order Rajiformes; family Rajidae; genus Okamejei; species Okamejei kenojei. The sequence goes on from CM069133.1 coordinate 9,761,584, forward strand.
ATGTTTCCATCAGTGGGAGTGTCTAAGTCTAGAGGTCATAGCCTTAGAATTAAAGGACATTCCTTTGGGAAGAAGGTGAGGAGGAATTTCTGTGGTGAGAGGGTGGTGAATCTGTGGAATTCATTGTCACAGAAAACTGTGGAGGTCATGTCAATAGATTTTTTTAAGGCATAGATAGATTTTTGATTAGCATGGGTCAGAGGTTATGTGAAGAAGGCAGGAGAATGGATCAGCCTTGATTGAATGGCAGAGTAGTCTTGATGGGCTGAATGGCCTAATTCTGCTCCTATCACGTGACCTTATTTTACTCAGAGGATGGTCTGTATCTGGAATGAACTGCCATAGAAAGCTGTAGAAACTGGTATGATTATGCCTCCTCAAAGGCATGTGGACAGATGTGGATTGGAATGATTTAGAGGGCCAAATTGAACTGGCCAAGCAGTAATCTGCTAAATTATTCGGCGTGATAAGGTGAGGCGAAGGGTCTGTTTCTGTGCTGGACAGCTCTTTGACTTTCTGATGTTTTCAGGTTGAGAATCCTTGTTCAGACTTCTGACATGAAATGCCACTGAAAATGTAATCCAGATTTCAGTAATAAAAACCTTCCATATATAACAACCTTCTGATACCAGAATTCAGAACAAGGAGAGAAAAGATTGATTGAATTGTGATGAGATTATATTCTTGCTGTATTCTTTATGTTTATTTTTTTCTTGATCATTGGACACCTATGTAGAAATGGAAACAAGTGTTGTGCAGTTACTGGATGCTATCAAATGAAGGCTAAGCTCAGGAAGATGGAGATGATGTGAATTTGGAGAGTGTCATCATAACTAGGTCAGCACAACTTAGTTGCTATACATTTGCTTCCAAGTTGCAAAGTCCATTTCAAGAATTGAGCAGGCAACCAACACTCAGTGCAATGTTAAGGGATTTTAGCATTAGTGGAGGAACAAATTATGGACATAATATTAACCCAAAGCCATTTCTGCTCATTTAAGAGATTACCTAGGATTGCATTGCATTACTTTGAAAAGAACAGGGTTATGGCTTTGTTCCAAGCAACATTGTGTGATCAATCCATCACCAAAACATTATTTGCTAATTCATCTAATCCAGTAAGAAATCCACCTGTGCACAAAATATTTCTCCCAATTGCCCTCAATGTTGAAAGTAAAGTCCATTAGATTTGATTAACTTCTTATATTAAAATAGTTTTCTCCTTTCATTCCCCTTTTCTAAGTCACAATCTGATCAAACAATGTACCGTTAATATCAACCCAATCTATTGACGTTTTACTTATACTTTCTCTTGCAGTGGTACACTCAGGGTCTTTTCATTGAATTACTCTGATGCCTTTCATCCTCTTGGAGAAGTAGTAATGTTGCACTTTCGATAGCGCCTACCAGACACTCATTTATTTGCAGGTCCACCACAGGTTGCACTTCTGATAACACTGACCATGCTCTCATTTATCTAGGGCACCTCCCCAGGTTATGACACCCGACAAGGAGAGGCTGAATAGGTTGGGACTTTTTTCCCCTTGAGCACTGGAGGCTGAGGGGGTGACCTTCTAGACTCATACCAAATCATGAGAGGCACAGATAATGTGAATGGTCACAGTATTGTTACCAGGGTAGATCAGGAAAGGTTACAGAAATAGGCCAAACAGTGGCAAATTAGACTAGCTCAGTTATAAAACCGAATAGCATGGATGAGTTGAGCTGAGGACCCTGTTTCCATGCTATGTAACTCTATGATGTATCCAGGCTGTACATTTGATGAGCTCTTGGGAGAATAGCAGAATGGATTTAGTCATGGAGCCAAAAATGACCCATGGCCCAACTCGTCCATGCCAACCAAGATGCCCAATCTAAGCTATTCCCATTTTCCTATATTTGGCTCGTATCACTCTAAAACCTTCCTATCCATGTACCTGTCCATGTGTTTTCTAAATGCTGTTATGACACCTGCCGTAACAATCTCTTTTGGCAGCTCGTTCCAGAGAGTATATCCACCATTCTCTGTGTGAAAACGTTGCCCCATAGGTTCCTATTAAACCTTTTCCCCCGACACCTTAAATCTATGTCTTCTGGTTCTTGATTATCCTAATTTGGGTAAAATACTCTGTGCATTCACCATGTCAACTCCCCTCATGATTTTTGTACACCTGTATAAGATCACCCCTCAGGCTCCGATGCTCCAAGGAATAAAATACTAGTCTGTCCAACCTCCCCCTATATTTCAGGCCCTCAAGTCCCGGCAACACGCTCGTAATTCTTCTCTGCACTCTTTTCTCCTTAACAACATTCTTCGTATGGCAGGGTGACCAAAACTGAAGAATAATCTTCCAAGTGCAGCCTTATCAACATCCTGGACAACTGTACTATAATACCCCAACTTCCATACTCATTACCCTGACTGATAATGACCAATGTACCAAAAGATTTTGTTACCATCATGCCTACCTGTGAAGCAGGCACGTGCCGTCAGGGTAGGCAAGGTAGGCACTGCCTACACTGACTAAAATTATGACATGGGTAATCATTAAATATAAATAGTAAAGGTATGGGAAAATTCTGCCCATCTAAGAGATCGAGCTCTTAGATAAGTCTCCGTGCCTTTCAACCGCAGCACTTGTAACACGGGAAGGTCTGTGCAGCCCACGTGCCGTCAGCGCTGCTTGAAGCCGTCAATTTCAAATATGGATTGCCATTAACTGAAGGGTATTGTGGGAAGCAAAGAGAGAAGAATGGAGTTCATGTACCGATAATGTGGTAAGTACACTTCTTGGTGCTTTATGTTTTTTTAATACCGTATTTCCCGTGGTGGGTTGGGGGGAAGAGCGCCTTTCACAGTGTTTGGGGAGTCTGGCCAGGGGTAAATTTGCGGGGAAGGCAGGAGCGTTGTGAAGGAGGGATCGGGACCAGTAATCCACATGCAACGCTCCGGGAACAGAGCCACTGCATTGTGGCCGGGGAATGAAGTAGCTTGGGTGGCTGCGAGTGGCCGCTGGGACCAGACAGCCCTTTCTGCCGGTCCCTGCTCACCTCTGGCAGTGCTCTCCGAAAACCTCCCCTGCCACTCGCCAGCCTCGCTCATGTTTGCCGCTTCCCGCAAATCCTTAAATTCCGACAGTGCGCTCAAGGGACCAGTTGAGGTTACTCGGCTGTCAGAATTTAAGGTTTTGCGGGAAGCGGCTGACATGAGTGAGGCCGGCGAGTGGCAGGTGAGAGGTGTTCAGTCAGAGGACACTGCCAGAGGTGAGTGGGCCGGGAGAAGGCACTGAAGTGGCAGCCGGTTCTGCTGTTGGGTCCCGGCGGCCGCTCGCAGTCACCCGAGCTGCTGGGATGGCCAGTTCTGCTGTCCGTGTCCGGCAACGGTGAGTGAGTCTAATATGATCTCCGACCCCCTCCTTCTCAACATCCTGCCCTCCCCGCAACTTTAACCCCTGGCACAGACTCACCACACCCTGTGAAAGGAACTCTCCCTCCAATTGGTCCCTTAAATTAGTATTTTCTCAATTCTGTTAACCCTTGCTGTCTCCTCCCCTTCCCACCTCTCCCTCAGCCCTCGGGCCCTGGCATTCCCTCTCTCTCTATCTCCCTCCCCCACCCTAGTCGCACTAGCTTCTCATTTTCACACCACAAACAGCTTACAATGGCTTGTTCCCTTTATCATCGATACTTTTTTGCATATCTTTCATTCATTGTTCTTTATCTCTCCACATCACCGTCTATATCTCTCGTTTCTCTGATCCCTGACCAGTCTGAAGAAGGGTCTCGACCCGAAACATCGCCTATCTCCTTCGCTCCTTAGATGCTGCTGCACCCGCTGAGTTTCTCCAGCCTTTTGTGTACCCTCGATTCTCCAGCATCTGCAGTTCCTTCTTTAACACTTCACTGCATATGTGTTGTGATGGCAAATCTTGCTGTCAGTAATGATCTCTGACAGGTGACCATCATCCATTTGGGTATGTTCACGGCTATACCATCAGGTATGCTCTCCTCCTTCATGAGGAAGCCATTAAACAGCCCTACTACAAGGCGCGGTTGGCGTGGCCTCTCAAATTGGCTGACACTGCCATGGACCAGGCGTCAGCCTAAACTGCCCCCCCGGCATTTATGTGTTGAGGTATGCTCTCTGCAACATCTATTTGATAACAACTTAATTTTAATTGAATAGAGGAGCCCAATTTCTCAAACATGGTTTGAGACTGAAAACAGTGGATTATATTATTATATTGCCTCATCACAGCAATGCCTCCACCAAATATCTCCAATGATACTGTAAATGGGCATCACCATGACTCCAGTTGTTAATCAGCCATTTTTCATAATGAACAGGCCACACCTGTCATCCTTCACGTCTGCCTTGAATGGCAACTCTGGCCCGATTCCCGAGCCTGTCTTGTAAGACAACCTGACCATAATAATGAACCTGTCTGCTAATTTTAATTTGTCTAAAACAATTCTAGCCATAATTATGACCTGCCTCGAAAGACAAGTCTACCCATATTTTTGAACCTATCTTGAAGGCAACCCTGGTCAAAGTACTATGCCTACCTAAACACAATTCTGGTCCAATTCCAGCCTGCTTAGAATGCTAGTATGGTCCAATTTTGCATGGTTAGATGCCTCTAAATCGAATGTCTTGATCATTTGAATTGTTCAACCAAATGTAAATCTTATCCACTTGTAAATTGTCCCTTGCTGTAGAACTTCAGTGTAAGAACAAAATATTAATGTCCCTGGATGAGAGAAATGAAGGCTCACCTCTCCCATGAGGGAAAGCTTATGCAGTCCTTCTACAGATGTTGCTGCCTACATTAAGCAGCCCTGCTACAAGGTGCTGCTAGCGTGGCTCTCCCATATGCCGGTGCTGCCATAGCCTTGGCTGCAATATAAAGCAGCCCTGGTACAAGGTGCTGCTGGTGTGGCCTCTCCCATAGGCCAGCGCTGCCATCACTGGGTATCTCATAAAGCAGCCCTGTGGAATAGGTGCTGCTGGCTCGAGCTCACCCATATGCCCGGCATTGCCATAGACTCAGCATCCAATAAAGCAGCCCTGTGCAATAGGTACTGCTGGCTCGGGCTTACCCTTATGCCCGATGCTTGGGGAATCTCGACAAGGGGTCACAGCCTTGTACCGAATAAAATACTTTCTTCACACAGTGCTGCTGACGTATGCCCGGTATTGCCTTAAATTTGGCAACCGCTCAAGCAGCCCTGTGCAATAGTTGCTGCTGACTCGGGCTTATCCATATGCCTGGCATTGCCATAGATTCGGCATCCCATAAAGCAGCCCTGTGGAATAGGTGCTTCTGGCTCAAGCTTACCTATATGCTCATCATTACCCAGAATCAACATCCCCTAAAGCAGCCCTGTGCAAAAAAGGTGCTGCTGGCTCAGGCTCACCCATATGCCCGGCACTGTCACAACTCATGTAGTTGGGGTGTATCTAGATGGAGCCTCCTTTCCACAAGGGGGAACCCCATCCTGACCATATTGTCAACCCCCAGCCTAAAATGTTTGGACACCGGATTTCATAGCGTCTGTGTGCCTTACCAAGGGGACCCCCCCCCTCCCCCCACGGCACCTGGGCTGACCGTTCTGGTCAGCTACAGCCTCATATCGTGGGCCACTGCGGTCTAAACCGCACTTCTGCTGGAGTTCCCCTATCCGGGAACCGAAGGTTGAAAAGTCACTGACCATTCTGGTCAGTTTCAGCCCATATCGTGGGCCACTGCGGTCTAAAACCGCACTGCTGCTGAAGTTCCTCTCCCGGGGAACCCAGTGTTCCGAAGTCACTGACCGTTTTGTCAGTGACTGAACTTCGCGAGCCCGACATTCCCCAGCTACCCGCTTCCGCGATAGGACCGGGATCTCCCCACAGCCCGCAGCTGGTTCCCTGGTCAGCACCCGCGAAGCACCCGGCAGGAACAGCTGTGGAAGAAAAGGTTCCTGCAGTGCATCAAAAAACAGGTAAGAAATACCACTTACCTGGAGTTTAAACTTACCTCTGGCAGGAGCGATGTGCCTGCCAGGCCGGTGCTTCGCAATGCGTGCGTTGTAATGACGCGCTCTGCGGGCAGTCGGGGTTCTTCACGTAGTTACTCACGTGACTCCAAAGTAAAATTCAAGTGCAATTTCATACCATTTCAAGCAGGGTGCAAGACCACCAAATTCAAATACAGTTTCATACCATTTCAAGAAGGGTGCAAGGCCACCAAATTCAAATGTAGTTTCATACCATTTCAAGCAAGGTGCAAGGCCACCAAAGTCAAATGCAGTTTCATGCCACTTCAAGCAGGGTGCACGGCCACCAAATTAAAATGCAGTTTCTTACCATTTCAAGCAGGGTGCAAGGCCACCAAATTCAAATGCAGTTTCATACCATTTCAAGCAGAGTGCAAGGCCATCAAAATCAGAGAGTCATGCCTCTCCCACCCCCATCTTGCAGAGTTTTATTGATCCTCCCCCTCCCCCCAGAAGGGTCTTGTCCTTCATGGCGTGATTGACAGGAGAGAGAATCTCAATATTTTTTAAACATTAATAGGTCTTTTATTTTTAATCGTTAAGAAAAATCCTCTGGCCCTGACAGCTGGAGGGGGACTCTGAGTAAGATGGCCATAAATCACTGCCGTAAGTGGTAGCGTTTTTTCTAAAATCAATACACTTGCAAACAGGAAGTGGTCAAGTTTAGACTTTTAATTATATAGATATTGGCGGGCAGCCGCAGTTCCAACATGCAACATGGAACTAGCAAACTTGCAAGCTTGGGTTACAAACAGGAATGGAATCAGTTTGTAACCTGCTCATTGTCACATAGAACGATGATTCTGATGACATCTGTAATGTGAGGTTCAGGCTTAATGATTATGTTGATATCCACAAGACAATGAGGATTAGATAAAGACTATCTGCAGGCCAGATTCTGTATAACATTACAGTTTTATCAGAAATTCCCCAGCTACGAGGAGACTGCTGAACTTTTCTCAAGATGTTACTGGCTGAGCCCTTAATGGTGGCTGCATTAAAACATTTGGGGAAGAGTAGCCTGCCTTGTGTACAAGCAAAACAAATTTGCTAAACACATTTCATTCAAGCATTCATGCTCTAACTAATTAAAATAAAGAGAGGAATTGGCACAAAAGTATTTGTGGATTTCCAATTATGGCAGGGCAATGCTTTAATTGAAGAACAATTAAAACTGAAGCAACAAAATGAGTCAGAAATTCTGCATTCTGAACTCCAAAGTTAATGTCCCAAATCAAATCCAAACACTGGAGGCCCAGGTCCCGTGAAGGAAACGGTTTGCTCAATTCCGTGGCCTAATCTAGCATGTTTTGTGTTGAAATGTTCTGATACGTCATTGAAAGTTAATAAATGACTGCCCGAGATGCTGTGCTATGAACTTTTTATGCACTTGTATAAAATTCCTCTCCAGCTGTTTTATTAGAGGCATTAATCCATTTAAAGTAAACTGTTTAGCAACTCTGATAAGATGAAATAAACAGGTGGCAATCCTTTTAGTTATTTCTCCTCTACATTTGTGCAATATTAATCCACTCAGTATACTGTATGCTTGTACAGTGGGCCGTTAACCCTTAATGCCACACAATTTTCCATTTCTTCATTAAAAATAGCATAATTTGGATATGTCAAATTCATGTGCTTAAGTTATAGGAGCAGAATTAGGCCATTCGGCCCATCAAGTCTACTCCGCCATTCAATCATGGCTGATCTATCTTACCCTATCAACCCCATTTTCCTGCCTTCTCCCCAAAACCCCTGACATCTGTACTAATGAAGAATCTATTAATCTCTACTTTAAAAATATCCACTGACGGCCTCCACGACCTTCTGGCAATGAATTCCACAGATTTGCCATCTCTGACTAAAAAAATAACTCCTCATCCATCTTCTATAATATTACTAAAACTCTCATCTTGACCACTTCCGGTCTGCATTGTCATTAAATTTGCACAAAAAAGATCCCCCATAGCGCTATGAATTTTCGCCACCTTACTCACCATTCTCCTCTGCTGCAAGTCAAATAAGTTTTGTTCCGATCGGTGACATAGTACAAAAGTTATGAAGGTTTAAAAATCATAAAAAACGCCCTTTCTGGAACACGCTGTCAATAACGCGGCGAGGAGAATAAAAATCTGAAGGGACGGAATGTGTTGATGGAGCCCGTTCAAAGTGTGTTGAGCAGCTCACGCAGAGTTTGTTGAACAGCCCACTCAGAGTGTGTTGAACAACCCGCACAGAGTGTGTTGAGCAGCCCACGCAGAGTGCGCAGCCCGCTGGGAGTGCGCAGCCCATGGGGCGTGCACAGCCTGACCAGCCGGAAGCTGGTGAGTTGAACCGGAAGCCTCTGAGTGAAGCGGGAGTGGCACCGGGATCTGATGCGTGAGGCCGAAAACTGAAGGTGCAGGGTGAGCAGAGTGCGAGACCCCCCTCCCCACACACCCCTTCATTCGGCCCTTCGAGCCATTCAAAGTCAAAGTCAAAGTCAAAGTATCCTTTGTTGTCATTCAGACCTTTCAGTCTGAACGAAATTTCGTTGCCTTGCAGTCATAACATATAATAAAAAACAAACACACAATAAACACATATTTAACATCCACCACAGTGAGTTCACCAGGCACCTCCTCACTGTGGTGGAAGGCAAAAGTCTTAAAGTCCTTGTCTTCTTCCCTCCTTGTTCTCCGTCTGTGCTGAGGCGATCCAGGCCTCCACTAGGCCCGCGGCCGAGCCTCCGAAGCCGGGCAGCCGCCACCGCCGTCGCCGGAATGCTGGATCACCGCCACAGCTTTAAAGCAGGGTCCGCCGCTGGAACGCTGGAGAACCGCAGCTCTGAAGCTGGGTTGCCGCTGGAACGCTGGAGCACCGCAGCTCTGAAGCCGGGTCGCCGCTGGAATGCCACCACTGGATCGCCGCTGGAGCACCACAGCTCTGAAGCCACACCGCCGCCGCCGCTGGAATGCTGGAACGCTGCCACAGCTCCGAGGCCACCAGCTCCACAATTAGGCCTCAGCACAGACGGACACTGTGACGGAGGACACAACAAGAAAAGTCGCACCCCCCCCCCGAAGGGAGAGACTAAAACCCTGTTTCTCTCCCCCCCCCACCCCCACACACACACACACACACACATACACAGCCTAATAAACCAAATTTTTTAACTAAAACAGACACAAGAAGACAAAAAGAAAAGAAAAAAACAGATGGACTGCAGGCGAGCCGCAGCTGCCAGGCAGCGCCACCACTTCCGGCATTTACTGTGATCATGGCTGATCATCCACGATCAGTACCCCTTTCCTGCCTTCTCCCCCCTATCCCATGACACTGCTATCTAACTCTCTCTTGAAGCATCACATATCTTTATATATTTTAATCTGATTTGTTCATGCAGTTTGCTCTGTATAGATTCTGGTTGAAAATAAATCTTACATTTAATATAAAATCCAGTTAATGTCCCTTCATCCTTCCAAACTCCAGCAAGTATAGGCCAGTGCAGTCAAATGCTTATCATATGTTAACCCAATCATCCATGTGATAATTCTCATAAACCTCCTCTGAGCCTTCTCCAACACCAGCACATCCTTCCTCAGATATGAACCCAACATTGATCACATTACTCCATATGCAGTCTGCCCAATGCCTTATAAAGCCTCAGCATTACATCCCTATTTTTATATTCTCATCCTCTTGAAATAAATCCTAGCATTGCATTTGACTTCCTTACTCCCGATTCTTCATGTAAATTAACTTCTTGGGAATCCTGCATCAGCACTCCCAAGACACTTTGCACCTCTGATTTCTGATTAAAATTGGTCACTTTAATGAGGGTTCCACACCATCATCTTTGCAATGGTGAAGATATTAATTGTGTAGAAGTTATAGAATCACTTATTATTTTTGAAGGATCATCTCGCTGATCTAACAATTTCACCTTACTTTGACTTTTTGAAATTTTACATCTCAACTTGTGGAATGGTCTTGACGAAATGATTAAACAAAGTATGAATATAATGCAATTTTAAAAAATGTACAAAAGATATATCCTTGAAAAGTACAGTGATGAGGAAGGAGAATGTAAATCTCACAGATGTTAATGGTGCTTGTTCTTTTGTTCTTTTCTCTTTTTTTAATTTTTTTTATTAATAGCTTGATTGGAGTAGTTGTTTTTTAATTAATATCTTGATTGGAGTAGTTTTATTTGAATTAGTTTAGTTTATTTTATTGAATTTTGCATTTGTTAATGGTAAAGAATGGGGGTAGGACTTGACAAGCATAGACTTCTTCCTATCCCTTTTCGAACGAGTCTAATGTGTATTATGTTGAAATTGGCTTTTGATTTTTTAATTTTTGTATGTACATATATGTTATGTATATGTGTATGTGTGTATATGTGTGTATGTATGTACATATATACGTACATGTATATGTATGTATGTGTGTATGTACTTATGTATATATATATATATATATATATATATATGTATATATATATATATATATATATAATTTTCCTTTTATTTATTCATTTTCATCTTTTCTTTTCTTCTCTTTTTTTTAATCGTTTGAAATAAAGGAAATAATAAAATAAAATAATAAAATAACTTCTCTTAAATAATAGGTGGACTTGCTTCAACAATTTCTTCGATCTGGAAATGTTCTTTCCTATTCTTCTGCTTAACATTAACTACGGTTAAGTATGCAAATGGTGGAATGAAATTTGTAAAAACATTTCGCAAGATAATTCCTGGCATCTTATTCATAAGCTATATCCCCAGTGTCCTGTTTCCTCATCTCCGACTTGCTGGTTGACCTCACGATATCAACTCTACCATGCAAGCTGATACTATCATTACCCTTTGGTTTTTTGCTTAGATGTATTCCGCATTCTCTCCTAGAATTGGAATTCTCAGTGCTTAGAGCACTGGGCTGGATTTATAACAATTCAGCGTCGCATTGGACAGAATGGATTTTCTGCCCTTAATGTCCATGTCAGACTCCTTGGACATCTCTACACTTTGTTCCAGAATCCTTCTTAAATGAAGTAATGACATTCTTATGCCAAATACATTTTTTCCAAAACATTCTCAACCAGGTGTAATTTTTTTATCAGCATATTCATTCTTTATAAACACAAAAAGCTGGAGGAACTCAGCGGGACAGACAGCATCTCTGGAGAGAAGGAATGGGTGACGTTTTGGGACGAGACCCTTCTTTATAATTGGTGTCCCTCGCCTTTTACCTACTAGAGACAAAGACATGTTCCATTTATTTTAATATTCTCAGGGTCTGATCAGAACAGTCTCACTAATGTCACCAACTGAATTTATTACGGTATATATTATTTACCAGCAGTCCAAACATGAATCAATATGTTTTGTCAGTTTTCATTACTTATCTTTCTATTAATTGTTACATTGTTTTTTTTTTAATCATCTCTATTGGCAAAATGGACTATCAAAACAATATTCTCTTTTTTTTCCTGTGATTTTCACTTTATATGTGCCTCTACTGTTACACATTGTCTGGTTGCCACTTATTACATGGAATGTAGAAAAGGGAAGAAAGAGCGCATCGGCCCCCAATGTCTTTGTTGAACATGATCCCAGGATAAGCTAATCTTGTCTGCCTGCAATGATCCATATCTCTCCATTCCCTATGTGTCCATGTACCAACCCAGAAGCCACTTAAATGCCACTATTGTATTTCCCTCCACCACCGCCCATCGCAGGGTGAATCATACTATCAACTCAAGATATCTCTCTTGTAATTTTGTACACTTCTATCGGGCACCCCATTGGCCTCCCCTGCTCCAAGGTAAACACACCCAGCCTATTCAATCTCTTCCCATAGCTGCAATGCCCCATCTCAGGCAATTAATCTTCTCTACACTCTCTCCAGTGCAAGCTTGTCCTTCCTGTAGTACAGCAACCAGAATTACACAGGTTATTACAGATATGACCCGACAAATGTTTTCATAAAGTTGGACCATAATCTCTCTAGGTAGACTAATGGGGTAGGATATGAACAATGCATGGCTGTGCTTCCCAAAAATTAAAGAACAGTAGGAACTTGGTATACAAGATAAGGTGATATAGAAGGTGTACTGGAAAATTGCTTTTTAGCCCAGGAATAGAATACAAGAGCAGAGAGATTATGGTTAAGAAAGAACTGCAGATGCTGGAAAAATCGAAGGTAGACAAAAATGATGAAGAAACTCAGCGGGTGAGGCAGCATCTATGGAGCGAAGGAATAGGTGACGTTTCATGTCGAGACCCTTCTTCAGACTTAGTTCAGCCTGAAGCAAGGTCTCGACCCGAAACTTCACCTATTCCTTCACTCCATAGATGCTGCCTCATCCGCTGAGTTTCTCCATCATTTTTGTCTACCTAGAGAGATTATGGTACAATTTTATGAAAACATTTGTCAGGTCACATCTGTAATAATCTGTGCAATTCTCATTGCTGCCTTATAGGAAGGACAAGTTTGCACCGGAGAGAGTGTAGAGAAGATTAATTGCCTGAGATGGAGCATTGCAGCTATGGGAAGAGATTGAATAGGCTGGGTGTGTTTACCTTGGAGCAGGGGAGGCCGAACTGATCAATACAGTCCTGTAACTTAGATGTTCTAGAGGGCATAGCTTTAAGGTTAGAGGGGCAACATTTAAAACAGATGCTGGCCAATTTCCCCCCCCCCCCCTCACAGATGGTGTTATGTTCCTAGAATGGACTACCAGGTGTGGTCGCAGAGGCAGACATGATATTGATGTTTAAAAAGGCTTTTAGATGGGCAGATTGGAGGGATATGTATCATAGTCAGACAGATGAAATTAATTTATTTTGGCATCACAAATTCTATATTCTATGAATACCCTCTTCAATATATGTAATAACAGCAATGTTCATATGATCTGCAGACTTAACGATCATACCTCCTACATTCATCATTCACCTATGATACACGACTCTTCACGAGCATCCACTTACAAAAATAACTCTTCACCACCACCCTTCACCTGCTAATATCAAGGCAATTTTAGATCCACTTTACCAATTTGCCCTCAGTCTCACAGGTTCTAATCTTTTGATCAATTTTTCCATTTGGGAACTTGTGAGAAGCATTATTGAAGTCCATGTAAAATTTGAGAGAAAGTTTTTTTAATTCTATGAGGATTATGTTTTAAGAGGTACACCTACAGTATTTTTCATGATCCAAAGATCAGTCCGAAGCATTTCAACATATGTAAATTCCAGATACACAAAAAGGTCTCTTAGGACAGTCTTGCCACAAATTTGAAGCTAAACATAAAATATGATTATATGATATGATATGAAATCAAGAAGGGCCTATCTTCGATTTAAACCAGCATCTGCAGTTCTTTCCTGTTAATAGTGATATGAAGTGATTTTCTTCGTATCAACTTTGTTTGCAAATAAATAATGTAATGAGAAGAAAAGGGCTAGAATTTGTCATTTTTACTGAAGAATAGGGTAAGTAGTACTGCAGAGAGTATCCTTGCCAATTTCTTGTGCGGCCATGGGGAGTACTTTTCGTGCATAGATATTAGCAGCAGCTTAGGTAGCTAGAAGGAAACATGTGCATGAAAACATGCAGGAAAATTTTGCATAAGCCTCACAGGTTTGACAGATGGACATTGTGATATTGAGATGGATGTGCAGAAGAAGAATAAAACATTTGGCACCTCACCAACACTGTACAAAGAAGGTAATAACTGGAATGTTTAGTTATTCCCTAGCCTGGAATTTCATCCACATTTGGTATTATTTAATGCATGATATAGTCAAGAGAGCATTTGTACTCTGCTTCCAAAATTATTTCTATTGAGGACAAAATACATTTCGGAGGTAGAACACAGCTTGTTGTTGATATTAGCACATTAAAAACCACCAAATGGGGATGCAATTCCTGGCTCATCATCCTCTATGTTGGCAGAATCTTCAACAGCGGCTTATGTAACTTACGATTCTTAAACTCTAAGAGCCGAGCAAGCCTTTTTCCTTCTTTTTGGGATTGTTTTTTTTTAAATCAAGGTGCGCATTTTTTTCCCCCCAGAGTATATATATGTCACAATAATGCAGCAAAGGGCCCACCCCTTAAGAATAAGTGGTAGGTCATTTAAGACTGAGATGACAAAAAACGTTTTCACCCAGAGAGTTGTGAACCTGTGGATTTCTCTGCCACATAAGGCAGTGGAGGCCAATTCACTGGATGTTTTCAAGAGAGAGCTATATTAGCTAATGGAATCAACGGAAATGGGGAGAAAGCAGGAATGGGGTACTGATTTTGGACGATCAGCCATGATCACATTGAATGGCGGTGCTGGCTTGATGGGACAACTGGCCTTTTCCTGCACCTTTTCCTATGTGAAAGGAATGCAGATTAAAATCGGTGATGTGCACTCAATGGCTGTTATCCAAGAATATGTCCTGCACACAGGTATTTTAACACATCATATATTTTACCACAGAAGTTCTAATTACATTTTGTAGCAACATTTTGTTTTCTAATCAATCATATGATATAAAAATGTGTTGTACAACAACATATTTTTTGCCATAACATCTTGCTTCATGACAAAATGCTCATGACTTTCCTATTATACATCAGTGTTCAGAAGCATAACTGAATTTAAGTTTTTTCATTGAAGAAGACATTTTCACCAGGTTGCATTTGAACTCTTCATACATCATTTATGAATTTGTTGCAAAAATTATTCTCCAATCTGCATTGACATATTAAGTGCCTTAACCTTGAGCCAGCCATGTAAAAACACAAATTAAGACAGAAAAGGTATTGTGTAATCATAGTAGGGATAATTGGTAGAGAGAGAAAGATTCAAGCTTGGGTGAGTGAATGACAATAGCCAATAGGTGCAGGAGTAGGCCATTCGGCCCTTCGAGTCAGCACCGCCATTCAATGTGATCATGGCTGATCATCCCCAATCAGTACCCCGTTCCTGCCTTCTCCCCTTATCCCCTGACTCCGCTATTTTTAAGCGCCCTATCTAGCTCTCTCTTGAAAGCATCCAGAGAACCTGCCACCACCACCCTCTGAGGCAGATAATTCCGCAGACTCACCACTCTCTGCGAGAAAAAGTGTTTCCTCATCTCCATTCTAAATGGCTTACTCCATATTCTTAAACTGTGGCCCCAGGTTCTGGTCTCCCCCAACATCGGGAACGTTTCCTGCCTCTAGCGTGTCCAAGCCCTTAACAATCTTGTATGTTTCAATGAGATATCCTCTCATCCTTCTAAACTCCAGAGTGTACAAGCCCAGCTGCTCCATTCTCTCAGCATATGACAGTCCCGCCATCCCGGGAATTAACCTACGCTACACTCCCTCAATAGCAAGAATGTCCTTCCTCTAATTAGGGGACCAAAACTGCACTCAATACTCCAGGTGTGGTCTCACTAGGGCTCAGCACAACTGCAGAAGGACCTCTTTGCTCCTATATTTGATTCCCATTGTTATAAAGGCTGTTGATCCCGTTGTACTTCCCCTTTTCCCAACAACGCCATTTAGATAGTAATCAACCTTTCTGTTTTTGCTACCAAAGTGGATAACCTCACATTATTCTGCATTAAACTTCATCTGCCATGCACCTACCCACTCCCCCAACCTGTCCAAGTCACCCTGCATTCTCATAGCATCCTCCTCACAGTTCATACTGCCACCCAGCTTTGTGTCATCTGCAATGGGAGGAAAGCTGATTGAATGACACAGTCTTTGAGGTATCAAGAAATTAACATTTTGAAAATCTTAAATAATAATTTACAAGGAGGCCCAAACAATGCCATTTGGACAAAATGTTCTATTTCTTAACTCCAAATATTAGTTCCTACTACACAATCTGACATGGTTTTACAAACCCAGTTCTGAAGAACAGTCGGAAAAAAAAAGTCAAGATTCAAGATTTAAGATTCAATTTAATTGTCACATGTACCAATTAAGGTACAGTGAAATTTGAGTTACCAGACAGCCATACTAAGTAAAAAGCAAAAATAAACACAGCACATAAAATAAAGTTTAACATAAACATCCACCGCAGTGGAATCAACTTTCCTCACTGTGATGGAAGGCAATAAAGTTCAGTCATCTTTGCCGATGGTCCGCTGTCCAAGAATCCCCGGCGTCGGGATGGACTGGAACACTCCTGATGGAGCTCCCGAGTAGGCCACTTCTTACCGGAGACCGCTGCTTCATGGTGTTAAAGTCCACAGGCCCCGCGGTCGGAGCTCCAACACTGGCGATCCTTGGCAAAAGATTCCAGGCTCCGCGACGGTAAGTCCGCGCCGCACCCACGGCTTGAAGCTCCGGGCCGGTTTCCAGGAAAGGCCACACTAGGCCGCAAAGTGGGCGCGGAGATGCGGCATCGAGGTAAGTGACTGAAAAAGGATTCCCCGATCCCCGTACCCCCCACATAAAACATACCAAGAGACATTGAAACAAACATTCAAGACATACTTAAAATAATAAAAACAGAGAAAGGACAAGACAGACTAGTGGCGAGGTGGCCATACGCCACCCGGTCCTGACCCAAAATGGGTAGAGAGAGATGCTGCCTGACCTGGCAAGTTATTTCAGAACTTGGTGCTAAACATTTTATTTTTGTTGATGCAATCTATTGTCATCATCCTGGACTTGTTATTTCCTGATAAGATTGATGAAAATAATGGATTTTCTTCAACTAGCGACGAAAAAACAAGAAACATTAATTATTATGTGTATCCTGGAATTTTCAAGTTGAATTATGTAGTGACTCATTTAGGTCATCCTGTTGCTGATGCATATTTACTCCTTTTAAAATTCTTAGATAAAAGACTTCAACACAGATCATCAGATCTGTCGATTTGTTGAGATTCAATGTGCCACATTATTGGAGTCAGTTGTGGCTCCATGGTAACATCTCAGCAAAAGATTGTAGATATAGATGGGGTAGACATTCTCAGGGTGGAAATATTAAAGACTAGTAGGCATAGATTTAAGGTGAAATGGGCAGTTTATAGGAGATGTGTGAGGCAA
The DNA here is from genome assembly GCA_035221665.1 of Okamejei kenojei. NCBI lineage: Eukaryota > Metazoa > Chordata > Chondrichthyes > Rajiformes > Rajidae > Okamejei > Okamejei kenojei. The sequence goes on from CM069133.1 coordinate 9,778,657, forward strand.
GTGCCTGGGATGTGCTGCCAGGAATGGTGATGGAGTCAGAAACAGTGATGGCATCCAAGTCTATAGCTCCCTGAAAATGACAACACAAATGGATAGAGTGGTAAAGACAGCATGTGGTATTCCTACCCTCATTGGTCTGGACATTGAATATAAGAGTCAGCAAGCATTTGGAGTATTGCATGCATTTCTGGTCGCCGCATTATTGTAAGGATGTGGCGGCTTTGGAAAGGGCGCAGAGGATTACCAGAATGATGCCTATGTTAGAGGGCATTGGCTACAGGAAGAGGTTGGGAAGACTTGAATTGTTTTATCTGGAATACTGGAGGTTATGGAGTGACCTGATCAGCAGCATGTAACAGTATGAGAGGCAGAGAGAGGGTGGATAGAACATATTTCCCATTATGGGAATATAAAATACTAGAGAACATAACTTTAAGGTGAGAGGGGCAACATTTAAAGGAGATGTACAGGGCAAGTTTTTTTATACACATAGAGCATAGTAAGTGCCTGGAATACACTGCCGGTGGTACAAAGGATAATTTAAGGAACGTTTTGATCAGCACACGTGTATGTAGGAAATGGAGGGCTATTGGAATATATGCAGGAAGATAAGGGCTGAATTTGTATCATGTTCAGCACAGATATTGGGGCCAAAGGGCTTGTTCCTGTGCTATCCTGTTCTTTGTGGATTTAATACCCAGTCCAAAAATTTGAGTGCAAGATCTTGGCTCGCACGTTAGGCTTTTCATTGCTTCATGGCTCAATTTGCTCTCTCAAGTAGATGTTGAAACATTTCTTGGCACTATTTTGAAGGAAAGTGGGAGATTTGAGTTCTGTTTACTGGACATTATTCATCCTTCAAATAAGGTCAGTGAAAGCAGATAACATAGTCATTATCTCATTGTTATTGGTGGGAGTTATGTGAAAACGTATTGGCTCTCTGTCTGCATTTACAAACGTAAAAGGGGTAGGATAGCCTAGTGGTTAGTTATGTTAGTAGATTAATCATGTATTGTCTTTCCGCCAAAGATATATACAAAAAGCTGGAGTAACTCTGCGGGACAGGCAGCATCTCTGGAGAAAAGGAATGGGTGACGTTTCGGGTCGAAACACTTCTTCAGACTTTCTGCCAACTGGTTAACATTTAAAAAAGGGAGGGAGAGAGAAAACGGGAAATTACAGACCAGTTAGTCTAACATCGGAAGTGGGGAAAATGCTAGAGTCAGTTATTAAAGATGGGATAGCAGCACATTTGGAAAATGGTGAAATCATTGGACAAAGCGAGCATGGATTTATGAAAGGTAAATCACGTATGACGAATCTTATAGAATTGTTTGAGGATGTAACTAGTAGAGTGGATAAGGGAGAACCAGTGGATGTGTTATATCTGGACTTTCAGAAGGCTTTCGACAAGGTCCCACATAAGAGATTAGTATACAAACTTAAAGCACACGGTATTGGGGGTTCAGTATCGATGTGGATAGAGAACTGGCTGGCAGACAGGAAGCAAAGAGTAGGAGTAAACGGGTCCTTTTCAGAATGGCAGGCAGTGACTAGTGGGGTGCCGCAAGGCTCAGTGCTGGGACCCCAGCTATTTACAATATATATTAATGATCTGGATGAGGGAATTGAATGCAACATCTCCAAGTTTGCGGATGACACTAAGCTGGGGGGCAGTGTTAGCTGTGAGGAGGATGCTAGGAGGCTGCAAGGTGACTTGGATAGGTTGGGTGAGTGGGCAAATGCATGGCAGATGCAGTATAATGTGGATAAATGTGAAGTTGTCCACTTTGGTGGCAAAAACAGGAAAGTAGACTATTAACTGAATGGTGGCCGATTAGGAAAAGGGGAGATGCAACGAGACCTGGTTGTCATGGTACACCATTCATTGAAAGTAGGCATGAAGGTGCAGCAGGCAGTGAAGAAAGCGAATGGTATGTTAGCATTCATAGCAAAAGGATATGAGTATAAGAGCAGGGAGGTTCTACTGCAATTGTACAGGGTCTTGGTGAGGCTACACAAGGAGTATTGCGTACAGTTTTGGTCTCCTAATCTGAGGAAAGACATTCTTGCCATTGAGGGAATACAGAGAAGGTTCACCAGATTGATTCCTGGGATGGCAGGACTTTCATATGAAAAAAGACTGGATAGACTCGGCTTGTACATGCTAGAATTTAGAAGTTTGAAGGGGGATCTTATAGAGACTTACAAAATTGTCAAGGGTTGGACAGGCTAGATGCAGGAAGATTGTTCCCGATGTTGAGGAAGTCCAGAACAAGGGGTCACAGCTTAAGGATAAGGGGGAAATCCTTTAAGACCGAGATGAGAAAGACTTTTTTCACACAGAGAGTGGTGAGTCTCTGGAATTCTCTGCCACAGAAAGTAGTTGAGGCCAGTTCATTGGCTATATTTACGAGGGAGTTAGATGTGGCCCTTGTGGCTAAAGGGATCAGGGGGTATGGAGAGAAGGCAGGTATGGGATACTGTGTTGGATGGTCAGCCATGACCATACTGAATGGCGGTGCAGGCTCGAAGGGCCGAATGGCCTACTGCACCTATTTTCTATGTTTCTATGTTTCTATGCAACAAAAGTTTTTAACTGTATATCGGTACATGTGACAATAAACCAAACTATTTAATGTACAGGATTAACATCCATAGGGCAGGATGTGATGATGATGATGCAAGTTTAGATCCTACTTAAATCTATTCATGTAATTATATTTGAAATCATGCAATGGATTAATGTGGAATAAAAAGATTGTAGTGGTTAAATCAATGGATTAATATTAGAAGCCATGTGGTTTATTTAGTTTAGTTTAGTTTAGAGTTACAGTGTGGAAACAGGCCCTTCGGCCCACCGAGTCCGCGCCAACCAGAGATCCTCGCAAATTCACAATATCCTACACGCACTAGGTACAGTTTTTACATTTACCAAGCTAATTTACCTACTGAAGATCTCAGAGAAAACCCACGCGGTCACGGGGAGAACATACAAACTCCGTACAGACAGTGCCCGTAGTCGGGATCGAACCCGGGTCTCTGGCGCTGTAAGGTAGCAACTCTACTCCTGTGCCACCGTGCCGGCCCAATTGATTTTCTTCAGGGAAGGAGCCTGCCACTATATGCATTACATTTCACACCAAACCCACAGAAAAAAAGGTGCTTCTTAGTTATTTTCAGAAACAGACGAGTAAGCCCTGAGCTCAGGAATAATTAGGAATTAGTGCTGCATTAACTGGATGGTCACCGCCCTACAACAATTTTTTTAAATCCCAAGGTTGTGAACAGTATTATGTAACAGACTTTATTCATTTTGAATTGTACATATTCAAAATTATCCTTAAATTATCTGATATAGCCACCTGGCAAGATTAACTCAGGATATTAAGCCTTACTTCCCAACATTTCTCAGAAGTAATCTACTTAAAATAAACAGAGTTATTTAGAATTGGTTGAAAACTGCCATGTTTATGCTATAAGATCTGAAATTTTGTTTAATGTCTTACATTTTATAAAGTTATACAGTGTGGAAACAGGCCCTTCAGCCCTACTTGCCCACACCAACATGTCCCAGCTACACTAGTCGCGCCAGCCTGCGTTTGGTCCATATCCCTCCAAACCTATCCTATCCATGTACCCATCTAACTGTTTCTTAAACGTTGGGATAGTCCCTGCTCCTCCTTTATTATAAAAAAAAACTTGTTAAAGCAGAGAATTAGAAAACTGGGATCATGGCAGTTGTGCAATTGCTGTAGTGCTCAATGAAGACAATATTGCAGTATGATTAATCTATTAATTGGATATTAGGCACATCATATAAAAATGTGAGCATATGAAATACCTCAGAAATAATTGCACATGTATTACATTTGCTTCTGTTTCTGGTTTACCTTCAAATAGTGAAATATAAACAAGTCAGCAACAGAACACATCAGCCCACTTCTTGCACTACTATGGTCTTCTTTTTTTTTTGCACGATTACAGTTTTGTTTTGCGCAGTTTTCTTTCTTTTAGAATTATGTGTAATTTATATTTAGTTTATGTTTAATTCTATTTTTTTGTGTGTGTTTATCCAAGTGTCGGTGCCAGGGATACTGTAACAAGCAAGATTTTTCATTGTAACTCTTCCAAGCCCTACTTGTGAATATAACGATATCCAATATAAGGTAACTGAAAGAAACAGCAACTGATTGGCGATATTTTTGAAGTAAATAATTAATTTTATTTACTATTCTGCATAAATGTTAATATATTTCAGAATAGTCTGCTATAAAATTTGTGAGCAAATGGGACTAGCTTTGATGAGGCATCATGACCAGCATGGACGAGTTGGGCCGATTAAATATTCACATCAATCTCACATTGTAGAAGGGCATATTCATAGATAGCAAAAACAAGTTACTGCACAATGAAATCTGGAGAAAAGATGCATACACACAAAAGTGTTCAAATTACCATATTGAACATTCTTTGCACTTTTGAAAATATCGTCAATTATTCTGTCAGCCTTGCTTCAATTCCGCTATACCTTTTAATATTTCACATAGAAACAATGGAAATTAGTTTCCTTTTAATTTTACCAGCTCTTCTACTCTTTCCATATGTTCTGAGGTTGGAATATGAATGGGTAATGCAATACTATTCAAGAATAGAAAAAATAACAACATTATCAGTATTTGTTGTAGAAAAATAAACAGGAATTCAGAAGCATTAATTTAAATCTTGAGAATGTGAAAGGAAAGTCAAATAATTGCTATAAATGAGCGGTGGGTGTCTGTAGATTTACCAGCTAAGCTCTTATCTGTGCTACATGTCAAATCTTCAGATATCATTTTCAATTGCTCAGGGAAATACTCAAACCACTCAGCAATTGACTGAATTGTATCTAAGCAGATAACATTGACTGACTGCTGAGTCTTTGCAGTGCACTGGATAGTCACATTAAAACCGCAAGCTGTTCAATTTTACCTCCAGAAAAGAGCCTTTTCTCTTGATTTCAAAAGCATTGTCAATAATAAATGTATTTTTCTTTCAATTTTCAAGCATTATTCATCATGGGTCAACAATATCTACCAATGCATGTGCAGAGGCGTATAAACATGCATGTGCACAGGAGCGCATACACACAATGAATATGCAAGCAGTCAAACAAATATCATTAGATACTGACCATTAGATACTCCTTATATCTAAAAAATGCCATTCTTTCATTTGTTGATTTGCTCTCAGCTTTCCCAAGCAAATTACATTGTCTTGTGCTGCCCTTGCAAAATCTGGCAAGGGTTAGGGATGCAAGGTATTCTTCAGTATAAGCATATGTACTGGTAACTATCAAAGTCTGAACCCAAAAATATTCAGTATCTTGAAAAGTAGAAATAAAGAACTGCAGATGCTGGTTAATACACAAAAGGACACCAATTGCAAGAGTAATTCAGCAGGTCAGGCAGCATATCTGGATAACATAGAAAGGTAACATTTCAGGTTGAGACCCTTCCATGGCTATGAACCTATTTTTTTACAAAACCTAATAATTTCCCAATGTTCCAGGACACCAATAGTTATCATACACACTGTGTGTGGTAGAATCTGGACTTTAAGATATTAACTGGCAATAAATAGGAATTAAGTGCAATGCCACAAGTAAGGCCCAAGCAGCACTGCCTGATATCCCAATGTCATTTCATAGAGGTAAGCTATAATGGACTTGTGCCAGATTACCTAGACCATTGATTTCAGTGGCAGAAACACATGGGCAATAAGACTTTTTTAAATTTACTTGAGTTGATACAAGTATGCGCATTGTTTTTAGTTGTGTTTTAATGTTAGCATTTTTAATTTTGCTTTCAATATTATGCTTTAATCATTTTAACAATTTAATAGTACTTTTAAATTTTTAATAGATTTGGATTGTTAAGAATGCTTTGGGTCTCAGCAACAGATCAGACAGCTAGTAAGCTGGGGATAGGGGTTAATTATATGTCAAGGCAATCATTACATTGGTTAGATTGGTTCTCTGACCATCAACTGGGAGACATCTTCTCAATGAAAAAATGCGCAAAGTTCCAGGACAAAATAGCATAGGTTTACAAGGTTAATTCCCGGGATGGCGGGACTTCATATGCTGAGAGAATGGAGTGGCTGGGCTTGTATACTCTGGAATTTAGGAGGAGAGGGGATCTTATTGAAACATATAAGATTATTAAGGGTAACCTGAAGAAGGGTTTTGGCCCGAAACATTGCCTATTTCCTTCGCTCCATAGATGCTACTGCACCTGCTGAGTTTCTTCAGCATTTTTGCGTACCTAAGATCATTAAGGGTTTGGACATGCTAAAAGCAAGAAACATGTTCCCGATGTTGGGGGAGTCCAGAACACGGGGCTACAGTTTAAGAATGAGGGGTAAGGCATTTAGAACGGAAATGAAGAAACACTTTTTCACGGGTACACAAAAATACTGCAGAAACTCAGCGGGTGCAGCAGCATCTATGGAGCGAAGGAAATAGGCAACTTTCCGGGCCGAAACCCTTCTTCAGACTGATAGGGGGTGGGGGGAGGTGGGAAGAAGAAAGGAAAAAGAAAGAGGAGGAGCCCGAGGGCTGAGGGAGAGGTAGGAAGGGGAGGAGACAGCAAGGGTTAACAGAATTGTAAGAACTCGATTTTCATGCCACCAGGATGCAGACTCCCCAAGCGGAATAGGAGGTGCTGTTCCTCCAATTTGTGGTGTTGCTCACTCTGGCCGTGGAGGAGGCCCAGGACCGAGAGGTCGGATACGGAATGGGAGGGTGAGTTGAAGTGCTGAGCCACCGGGAGGTCAGGTTGGTTAATGCGGACCGAGCGGAGGCGTTCGGCGAAACGATCGCCAAGCCTACGCTTGGTCTCACAGATAACAGCCTGGTGGGTGGTGTTGAGGGTTGTGCCCTGCCCCTGCGCTGAAGCCTTCTCCTCGGAGCCATGTCTCACACTGTCTGATCCACTAAAAGCAAAATTGCACAATGACCGCACATTGGAATGACGTGCTGCTGTTTACATACTTTTTTTCCGCAATCAGCCAATGAAAATGACCGGTCAGCGAAGGCGATTAATTAAGACTACCTACGACCATCACGATTACCTACAATTACCAACGACAACATGGCGACCCATTACGACTAGACCTACGACTACAAAAGTATTGGTTTTCTCCATGGAGACCAATTTTGAAAAATTGACCATGTTGAGAACTTTTCGGCAACAATACTGAGGCCACGACTAGTTCCCAGAATGAGGGAACTCCTCCCGACCATGAAGGTGACCACCGGCGACCATGTAGCGATCTTGTGGCGAGCGCAGAGTCTCCTAAACCCGCCAAATAAGTCGCGTAAGTGGAACAGGCCCTTTCGACTGCTGCACCTTATAATCTTTATCATCCACTTGTAAAAATATTATGTTTACTGTCATTAAGAATTGTTTTAGGTTGTTTGCTGACCATACAGATGCTAGACAATGGAGTACCCCAAAGATTAATGTCCAAGTCATGGTCATATAGCACAGAAACAGCCCAATGATCAAAATGCCCCATATAAACAAGTCCCATTTTTCCACGTTTGGTCCATATTCTTCTAAAGCTATAACGAACATACATATCCTAGTGACTTAAATATTGTTATTTGTACTTGCCTCAACTACTTATTCTGGTAAATAGACACAAAAAGCTGGAGTAGCTCAGCGGGACAGCCAGCAGTTGTTCCGAAGGGTCTCGACCCGAAACGTCGCCTATCTCCTTCGCTCCTTAGATGCTGCTGCACCCGCTGAGTTTCTCCAGCTTTTTGTGTACCCCCAGTTGTTCCATATATCTGTGTAAATGGGTTGTCTTCTTGTTCCTATTAAATCTTGCCCTTCTCACCTTGCAGCTATGTCATCCAGTTCTAGATTTTCTAAACTTTCTCTGGGTAAAAGACTCTGTGCATTCGCCCTATCGATTCACCGCATGATTCTCTACACCTCAGTCAGATCATTCTCAGCCTCCGATGCACCAAACAATAAAGTCCTGTCCCACCCAACCTCTCTCTATAACACAGACCTTTGGGGCTTCATAAATGTTTGCTTCTTTCTTTGCAGCTTAATGGGATTTCTCCTGCAGGAGGGTAACAATACAGAATAATACTCCAAATATAGCCTCACCAATATCTTGTATAACTGTAACATAACATCTCAACTTCTACACTCAATTCCCGGACTGATGTACAGTAGACCGACATGCCAAAAGCCTTCTTCACTATCCTGTTTACTGGTGATGTTACTTTCAGGGAACTATATACATAGTCATAGAGTGATACAGTGTGGAAAAAGGCCCTTCGGCCCAACTCGCCCACATCGGCCAACAATGACCCAGCTACACTAATCCCACCTGATTGTGCATGGTCCATATCCTTCCAAACCTGTCCTATCCATGTACCTGTCTACCTGTTTCTTAAACAAAGGGATAATCTCAGCCTCAACTACCTCCTCTGGCAGCTTGTTCCATACACCCACCACCCTTTGTGTGAAAAAGTTACCCCTCAGATTCCTATTAAATATTTTCCCCTTCACCTTGAACCTATGTCCTCTGGTCCACGATTCCCCTACTCTGGGCAAAAGACTCTGTGCATCTACACGATCTATTCCTCTCATGATTTTGTATACCTCTATATGATCTCCCCTCATCTTCCTGCACTCCATGGAATAGAGACCCAGCCTACTCAACCTCTCCCTGTAGCTCACACCCTCTAGTCCTGGCAACATCCTCGTAAACCTTTTCTGAACCCTTTCAAGCTTGACAATATCTTTCTTATAACATGGTGCCCAGATCTTAACACAATATTCTAAATGCAGTCTCACCAACGTCTTACACAGCTGCACATGACCTCCCAACTTCTATACTCAATACTGACTGATGCAGGTCAAAGTGTCAAAAGCTTTTTTGACTACCTTATCTACCTGAGACTCGACCTTGAAGGAACTCCAAGATTCCTCTGCTCTACAACACCACCCAGAGGTCTACCATTTATTGTGTAGGTCCTGCACTTGTTCGATGTCCCAAAATGCAACACCTCACACTTCTCTGTATTAAATTCCATCAACCATTCTTCCGCCCACTTGGCCAATCGATCCAGATCCTGCTGCAATCGTTCACAACCATCTTCACTATCTGCAAAACCACTAACTTTTGTATCATCAGCAAACTTGCAAATCTTGCCCTGTACGTTCTCATCCAAATCATTGATGTTCATCCAAATCATTGATGTGAGGAAATATCCCATAAAACCTGCACTCCTGGATCCCTCTGCTCTATAACTCTCCTCAATGCCCAACCATTCACTAACAAAATGCTGCCTAGTTTGTCTTCCCAAAATGAAACACCTCACACTTACCTAAATTAAACTCCATTAGCCATTCCTTGACCCAGTTGCCCAGCTGATCAAGATCCAATTGTAATTCTTGATAACCATCTTCACTGTCTATGATACCACCTATTTTAGATGTCATCTGCAAACGTATTAATAATACTAATCATTGATATTTAATAGAACAAAATTGCAACATCACAAACATAACACAACAAAGATTTTCAAACTTCAAGCAGAAAGGGCTGAATACTGATTCACTGCCTGAGACCTCAGTGGTGGTGGCAAAGGTGCTTTTCTGTAAGGTCTCTTTGGATAGCATTTTGAACTAATATCATCAAAGCAGATTTTCTGGTCATTTACCTCATGGACGTTTTGGAGGGCTTTGCATTTGTACAATTTTTCTGGCATATTTCCTCACATTACCATAATGGCATGTTAAATGTATTTCACTCACTATGAAGTGAATTGGAATATCTTAAGGTCACCAAGTTCAATTAATGCAAATACATTATTTCAATCCGTGAGGCATCAGAGGTTCTGATGAAGGGTCACTGACCTGAAACATTGAGCTGTTTCTCTTTTCTCTGGATTACTATTCCATTAATTAAACTGCTGCCCAGTGTACCATATATCAGTTGGTGGATATTTTGCAACTTCATTATTTTCAGAATTAAAGACCAGATTAAAGACCAGATTAAAGTCCATTTCTCAACCTGAACCATTAATCATTTCTCTTTCCGCAGATGCCACTTGACCTGCGTTCCAGCACTTTAGTCCTGATTGCCCATTTTTAAGACAATCAGAAAGTTTAACCTGTGATAATTGACCTGAAATGTATTCTGTTTCTGCCTCAAGAGAAGCCACCTGCCTGCTTCCTTTTTCCAACATTCTCTTTTTTCCCTTTTTTATTCAGATTTCCAGCATTTGCAGTTTATTAATTTTACTTTTCAGTTTTTTCAATCAAGTAAGTGAGTTCAAATCCCAGGTCAAACTTGGAATTTAAAGTCATTCAGAACCTTTTTAAAAAAAGGGTAATTAATGGTTTTATCCACCACAACTACCAGTTTGCTACAAAATCCCATCTGCCTCACTAATACCTTTAAGGGGGTAAAACTCACTATCCTTGAATATCTTGGCCCATAAGTAACTCCAGATCATAAACACGACATTAAAACAGAAGGAATAAAAACAGGCAGGCCACCTGACCAAGCAAGACTTGGTTGTGATAGTTGGAGGTCAATCATCATTGCCCACATTTCACAGGGCAGTGCCCTGGACACAACCATCTTCAGTTGCTGCAGCATTGACTTTCCTTCCATTCTGACATTCGAATTAGGAGCAGTCTGCTGATAATTGTGCAATGTTCAATTTTTTAGTAAGCGAAACAGTCTGCACAGGTGTGCAGCAAGAGTGAGACAACATTCATAGAACATAGAACAGAGCAGCAAAGGAACAAGCCCTTTGGACCATGATGTCTATGCTGGTCATGAGGTCAATTTAAACTAATCCCATTCACCTGAACTCTGACTATACCCCCACCATATCCTGCCGTACATTAGCCAGTCATGGAATGATAAAGGACAAGTAATATGTCACGCAGAGCGACGGACATTGACCATATCAAAGAAGAGAGATTTTAGTTACCTACCCTTAAATAACAAAACCAAGTCCTGCACCATCATTATCCTGAGCGATACCGTTGATAAACCATCTGAATATAATGTTTATAAGGTCAGGTCAGAGATGGCGTCTCCTGTGGTGAGTGATTTATCTTCTGACACCCCAAATTCTTCCCAACATCTATAAAAGGCACGAGTCTTTGCAAAAGATAATTTGCAAGAATGAGTTCAATTCCAACAATGCAAGAAACTTGAGCCCATTTAGCTCAAACCAGCAACATGATTAGTACCTCATTCACAACATTCATTCCCTCCACCACCAGCACACAATGACTCCAGGTTGGTTGGTTTCTTGTCATGTGAAGCGAGACACAGTGAAAACCTTTGTTTTCTATGCTTACGGGCGATAACATCCATACATGGTTATTATCAAAGCCATACCCAGTACAAAGAGAAAGTACAAAGAGAAGGCAATATATAGTGTTACAGCTACATGGAAAATGTAAATAAAAACAAGTGCTAGGACTTCATCAAAGTACATTGTAGGGATGGGGGTGCAAGAATACACCTTAGCTCGTGAGAGGCACATTCAAGAGTATGATAATAATGTGGAAGAAGTTGATTTTGAATCTACTTTCAAACATTTGTATCTTCTGCCCGCGGGAATAGCAGGGGGTGTGAATGGTCCTGGATTATGTTAACAGATTTCATGAAGCAGTATGAAGATACAGTAAAGGGTGGAGGGGCACAGTGCAAAATACTTATGATACAGAGTCATTATATATCATAACAAGTACTTTAATTTGGATTCATACAGAGACCATCGCGATGAGTACGGTAGGCTCTGAATTGTAAGTTAAAGCAAAAAAACAACATGGCTAACCGCATGCCACGAGGTGGTGGTGGTGTGGAAAACCTGACATGGATTATGAATCAGGTCATCAGCAGCAAAACCAGACAGATCAAATCAGCAATGCTGTTTGATCTACATTCCCCTTCATGGGCTTTTGCCCAAAGGGCAAACGTAAAGCATGCAGGAGTAATGTGTATATAAAGCTATAAAAATTAACTATCATCTACAGTAAAGCAATGGAGGATATACTGCAAGTAATATAAGTAATGTTGGTTATAATTAATTAGAGTCCAAGGTCTGCATCTGGACATAAACCCCATATCTAGCCACAGGCTTGCTGACCCGTCCAGCATGCGTACGGTACAAGCCTTCAGCCGTGCCCCTCACAAGCGATGTCAGCACAGGCACGCCCTCCATTGGGAGTTTCTTAGCAGGCAACGAATCAACCAGCACCGGTTTAATAGGAAATTTTTCGACAGGCTTTACAGGGGTCTTCGCCATTGGTACCAGCTCCATTAGCAGTCCTTTTGCAGGTACAGAACCAAAGTTCTGATCGCAGAACTGCTCATCATCTGCTGTCACATGTCCCTCATTCAAATAGTCGTTTCCATCCTCTGCCCATAACACATCATCTGGGTCATCTGCATCATCATACTGAACCTGCCTCAATGGCTCATTTACTGGCAGAATATGTCGTCGGTTTCACCTGTATAGATCTCCGCCACATTGAATCAAATAAGACCTTGGTTCCGGACACACCTCCTTGACCATGCCCTTCTGAGTTTGGAGATGGACCACTTGGCCCTCCGACAATGGTTGGAGGACCACTAGAACAGTCGTAATACACCTTCTGTGTCAGTCTTTTACGCTGCAGATGAGCCCAAACCATCTCGGGCTCGCAGACCTGTGGCTGGAGCAGCTCCTTCAAGACTGGAAGAGTAGTCCTGGTCTGTCTGGACATGAGTCGCTGAGCCGACGAACCGCGTGTGGGTTCACGTGGAATTTTGCGGAGATTGAGAAGATCCAAAAACACGTCAGACCCAGCCCTACTGGACTTCATGTGCTCCTTTGCACTGCGGACAGCTCGCTCAGCCAGCCCGCTTTCATCACTGCTTTCGGCCGTTACAGATTTGTGCGCGCGCCGTTTGGCATCAATTTAGCCAGTGAGGTGTTTCAGCGCTCCAAGGAGCAACTGTTTGACGGATACTCTTGCGCTATCATCAACGATGATATCATTGTTAGTGGCAAAGACATGGAATGACATGATGCCAACTTGAAGAAGGTACTTGAGTGTGCCAGAGAAGTTAACTTAAAACTGAATCCCCAAAAAATGTTGTTTCCGTTTTAACCAGGTGAACTACGTGGGGCATATTTTCATGGCTGATGGTCTGAAGGCAGATCCTTCTAAGACTGTGGCTGTTAGTGAAATGTCTACACCCACTGATGTTGCAGGCCTGCAGAGATTTCTGGGCATGGTTAATTACCTTGGAAAGTTTGTTCCCTACTTCGCCGAGATCTCGGCTCCCTTGAGGCAACTTACTCACAAGGACATTGCCTGGACATGGCACGAACAGCAGCAACATGCTTTTGACACTCTAAAACGTCAGATGTCATGCCCGACTACCCTGGCTTATTACGATGTCAATAAACTTGTTACTTTGACCTGTGATGCATCCCAGGATGGCCTCAGTGCAGCATGCCTGCAGGATGAGTGGCCTGTTGCTTATGCCTCCAGGACGATGATGGACACGGAGACAAGGTATGCTCAGATCGAGAAGGAATTACTGGCAGTGGCCTTTGCATGTGTTAAATTCAACAATTACATATTTGGCAAGGCTGTTACCATAGAGACCGACCACCACCCTTTGGTTACCATTTTAAACAAGCCTACATATGCTGCTCCGGTGCAGCTTCAAAGAATGATGCTACAGCTCCAGAAGTATGATAGCGTTCTCACTTACAAGCAGTGTAAGCTGGCTGACACATTATCCCACATCTGACACCATGTGCAAAGTACTTATGATACAGATACATGATATATCATAACAAGTACTTTAATTTGTATGCATACAGAGACCATCAATATGAGTACTGTAGGCTCCGCATCATAAGTTAAAACTAAAAAACAACATGGCTGCCCGCATGCCACGAGGTGGTGGTGGTGTTGATAACCTGACATGGATTATGGATCAGGTCATCAGCAGCAAAACCAGACATGGATCAAATCAGCAATGCTGTTTGATCTGCAGGGTTGAGGTGGTTGGTTTGTGTGATGTACTGGGCTGCATTCAGAACACTGACATTTCTTACAGTTTTGCACAGGGCAGTTACAAAACTAAGTTGTGGTGCATCCCAATAGGATGCTCTCTATATGTATTTGGTAAGTGAAATTTAAGATATTCCAAATTGCTGTAGTTTTCTGAGGAGCTAGAAGTGTAGGTGTGCTCTCTTGGCCATAGCACCATGTATTCGGACTAGGACTAACTATCGTTAATATTTACACCTCAAAACTTGAAGCTTCTAACTACCTCCACTTCAGCTCCATTGATGTAGAATGGGATGTATATTTTATCCTGCTTTCTGGAGTCAATGATTACTTTGTACTGTAGGTAATTTCTCTTAGCCTAACTTTGGACTTTGCTTGGTTTTGGTTTACCATGAATTATGCATTCTGGCTGAAAGCGTGACAACACTACCTTCTACAACATGTATTGTAGCAGGTATTAGTGGGAGTACCTTCACCACAATCACTGGTTGTTCAAATAGGCAGCTTGCCACCACATATTCAAGGCGATTTAGGGATGTTCTAGATGCAGTCAGAAAAACTTATTTGCCAAGCCTTTAGTAAAATCCAAGAATATCTGCCCATTTCTATGTCTGACATTTTACATCCTGGTCAGTGGCTTTTTTTTGGCATAATCCTTACAGCTCAAAAAAACACTCATGCTCTATAAATCAATGAGTCACTCCTATTTCCATTAATCATTGTAAACGCCAATCATATTGCTCGCCTTGTATATTTGTCATACCTTTCAAAAAATGCTATATCTGCAGATATTAATTACTAAATTGACCTGCTAGATGGTATCTGCATTCACAAGTTGTGTTTTAAATGATGGGGTTTACTTTTCAAAGCAACATTGCACATTTGACATTGTCAGCATTAAAGCCATCACGTTGAGTCGGCACAAGAAATGTAATAACTGAGCAGGAGGTTAATTTTGCAAGTTTGTTTCTCAAAGACGTCCTCAATCAAATCTCGATTTCCTGTTCTTATAATGTTGCCTGAATTCCACCAGCAGTTGTTTTTTTTGCTCAAGATTCCAACATCTCCGTCTCTTGTGTCTCCACAATAATTTTTATTGTTGAAATAGGAATGAACATTGCTAAATATGACAGAACTCTGCAGGAAATGTATCCTTAGGGAATTTGTCACAGAATAAAGACAACGGAAAAGCATTCATAGGGAAATATTTTTACTTAACCAATTTATTTAGATATGATTTAACGGTGGAAAGCAAAAATAATTTTCACTTTAAAAATAATTTAATTGAAACACATTTAAATATAGTTTAATTGAATTATCATTTCTGTAGAAAATAAATTGGTGAAATTCTGTATTAATTGAATAATTTGCTAACCTGCTGAACCTATGGGCTAGGCAGTACCTGTGGAAACAGATGCTGCCTGACTTGGCTGAGTATTTAAAAAAGTTATCTCGTTTTATTTAAGAACCAGGAATAATCTTGTTGTGGTCTTATCACCAGAATACTTCTTCATGCAGAATAAGGAAAAACTTACATTTGACCAACATGTTATCTAATTGTTTCCACAAAGCATTCCAAGCCTAAACTAAGAAAACAACACATGGGGCTAATTACACTTTATGTGCAAATCTGATATCAGAAGTATATGCTGCCAGAAACCCTGTTGGAAGTCCACACTAAAGCCTTTGCTTCCATCAGTAGGAAGAAACAATGGAACATCCTGCAATACATTACCCTCTGACAATGAAGGCTCACTTTGAAACTGTGCAAAACTTGGACCACTTCCTATATCTTGGGAGCCTCCTCTCAGCAGAAGTCATGGTTGATGAAATTCACCACTTCATTAAATGTGCCAGCACAGTCTTTAGTCTAGTGAGGAAAAGGGCATTCAAAGGTCAAAACCTCAGATCTTTAACAAAACTCATGAATTTTCCAGCAGCAGTAATCCCTGGCCTATCAGCTTCTGAGACTGGATTACGTGGCCCAGGCATCTCAGGCATAGAAAAGCACCACCAAAGCTGAATCCACAAAACCCATCAAATTAACTGAAAAGGTAGCAAACTAACATCAATGTCCAACACATTTTGGATCCAGTGTACCTTATTCCTCTGAGCCAGCCTACCATGTGAGACCCTGTCATATGGCTTGTCTTCATCAATCTTTTTAGTTTCCTCCTCAAAAAACTCAAGCAAACTAGTGAAGCATGATTTCCTCTACACAAAGCCATGCTGATTATCCCTGATCAGCCCCTGCCATTACACACATGTATACATCCCATCCCTTAGGATTTTCTACAATAATTTCACTAACATTAAGTTCACCATCCTATTGTTAACCTTGTTTACCTCTACCATTCCTCTTAAGTAAAGGAACAACATTATCTATCCTCCAGTCCTCTGGAAAATTGCCTGTAGCTAATGAAGATTAAGATAGACAATAGACATTAGGTGCAGGAGTAGGCCATTTGGCCCTTCGAACCAGCACCGCCATCCAGTGTGATCATGGCTGATCATCCCCAATCAGTTCCCCGTTCCTGCCTTCTCACCCATATCCACTAACTCTTCTATCTTTAAGAGCCCTATCTAGATCTCTTGAAAGTATCCAGAGAACCGGCCTCCAGCTGAGGCAGAGAATTCCACAGACACACAACTCTCTGTATGAAAAAATGTTTCCTCATCTCCGTTCTAAATGGCGTACCCCTTATTCTTAAACAGTGGCCCCTGGTGCTGGACTCCCTCAACATTGGGAACATATTTCCTGCCTCTACCATGTTCAAACCCTTAATAATTTTATATGTTTCAATAAGATTCCCTCTCATCCTTCTAAACTCCAGAGTATACAAGCCCAGCCGCTCCATTCTCTCAGCATATGACAGTCCCACCATTCTGGGAATTAACCTTGTAAACCTATGCTGCACTCCCTCAATAGCAATAATGTCCTTCCTCAAATTAGGGGACCGCAACTGCACACAATACTCCAGGTGTGGTCTCACAAGGGCCCCACACAACTGCAGAAAGACCTCTTTTCTCCTATACTCAACTCCTCTTGTTATGAAGGTCAACATGCTGTTCGCTTTCTTCACTGCCTGAAGTACCTGCATGCTTACCTTCATTGACTAATGAACCAGATCCTGTTGTATTTCCCCTTTTGACACCATTTACTTGACACCATTTAGAGAATAATAATGCCTTCCTGTCTTTACTACCAAAGTGGATAACCCACATTTATCCACATTAAACTGCATCTGCCATGCATCTACCCACTCACCCAACCTGTCCATGTCATCCTACATTCCCATAGCATCCTCCTCACAGTTCACACTGCCACCCAGCTTTGTGTCATCTGCAAATTTGCTAATATTACTTTGAATTCCTTCATCTAAATCATTGATGAATATTGTAAATAGCTGTGGTCCCACTATTCACTGCCTGCCATTCTGAAAGAGGTCTGTTAATCCCATCTCTTTGTTTCCTGTCTGCCAACCAATTTTCTATCCATGTCAGCACACTGCCCCCAATACCAAGTGCCCTAATTCTCCCCACTAATTTCCTATGTGGGACATTATCAAATGCTTTCTGAAAGTCCAGGTACACTGCATAGCAATGTTACAAAATTCTGAGATTTAAAAAATCAAGTCTGTAATTTATCCCATCAGATAAAGCATAAAAATAAGTCTAATTTGACACCCAATTCACTTTCTTATCTTCAGTATTAAAAAAAGTTATGGCCATTTTCATTCTCGGAAATTAGCATCTTGTTCCTAATGCTTTTCCATTGACTTAACTCAAAAGCTATGATCGAGGACATAATTTTCTTAAAAATTAAGAGAACTGAATTAAATTTTCAGTTATTATATATTGAAGCATTCTGAAACAAATATGAAACAATCTTACTTGGATGACCTGAAATTAAAGCATATAATTAGTTAGTTACCTAACTGTAGCTAATTACAAAATTCAATTACTAGATCTAAACAGCTATCCATTTCTTAAGAAAAGGTGAACATTTTTAAATAGCCTAAGTGTCCAAATAACATTCACACAAGAATTCACAATATAACATGATTTTTAAATCTCATTGTCATGAATTTATAGGCCAAATGGAAGGAATTTAATGTTTAATTCCCGTAAATTAATGGCCATTTAAATCATCTTGCGAGTGGGATTTTGTGGATCGCGATCGTTTGAAACGTTGCATTTGCAGTGAATTTAAACCTCATATCGGCAGGAAAAATACTGCCGGTTCGTATATTTACATAATCCCCTTTTCGCAACGTGAAATGTTGATTAAAGGCATCCTTAGAAGCAAGTTTATATGTTAATTAAACGGCTTTCTTTTACCTGTCCCGTACGTGATATACGTCCCCATTGTCGGCTTTAGAAGATGCTTTATTAATTTACTCCTGCTATTAAATTATCCAGTGCAGTTTAAAAAAAAAATAATAAAACCGATGTCGGAGCGATTATTCTTCAGCAACTAAACAGCCTGACAAAAATCGATTTGAACAGGCTGGAGAAAAAATGCATTTTAAACCCGCCCCCCTCTCAAAGGTGCCAAAGTCGCGCACAATGGCAGTGACAGAACTGCAGCACTGCTGAAGGTAAGTTTTGTAACAGACCTATACTACATCCACTGGTTCTCATTGTCCATTTTCCTAGTTACATCCTCAAAAAATTCCAGAAGATTAATCAAGCATGATTTCCCCTTCGTAAATCCAGGCTGACTCGGACCGATCCCGTTACTGCTATCCAAATGTGTCCCTATACTTCATTATTTATGATTGACTCCAGCATCTTCCCCATTTCCGATGTCAGACTAACTGGCTAAGTACCCTGGGATGCAGACTATCAGAGTACCCTGGGATGCAGACTATCAGGCCCTGGGGATTTATCAGCCTTCAGTCCCATCAGTCTACCCAACACCATTTCCTGCCTAATGTGAACTTCCTTCAGTTCCTCCGTCACCCCAGATCCTCTGGCCACTAGTACATCAGGTTGATTGTTTATGTCCTCCTTAGTGAAGACGGATCCAAAGTACCTGTTCAACTTGTCTGCCATTTCCTTGTTCCCCATAATAAATTCACCTTTTTCAGTCTTCAAGGGTCCAACTTTGGCCTTAACTTTTTTTTCCTCCTCACATGGTAAATGGTAGGGAATTGAGGAATGCTGTGGAACAGAGGGATCTAGGAATAACTGTGCATAGTTCCCTGATGGTGGAATCGCATGTAGATAGGGTGGTAAAGAAAGCCTTTGGTGTGCTGGCCTTTATAAATCAGAGCATTGAATATAGGAGTAGGGAAGTAATGTTAAAATTGTACAAGGCATTGGTAAGACCAATTCTGGAGTATGGTGTACAATTTTGGTCGCCTAATTATAGGAAGGATGTCAACAAAATAGAGAGAGTACAGAGGAGATTTACTAGAATGTTGCCAGGGTTCCAGCAACTATGTTACAGAGAAAGGTTGAACAAGTTAGGTCTTTATTCTTTGGAGCGCAGAAGGTTAAGGGGGGACTTGATTGAGGTCTTTAAAATGATGAAAGGGATAGACAGAGTAGCGTGGATAAGCTTTTCCCATTTAGGGTAGGGAAGATTCAAACAAGAGGGCATGACATGAGAATTAAGGGACAGAAGTTTAGGGTTAACGTGAGGGGGAACTTCTTTACTCAGAGGGTGGTGGCTGTGTGGAATGAGCTTCCAGCAGAAGTGGTGGAGGCAGGATCGATTTTAACATTTAAAAGTAAAGTGGATAGGTATATGGACGTGAAGGGAATGGAGGGGTATGGTCTGAGTGCAGGTAGATGGGACTAGGGGAAAACACATGGTCTGCACGGACTGGAAGGGCCGAGAGGGCCTGTTTCCGTGCTGTAATTGTTATATGGTTGTTATATGGTTACATGCCTAAAGAAGCTTTTTCTATCCTCCTTTATATTCTTGGCTAGCTTACCTTCGTACCTCATCTTTTCTCCCCATTGTCTTTTTAGTTATCTTCTGTTGCTCTAAACATTACCCAATCCTCTTGCTTCCCGCTCATATTTGCTACGTTGTACTTCTTCTCATTTATTTTTATACTGTCCCTGACGTCCCTTGTCAGCCACGGTCACTCCTTACTCCCCTTGGAATCTTTCTTCCTCTTTGGAATGAACTGATCCTGCACCTTCTGTATTTTTCCCAGAAATTCCTGCCATTGTAATTCTACTGCTAGGGAATCTTTCCAGTCAACTTTGGCCAGCTCCTCCCTCATGGCTCCATCGTCCCCTTTATTCAATTGTAACACTGACACCTCCGATTTACCCTTCTCCCTCTCCAATTGTAGATTAAACCTGGCCATATTATGGTCACTACCTCCTAAAAGCTCCTTAACCTCAACTTCATTTATCAAATTCGGTTCATTACATAACACTAAATCCAGAATTGCCTTCTCCCTGGTAGGCTCCAATACAAGCTGCTCTAAGAATCCATCATGGAGGCACTCCACAAACTCCCAACCTGATTTTCCCAGTCTACCTTAATGTTGAAATCTCCCATAACAACCGTAGCATTACCTTTACTACATGCCAATGTTAACTCCTGATTCAACTTGCACCCTGTATCCAGGCACCTGTTTGGGGGTGGTTCCCTGACCAGGTATCGATCCCAGGCCGCGGCAGTGAGAGCGCCAAATCCTAATCACTAGACCTGCCAGGACACCAATTGGATCCTTTCTTATTTCCCATAGCAATCTGGGATAGATGTAATTCAACAATAGGGGTTTTATAAAACTTGCATGAACCATAACATCCAGCTCCTCCTTAATACTGACCTAATCCAGATCATCCAGTTCTAGCCCAGTCAGAACTCTCTCACATGTACTTCACCTTTACAAGAAGATATTGTAAGCAATTTTGGGTACCATATCTAAGGAAGGATGTGCTGGCTCTGGAGAGGGTCCGGAGGAGGGTTACAAGAATGATCCCAGGAATGAGTGGGTTAACATACGATGAGCATTTGACGGCACTGGGCCTGTACTTGCTGGAGTTTAGAAGAATGAGGGGGAACCTCATTGAAACGTACAGAATAGTGAAAGGCTTGGATAGAGTGAATGTGGAGAGGATGTTTCCACTAGCGGGAGAGTTTAGGACTAGAGGTCATAGCCACAGAATTAAAGGACGTTCTTTTAGGAAGGAGATAAAGAGGAATTTCTTTCATCGGAGGGTGGTGAATCTGTGGAATTCTTTGCCACAGAAATCTGTGGAGGCAGTCAGTGGATAAACTTAAGACAGAGATAGATAGATTCTTGATTATTACGAGTGTCAGAGGTTATGGGGAGAAGGCAGGAGAATGGGGTTAGGAGGGAGGGATAGATCTGCCATGATTGAATGGCATAGACTTGATGGGCTGAATGGCCTAATTCTACTATCACGTATGACCCTATTTCACTCGGAGGATGGTCTGCATCTGGAATTAACTGCCAGAAGAAGCTATAGAAGCAGGTATGATTATGTTTTCTCAAAGACATTTGGACAGAGTCAAGAGTCAAGTCAAGAGAGTTTATTGTCATGTGCCCCAGATAGGACAATGAAAGATATGGATACAGGTATATGGATAGGAATGATTGAGGGGGCCAAATTGGACTAGCCAAGCAGTAATCGGCCAAGTTATTCAGGATGAAAAAGGTGAGCCGAAGGGCCTGTTTCTGTGCTGGACAGCTCTTTGACTTTCTGTCAACGTTTTCAGGTTGAGATCCTCTCTTCAGACTTCCGACCTGAAATGCCACTGAAAATGTAATCCAGATTTCAGTGATAAAAACCTTCTGTATATTACAATCTTCTGGTACAGAATTCAGAACACAATGTCAACTTAAATTTAGCCTTACCCTTAAAATAGCAAGAAGAGAAAAGATGGGTTGATTTGTGATGGGATTATATTCTGGTTGTATTCCTTATGTTTATTTTTTCTTGATCATTGGACACCCACGTGGAATTGGAAAGAAGTGTTGTGCAGTTACTGGATGCTATCAAATGAAAGTTAAGCTCAAGAAGACGAAGATGATGCAAATCTTATGAAGATGCAACAGTATACACATCAAGGACCCAAAAACAGCAATGAATGTTGAATATGATTTAGTGCTTTAAAAACATTCTGTAGGATGACTTATATAACCTAGAAGTATAGGCAACAGATGGGGCTTTGGGTTCATATCTCACCCTTCAGCATGACAACATTCTTGCAAAACTGCAGAAAAACCATTAACTTGAATTTTCAGGTCATAACTTTGATGTAAGACATGAATCGATGACTTATTCAGATAGAACTGTTGCCATTGAATCAATTCCAACAAATTGCCTTTAATGTAATTTTAGACATGAAGAGATACTGAGATTAGTGCGGCAATGTGGCAATGAAATAAAACATCACCATGATCTAACTGAGTGGCAAAGGCAGCATGAAGAGGCAAATTGACGACTCCTACTTCTATTACCATATACATATTACCATATTAACATATTAGTGCAAAACAAAAAGCCCAATGTCCCTAGAACAACTAAAACAGTTTGTAGTTTAGTTGGTATTTGTACCATTCAATAGACTGATGGTTGATCTTTCTGTACCCTTTATTCTGCTACCATCCAAATTTATATTGGGTTAATCAATTCCCTTACTATTACTGCCTTGTCAGTTTCAAACTTCAGCAATGTCTATATATTTTGTCTTTTTGACTATTTGGAGTCGTGCAGTACACTCTCAACTATTAGATTTCAGCAATGGAATTGTCTCTTTGTTTTGCACTTTCCTAAGAAAGACAAACTTGGTTAATCAGCTAGAATTCTATCCTCTGCATGAAAGACTCTCTCAGCGGATCATTTGACAGGAAGCTTGCTATCAGTTTGAAGACTTCCTTCCAGGAAGCACATCCTGGTGACTATGCAGATAGGGTAAGAGTCATTTGAGTCTCTTATCTGCTGCCTATCGGTGCAATTAGCATTTAGCTTGTCTGAACTGTGGACATTTCTTGACAATCTTAGTTATCTGACACTACGTTTGAGGTTTTTTTTTTAAAAGCACGGGCAGGTTGAGGTCAATCACTCTTCTGTTTGTTCTGGCTTCATGTAAAATATTACAATTCTTTCCTTAATTTTCTTCTTCTATAAACAGTGAATTACTCTAGATTTAGAGTCATGGGCATTGAATCCTCAGAGCCTCACACAAATGTCCATTCTTTTGGTGTAAGGACAGACAGATAATGCATGTAAATGGAGCATCATTACTGAGCCCTAGACTGATCTCATCTAATCCACACACAGTTTCAAGCACAGTCATGAGATACACACTGGGTATCCCATCTGCTTATTCCCTTTCTGAACAAGGACTGTGTAGGCAATTGCTGCACCCATTAATGCACTGATTGAGATCACCAGACTTAGCAATGAGTCTAATCTTTACCCGTGCGACAACTTATGGCTCAATATCTTATAACACAGCACACTTACCCATGTAGCCATGGAAATGTTCTTGATATAAAACTAAAGTTTCTTTGATTTATAGGTATATAGGAAACTTCACAGTTACTGTTGATAAATAACCTGCGCAGAAGCTATGTGACTATATAATAAATTGGATCAGTTGAAATTTCAAGGTCACCTCCGTTTTTTTTTACAAGCATATACATTTAAATTAAGTATACATGCATATTTAAATTAAATATGTCCATAACCCATTCATCTTATTTCCGACTTCTAACTTGACAAGTGAATAGCTTCATACTCAACTCTCCCAAACCTCCACACATTATTCTCAGTCAATTCTCTGCCACAGAAGGCAGTGGAGGCCAATTCACTGGATGTTTTCAAGAGAGAGTTTTTAATTCTTATGGCTAATGAAATCAAGGGATATGGGGAAAAAGCAGGAATGGGGTGCTGATTTGGGATGATCAGGCATAACCATATTGAATGGCAGTGGTGGCTCAAAGGGCCGAATGGCCTACTCCTGCACCTATTTTCGATGTTTCTATATCAATGAGCATCTATCCTCGACTCGAGGTAGCTTGCATGGAGCAGGTGGGTACATAAGCAGTGGGGCAGTTGGAAGAAAGGAAAAGGAATATTTTGTTTCTATTAATCAAAAGCTATGTAGATATGCACCTTCTCTACTTCTGCCACTGCTTGCCAATTGAAAATTAAATGCAAATCCAGGCCTTTGGTGAATTACAACATGAATATCAGAATAGATTTCACAAAGGGAACATCATGAATTCTTCGAAACTTCGAATCATGTTTTCGCCTCTTTGTCTGGCATTTTCAGACAAGGCATGTTATGTCAAGAAGGCCAGGATACTGATGGGATGAGGCCACTTCTCTAAAAATAATCCAAGTGACATAAGGCCACAGAAACCGTAAACCCAATTGTCAAGTGGATTACGCGGTCTGCTATCCCGTGGCTTATTTTTAGATGAGCCACTGCTCCCAATTTCTGTGTCATATTTATAACCACACAACGTTATTATATATATTTAAGATTAGATTGATGCCTTTAAAGAGTAAAATATAGTTTATTTTTGGCAATAGCCAGGAGGATGGCTGCTGGTCTATGCAGCGGTGCGATTCTCGGATGCGATCCAAGCCAGCTGAATGGAATGCTGAACTAGATTCCATGTCTGCTACTATCACTGTTCATGTCTGGAGTGCACAAAAGAGTTAGTTCAGCTGTCAGCTTGACTGCTAAGAGTAGGCTAGTATACGTTCCAGATTGTTTGATTCAGCTCCACCTGTGCGAATGAAGTGTGGAAGAAAGGCAAGTATCCAAAAGACCAACACTTGCATTGAAAGTAGAAGAAATTGGCTGGGGAGAGGGAGGGGGGGGAATTCAGTTCAGTTCAGTTTAGTTTATTATTACATGGACGTAGTGAGAAGTTTTTGTTCCGTGCTAACTTGTCAGCAGAAAGGCAATTTGTGTTTACAGTCGATCAATTTACATGATATGGGAATAACGTTTAGCGCAAGGTAAAGCCAACAAAGTCCGATCAATCATAGTAAGCCCGATCGAGGCAGAAGTAATGTGTTAAAGAAGGAACTGCAGATGCTGGAGAATCGAGGGTACACAAAAGGCTGGAGAAACTCAGCAGGTGCAGCAGCATCTAAGGAGCGAAGGAGATAGGCGACGATTCGGGTCGAGACCCGAAACGTCTCCTATCTCCTTCGCTCCTTAGATGCTGCTGCACCCGCTGAGTTTCTCGAGGCAGAAGTAAGCTCTGCTAGAAACTAGATAAAAGAGAAGTGGAAAGAAAAAATAGGAACGAGAATGAGAAAGGAAAATGCAAGCTGGAACAAGATTTAGTAGGGGGAGAAGATGACATGAGAGGCAAGGATATCAGAAGATAACATATGGCAAGTCACAACATGACAGGTTAGGATAAAATAGGACATAGAAGGGAAGTAAGAGAGTGTCTAAAGAGAAAGATAATTCCAAAATATATAATCCAAGATAGGTTAACGATTGTGCGAAAAAAACTGAATGACAAGGAAGAAAAAATATGATTAGTCTTGAAATGAAAAACAAGATGAGGAAAAGAGATAAAGACAAAAACAACTAAATTAAAAAAAGCCAGGGAGTGAGAAGTAAGTTAAAAACTTCTGGATAGCGAGATAAAGGTTGAATGTGTAAAAGGAGGCATTTCTCAGGACCAGTTTGGACTGGCAGCAAAAATTCTGAAAACACAAAGACATGTGGGAGACGAAAAAAAGTAAAAGTCATAGTCTTTGGACATGTCGAATCTACAGATTTGGGAATATGAACTGCTGAATGAGATTTTCCCATTAAAATCACCTCATGGCTTTTAGGTATAATTGTGATATACACTAAATATCTGCTCCTTGAAAAGTGATCTCAACATACTGAATATTTACTGGTTAAATTTAAACAAATAAGGATTACAATGAGTTAAGTTATCACAGGATTAGCCTTACTCATGCTTTGGACACTTGGCTGAGAATACCCTAGAGAGCCACGCAAAAGCAAGAAGTGAAATCATAAACAAAAAATATAAATAAAGCATGGGTTATTTGCATTCCATTGAAATGAATGAGTAATGAAATATAAGAAGGAATGTATCATTCCAGTGGAATGACATCATCAACAAAATCTATGACTACAGTACCAGTTGTAACTTACTGATACAAATTCAAATGCTGCAGTTAAAACCGATGCATTAATGTAGTTTTGGCTCGATTAGTTTTACATGTGAGTAATCCTCACATCAATAGTTGTAATTGGTAGTTTTAAGTGAGTGCAGCAGCTGGGCTCTTTATATAGAACCAAATAGTTTTGCGATCCCCACTAGGCTATTAATTTAAGATGCATGTCACTTTGGTGTTTCAAATTTTTGTTTTGTTTTACATGGTGCTAGGGAAAAGCTTTGCCGTCATGAATTTGGAACACACTCTCACTTAGACCAATTGAATTCATTTTTTACAACTTCTCACATTCACTTGAAAGGATATATTTACGCCAGTTTTTACTGACGATATTTTTTTGCTGAAGCTGGACACAATAAAGCTGAAGCTGAGACCCTTCCTCAGCCTGAAACGTCACCCATTCCTTCTCTCCAGAGATGCTGCCTGTCCCGCTGAGTTACTCCAGCTTTTTGTGTCTATCTTTGGCTTAAACTAGCATCTGCAGTTCCTTCCTACACATACCTGTTTTGCTAACGTTAACAAATGGTGAAAGACATTTTAAACTGAGGTTTGTAGCTAATGGGTGTTCACGGAGAGCAAATATAATGAATGAATTCAAACCCTGTCATTACCTTCAAACTTGATTCTACCCAGGACTGGAAGTCAAGATTTCCTATGTTTGCACTGCCTAACTCAATCATAAAATCTACTTATAATTGTTTATGGATTCCTTATACTTGTAACAAAGGGCAACAGTCCACTGAATGTTTACATATGCAGAATTTTCTGCAGGAAATTATGGGCAGTCGGAACCAAGATTATATGTATTCCAGTCTTGAGACATTCAGTCTAATTGATCTATAGGCCCAGGGGCTTACATGGTGGTGTAGAGGCAATAGGACCATAGGATCACCCAATTATTATGAAGAACATTACTGACGTGGATCGATAAGCATTAAAAATGGCCTTCTAAAGACAGTGAAATTTACATTTCTGCACGTGTCTTTGCTTCCACTAAACCAAGGCAGCCGTTTCCAAACTGGAGACATAAAATGCTGGACTAATTCAGCGGGGCAGGCAGCATCACTGGAGAGAAGGAATAGGTGACTTTTGGGTTGAGACCCTTCTCCTAGACCCGAAACGTCACCCGTGCCTTCCCACCAGAAATGTTGAGTTACTCCAGCATTTTGTGTTTATCTTTGGTTTAAACCAGCATCTGCAGTTACTTCCTACATCGTTTCCAAACTGGTGTGGACAGGGAACAAAACCTGGAATTTTCCCAATTCAAATAGTTTGTTACTACATCCCAGACTACACCAAATGAGCTATTGAAGGATCACATTGTAGCATCTAACTTTCCTTTTTCTTTTAATTTGCTTTACAATCAAAAGCATAAAACAGTAAGATAGTTTTCAATTCTTCCCTAAAAGAGCCCAAAAAAATATCAAACTCAGTATCTGTAACTGTACAAAAGGGTAGTTATCAAATTAAAATAATCTACAAGGAAGTATGCATCGGACCTGCTCAGAGAGTCAGTGGCCAGCAGTTTCATGCTGTGCATGTGACAATGTTCTTGGATTTTTTTATATGTGCACTAAAGTGTGCAAGAAAGGAAAATACTGTGGTGTGGATAGTACCGCATACGATCTCGTGTCTCAGCACTAGGGCGATTCCATATCATTCGGACGTAATGGAACAGATATACTTCATAAAGCCCATCAGCTTTACATCACTCATGACTGTTACATCTAATGCAGCCCCAATCTCGGAGAAAACCCACGCAGGTCACGAGGAGAATGTACAAACTTCGTACAGACATCACCCATAGTCAGGATCGAACCCGGGTCTCTGACGCTGTAAGGCAGCAACTCTACCGCTAAGCTACCATGTTGCCCTAATAAAATCTGCGTAATTAATTATTTATATATGTTTTTAAATTAATATGCACACTTTTGTTTTCCAGGGTAGGGGATTCAAGAACTAAAGGGCACTGGTTTAGGGTTTAGGCTGAGGGTGGGGGTAGGGGTGTGTGGGGGGGGGGTGAAGGTTTAATATAATATGAGGGACAATGTTTTCACACAGAGGTTGGTGGGATCCCAGAGAAAGCAACTGAGGCAGATACACTAGCAACATTTAAAAGACACTTAGACAGGAACATGGATAGGAAAGGTTTAAATAGATATGGGCCAAATGGAAATAGTTTAAATGGGGCATCTTCAACAACGTTCTTCTGTATGACATTATTAGATTCGCAGTCATATAGTACAGAAACATGCCTTCGTGCTGTATGACTAAAAATTAAAAAATGGTATATAAAGACAAGTTGTTGAAGAAGTCAAGAATTCTTAAGTTTTGATCTTCCACAATATTTTGAAATGAGGCCAAATCTAACCTTTCAGGACATGTTAAACTATAATAAAAACAATGTGATGATTCCAAAAAACTGAGCAGGCCTTTATCATTCAGATACAGATTCAGCTCTATGCATTTTGATCAAAAGATGTAAAAAAAAGTTATGGATACTACTCCGAAAGATGAAAGCACGACGGTCAAGATGTCTGTCAGATCGACAATAAATTTGACAGAATGAAATCCTTTTAAATGTAGTCATCATGGGTCTGCATATTAATGCTGCAACTAAAGTGCACATACCAAACTCCTAGATATTATAATGTATGACTGACCAAAATAATCTGCGTTAATTTTTATTCACTTAAGCATTGCTGGGCATTACTATGATTAATAGTCTATCTCAAATGAATAAGATGGTAGGAAGAATCCATAACTGCTGTTGGATAGCAAGTTGCATGTTTTAGACCCAGTGAATATGAAAGGAAGGCATCTCGTTCCTAGGTCAAGTTGGTCTGAAGTGTAGAAGGGGACATAAAGAGGTAGTGTTCCCATACATTGGCTGCTCTTGTAATTATTTGTGGTTAAAGTCATAAGATTAATTTGTGCTATTCGAGTCATCGATTGGGTGCCATTTAAGGAAGAGTCTCTATCCTGGTCAGTGGTGAACATCTTGAGTTCCATTGGGGTTTCAATAATCCAGGCAAGTGCAAAGTCCGTCATTCTCCTGACTTGTGGATAGTTGAAAATGTTTTGCCGATCACAAGTTCCTTAGCTTCTAAGATGCTTCATACAGGGATTAGATTCTTTATTATGGACGTGGATGGAATTGATCTTCAATCGTTGATTTTAAATGTCGTTCGCTTCTGACCTTTCCGTTTTTTGACAATACTTTGTCCAAACTTGGAGTGGTCAGGGCTTTTGATCTTTTTGGGAATATAAATATTAGTCAGAATGCTGCAGTAACTCATTGCTAATTTTCAAGATAATGTAATGGGATTTCTTATACCCACCTGAGAGAACAGATGGTTTCCCTGCTTAATGTCTCAACTAAAGGACACAATTTCCAACAGTGCAGCAGTCATTCATTCCTTAATTAGTTCTTAAACATTAGTTAATTAGAATCATATGCAGGTGTAGCAGTTTAAAATGTTCAACGCAAGTAGAAGTTCTCTATAATAACTCAGCTGGATAGGCAGCATATCTGAAGAGAAGGAATGGGTGACATTTTCGGTCGAGACACTTCTTCAGACTGAAGAAGGGTTTCGACCCATAACTTGCTGACTGTTCCGCTGAGTTACTCCATCATCTTGTATCTATCTTCGGCATAAACCAACATTTGCAGTTCTTTCCTACACATATAAGCTTTATATCTCTTGTATTTTTCAATCAGTTGAAAATGCATGGACAGTTAAAAAAGCATTCGATAAACAAGGAACTGGAAAAGAAGCAAGTCTTGATGACATAAACCTTTAAAACTTCACAGTGACAGGGAATGACATAGTTGTCCATGTGTCAAAACGTGAACATCATTCAGCAACCCTGAGTTCAATGTCAACAAATGACCTTTAAATCTTTGAAATATTCAGAGATCAGCATCTAAACAAAATGAAAGCAAGAGGAGCTATTTCCCGAGTAGCACAAGGTTAGAATGGACTTTA
Organism: Okamejei kenojei; assembly: GCA_035221665.1. Classification (NCBI taxonomy): domain Eukaryota; kingdom Metazoa; phylum Chordata; class Chondrichthyes; order Rajiformes; family Rajidae; genus Okamejei; species Okamejei kenojei. Next base: position 9,808,919 of record CM069133.1, read on the forward strand.
AAAAAGGACTTCAGCAGGTTTGATACTTTAATTTGAAATCTCTCTTTTCCTGTTATAAACCTACATAACACAAATCTCACTGTTACATGCACTGGAAATGTGCGCAGAGCAATTTTATATGCCAAGAGCCTTGCCTGGAAATGATTGGTAAGACAGTGCATGTTATGGTAGAGTCAACACATTGTACTCAGTCTGCAAGAATGTAAATGGTATGAATTACAATACAGCTCTGTTGCACAGTGTTAACAATGAGGAATGAATTTTAAGCTATTTAACATGAATATTACACTTCCTACTTTTCTCCTATCGATATATTTAAAATAGTTCTGGAACAAAGAACATTGAGGTGGAAGGTGAATATTTGTTTGAAAATCTTATTTTGAACCAATTACCAGGAATGAACACAATGTTTTTGGACTGTCCAGAAGCCACACCATGGCATTTTTCAATGCTTTAATGCATTTCATGATTGTGAGTGTATTGGCGCAATTTGAGTCGCCAAACGTCTTCAGCCCCCTATAACTCAATTGGCCATTCCCTCATTTTGCACACAAATACATGCAGGAACTATTCTTGTGTAGGAAAGAACCGCAGATGCTGGTTTAAATTCGAAGGAAGACACTGAATGCTGGAGTAACGCAGCTGGACAGGCAGCATCTCTGGAGAGAAGGATGTTTTGGGTCGAGACCTTTCAATAGACTGAGATAAGCCATAGACACAAAAATCTGGAGTAACCCAGCAGGACAGGCAGCACTTGTTCCATATAACCACCACCTTCTGTGTAAATGGGTTCTCTTTCTTGTTCCTATGAAATCTTTCCCCTCCCACCTCGCAGCTCAACCCGAAACGTGACCCATTCCTTCTCTCCTGAGATGCTGCCTGTTCCGCTGAGTTACTCCAGCATTTTGTGTCTAAACTAATCTTGTTCATTCATGGATACTAAAGCTGCGGAGTTCTGTCGAGTTCTTTAGGTGACACAGGACATCCGTCAGAGTGTTTGTTGACACTTAGCTGCATATATCATCATCCTGGCTGACAGTTTGTCACAATAAATCAGACAATCCTACTGGTTCATAACCAGCAAGTTATATATATGAGAACAAAGAGTTTGTATGCCTGAACTCTGTTTCTTCTTTGAGATTGCCTCATGGCTGGGTTTTTAAGTTATTGAATTCCATTGAACAGCACTGAGGACTATCTAATCAGTAGAAAGCAAGGGAAATTATAAAATTTTCAAGACTAATATAATATGTAAGATAGGTTTAAAGTTTACTCATAAATTGAGGATCTTGCACAAATTCATTTCCCTGACTAACACTTAATACTGAGCCATTCTAAGAGCAAACTACCTTCTTATTGTTGAACAGAGTACCAATGAGGAATACACAGCCTGGCTTTGTATCACAATTTTACAGTCACACTTTATGACCACTTTCAGCTTTGCTCCCGCAAAAGTACAGAAGCAGTCTATCGACAGAAGTCCTTAATGCCGCTTGAAAATCCCTAGAGTCAAAAGGGTTGAATTGTCATAGGCACCATGAACGGAATAATGAAATCCTTACTTGCTGCAGATTTACAGGCACAAGAGACAATATTACAATAATTTATCGGTTTTACAAGATAATCATACCATAACAATGCAAGCCCAAGTATCTAATGCAATGGATACGAAATCCACAGTAGTTACATGCTAAGGTAGAGTTGTGGTTAGGGTTGTGCAGTGTGGTTCAAGGGCCTAATGGTTGATGGGAATAACCTGAAACATAGAAACATGGTGCTAGGCCATTCAGAGCCTGCACCGCCATTCAATATGATCATGGCTGATCATCCATCAGTATCCCGGATCCCCGTAGCCACAAGGGCCACATGCCAATGATAAAGGATCCTTAAGCTACCCCTTACTTCCCCAACATCGGGAACAATCTTCCTGCTTGAGAGTATAAACCGAGTGTCCTAGATTTGGAGACCAAAACTGCATGTACAACTGAAGTAGAACCTCCCTGCTCCTGTAGCTATGAATAACCTGAACCTTGCATTACATTATCTTTAGACTAATAGCCTTTATATTTTTTTGCATGTTAAAACTATTCACCAAGAGGAAAGAGCTGAATTTTCTTTTAGCTCTTCGGCAGAGAATGGACAGATAATGTTTTGGGTCAAGTCCTTTTTTCATGCTTGTCCTGGCCTGGTGTTCAATAGTGGGGTCACGGTCAAGGCGGTAGAAGTGAGGAGGTGGCAGAGCTGGCTCCTGGCTTAAACACAGTAGAGGTGAGTCTGTCAGATTATAACAGCAGCTCGATTGCCAGTGGGATTTATGACAGTATTTGGATTTGTACTGAGTGAGTGGAGGGCTGCAAGTCCAGAGGGGGTGAGATTGGAGTGGGTAAGGGGAATGGTGAAATCAAGATGGTCGACATTGAGGAAGTGCTGGTTGAAAGCAGGGGATGAAGTGAAGGAGAAGTCCATGGCACATCTGAGCGAGCGAGGCCTGAAGTGACTGTGTGAGAGGCAGAAGTTATGGGCATATGGTGGAGAGTGTAGAGCGTAAAGCACGGAGGGAGAGCTATCGCGAGAAATGCTGAACGGATTGTAGGTGCCATAGATCCTGATCGGGCCCAGAAGAAGAGCTAGAAGTCACATGGAAAATGATGCCGGCAAAAACAAGTGCTGAGGGAATACACGGGGCTCTAGTAGCGAGGATAGGTCAGAACAGGGTCAGAGGCATCACAGAGGGAGAGCAGTGAGAGAGGGTCTCATAAAAGTCCCATTGGAGAGAGGGGTCGTTTTTTTAAAGTAGCCATACTTTGAAGAGATCTTTCCAAAGAAGGGCTCTGACCCAAAACATCATCTATCTATTCCCACCATAGAGTTCCTCCAGCCTTTTAGATTTGTCTTTAGAGACACAGCATGGAAACAGGCCCTTCGGCCCACCACGTGCACTAACCAGCAATCACCCCATACATTCCCACTATCCTACACTCTTGGGGTAATTTACAATTTTACCAAAGCCAATTAAACAAAAAACCTATTCACTACTTCACAAACTTATTCACTTTGGAGATTGGGAGGAAACCGCAGCACCCAGAGAAAAAAAAAAAACACTCCTTCACAATGAGAATGTATAAACTCAGTACGGCAGCTCCCGTAGTCAGGATCGAACCCGGTCTTTGCCGCTGCAAAGCAACATCGCTACCACTGCACCACTCTGCCAAGCACTGTATATTTTGCTCTAAAATGAGCAGATGACCTGTGAGTCACAGGTATGAGCATTGGTGAAAAATAGCCTGCAGTGGAAAGATCACGAGTGATAAATTGATATAATATATTATGAATATCAAGCCAGTAGCCAGATAATAGGGTCATTAATTGAAAATTCAGATCAATGACTAACCCTTATTTAATGTTATACTGTGTTTAGGAATTGGTCTACAATACCACTTTTCACCAAGATGAAGAAAATATGAAGCAATGCTCAATGCTATCTGTATTATCATTTCCATTTGTTAATGTACTTCCTTGCCGTTATACTACCTTTGTATAACAACAATGTTAATGACTAGGTGGTGCAATTCTCTTAATTATTTTCAAGAATCAATGGAACTGGCTTATAATATTAATTTATCAATGCTGTCTTGATATTCACAAGCTACACAAACTTGCCTCAACAGCTTTAAAACTATGGGATTTCTGTTAAATGATTTCCAAATTACTGTAGTTTGTCTTCAATACTCGTTAGAGAAATTACAATGAAAAGATATCTACTTTACTGTTATATTTCCTATAATGTATTTACAGTATTGCTTATGGTATAAATGTTCATTTATGTCTCAACTTCTTAATATAATACTCCTTGTTTCAGTTATTAACCTACTTAATATTTCAGGCCATATTTTCCATGATTGATCTCACTTTGTGATAAACCAAATGATGGAGCAATGGGGGGTGGAAGATTGCAACCTTCACGTGGTCTGCCCTGTTTCGATTAATGCAATCAACTCGACGTGCACAAATGGAAGATCAAAGTTGTCCAACAACTTTAGGCTGTGCACGCCACACGAACGAAGAAGAAGATGAAGCAATGGAAAATAGTAAGATGAAACGAGAACTTACCAGTTTGAAGTTTGATCTTTGATTTTATGAGGCGTTACGATGAGCGATTACATGAAGAAGGCCATCAGTCGTCAAGCGCATCAATCTTCAAAGCAGCGGTGTGGAATCACAGATAAAAGAAGTTGACCTAAAGATAGTAAGATTTGGAGAACTAGAACTACCAGATGACCTGATAATATCAGGGTTGGGAGCGGTGGGCACGTAATCGCTCATCATAACTTCTCAAAAAATCAAAATCAAACTTCAAACTGGTAAGTTCTTGTTTAATCTTACTATTTTACTTCGGAAACTTCGGAGTGACCATGTGAAGATTTCAAAGCTTCTGTGATTTCACGCCGGTTCAAATCCAGGCACCACACACTGAATGGATTGACCATGGATGAGTGAGAAAAGAATGAATGCATTCAGACATAACATAGTTAGGTAACAAAACTGATGCTTTAATGTGAAAAACAAAAATGATAGTGACTCCCGCCCATCCTGTTGGGAAACTATAAAACAGAATTTTAAAATGGTACGTGCAAACACCCCCGGTGCGGCTATGGGTTTATTAATAAAAACCGGTAGAACATCCTTTCATTGGCCCATCCTGCAGCCGCTAGGATGTTGTCGAGGGGCACATGCCCCCGATGGTGTTCACCTGATGTGCCTCCCTGCTCCGTCAGGATAGTACTGATGCTCTGTGTACGCCCCTCTCCAGAGAGGGAGACACTTCGCATCCGTGTGTACGGTGCTGTTAGCGCGGGCTCCTGTGGAGACCCATCTATGGTGCTCCATCTATGAGAGGTGCCTACAGACGCTTCCCAGTGCAGGAGGAGATCCCTCTGGACCGGTCTCGCCTGAGTCTACAGGCCTGGCAGACTTGTGGGTGGCTTTGCGCCCCGGCGGGACTGCCACGGTGCTCCCCTGAGGCACCAAGTCTGCTGCCGCTGGTTCCACCGCCAGCGGCCTGGAAGGTGACTCCGACAGTGGCCCGCTACCCATAGCTCCGCGGTCTTCTGTAGCCGACTTCCCTGCAGACCGTCTCCTCACCTTCGACATGGTAGGTTCGTTCTGGTAGACTAAGTAGAAAACCCGAACCCACCGCAGAGTAGCTTTTAAAAAACACTTACCTGGGTTTTTAAAACTTACCGCTGGAAGGACACAACTCGCCTGCCAGTCAGTCATTGGTGCATGCTACAGACGTAATGACGCGCATGACGACTAACGGCCTTCTTCACGTAGTCACTCACGTGACTCCGAAGTAAAATGACAAATTTACATTTGTCAAACCTCCAATCACTAATAACATACAGTGTGCTGATGGTTGGAGACCTCACCTTTCACACCCACTGTTTTTGTCAGTCCACATTTAAATTAATCTTGCTCTATGATTTCTAAAATGTTACGTACAAATGAGATGAATCACGCCTACTTTTCAAAATTAATTTTGTATTATTCATGGAAAAAATAATCATGCAGGTCTTCTACAAAACTCCATACGCTTACCTTCAAATCTGTGAATACGTTTGTGAATAAGAATAGTCGAAGCACAAACCATGATGGAGGGAGGGAAGGGTCGAAAATTGGCTGAATGGTATCCATTGTTGAGGTTTCCAACCATCAGTACACTGTATGTTATTAGTGATTGGAGGTTTGACAAATGTAAATTTGTCATTTTCCATTGCTCCATTGCTGAAATATTAACTAGGTTAAAAACTGAAACAAGGAGTATTATATTCATAAGTTGAAACATAAATAAACATTTATACCATAAGCAACACTGTAAATACATTATAGGAAATATAACAGTACAGTGAAGGAGTCACTGTGGTGGATGTTTATGTTAAAATGTATTTTGTGTGTTTTGTTGCTTTTTATTGGTATGACTGTATGGCAAATCAAATTCCTCGCATGTTGCAAAAAATACTTGGCTAATAAAGTATGATTATGATTACCATAGATAGATTTATATTCACCAAACTTCTCTTGTATGTCATCTTATCAGGTATTGAAATCCATCTTTGCTTCAAGCTCATTGTCTTTGTTTGCATTTTGAATGCATCTAATAATGTATCTAAACTACTCTGTATCACTCTGACTCCTCCACATTCCTCACTTTGATGGAAGGCGAAAAAAAAGTTACATCTCTTCCCTTCTTTGTTCTCCCGCTGTCGGGGGTGTCGAGCCTTCCGTTGACGGGACGATTTGGCTCTCGTAGCCAGCAGTTGGGCCCCCTGCGTCGGGGCGATCAAGCTCCTGCATTGGGGTGGGGATCTCAGATCCCCCGCGCGTGGTGATCGGACCCCGGGTCAGGGCTAGTCAAACCTCTTGCGACTTTGGAGCTTCCCGACATTGGACTCTATCCGAGATTGCGAGCTCCTCGATGTTGAAATCCACAGGCTGCGATTGGAGAGTCGATCCCAGGCAAGGGATCGCAAGCTCCGATGGTAGGTCTATGGCCCCTCAGTGGGGCTCAAAGTCAGTCTCGAGCATGGCCTCCAGCTCCACGATGTTAGGCCACAGAGCGACCAGAGCTACGATCCAGAAAACAATCGCATCTCTGGCAAGGTAAGAGATTAAACAAAGTTTCCCCAGACCCCCTCCCCCACATAAAGCAAACCAGAGAACATTAACACAAACTTTTAAAAACACACAAAAAATAACAAAAAAGACGAAAAGACAGACAGACCGTTGGCGAGGCTGCCATCACTTACAGCCCCACCATAATGTAAGCAATGCAGCTGCACAACTGGACAGACAGTTTGGGGAATGCGTTTTTTAGGATTTATGGCATGTGAGTACTGGTGTGCCCAAGGATATGCTCTGGGATTTATTTTGTTTTTCATTTATATAAGTGATTTGGACAAAGGCACAAGACAAATGAAATCAATGTTTGCTGATAATGCAGTTTTCTTTATATTTTTACTCTTGGGATACAAGTGACCATGACAAGGCAGTATTTATTGTTCACTCCTGGTTGTCCTGGGTGCATTAATGCCAACTGCATAATGTAGGATGAGAGATGTAAGCAGACCAAACCAAGGAGAATTGAGACCCATCTCAGGAGGGGAGGGTAATGAACCAGCAGAAGTTTTTATAAATCACAATTATTTTTTTAGATTGCATACCACAAATTTCCAGGGTCAATGGAAAAAAAATGTGTTCCTTTAAATTTGCACAGCGTTAACAATCAATAATATACACATGTGCAAATATATAAGATTTACTCAAGGTTGGAATAGAGGCATGCTTAGCTCTTCTTGGCTAAAATTTAATGTTGCCTTAGGTCAGTAACTTCATAACATTAGTACATAATGCAGTGACAATGACACATACCTGCCTCTGGATGTACTTAGCAATTAGCAATATGCAATGGCTTGTTACTTGGTGAAGAAACGTCAACAATGGCTTCACATACAGTTAATATATACAGTGGCTTGCAAAAGTATTCATACCCCTTGAATATTTCCACATTTTGTCACGTTACAACCACAAACGTAAATGGATTTTATTGGGATTTTATGTGATAGACCAACACAAAGTGGTGCATAATTGTGAAGTGGAAGGAAAATGATACATGATTTCCAAATTTTATTACAAATAAAAAATTGAAAAGTGTGGCATGCAAACGTATTCAGCCCCCTTGGGTCAATACTTTGTAGAACCACCTTTCGCTGCAATTACAGCTGCAAGTCTTTTGGGGTATGTCTCTACCAGCTTTGCACATCTAGAGACTGAAATTTTTGCCCATTCTTCTTTGCAAAATAGCTCAAGCTCAGTCAGATTGGATGGAGAGCGTCTGTGAACAGCAATTTTCAAGTCTTGCCAGAGATTCTCAATTGGATTTAGGTCTGGACTTTGACTGGGTCATTCTAACACATGAATATGCTTTGATCTAAACCATTCCATTGTAGCTCTGGCTGTATGTTTAGGGTCGCTTTCCTGCTGGAAGGTGAACCTCCGCCCCAGTCTAAAGTCTTTTGCAGACTCTAACAGGTTTTCTTCCAAGATTGCCCTGTATTTGGGTTCATCCATCTTCCCATGAACTCTGACCAGCTTCCCTGTCCCTGCTGAAGAAAAGCATCCCCACAGCATGATGCTGCCACCACCATGTTTCACAGTGGGGATGGTGTGTTCAGGGTAATGTGCAGTGTTAGTTTTCACATAGCCTTTGGGCCAAAAACTTCAATTTTGGTCTCATCAGACCAGAGCACCTACCTCTACATGTTTGCTGTGTCCCCCACATGGCTTGTGGCAAACTGCAAAAGGGACTTCTTATGGCTTTGTTTCAACACTGGCTTTCTTCTTGCCACTCTTTCATAAAGTCCCGATTTGTGGAGTGCACGACTAATAGTTGTCCTGTGGACAGATTCTCTCACCTGAGCTGTGTATCTCTGCAGCTCCTCCAGAGTTACCATGGGCCTCTTGGCTGCTTCTCTGATCAATGCTCTCCTTGCACGCCCTGTCAGTTTAGGTGGACGCCCATGTCTTGGTAGGTTTGCAGTTGTGCCATACTCTTTCCATTTTCGGATGATAGATTGAACAGTGCTCCGTGAGATGTTCAAAGCTTGGGATATTTTTTTATAACCTAACCCTGCTTTAAACTTCTCCACAACTTTATCCCTGACCTGTCTGGTGTGTTCCTTGGGCTTCATGATGCCCAAGGAACATTGTTTGTTCACTAATGTTCTCTAACAAACCTCTGAGGCCTTCACAGAACAGCTGTATTTATACTGAGATTAGATTACACACAAGTGGACTCTATTTACTAATTAGGTGACTTCTGAAGGCAATTGGTTGCACTGGTTTTTATTTAGGGGTATCAGAGTAAAGGGGGCTGAATACTTTTGCACGCCACACTTTTCAGTTTTTTATTTGTAAAAGAAAATGAAAACCATGTATCATTTTCCTTCCACTTCACAATTATGCGCCACTTTGTGTTGGTCTATCATATAAAACCCCAATAAAATACATTTACATTTGTGGTTGTAACGTGACAAAATGTCGAAAAGTTCAAGGGGTATGAATACTTTTGCAAGCCACTGTAGTAATATATAGCATTACATAAGACAAATAACAGTACATTTATTCTGGTAAATGTTTATGGATTGTACAAGTTTTCTGCAAGAGTCACTACATTTTCAATACACAATGTAAAATTTAATAAGAGTAACTAAAAATTGTATCAGTTAATGAACAGGAAAAGGATCCCTGGTGTTTGTCCCTGCATTCAACATTAACAAAAGTGATTACATGCTTGTTAATGGAATATTGTTTTGTGAGAGCTTGCTGTGTGCAAACTGGCAAACACATTTTGTAATGTCTCCAAGTTTGCAGATGACACGACTGTGGGGGGCCGAATCACAAACAATGACAAGACTGAGCACAGGAAGGAGACAGAGAACTTGGTAATATGGTGTCAGGGCAATAAGCTCTCCCTCAATGTCAGCAAGACAAAAGAGCTAGCTATCAACTTCAGAAAGCATGTTGGAGTGCATGCCCGAATCAGCACCAGTGGTGCAAATGTAGAAATGGTTGTGAGCTTCAAATTCCATGGCATTAATATTACCAATGATTTGTCGTGGACCAAACATATTGAAGCAATAGCCAAGAAGGTAACCAATGCCTCTACTTCCCGAGGAGAAAGAGGAGATTTGGCATTTCTCTGTTGACTCTTAAAACATTTACAGATGACTGCATGGTGTCAAGTTGTATCACAGCTTGGTTTGGGCATGCCAAGACCATAAGAAATTGCAGAGAGTTGTAAATGTAGCTCAATCCATCACACAGACTGGACTTCCCATCATTTTTGACCGCATCTACACTTCACGGTGCCTTAGAAAGCAGCCAACATAATCAAAGACATGTCTCACCATAAGCATTCCTTCTTCTACTTGCTTCCATCAGGCAGAAGGTACAGAAGCTTGAAAACAAGCAGCACCAGACTCAGGAATAGCTTCTTCCCCTCTGTTATCATGCTTCTGAACAATCCTTCCAAAAGCTTGGGTACCATCCAATTAATCTCTACCATTTGAATTTGTTTATAGAACTGATGCATTACAATGTGATACAATATGGAGAATTAAAGACTGCACTCTGTAACTTCCCCTTTGCTCTTGTACTCAAGTCTAAATTGATTGTGTTTATGTATGGTTTATCAGATCTGTTTGGATAGAACAAAAAACAAAGCTTTTCTCTGTATCTCAGTACACGTGACAATAATAAACCTAAAACTAAAACTTTTTTTTTAATGTTGAAGTCTCTGACAAAGCTAACATATAAGACCCATCGTTAATTGCCCAGTTCTTCCGCTGTAGACCTTCTGGTGAAAGGATTCCTATAGCACTGTTGAGTAGGGACTTGCAGGATTTAATCTTTACAAGTATTTCTCTCTTTGGTCTACTGAGCAAAAGCTTATCCTGAAAGGATAAATTTACACAAGGCCTTGATTACAGATGAAACCTCATTGGTATGAGCGGAAGACTCAATGAACACATTTGCACTAGTAGATTTTAATCAATTAAGTTTAGGGCAATAAGCTATCCAAGGGGAAAGTGTAGGCAATAGGCTCAAAGAAAATCCAGATCATTATTTTCTCTCTGTTCAACAGATTTTGCTATTTGTAAATTGAATGCTGCATTTTCTGTGGTATAACAATATCTCCATTTTAAATGGTACGTCATTGACTTTCATATACACTAGGTCTTCCTGAAGTTGCATATAAATAATATTTTTCAACACATGAATTCAGTGGGCTGAAGAGCCTGTTTCCATGCAGCATTTTTAAACTAAACTAAATAAGAAGTGAGGCAGAGCTGCAATATAGTTATGTGTACTTGGTCTCCATTGTATCAGACAACAGCAGATACAATGACAATTGTTTTTTTTTTTAAATCATTGGACTGACAACAGAAATAGCAACTTATACTAATAAAAATGGCTTGAAAATTTACCTTATTGCATTAGCGTAAAGGAAGCTGTAGAGAATGTAAATGAATCAACTATAATACTTATTCCAAATAACGGATAAGGACCTTGAAGATCCAGGTTCATATAGAGCAATTGCTCTATTAAACATCGATCAGAAAATTTCAACCAACATTTTAGCACACAGATTAAGCTTAGTTATTTATCAATTAATACACCCTGATCAAACTGGCTTTATTCCAAAACGTTATTCATATTATAATCTGAGACGATTATTCAACAATATATACTCAAATCGAATAGCTAATGAAGACTTAGCAGTCATCTCGCTAGACGCTGAGAAAGCATTCGATCAAATTGAATGGCCCTATTTATTTTCGGTGATGAAAAAATGTCAATTAGGTGAGAAGTTTTGTACATGGGTTAAGCTTTTATATACCAATCCAACAGCCAGAATAATAACAAATCAAATGTTTTCAAAAAAAATTGATTTATCTAAAGGTTGTAGACAAGGATGCCCGTTATCACCGTTACTATTCGCCCTTGTTATAGAACCACTAGCAGAAAGAATTCGAGCTCATCCAGAAATATATGGGTATAATACCTAAAATACAGTTAATAAAATTTCTCTATATGCAGATGATGTATTACTATATATTACAAATCCAGAAATTAGCATACCTAACCTGTTAAATCTTATAACTCAATTTGGTTTATTCTCGGGATATAGAATCAACTGGAAGAAGAGTGAGGTTATGCCAATAATGGAACAATTTATATATATATATTGCAACAATCACCTTTTAAAATAGTGAATGAAAAATTTAAATACTTAGGAATCTATGTGACCAAGAAATATACTTCTTTATTTAAATCAAATTTCTTGCCTTTACTTAATAAATTGCATAAGAATATTCAATATTGGAAAACGCTTCCTATTTCAATGCTCGGTAAAATTAATGCAATTAAAATGATTTTCCTTCCTCAACTTCTATACCTCTTCCAATCAATTCCAATATACCTCCCTAAAAATGTATTTTAAAAATTTGACTCTATTGTAACAAGTTTTATTTGGAATTATAAGAATCACAGAATAAGTAAAAAACACTTATGTAAATCTAAGACGAATGGAGGATTAGTCATACCAAATTTCTTATTTTATTTCTGGGCAGTGAATGTCAAAAACTTAAATTTCTGGTTGGAAGATATGGATCAACAACCAGACTGGTTAAAGATGGAAAAGGAGGATTGTCTGCCATTTGAAATTGGCCCGATTTTCCTAACCCCTACAAAATTGAATAAAAAGATCTATAGTGAAAATCCAATAATACATAGTGGTATTCAAATTTGGAAACAAATAAAAAAGACATAAAAATTGGATAATTTATCACTTTCGCTCCCTATGCAAATAACCCTTCATTTAAGCCTTCGGTATTGGATAAAGGCTTTACACAATGGAAAAACTATGGAATTAAAAAGATGGGACATCTTTATAGAAAAGGTGTGTTCCTCTCGTTTCTGGAGGTACAACAGAATTATGGATTACATTCAAATAATTTTTTTAGATATTTACAATTGAAAGATTATGTTAAATCACAGACACAAGAATACAGGATTAGAGAGCCAGAGATTCTAGATGAATGTTTGAATAAACATCCCAACACAGTCAAATTAATATCATATATTTATAATATTCTGTTAGATAGCGAGAATCCATCGACGGAATCACATAGATAAGCATGGGAAAATGAATTAGTTCAACCCATAACAAAAGATATTTGTGATGAAAGTCTACAACATATACATCAATGTTCGTTAAACGCCATACATTCTTTAATACAATTTAAAATATTACACAGATTGCATTATTCTAAAACAAAATTAAATAGAATTTTTCCTAATATCTCTCCTATCTGCGATAAATGTCAATACTCAGAGGCTAATTTAACCCATACCTTTGTAAATTGCATAAAAATTAAAACATTTTGGGTGGATATTTTTTAAATTAATTCTGTAGTGGTTAATATTCAACTGGATCCCGATCCTAAATTAATAATATTGGGCATATCTGAACAATACCTAAAACTGACAATAAACCAAAGAAATTTCCTGGATTATAGTATAATAACTGGGAAAAAATTAATATTAAAATTTTGGAAAAACCCTGCATCCCCTACAATTAAAATGTGGATTATGGAGATGTCGGAGACCTTAAATCTGGAAAAAAATTAGATTTGTCTTAATTGACAAACCAGAATTATTTATTAGAATATGGTCGCCGTTCATAGATTATTTGAAGGGGTAGAATGGGCCAGCGCTGAGGCTCGACGGAAGCTTGAACCCAGGACTAGACGAATAGTTTTGTTTTCTTACCTACGGACCTATCTCCTAAGTTGTATTATAGATAGTTTATTTTATGTTTCTAAGCTTTTTTTTCTTTTTCTTTATTTTTTCTATCTATTAAAAAAAATAAATCATAATTAGAGTCAATGTTAATATTTAACCGATAAATGTAGACTCCTGCTACATTGGTAGTGGAGTCCTTGGAATCCTGAATATTTAATATGTAACCGTTTAACAAAGTTTGTAATGGTTTGGACTAGGATATGTACATGCCTCTAATAAAAGTTAACTATAAAAAAAAAAGAATGTGGATTTGAACATGAACAAGCAAAATGTAAATGCTAGTTGATAAGTAACAAGGCGACACTGATTCCAGTTTATCACTAGAAAATTCAATGGGATAAGGCAGAGGTGATGATTTTTACCTGGATTAATAGCCCTTGTTTTGCAATTACTGCAGATTATTTAAAAAGGTAATTTGACATTTGTATAAAAAGGGGGGAAAAAAAGATCAGCTGAGTTATAAATAGTTTTCACTTTTCACAGGACACCTTTAACAGACCTTCAAGCAAATATGGAATTGTAACAGCACAGAAGGAAGTCATTTGGCTCATTAAGTCCATAGCATAAAGTCACAGAGTCATTTATCACATAAAAGAGGCCCTTCGGCCCACCGTGTGAGCTGACCATCAAGCATCCATTTTAGCCAAATCCTTTACTAATCGTATCACTGGTATTGCATTTCCTGTTCCTGACATGGATTCTGACATCATGGCAGTATTGGCAGGTGTATCTGCTGCAGTTATGCAAACAACCCACTCTCATACTAGTTCCATCTATATTGAAGATGTCAAAAGCAAAGGGCAGGGGTATTCCCCCTTTGGTTGCTGACACGACTTTAGATTAGACTTTAGTTTCTTCAATGATCAGAATGTGAATCAGAATTTAGTATATGATATTTCTATTTTACTTCGGAGTAACGTGAGTGACTACGTGAAGAAGCCCCGCCAGGCGCATGCTCGGCATTACGTCTACGCATGTCGGTAAGGAAGGGCTGCAGATCGCAGCTCCACCAGCGGTGAGTAACAGGCCCGCAGGTAAGTGGGTTGAAATTACTTCCTGGGTAGAAACTCCGTGACGCTGGCTGGAATAGCCAGGAGGAGTTTGGGAAGTTTTTAAAAATGGACACGGTGAAAAAATCGGCGTGGGGGAAGCGCGCGTCCCGGGTGGAAACACAGTTAAGATCGGGACCACAGATTAGTACGGAGCCGGTTCCGATACCGGTAGCCGTTGAACCTGCCGCAGTTCAGACTTTAGACGCTCCACAGCCACAGGCCACGGAGGGAACTCCAGTGGGGAGGGAAAATAAAAGGAAGTCTGCTAGGCCTGAAATATCAGGTGAATCTGATGAAGAAGAGGCAGGGCCAGGCAGACGAGCCCTGTGGCTCAGGATGGACCAAATGGAGAAAATGCTTCAAACAATTATTAACCAAGGGTCAAAAGATCCATAATATTCCCAGGCAGCCCCCGAGGGGGTTCCATATCATGATTATGGTGCCTTTACAACATGGGAATGTGAATCTCCAAAGCCTTGTTTAGGGCTGGAGGGTCTCCTTTGAGCAAGCCTCAGGAGTATCTGGGCAGCAAGAGACTGACCCTGAAGGTGGTGTTTCTGGTCATGAATACCCACCACAGCACAAAAGTCAAACTACAGGTGTACCGGATGTTGCACAATCCTTTGCTATACCAGAGGGGAGCGGTGAGGTCATGGAGGAAAACCTGGCGGCCAACATTAATTATTTGGTTTCTCACCAGCTTCAGGAGACTGTCATGATTGAGACAGCAGACCTCTATAAAATACCTGTTAATTGTGCATCACTGAGGGTGTCGATGGTGAATCCAACTATTTGGACACCTATGACTTCAACAATGCGAGGACAGGAGATACGATTCCAGAGGGTCCTCAAGCTCATTGCAGCTGGCATTACTGCTTTTGGGAGGCAGTTGGAAGGGCATGCTATGTCCAAAATCCAAAAAGACATGTTGGTATTGTTTTGTAACTCTTATTTTGAGATTAATTTTATGAGAAAAATCGCCATTCGGCCCATCCTGCACCCACGATTTGCTGGTTTGTGTAAATCAAGCAATGTTCAAGCTCCAGATTATTTATTCGGAGAAAACCTGCCTAAATAAATTAAAGATATCGATGAGGAGGCAAAGACTATCAGCCTCATGAAACCTTTTATATTTGGCCAAAGGAGACAATCTGGCTGGATTAGAAGGGGGTTTGATTCAGGAGCAGGAACAAGCAGAGGCAGGGGTATGGTAAGAAGGTATTATTACCCATCACAGCCCAATCCATATATTGGGAGAAGGAGACCGTCAAGGTCATTTGCTGAGGTACAAAAACTTTATTCTATCACAGAGGAAACTGTTGTGGAACCTCCGATTGGTGGTAGATTGCAATTGTTTTTATGATGAATGGTGCTGTATAACATCTGATCGGTTTATATTAGAATCTGTGTCAGATGCTACTATTGAATTTATGGAAGGAGTTGATCCACCTGTACAGGATAAACCTAATCGGGTTTTGGTGTTTTCTGCACCTGAACATTTTCAGGTAAAAGAAGAAGTAAAACATTTACTTAAAAAAGGGGTAATTGAAAGTACGGGGTATCATCCGCAACAATTTGTGTCAAATATTTTCCCCAGGCCAAAGAAAGATGGGGGTTGTAAAGTCATTCTGGATCTCACAAAATTGAATTCATATGTCCAGTATAGACATTTCAAAATGGACACCTTCAACACTGCAAAGGAGTTGTTGTCCATAGGATGTTACATGGCTACTATAGACTTAAAAGATGCGTATTATTCAGTGCCAATTCATCACCATTATCATAGGTACTTGAAGTTTAATTGGATGGGTCAGCCGTGGCAATATAAAGCATTACCTAATGGGTTAAATTCAGCTCCCAGGCTGTTCATAAAATTATCGAAACCAGCACTTGCATTGTTAAGGGCTCAAAATCACATTGTCATGGCTTATCTTGATGATATTTTAATTGTTAATGCCACTCAGGAATCAGCTGAAGATTCAGTTTCAGCAACTATAAGCCTGTTGAAAAGGCTAGGGTTTCTGATCCATCCAACAAAATCTAAGCTACAGCCGTTGCAAACAATTGAGTATTTGGGGTTTGTCATTAATTCAGTTGCTATATCAGTAACTTTACCAACAGATAAAATTGTGGATATTACAAATGCGTGTAGTTGCCTTGCTGACAAACCTTATCCCTCCATCCGAGTAGTAGCTAGGGTTATTGGTAAGATAGTAGCAGCATTTCCCGCTGTTGAGTTTTGCCCTTTGCATTATCAAAATCTTCAAAGGGCAAAAGCACAAGCACTAAAAGAGCATACAGGTCATTTTGACAGACCCATGCAGTTGCCAACAGAGGCTTTGGCTGAATTACAGTGGTGGATTGGGAATGTTGCACAAGCGACTAAAAACATTGTTATTCAGCAACCTACAGTAGTATTACAAACTGATGTTAGTACTCTCGGATGGGGGGCTATGGACAATTACACCAGCTGTGGTGGTAGATGGACTGTCCAAGAGGAATTAATTCTCCAAACATATGGTATTAATTATTTGGAGTTATTGGGAGCATTTTTTGGATTAAAAGCTTATTGTTCTACTATGGAGGACTTGCATGTTCAATTACAAGTAGATAATACCACAGATGTAGCATATATTAATCACATGGGTGGAGTAAGATCAGTATCATGTGATCATCTGATCAACCTGATGTGGAATTGGTGTCTATCTAGGAATATCTGTTTTTCAGCTATCTATCTCCCAGGGATAGACAAAGTTGTGGCAGACAACAGATCACGGGAGTTTAAAGACAATACAGAATGGATGTTAAATCCACAAATTTTCCAAAAAATTGTCAATCGGTATGGTGTACCAGACATTGATCTGTTTGCATCCAGATTAAATCACCAATTGCCTAAATACGTGTTATGGGAGCCTGACCCAGGAGCTGTAGCGTTGGATGCATTCTCGCTACATTGGGGAAATATGTTTTCTATGCTTTTCCCCCATTTTGCCTGATTAGGCAATGCCTCAGTAAAATAGAACAAGATTCTGCTATCGGTGTTTTGCTGGTTCCAAACTGGCCTACACAGGCATAGTTCCCATTGATGCTTAGAATGATAATTGAACCATTTATGGCGATTCCCAGCTCCAGGGATTTGTTGGTACAACCAATTGTGGATATTACAAATATCTACAATTGTTCATTCATTGCATGATCATATTAATTTGTTAATCTGCAGGTTCTGACCAGACCATTACAAGGGCTTGGACTGTCGGATAGGACCATGGATGTCATAACGTCAGCTTGGAGAGATAGCACTAAGAAACAATATATGTCTCACATAAAGAAATGGGAAGCTTTTTGTATTCAATCAGATATATCTTATCATTCTGCAAACATATCGGATGTATTGGAGTTCCTTGCTATGTTGCATTTTGATCAGCACCTTAGTTATAGTGCTATTAATAGTGCTCGTAGTGCTTTGTCTTCCTATTTACGACAATTTTCAGAACATCTATCTATCGGGTCGCATCCATTAATATCCCGATTTATGAGAGGGATTTTTAATAAAAATCCTCCCAAACCCAGATATACAGAAATTTGGGATGTTAGTATATTTCTTACATTGCTTTGGCAGTTACCAATTACGTCAAGAAGTTAACATTTAAAGTGGTAATGCTTATGGCATTAGAGTCAGCACAAAGAATACAAGCATTGCAAATGTTATATTTAGATTGTATGCATTTGTCTGCAGATAACATTATTTTTTATGTTTATGATCTAATCAGACAAAGCAGACCAGGGAAGTCTGGAACCAAGGTAATCTTTAGAGCATATCCTGTCGACCAAACATTGTGTGTGGTTAAGCATCTGACTCAATATAGTGAAGTAACCAAGAGCCTCTGAGGTTGTGAGACAACAATGCTTATTGCTCATAAAAAACCATACAAAAAAGTGTCAGTACAAACTATTTCTAGATGGTTAAAACAGGTTTTGGATTTAGCTGGAGTAGACACTGATGTGTTTAAATCTCTCTCCACCAGGGCAGCGTCCACGTCCGCGGCGATGGCACAGGATGTGCCGCTCGACCAAATTTTAGAGGCCGCAGGATGGTGTAAAGAAAAAACTTTTTCCAAGTTTTACAATAAACCTGTTATCACGGAGCCAGAATTTGGACATGCAGTGTTGCGTTCTGTTTGATTATTTGCCTTCTTTTATGTAATGATTCATATCTTTTGTTGTAATTTCCCCTATGATAGAGGGCTATTACTTTTCTTTCTTTTATTATTATGAAAATACTTATTGCATTATTCAAGCAATGTTCAATAATATTATTTACTCACTACTGTGTCAACTGAAGCAGTGTGTCGTATGAAATGAATCTACGGTATGAAAATCACAGAGCTTCAAAATCTTCACATATTACGTGCCCTCCGCTCCCGACCCTCATAATCTAAATGATCATCTGGTAGATCTAGTCTTGTGTGAGCCTTACTATCTTACTTCGGCTATTGGTTCTGTGTTTTTCACGCCGCTGCTATGAAGTATGCCGAGCATGCACGTAATCCCTCATCGTAACTCCTCATAAAATAAAGATCAAACTTCGAACAGGTAAGTTCTCATTTAATCTTACTATATTAATGCTTTGCTATCCTCTGCTCAAAGGTCACAATTTATTTTGACTTTATTCTGCTCAAACTCTCAGCAGCCAAAACTTGGGTGGCATTTGTAACTCGTGCTCTTGGTTCCCAGATGAAGAACAAACATATGTGAAAGAAAAATGCAGCAATCCTACATTAAACAACCAAGCTTTGAGAATCAATTATTTAGAAATGTTTTATATCTTTTTTGTTATATATATTTTTTCTATTATACTAATTTATTTATATATTTTTTCAAAAGATGAAAAGAGGTCCTGGCATGGGGGGGGGGGGGAGACAGCCGTGAGGGAGGGAGAAGAACATTGGAGAATTTGGTGTGGGTGTCCGCCTTGAGTGGGGGGGTGGGGGTGTTGCGGGGGAGAATAGTGTAACTGTATGGTCCTGTGGGGCTACTGTGTAACTTTGTCAGTTCTTTGTGTGGTGAGTATTGCATACCTTGGGTTTACAAGCAAACAATTTCACTGTGACTTGTCACACGTGACAATAAGGTATTCGTTCATTCAGGTGATGAAAACAATATGAATAAATTACTTCAATATTTTCACAGTGCGAGATAAAAAAGGAAATGGTTTAAAAAAAACACAAAAGTCAAGAAGCATCTGTGGAAAAATAAATTGTGTTAATATTTCAGTTAGAAGATCTTTCATCAGAACTGGAAAAGGACAAAAAAAGTAACAGAAGGAAATGAAACAATTGATAGGACTTCGGGAATACCTCTGATAAAATAAAGCCAGGAATTTTGTTGTGCTAAATTATAGATGAAGACATCTGGTTGGTAGTTATTGAGGAGAAATAGAAAGAGATCACAAACCAAGGTACATAAAAGCAGCAAAATACTGAGAGGGAGGAAATGTGCAGATGGGAAGACTTGCTCGTGGAGTCAATATTATAGAGACAAGGAACTGCAGATGCTGATTTGTAAATACAGACAAAGTTCTGGAATAACTCAGCAGTTCAAGCAACATGAATAGGTGATGTTTCGGGTTGAGACCCTTCTTCAGACATTTTCATATTCTCCAGAATACTGCCTGACCCACTGAGTGACTATTATATATGTATCATATAGATGTATCATATATAAATACATGAAACATGAAATTAAAGCAATGAGTGGAAAGGCTTGGGGGATATGCAAAGATTTGGGGGGGGGGGGTGAGAGGGGAGTCAGTCTCAGTCTACCCCACGACAGAAGGGGGAGGAGTTGTAAAGTTTGATAGCCACAGGGAAGAAGGATCTCCTGCGGCATTCTGTCCTGCATCCTGGTGGAACCAGTCTGTTGCTGAAGGTACTACTCAGGTTGACCAGTGTGTCATGGAGCAGGTAAGCTGTATTGTCCAGGATGCTTCATGTACAGGGCCTCAGCATTCCTGAACCAGTCTAGTTTACTGTCCAGGTACACTCCAAGGTATTTGTATTCCCTGGTAATCCACACCATTGATGGAGACAGGGGACAAGGGTGTTCCTCTCCTCCTAAAGTCCACCACCAACTCTTGCCTTGTCGGTGTTGAGCTGCAGATGATTCAGCCCACGCCACTCAACAATGTTGTTGACTTCACCTCTGTATCCTGCTTCCCTCCCCTCAAGGATGCAGCCCACAATTGCAGAGTAATTTGAAAACTTCTGCAGGTGGTAGGAGATGAAGTTATATCTGAAGTCTGAGGTGTAGATGGTAAATAGGAAGGGAAAGAGGACCGTCCCTGTGGGGCCCCTGTGTAGCTCACCATCATGTCCGAGACACAGTTCTGTAGCCTGACATACTATGGTTGTCCAGTCAGGTAGTTGGTGATCCAGGATACCAATGGAGCATCCACCCTCATCTTCGTCAGTTTGCTCCCTAGCAGTGCAGGCCAGATGGTGTTAAAAGCACAGGAAAACTCAAAAAACATGACTCTCAAAATGCTTCCCAGCTTATCCAGGTGAGCATTGGAACGATGGAGCAGATGGATGATGGCGTCCTCAACCCCCATCATTGTTTGGTAAGTGAACGGCAGGGGGTCCAGGTAGGGTTTAACCAGGGATCGCAGATGTGTGAGCACCTGCCTCTCCAGGGGCTTCATGATGTGTGAATTCAGCGCCACCGGTCTGTAGTCAATGGAGGAGCTGGGGCTCGTCCTCTTTGGTACAGGAACCATGCAGCATGTCTTCCACATCACAGGAATCCTTTCCAGGCTCAGGCTGAAGATATGCTGGAGTACTCAGCACAACTGGCTCAGTCTTGATGTTCAGGCTTGGTAAAGAAAGGGCTGAGGAAATGGACCAGTGGGATTGTGGGGAGGAGACTGTCGGGAGCAGGGTAGAAGGGTTGGCCCCACCAACAAATCTATTAAAAAACAGGTTTAGCTCATTGGCCCAGTCCTGATTACTTTCTCTTGTAGACTGCAATGGTCTTCTTACCACTCCACACATCCCTCATGTTGTTTTGCTGAATTTTCAGCTCCAGCTTCCTCCTGTAGTCATCCTTACCCTGTCTCAGTCTCGCCTACAGGTCTTTCTGCACTCATTTCAGCTCCTCCTCGTCACCATTCCTGAAGCCCTCTTTTTCTGGTTGAAGCGGGCCTTTATGTCACTGGTAACCCAGGGCTTGTGTTGGGGAAATACTGTACAGTCTCCTCAGGGTCAACGTTATCCACACACGGTGGATGGGTTCAGAAGGATGAATGTACTATCTAAATACAGTAAGTCTGACCCATCTTTCTGTGGATGCCTGCACTGTTATCTAAAGTAAGCATGAATAACAGTATCTCATCTTGCATCTGGGCAACTTCTGGCCACTGCCAAATTCAACTAAGCGTTTCTCTTCCCTCAAATATTGCATCAATATTGCTTTTCCAGCATGATTTATTTTTAGTTTAATTTTTTTTTAAATTATCATTGAGCAGTACAAGAGCATTTGCTGGACTGTAAATTAGTGCCTTTATAAAGAAAAAGTTTTAAAAGACTGTGACAGAAAAACCCTTAATCTTGCCATGTGTATTTAAAAAGATCAAAATGTGTTGACCATTATTTAATGAATATCTTTAAACATTAATGGATGTTTGAGGCATGCATTTTTCTTGCAAATATTACTTGACACTTTGGATGTGTTATGTCCTAAGGTGTGATTCTTTGAGTGTCTTGCCCTTTGAGTATGACACTTTGAGGTGTCATACTTCTGCAGTTACACTTTCGGATGTGATGCTTTGCAAAGTGTGATGTTTTAGACGAATACTAAATACAAGACTTAATTATAAGATGCAATTATGCAAACAGGAAACAGACTATTAAATACAATTCTCGTAAACCTCGTCTAAATGTTTCTGTTAATTTAAAGTGTAGTGGATCAAAGTCAAAAGATTTCTGCTAAACGAATATATTTTATTAAAATAAAAATTTCATAATACTTTTTAAAGGGTATATTATTGTAAAATAATAAATTATTTTGCTTAATATCATATGTTTTGAATGTATTATTTTTGTAGTTCACAGTTTTCATTGATATTAGCTTTAGGTTGGCACAAAGTGATACCACTGTAAAAAGTTAAATTCACAGTAACATTGTGGTTAATGAATAAAAATGAACTAAGACATCTCTTTGTTCCAAGGTATGAAACGCGCAGTTTGTTTTTAATATTCCCCCACCCTTATTATTTATTTCTTCGCTATACCTTTTAAACACAAACAGCTATTTACTTTGTTATGTCGATGTGCATAAATGAATTTAAAGTTGATTAGCATCAGCATTCCTAAATATTAAAACGCTTAATTTATATTGAAGTAGTATTTAATTGGCAATACTGTATTTATGACAATTTTAAAAATCCAACATTCTTGAGCTCAGTATTAATTTCATGCAGTTTTATTTACCATTACTTTTATCGGTTGAATACTGGAACCAGTGGAATTGTCATTCTAATTGTCATTAGAATGAATTTTAATTGGCGATATGTTAAATGTATACCATTATGTGCTAAGAGGCAGCATGTTTTAATGATTTGACATAAATGCTAGATGTTAACATTTGTCCAGACTCCTAACTCTATTTTGGGTGTACACCTTGGTAATGCACAAGTCAAGTAAGAATATATTTTCTTCTTTGATAACTGTTGGTTAAGTATGGATGCATGAATAATGTCCTCGGGACTAAACATTCCTACAATGTTTTAGTTCCCCCATAAAATGAGGGAAAGAATTCTTGTGGTGAGTTGAACAAGAAATCTTTGTTAAAGCTCCAAAGAAGTGTGCAAATCAATACTTGCCGTATTAAAGGAGTATAGAACAACAACCAGAGAAATAACAAAACAGGGCCCATAGATTTAAAGTATTTGGTTGAATTAAATAAAGATTACAGGTGAAGAGTTATAAAGGCAGAAAGCCTCAATATGTCTTAATGGTGCTCTTAAAAGATCAAATTGCCAACAGTTTAAGTGTAGGAAGAAGTGATCAAGTTGAATATCTTTTTTGTTTCCATTTGATAGGAACACCAGGGGCTACGTGGCCTCTTTCTGCATCATAATCTTTTAATGATTTAATGAATGTGTTTCAGGAGTTCCAACACTACATCATTCATTGCAGTTTGACGGGACGGAAACATCAATAGCTTGATGCCCTTGATGGATATAGAAACATAGAAATATAGAAATTAGGTGCAGGAGCAGGCCATTCGGCCCTTCGAGCCTGCACCGCCATTCAATATGATCATGGCTGATCATCCAACTCAATATCCTGTACCTGCCTTCTCTCCATACCCTCTGATCCCTTCAGCCACAAGGGCCACATGCAACTCCCTCTTAAATATGGCCAACGAACTGGCCTCAACTACCTTCTGTGGCAGAGAATTCCACAGATTCACCACTCTCTGTGTGAAAAACGATTTTCTCATCTCGGTCCTACAAGACTTCCCCCTTATCCTTAAACTGTGACCCCTTGTCCTGGACTTCCCCAACATCGGGAACAATCTTCCTGCATCTAGCCTGTCCAACCCCTTAAGAATTTTGTAAGTCTCTATGAGATCACCCCTCAATCTTCTAAATTTCAGCAAGTACAAGCCGAGTCTATCCAGTCTTTCTTCATATGGAAGTCCTGCCATCCCTGGAATCAGTCTGGTGAACCTTCTCTGTACTCCCTCTATGGCAAGAATGTCTTTCCTCAGATTAGGAGACCAAAACTGTACGCAATATTCCAGGTGTGGTCTCACCAAGACCCTATACAACTGCAGTAGAACCTCCCTGCTCTTGTACTCAAATCCTTTTGCTATGAATGCCAACATACCATTCGCTTTCTTCACAGCCTGCTGCACCTGCATGCCTACTTTCAATGACTGGTGTACCATGACACCCAGGTCTCACTGCATCTCCCCTTTTCCTAATCGGTCACCATTCAAATAATAGTCTACCTTCCGGTTTTTGCCACCAAAGTGGATAACCTCACATTTATCCACATTATACTGCATCTGCCATGCATTTGCCCACTCACCCAGTCTATCCAAGTCATCTTGCAGCCTCCTAGCATCTTCCTCACAGCTAACACTGCCCCCCCCAGCTTCGTGTCATCCGCAAACTTCGAGATGTTGCATTTAATTCCCTCGTCCAAATCATTAATGTATATTGTAAATAGCTGGGGTCCCAGCACTGAGCCTTGCGGCACCCCACTAGTCACTGTCCTGCCATCTGAAAAGGACCCGTTCACTCCTACTCTTTGCTTCCTGTCTGCCAGCCAGTTCTCTATCCACATCAATACTGAACTCCTAATACCGTGTGCTTTAAGTTTGTATACTAATCTCTTATGTGGGACCTTGTCGAAAGCCTTCTGAAAGTCTAGATATAACACATCCACTGGTTCTCCCTTATCCACTCTACTAGTTACATCCTCAAAAAATTCAATAAGATTCGTCAGACATGATTTACCCTTTGTAAATCCATGCTGACTTTGTCCAATGATTTCACCACTTTCCAAATGCGCTGCAATCCCATCTTTAATGATTGACTCTAGCAGTTTCCCCACTACCGATGTTAGACTAACTGGTCTGTAATTCCCCATTTTCTCTCTCCCTCCCTTTTTAAAAAGTGGGGTTACATTAGCTACCCTCCAATCCTCAGGAACTACTCCAGAATCTAAAGAGTTTTGAAAAATTATCACTAAGGCATCTGCTATTTCTGGGGCTACTTCCTTAAGTACCCTGGGATGCAGCCTATCTGGCCCTGGGGATTTATCGGCATTTAATCCATTCAATTTACCTAACACCACTTTCCGGCTAACCTGGATTTCACTCATTTCCTCCATCTCGTTTGACCCGCGATCCCCTGCTATTTCCGGCAAATTATTTATGTCTTCCTTAGTGAAGACAGAACCAAAGTAGTTATTCACTTGGTCTGCCATGTCCTTGTTCCCCATGATTAATTCACCCGTTTCTGACTGCAAGGGACCTACATTTGTTTTAACTAATCTTTTGCGCTTCACATATCGATCAAAACTTTTGCAGTCAGTTTTTATGTTTCCTGCCAGTTTTCTTTCATACTCCATTTTCCCTTTCCTAATTAAGCCCTTTGTCCTCCTCTGTTGGTCTCTGAATTTCTCCCAGTCCTCTGGTAGGCTGCTTTTTCTGGCTAATTTGTACGCTTCATCTTTTTCTTTGATACTATCCCTGATTTCCCTCGTTATCCACGGATGCGCCACCTTCCCTGATTTATTCTTTTGCCATACTGGGATGAACAATTGTTGTAGTTCATCCATGCAGTCTTTAAATGCCTTCCATTGCATATCCACCGTCAACCCTTTAAGAATCAATTGCCAGTCCATCTTGGCCAATTCACGTCTCATACCCTCAAAGTTACCTTTCTTTAAGTTCAGGACCCGTGTTTCTGAATTAACAATGTCACTCTCCATCCTAATGAAGAACTCAACCATATTATGGTCACTCTTGCCCAAGGGGCCATGTACAACAAGGCTGCTAACTAACCCTTCCTCATTACTCAATATCCAGTTTAGAATAGCCTGCTCTCTCGTTGGTCCCTCCACATGTTGATTTAGAAACCTATCCCACATACATTCCAAGAAATCCTCTTCCTCAGCACCCCTGCCAATTTGATTCACCCAATCTATATGTAGATTGAAGTCACCCATTATAACGGTTCTACCTTCGTTGCACGCATTTCTAATTTCCTGTTGATGCCATCCCCAACTCCACTACTACTGTTAGGTGCCCTGTACACAACACCCACTAGCGTTTTCTGCCCTTTAGTATTAGTAATATGTGTTCAGAAGTGTCAGTTCGATGTGATCTTGGCCTGTTTCACATTTAGCTCTATTCAGCAGTGCCATGGTCTTCACATCTTGTTTGGTATTGTGCACCACCCCTATCATTCTCTGCCCCCTCCCCTCCTCAACAAAATATACTCTTCCATCAACCTTCTGGCATTTCTACAGAGCAAGTTTCCATTCATGATGATTGCAGTCAGAATGCAAATCACCTGCAGATAACCAATGCCTGAAAGAGTGAGTGCTGATCAAATATGTTTCTAAATTTAGTTGCCACTGCATCTGAGAAAGGGAAGACCATGGTGCCGTGCATTTATATTGCTACCTAAAGTCACAAGAGATATTCTAGGAGATCCCGATCCTTTGCTCTGACATTTAAAATTGGACAAGAATATTTGTGTGTTTCCCTAAATTTGACAACTTGTGAACACTGATGATTCACCAGACAATTCACTTTCAGCTTTCAAGAGAATTATTTGATTTAGAAATGCTCTTTCAGCCCATGAAATATCTTTCTTTGTTCTCTTATCTCATCTCCCTCTGAGTGTAGATTAAAGATTAATACCAAGCAGATCATGGTTCCCAATTCATTACGTTTCAGGATTTTTCTGCCCATTAGCTCATGATAATCTGAGTGGGGGAGCAATCACATGATCTCTCTCTGCTTTACTCTTATGACAAATGTACCAATTTCTGTTCTCCATAGATGAATTAAAGAACGTTCTTACAAGAAGGAGATGAGGAGAAATTTCTTTAGTCAGAAGATGATGAATCTCTGGATTTTTGCCACAGATGGCTGTAGAGGCCAATTCAGTGGATTTTTAAAGGCAGAGATAGATAGATTTTTGATTAGTACGGGTGTCAGAGGTTGTGAGGAGAAGACAGGAGAATGGGGTTAAGATTGATTGGCGGTGTAGACTTGATGGGCTGAATGGCCTAATTCGACTCCGATTCCTTATGACCTTTTGACCTTAAGCAGAAAATACTGGTAGCTGTCGGTAAGTCATGCAGCATCTGCTAAATTCTACTCACCTCTGATTAAAGATCATTGACACAAAACTAACGTTTCAAGTTGCTGACCTTCCATCAGACTACAGGTGCTGCTTGGTATTAGCAGCATTTTCCTCTTTTTTTTAATTTCAAATTCTCATCATCTGCACTATTTTTTAAAGTTGCTTGCCAATTGACAACATTTAAGAGGTTATTTGTTTTAGATTCTGTTTGAATTGACTGTTCAGTGTTTGACAAGAATGGAACAGTGCAGAAATAAGTCCTTTGGTGCATCATATCTGTGCCAATTAAGACGCCATTCTAAAGTAATACCACCTGACTGCACATGGTCAGTATCTGTGTATTCCCTGGCTATTCAAGTGTCTGGCTAAATGCCCCAAAATGTCACGATTGTATCTGCCACCATCCACCACCTTCCATGGCAGCATGTTACAAGCACTTTCCGCGCTGAGTTAAAAAAAACCTTTTCACACACATGTCGTTTAAATGTTCCCATTCTCATCTTAAACGTATCTAATATTTAACATTTGCTCCCTGGGAAAAGGACTTTGATTAGCTTTGCCTCTCAGAATACTATGTACTTCAATCATAAGTATCAGCCTCCAATCTTTTAATACAATTCAAGTTTGTTGAACCTCTCCTTACATCTTAAACACTTCAATCTAGGCAACATGGAGTGTTAACTAGGGGTGGTGGAGGAGGCAGGTAACCTGGGGGCATTTAAGAAACTTTAAAATATGCACATGGATATACAGGGAATGGATCACTGTAGGCAGATGAGATGAGTTTATTTTGGCACCGTGTATCATACAGACATTGTGGGCTGAAGGGCCTGTTCCCGTGCTGTATGTTCTAGTTCTAACATCCTGGTGAACCTCTTCTGCACCAAAGCCTCCACATTCTTTCTATAGTATGGTGACTTTTATACTCAAACCCCCGGTCAATAAAATCAAGCATGCTGTATGCTTTCCTTACCATCCTATCCATTTGTGTTTTCACTTTCATGGAGATGCAGACTTGTACCCCAAGATCTTTCATGACATAAATGCTCTGTGGGTCCTGCCATATGCAGTATAGTTTCCTCTTCTATTCGACCTCCCATAGAGCATCAGCTCAGACTTGTCGGGATTAAACTTAATCTGCCATTTATTTGCCCAAATTTCCAACTGATCTATGTAGGTATAGTGAAAGGTAATGACTGTATAAACCTATCTGTTTCCACATGAATATTGGGAAAACAAATAAATAACAATAATCGTTTGCCGCATATCACAGGCATATGCTTTATAGTCAACATCAGTTAATATACAAATAATGCTGTTGATGTAATATTTCCTTGTTCTTCTGTTATGATATGAGATCATTCACAGGTTCAGTAAAACAATTCTTCTGGCATCGTTGGGACTTTGGTGCAAGATTGGTAGATTTTCTGGACTATTAACAACATTAAAAAAAACAGAATGATCGGTACTTGGATAGGAAAGGTTTAGAGGGATACATGCCAAAAGCAGGCAGGTAGATGGGGTACATTGGTCAGCATGGCCAAATTGGTCTGAATGGCCTGTTTCCATGCTGTGTGATAGACACAAAAAGCTGGAATAACTCAGCGGGACAGGCAGCATCTCTGGAGAGATGGAATGGGTGACGTTTCGGGTCAAGACACTTCTTCAGACCCGAAATGTCACCCATTCCATCTCTCCAGAGATGCTGCCTGGCCTGTTGAGTTACTCCAGATTTTTGTGTCTATCTTCAGTTTAAACCAGCATCTTCAGTTCCTTCCTACACATTTCCATGCTGTATGACTATGACTCAATTGGCTGTTACTTCTAGCAACATATCTGCACACTTTTATCTTACCATTTTTTGGGGAGGTTACACAGTCGTGTAATAAATTTTGCAGTGAACCAAATGAGTTTAAAAGGAACACTGGAACGGGGCCCCATTGAGTTTAAAGGAATTGTGTGAATGGACCCCCACTAGTGTAAAAGAAGTGCAGAAAATGATGCCAGGTTAATCTAAAGTGAGCACACGAAACAAGAGCCTGGGGAGTTTGACAGGAGCATGGATAACAGTCACTGATGAGCAAGATGCCGAACCATCTGGATTCCAAAAACACAACAGATAACAGATTATCAGAGTTTTGATATACCATGAAAAAAGAATTATCGTCTTCTCCTACTTTCATAATGTGTGTGCAGATCTGTCAGTAATCCAAATAATTTTCACTGAAAACGTTCACTTGGATAGTTCACATAAAATAAGTGTTTGTCTACTTTGTGCCTATTTGTTGCTCTGCATCACATCAATATGAACTGGCTGTACTCCAGAAAATAGTGCAGATAAACTGGCTTCCCAGAAATAATAACTGCATGCTTAAAATTGTTGTGAATTGTAAATTCTAAACCAAGAGCTATTTTTTCCCACCATCTGGGCAAACATGCATGAAGAGGAATTGTCAAGTGTACTACATGGAATATAAATACATTCACATTTCACTTTCAGAGTCTAAACTATTGATAAGGATTAAACAAAGTGTAATCATTAATCCTCATCAACACATCTTGAACCGACAAAAGAGACATTATACGGCAATATTACCAGGTGACATGCCAAGCTCTAAATAGTTCTGATTTGAGTGCTGATCAGAGATTCATGCCAAGTGGATCAAAGCACAAAATTCACAACACTTCTGAATTTTCTGGCCATTAGCCTTTAAATGAAACTGTGCAGCATCATCCACGGATCTTATTTATTCATTTAAATTTGTAAAATAACCATTTATTAAGACACATAATAATTGGAATGTAACAAAGCATAGAAAGAAAAAGTTATAGTATTCTGTTCAAATGTAGTAGTCTTGAAATTCAGTCACATAGTTTGTATTTTCAAGGGCTTCTAATATCCAGAGTGCTCGGCATGGCAGGAAATGCATTTCTATTAAATGCTGGTAGTATGTCACCTGCCATATAGTTCTATTAAACAAAATCCAGTCTGCAAAAGTGCACCTTTGCTAATGTGACATTTAGTTTGTATAAAACCTCTACTGAGTGCTGAGTTTATCCTGAGTTGGGTAGCAATTGTATTAATGAAATTCAGGCCTACCTGTCCACATAGACAGCAGGAAGCCCTTTGATATGTTTCCACATGGTAGGATGCTCTGGAAGGTTAGATCACACGGGATGCAGGGAGCCGGGCGGCTCAGTGGCACAGCAGTAGAGCTTCTGCCTTACAGCTCCAGAGACCTGGGTTCAATCTTGACTACAGGTGCTTGTCTGCACAGAGTTTGTACCTTCTCCCTGTGACCTGCGTTAGTTTTCTCTGAGAACTTTGGTTTCCTCTCACACTCCAAAGATGTGAGGTTAGTAGGTTAATTGGCTTGGTATAAAAAATGTAAAAATTATCCCTACTGTATGTAGGGTAGTGTTAATGTGTGGGCATCGCTGGTCGGCATGAACTTGTTGGGCTGAAGGGCCTGTATCAGCGTTGTATCTCTAAACTAAACTAAACATGGGAGGCTGCTCTGGAAGGTTAGATCACAAGGGATGACGGGTGAGCAAAGTAACTGGATACTCACCTCTGGTAGTCTCCTCTCCACAGCCTCCAACTTTATTATTCCCCAGTCCTGCACTGCCCATTTCTATCTCCTTCCCAAAATCCATAAACAGGACTGCCCTGGCAGACCCATTCCTGACCCACATAATGTATCTCCAAATACCTTGATTCCATCCTATTAGCCCTTGTTCAATCCCTTCTAACATACATCCATGTAACCTCACACACCCTGTAACAAGATTTCTACCCCCACCCCCCCCCCCCCCATTTCCTCATCTTTAATGTATACTGTATGTCTTAATTGGTACTGGTCCCATGCTATTTGTCACGAGAGTGTGTTCTCATCAAAATCGTTGATTATAGATGACAAATTAGTAAATTTGCCAATAATACTAAAATAAGTGGTATCATAAACAGGGAAGATGGTTATCAAGAATTAAAGCAGGATCTTGATTGGCTGGGCAAGTGGGCCAAGTAATGGCTAATGGACTTTACTTCAAATATGTGTGAGGTATTGCATTTTGAGAAAACAAACCAGGACAGAACGTTCACACTGAATGGCAGTAACCTGGGGAATGTTGTAGAGCAGAGGAAGTGCAATTACAATAATTCTCTGAAAGTGGCATCGCAGATAGACAGCCTGGTGAATAATGCAACATTTTGCTACAGTTGCACAAGTTGTTGGTGAGGCCACACTTCAAGAATTGTGTACAGTTTTGTTTGGCCTGCAAAAGGAACGATGCCATTAAGTTGAAAAATGCTCAGAGAAGATTTATGGACATGTTGCCAAGACTCGGGGGCTTGAGCTGTAGGGAGAGGTTGGGCACAACAGAACTTTATTTCTTGGAGCGCAGAAGGCGGAGGGGTGATTTTACAGAGATGTACAAAATCATGAGGGGAATAGAAAGGTGAATGCAAAGTATTTTTCCCCAAGGTGGGGGAAATCAAGAACTACAGGGCATAAGTTTAAGGCAGGAGGGAAAAGTTTCAATAGGAATCGAAAGGGCAACTTTTTCTCATGGAGGGCAATGGGTACATAGAAGGAGCTGCCAGAGGATGTAGTTGAAAAGGTACAATAACGCAATTTAAAATAAATTTATGTTGGATTTAGACATGTATATGATTGTGAGGAATATGGGCCAAAAGTGGTAAAATGGGAAAAGCACATGGCCAGCATGGATAAATTAGGAAATGGACAAGGGAGAGTCAGTGCATGGAGTGTACCTGGACTTACAGAAAGCATTTGATAAGGTCCCACATAGAAGATTAATGGGCAAAATTTGATTCAAGATTCATGAGAGCTTATTGTCAAGTGTCCCTGATAGGACAATGAAATTCTTACTAAATTTCAGCACAACAGAACATAGTAGGCATGACTACAGAACAGATCAGTGTGTCCATATACCATTAGAGATTTGGGCACATGGTATTGGGGGTAGGGTGCTGACATGGATAGAAAATTGGTTGGCAGACAGGAAACAAAGAGTACGGATTAACGGTTTCCTTTCAGAATGGCAGGCAGTGACTAGTGGGGTACCGCAAGGCTTGGTGCTGGGACCACAACTATTTACAATATACATCAATGATTTGGATGA
Organism: Okamejei kenojei; assembly: GCA_035221665.1. Classification (NCBI taxonomy): domain Eukaryota; kingdom Metazoa; phylum Chordata; class Chondrichthyes; order Rajiformes; family Rajidae; genus Okamejei; species Okamejei kenojei. The sequence goes on from CM069133.1 coordinate 9,841,430, forward strand.
AGGGATTCAAAGTAACATTAGTAAATGTGCAGATCACACAAAGCTGGGTGGCAGTGTGAACTGTGAGGAGGATGCTATGAGAATGCAGGATGACTTGGACAGGTTGGGTGAGTGGGCAGATGCATGGCAGATGAAGTTTAATGTGGATAAATGTGAGGTTATCCACTTTGGTATCAAAAACAGGAAAGCAGATTACTATCTAAATGGCGTCAAGTTGCGAAAAGGGGAAGTACAATGGGATCTGGGGGTCCTTATTCATCAGTCTATGAAAGTAAGCATGCAGGTACAGCAGGCAATGAAGAAAGCAAATGGTATGTTGGCCTTTATAACAAGAGGAGTCGAGTATAGGAACAAATAGGTCCTTCTGCAGTTGTACAGAGCCCTAGTGAGACCACACCTGGAGTATTGTGTGCAATTTTGGTCCCCTAATTTGAGGAAGGACATTTTGGTTATTGAGGGAGTGCAGCGTAGGTTTACAAGGTTAATTCTTGGGATGGCGGGACTGTCATATGCTGAGAGAATGGAGCAGCTGGGCTTGTACACTCTGGAGATTAGAAGGATAAGAGGGGATCTTATTAAATCAGATAAGATTGCTAAGGGTTTGGACACGCTAGAGGCAGGAAACATGTTCCCGATGTTGGGGAAGTCCAGAACCAGGGGCCACAGTTTAAGAATAATGGGCAAGCCATTTAGAATGGAGACGAGGAAACACTTTTTTTCAGAGAGTTGTGAGTCTGTGGAATTCTCTGCCTCAGAGGGCGGTGGAGGCCGGTTCTCTGGATTCTTTCAAGAGAGAGCTAGATAGGGCTCTTAAAGATAGGGACATTGAATAGGGACATTGAATGGGTCGACGGGCCGAATGGCCTACTCCTGCACCTATTGTCTATTGTCTACCCATGAAATATGAGGTGCTGTTCCTCCAATTTGCACTGGGCCACTCTTTGGCAATGGAGGAGGCTCAGGACAGAAAGGTCAGATTCAGAATGGGAGGGAGAGTTGAAGTGCTGAGCCACCGGGAGATCAGGTTGGTTAGTGCGAACTGAGCGGACGTGTTGGGTGAAGTGATCGCCAAGCCTGCGCTTGGTCTCGCCAATGTAGAGAAGTTGACAACTGAAACAGTGGATGAAGTAGATGAGGTTGGAGGAGGTGCAGGTGAACCTCTGCCTCACCTGGAAAGACTGCTTGGGTCCTTGGATGGAGTCGAGGGGGGAGGTAAAGCGACAAGTGTAGCATTTCCTGCGGTTGCATGGGAAATACCTGGGGAGGGGTGGTTTGGGTGGGAAGGGTCAAATTGACCAGGGAGTTACGGAGAGTACAGTCTCTGCGGAAAGCAGAAAGGGGAGGAAATGGGAATATGTGGCCAGTGCTGGAATCCCGTTGGAGGTGGAGAAAATGTTGGACGTGGTGGCTGATGGGGTGGAAGTTGAGGACAAGAGGGACTCCGTCCTTGTTACGAGTAGGAGGATGGGGATTAAGAGCAGAGCTGCAGGATATAGAGACCCTGGTGAGAGCCTCATTTATAATAGAAGAGGGGAACCCCCATTCACTAAAGAATGAGGACATCTCCGATGCCCTGGTCTGAAACACCTCATTCTGGGTGCAGATGGAGGAAGTGGGAGTAGGGGATAGACTCCTTACAGGAAGCAGGGTGGGAGTAGGGGATAGACTCCTTACAGGAAGCAGGGTGGGATGAAGTGTAGTCCAGATAGCTATGGGAGTCAGTGGGTTTGTGGTAGATGTCAGTCAGTAGTCTGTTGCCTGCGATGGAGATGGTGAGATCTAGAAATGGTAGTGAGATGTCGGAACTGGTCCAGGTGAATTTGAGTGCCGGATGGAAATTAGTGGTGAAATGGATGAAGTCAGTGAGTTCTGCATGGTGTAGGAGGTAACACCAATGCAGTCCTCAATGTAGCAGAGGTAGAGTTCAGGGACAGGGCGAGCGACGATTGTTCGACGTACCCTGCAAAGAGGCAGGCATGGCTGGGGCCCATGCGTGTGCCCATAGCTACGCCTTGGATTTGGAGGAAATGGGAGGAGTCAAAGGAAAAGTTGTTGAGGAAAAGTTGTTGTTAACTATGGCTATTTTCTTCCCCCTCCCAGAGGCTTACTAGTTCAGATGACTTTAAATTACCTTCAAATCAGTGGATGGCAGTAAAACATAGAAAATAGGTGCAGGAGTAGGCCATTCATCCCTTTGAGCCATTCAATATGATCATGGCTGATCATCCAAATCAGTATCCCATTCCTGTTTTTTCTCCATATCCCTGGATTCCTTTAGCCCTAAGAGCAAAATCTAACTCTTTTAAAAATGGGAAAAGTAGAATCAATGGAAGTTGATAAGCATGCACTAGTGAACGGGAACTGTGTATAAGATTGATCTAAGGTGTTGAAGCTTTCTTCTGAGTTATAATAAAATTTTAGAAAGGTAAAGATGCCTCCCGCTCTCACTTCCCCACAGCCCTTTTGACCATCGCCAGCGCTGTCCTTCACACCTTCAGGCTCAGCTGTTGATCCCAAAATGGATGTGCTTTAATTTTGTATCGCAAGATCTAATTAGGGCACGGAAATTACCATCAATGAATTAGGTGTATTACAGAAATCAAATGCCAGCCAATGAATAAGTTTGTTTTTCATTTCTTGTTCCAGGTTGTTTCTTGCCATTTCACATTACTTTTTGAGAAAGAGTACACAAAGTTCATATTTATATCCCTTTCAATCCAGGCATCAGGTACATGTTATGTGCAGGAAGGAACTGCAGATGCTGGTTTAAACCAAAGATAGACACAACAAACTGGAGCAACTCAGCAGGTCAGACAGCATCTCTGGAGAAAAGGAATAGGTGAGGTTTCGGGTAGAGACAAGTCTGAAGAACAATTTCACAGTAAGCAATTTTTTTCAAAATAAATTCTGTACAATGTGTCATTTGGCTATTTGAGAAAAAAATCAGTACTTGAGGCATAATTGATACCAGTGTTAACATGATCTTTCATCAAACTGTAAACATTCACAGCAATTTCTGTTTAAGATTTCTTGCATGCACTGCATTTTTTATTCAATATTGTTTCATTTCCATATACAGCAAGAGAGAACTCCAAACATATGCTTCTGCTCCAGAAAATCAGAAGCTACATAACAAATGTTTCCTAGCAACCACTTTGCCAAGAAACCTCAGTAGGCCTAAACTTGCCAGCTAAAATCAACCTTACACCCATAACCAAAACAGAATCACACTCTACTTGCACACCACTGGCCAGCAGGCTAAGTATGGCTGAAAACTGAAACAGAGTCCAAGTGTTTATATTTAGTCAGCATGATATATTGAGAAGTGAGAGAGAAGCAAGCTTGCCAGATATCACTTTGACACCAAGATTCAGAGGCAATCTATTTTAAAATGTGTTTATGAAGGAATTAGAGGAATTTTTCTCTAGAAAATAATAGAACACCCTAGAGTCACTTCATATACGAAAAATAAATTGTTGTAAATTCATCAAATTTGACTGTCCAATGTTATTGAATTAAAAATTTAATTCAATGAAATAACTCAAAGGATACAATCATAGAAAATAAACTCATCTCATAACAATTATGACCAGTGTCCGCTTCAACTTCAAGTATCGGAAAGGGGGAAGAAATGGCATAATGTTTACTTGGGCAGGCAACAGTACAGGCTGAAAAGTAACCCATTGTTGCTGAAATAAGGACTGGGCCAGGGCCTTATTTAAATCTGTCTTAGCACTTCTTATCCTAAATAGGCCAGCAAAGTTACAGATTCAGTAACAGTAAACAGGCCGATAGGAGTTTTATGATAGGAAGTGACTATATTCTACAGCAAGGAGGGCTGTAGATTTTCTTTTTGGGTCCAAAGGACCAGTAAGCCTCTATTCTTGGCCTAGAGGTAAATATCAAGCCTGCTTCCAGAACCTCAGTGAGGTTAGCAGCATATGTCACAAATCTCAATATTTTTTATGTTGGCAAATTGGCTGTAAACATATTGTCACATAACTGTTGTAGCAATAACTCATGCCCTGGCTGAGTCCTAATGGAAACGATACCCATTTCAGTCATCCTCAATCATTCTGCTGCGCAACAAACAAAGAAGGGGAAAATAAACCTCTAAAGGCTCACGCAGCCAAAGAACAGCAACAAACACACGTGCGTATACACACACAGTTCTCCAGAGAAACTGCCTGACCTACTGAGTTACTGCAGCACTTTGTGTCCTTTTGTATATTAACCAGCATCTGTAGTTCCTTGTTTCTACATACGTACTCCCACTTGTGCCTTCATCACATTTTCCATCAATAGCAAAATCATTCACCTGAGGACATTTGCCTCAAATAAAATCATTACCTAATTCCATTAAAATTCCATAGCTCTCCTTGGACAATTAGTTATTTTAATTCTGTGAATAGCATTGGCCAGAAGACTGTTTATTTAGATGAGATCTTTGATGCAATCAATAGCTTTTATAAAATGATGGTTCAGTGCCTCATGGTTTTCAAAATGCTTTTTAATGGTCCTTTGGTTCATTTCGTGTAAACTGTTAGTGAGGAAATTGGATTTGTAGGGTTTTTTTTGCACAAAGACAGTATTTGTAAGCAATAAATAAATGTTCCCTATGCAGCTGATAAGCTAACACTTTTGACTTGCCAAAAACCCACATTGAAAAATATATTTATAACTTTATAAATATGCTACTCTGAATATTTTGTTAAATGGTGGCAGAAAAGTTGAATCACCCATGAAACAAATCCACAGTGACATGGCAGAAGAGTTGCAGCCTTACTGCGTTCGCAGCGCCGGAGACCCGGGTTCGATCCCGACTACGGGTGCTGTCTGTACTGAGTTTGTACGTTCTCCCAGTGACCGCGTGGGCTTTTTCCGAGGTCTTCAGTTTCCTCCCACACTCTAAAGACATACAGGTTTGTAGGTTAGTTGGCTTGGTGTATGTGTAAATTGTCCCTCATGTGTGTAGGGTAGTATTAATGTGCGGGGATCGCTGGTCGGCGCGGACTCGGTGGGCTGAAGGGTCTGTTTCCGCGCTGTATCTCTAAACTAAACTAAATGAGAGCAACAACATGAAATAAATCCAAATAGTTAAACAGTAAAATACATGCACACTGAGATGCAATAGACAACAGGAAGTCTAAGCAAGTCATGCTTTTGAATATAACAATCCTTCAACGTATATTTTAACAGGTTTTTTGTTTAAATTCTTCAGATACATTTAATTAACGTGGAATATCAAAAAAATTCTACTAATTTGGCGCTACTCAGTTACTACAGAATAAAGTGAAAATATGGTGTCAATGGTGTGTTGAAATGATTTCCTGACAACAGCACTTAATATTCTCTTTGTGTTTTGCACCAATAAAATAAAATCAACAATGTCAATTATATAAAATCAATAATATCAACTGTTTGGTGCTTGTCAATCTGATAGCATAGAAATGTTTCACATATTTAAGCCTGTGATTCTCAAATGCTAAAGTCCCATCATACTTGGTGAGATTAAAACTGTCGCAGTGAGATATTCTGCAGTGCAAGTTCATCGACCTGCACAATGCTACATCCCTATGAACAGACAGGGAAGAAAATTCAAATGAAACAATTAATTTAGACCATTTCTGTTACTCTTGGCACCTGGTTTGGTATAATTTTAATAAATCATCTGAACATTAATGTAGAAGGGAATGCTGCACAGTGCTGGGAAAGCTTTGAACATAATTTAGAGTGTAACTTCTGGAACAAAAGTGTAATTTTGTTGACAGTCGTGAACATACAGTAAATGAAAGTCTGAGCCAAGTTAAAATGGATAGATGCTGGCGAGAGGAAAATCACTTCAACTTTTAAATATTTCCCCATACCCTGTTTTTAGTTCCTTGGAGATGGACAAAACAAAGAATGATCGAGAGAGCCTTGAGTTGCAAACTTCCCTTGTCAAAGTATTTTAAATATAGATAAAATGCCATCACAGAGCATTTGCAGTTAATATTAAACTGTACTTTCATTGTTTATCTGCAATTCAGATAAGTTTAATTTTATTGTTTTACATTATTTGTCCATTAAAGAAGCAATATCATCTTGAATATGATTTATCTCCAAAAACATTTGTCTACAATAAACCTATGTTATGCACAGGTTTTTATTAACTGTTTCAAATAGGTTAATACACATAATGATAAAGGATAGTTTCTGTTACGGTGAAACATAATTGTTTATTCCGTTACATTCTAACGGTCAAATCGCTCTCTGCAATTTGAATAGTTCATTCCATCATAATAACAGTCATTATTGGACATTTGCCAAAAATTAATACAATTTTGTAAATTAGCAAAGGACATAATTAATGTAATACTGAGGCTTGATCATTAATAACTTTTAGAAAGTATGAAAGGCATAGTTGGACAGGTTCATTTTCCGTTCGTTTCTGAGTTGAGCACATTTGCCTTTCACTATAACAGCTGCTACCTTAACCTACTTCCCTAATAGAAAAAATGGCTGCTTTTTCTGTATTTTATAGCACAGTAGATTTGGTGATAAATAGTTGGGCTCGGTTCAATTTGCCTTGTTCTATGGAAAGTGTTGCAAAAAAAAAGAGCCATATTTAGCACTTCAAAGATGGGACTGGAAGGTCGGGGATGAAATCAAAATGGTGCACAAGAAACAAAAAATTCCTGACATATTGGATATGAAACAATATGCAAAAGGTATCTAAAGCCAAGTGACAGCCTCAGCACAGATTGGAGGCACTCAGCAGGCCTGCCTTTTTAACTTTGTTGGGGTCAAACATTACCTGTACAAGATCTTGCCTGCATTAGTAGTACCTGCCCCTAGGCATATGTGTGGGCTATCCTCCAAACATATTGCAGCTGAATTGGAGGGAGTGATGTGTCAACATCTGTTTTCCCATATGGATATTAGATTCATGTGGTCTATTTCACAGTCAGTAAAGTAGATTTGGTAGGTCTGGAAGGCAAAGTGGCATTTCAGCCAGTTATCAAGAAAGAACGTTGGAGCTAGAATCCAAGATGTGTGAACAAGCTTCCGTCCACTTAAAGTACGGAAAATTACTTTACCAATGTAGATATCTATTCACAGGAGGAGGTGATTGGTGAAATGTGTTCTGCTCAACAACATTTAGACATGCTACATAATGGATCTGGTTTGCATGCAGAGTGATATCACATAACAACCACACTGGAATGAAATATAAAGAAGATTTAATTGATGGAAATCAAACACTGCAACTGACTTAAAGGTCCAAAGTCAAGAGTGTTTAATTGCTATGTGCACCGAATATGAACAGGAGCAATGAAATTCTTACTTGTTGCTGCTTTACAAGCGCAAACACAGGTAAATGCAGACAAGCTTAGATGGCGCATCTTGGTCAGAATGGATGAGTTGGCTGAAGGGCCTGTTTCCATACCGTATGGCTTTAGGACTATTAGATGCAGCAACTACACAAACACAATATATTATCAGTTATTCAAATTTCACTGTGTAAACTTGAATATCTATGGATTTACAAAGGCAGATTATTTTTGATAATCTTTCCAGACTGTACTCTTTAAGTGCATTTTCAGACTCACTATCAGCATCCAGTTAATAGTTTTAACAGATGTACAAATAAAGGCTTTGTTGCCAGGTATGGAAAGTTTCTCAGCAGAGGTCGAGAACCATATAACCATATAACCATATAACAATTACAGCACGGAAACAGGCCCTCTCGGTCATTCCAGTCCGTGCCGACCATTTGTTTTCCCCTAGTCCCATCTACCTGCACTTAGACCATACCCCTCCATTCCATTCCCGTCCATATACCTATCCACTTTTCTTTTAAATGTTAAAATCGACCCTGCCTCCACCACTTCTGCTGGAAGCTCATTCCACACAGCCACCACCCTCTGAGTAAAGAAGTTCCCACTCACGTTAACCCTAAACTTCTGTCCCTTAATTCTCATGTCATGCCCTCTTGTTTGAATCTTCCCTACCCACAATGGGAAAAGCTTATCCACGTCAACTCTGTCTATCCCTTTCATCATTTTAAAGACCTCAATCAAGTCCCCCCTTAACCTTCTGCGCTCCAAAGAATAAAGACCTAACTTGTTCAACCTTTCTCTGTAACATAGTTGCTGGAACCCAGGCAACATTCTAGTAAATCTCCTCTGTACTCTCTCTATTTTGTTGACATCCTTCCTATAATTAGGCGACCAAATTTGTAAACCATACTCCAGAATTGGTCTTACAAATGCCTTGTTCAATTTTAACATTACTTCCCTACTCCTATATTCAATGCTCTGATTTAAAAAGACCAGCACTCCAAAGGCTTTCTTTACCACCCTATCTACATGCGATTCCACCTTTAGGGAACTATGCACAGTTATTCCTAGATCTCTCTGTTCCACAGCATTCCTCAATTCCCTACCATTTACCATGTACGTCCTATTTTGATTTGTCCTGCCAAGATGTAGCACTTCACACTTATCAACATTAAACTCCATCTGCCATCTTTCAGCCCACTTTTCCAAATGGCACAAATCTCTCTGTAGACTTTGAAAATCTACTTCATTATCCACAACACCACCTATCTTAGTATCATCTGCATACTTACTTATCCAATTTTCCACCCCATCATCTAGATCATTGATGTACATAACAAACAACAGTGGACCCAACACAGATCCCTGAGGCACCCCGCTGGTCACCGGCTTCCAACCTGACAAACAGCCATCCACCATTACTCTCTGACATCTCCCATTCAGCCACTGTTGAATCCATCTTGCTACTCTGCCATTAACACCCAAAGATTGAACCTTCTTAACCAACCTTCTATGGGGAACCTTGTCAAAGGCCTTACTGAAATCCATATAGACAACATCCACTGCTTTACCCTCATCAATTTCCCTAGTAACAAACCGCTTCAAAAAATTCAAGAAGGTTTGTCAAACATGATCTTCCAGGCACAAATCCATGTTGACTGTTCCTGATCAGACCCTGTTTATCCAGATGCTTATATATATTATCTCTAGGTATCCTTTCCATTAATTTGCCCACCACTGACGTCAAACTAATAGGTCTATAATTGCTAGGTTTATTCTTTGAACCCTTTTTAAACAATGGAACAACATGCGCAGTATGCCAATCCTCCGGCACTATTCCCGTTTCTAATGACATTTGAAAAATTTCTGTCATAGCTCCTGCTATTTCTACACTAACTTCCCTCAATGTCCTAGGGAATATCCTGTCAGGACCTGGAGACTTATCTACTTTTATATTTTTCAAAAGTGTCAGTACTTCCTCCTCTTTGAAACTCATAGTTTCCATAGCTACTCTACTTTTTTCCCTTACCTCACAGAGTTCAATATCCTTCTCCTTGGTGAATACCGAAGAAAAGAAATTGGTCAATATCTCCCCCATCTCTTTTGGCTCTGCAGATAGCTGTCCATTCTGGCTCTCTAATGGTTCAATTTTATCCCTCGTTATCCTTTTGCTATTAATATAGCTGTAGAAACCCTTTGGATTTACTTTTACCTTTCTTGCCAAAGCAACCTCATATCTTCTTTTAGCGTTCCTAATTTATTTCTTAAGATTCTTTTTACATTCTTTATACTCCTCTAGCACCTCATTTACTCCATGCCTCCTATAATTATTGTAGATATCTCTCTTTTTTCGGAACAAGTGTCCAATTTCCCTTGAAAACCATGGCTCTTTCCAATTTTTACTATTTTACTGAGAACAATGAGGATTGAATTGTTGGGTGCTTTTCCTTCCCAGCCTGCTAAGGCCAGCCCTTCCCCCACATCGCCTCACACCCTCTGACACCCTCAAAGAAAAGTTGAACTCTCGCAATTTTATTCACGTACCAATAACTTCCGATTTAAGAAATGTGTGTGATTGATGTTATTGGTCTCCTAGGAGGAAGCTGCAGAATGCACCACCTTCACAATCCTGAGGCCAATGTGTAAACCACTTCACAGCTAGCAAGGGCACTGATACTGATATCAGCAATGGATTAAAATAAAGGTCATGGTTTCTGATCAGGAATTTGAACATGTTGAATTAAGTTCTTTGCCTAGTTAAATATTGCAAATTTTAGCCCTATTAAAGCATTTGAAAAGTGTGATGAAATCTCACCTAAAATGTTAATTCTATTTTTCTCTGTCCACAAGTGCTGTTTGATCTACCGAGTGGTTCTACATTTTTATGGTTTAGTTTAGTTTAGTTTAGTTTAGAGATACAGCATGGAAACAGGCCCTTGATCGACTGAGTCCACGCTGACCGTCAATCACATATTTGCACTAGTTCTGTAGTTTAGAGACACAGTGAGGAAACAGGCCTTTTGGCCCACCGAGTCCCCACCGACCATTATCACTGATTCCCGCACATTAACACTACCCTACACACACTATGGATACATTTACATTTATACATTTATACCAAGCCAATTAACCTACAAATCTATACATCTTTGGAGTCTGAAAGGAAACCGAAGATATCAGAGAAAACCCACGCAGGTCACGGGGAGAACGTACAAACTCGGTACAGACAAGCACCTGTAGTCAGGAACGAACCCGGGTCTCTGGCACTGTAAGGCAGGAGATCATAAGATTATAAGTGACAGGAGCAGAATTAGGCCAGTCAACCCATCAAGCCTACTCCACCATTCAATCATGGCTGATCTATCTCTCCCTTCTAACCCCATTCTCCTGCCTTCTCCCCATAATCTCTGACACCCTTACTAATCAAGAATCCATCTACCTCTGCATTAATAGCTCTGGCGGGTAGCATTAAGGACAATCCCAAAAGATTTTATAAATAAGTGGGAAAAGGGTAACTAGTGAGAGAGTCTCAGGAATCAAAGTGGTCACCTCTGTGTGGAGCAACAGGAGCTGGGCAAGATTCTAAATGAATATTTCTCTTCTGTATTTATCGAGGAGAAAGACAGTAGGACGGAGGAAATTGGAGCAGTCACTCAAAGTGTCTTGAGAGCAGTCAGGGTTACCGTCGAAGAAGTACTGAAGGTACTGTCATGTTTGAAGGTAGGCATATCTATGGGGCCTGATCAGATATATCCCTGGACATTGCGGGAAACTACAGTAGAAATTGCGGGAGCCCTAGTTGAAAATTATGAGTTGTTCTTAAATACAGGAGAGGTGCTGGAAGACCTGGAGGTTTTGTTATGCCTCTTTTCAAGAAGGGATATAGGTAAAATGTTGGGAACTATAGGCTGGTGAGCTTAACATCTGTAGTTGGTAAGTTACTGGAGTGTATTCTCAGGGATAGGTTATACCGACATTTGGATGGGCAAGGGCTGATTAGGGGATAGTCAGCATGGTTTTGTACGTGGGAGTTCGTGCCTCACAAATCTGATTGATTTTTTTGAAGACATGATCAAAAGGTTTGATGAGAGCAGAGCTGTAGATGTTGTGTACATGGACTTCAGTGAGGCATTTGACAAGGTTCCGCATGGTAGGCTGCTCTATAAGGTTAGATCGCATGGGATCCAAGGAGAGATAGCTGAATGGATAGCTAATTGGCTTCATTGAAGTAAGCAGGTGGAAGGTTGCTTCTCGGACTGGATGCCTGTGACTAGTGGTGTGCCTCAAGGTTCATTGTTGGGCCCGTTACTGTTTGTCGTCTACATCAATGATTTGTATGAGAACATACAGGGCAAGATCAGCAAGTTTGCTGATTATACAAATGTTTAATGGATAGTGAAGATGGTTGTGAAAGATTGCAGCAGGATCTGGATCAATTGGCAGGTGGGTTGATGGAATTTAATACAGAAAAGTGTGAGTGGTTGCATTTTGAGATGTCGAACAAGGGCAGGACCGACACAGTAAATGGTAGGCCTCTGGATAGTGTTATAGAGCAGAGGAATCTAGGAGTACAGGTGCATGGTTCCTTGAAGGTCGAGTCACAGGTAGATAATGTGGTCAAAAAGGCTTTTAACACTTTGGCCTTCATCAGTCAAAGAATTGAGTATAGAAGTTGGGAGCTAATGTTGCAGTTGTATAAGATGTTGGTGAGACTACATTTAGAATATTGTGTTCAGTTCTGGGTACCATGTTATATGAAATATATTGTAAAGTTTGAAAGGGTTCAGAAACGATTTCCAAGGATGTTGCCAGGACTAGAGGGTGTGAGCTATAGGGAGAGGTTGAGTAGGCTGGGTCTCTATTCCATGGAGCGCAGGAGGATGAGGGGAGATCGTATAGGGGTATACACAATCATGTGAGGAATAGATTGGGTAGATGCACAGTCTTTTGTCCAGAGTAGGGGAATCGAGGACCAGAGGACACAGGTTCAAGATGAAGGGGAAAAGATTGAATAGGAATCCGAGGGGTAACTTTCTCACACAAAGGGTGGTGGGTGTATGGAACAAGCTGCCAGAGGAGGTAGGGAGGTAGTTGTGGCTGGGACGATCCCATTGTTTAAGAAACAGTCAGACAGGTACATGGATAGGACAGGTTTGGAGGGATATAGACCAAGTGCAGGCATGTGGGACTAGTGTAGCTGGGACATTGTTGGCGGTGTGGGCTAGTTGGGCCGAAGGGCCGGTTTCCACACTGTATCACTCTATGGCTCTAAATATATCCACTGACTTGGCCTCCACACTCTTCTATGGCAAAGAATTCCACAGATTCACCCCCCTCTGACTAAAGAAATTCCTCCTCATTTCCTTCCTAAAAGAACGTACTTTAATTCTGAGGCTATGACCTCTAGTCCTAGACTCTCCCACTAGTGGAAACATCCTCTCCACATCCACTCTATCCAAGCCTTTCACAATTCTGTATGTTTCAATGAGGTCCCCCTCTCATTCTTCTGAACTCCAGCGAGTACAGGCCCAGACAAACACTGGCTACCGACAAACACTGGCTACGTCAAACTCTACCGCTATGCCACTGTGTGGCCCAATATTTTTCCACTTTCTCATCCACTCCCTACACGTACAGCCAATTTACGGAGGCCAATTAATCTACAAACCCGCATGTCCCTGGGTTGCAGGAGGGACCCAAAGCACCCAGAGGAAATGCACGCACCTGGAGAAAACACACACAGTCACAAGGAGAACACACAAACTCCATCCAGACAGCACCCACGTTCAGGATCAAATTCAGGCATCTCGGATTCAAACTTGGATTTTTGGAGCAGGGGAAGGAATTTCTACCAGTAAGATCACTGTGCCTTACTAGAGCTGGAATTAGTGTTAAAGGAAAGCATCTGTATACTTTAAAAACATCCATATAGAAATATTATGCACAGTAACATTCATATTAAACAAGGTAAACAAAAAGCTTCCAAATAAATTCAAAGAAATTCTCTGCAAATACACCAACTATTTGGTGTAGATTATTGGTGGCATCCATTTGCAAGATCAGTTCTTGAATCTCTTCACATCATTAAACTCCATACTAGCAGAACGTTTAGGTACGTGCTTCCCACCCAGTAATCATTGAGTAGTTTAGTTTAGAGATACAGCGCGGAAACAGGCACTTTCGGCCCACCAGGTCCGCGCCGACCAGCGATCCCCACACATTAACACTATCCTATACCCACTAGGGACATTTTTTTTCACATTTACCAAGCCAATTGACCTACCAACCTGTCATTATTTGGAGTGTGGGAGGAAACCGAAGATCACGGAGAAAACCCACGTGAAAAGTCACAGGGAGAATGTACAAACTCTGTACAGACAGCGCCCGTAGTCAGGATCAAACCCGGGTCTCTGGCACAGCATTTGCTGTAAGGCAGCAACTCTACCGCTGCGCCACCGTACACAGGTGTCTGTGTATGCTCAAATATGTACAATAAACAGTGCTGGAGTAGCTCAGTGGGTCGGACAGTATAAGATCATCAGATCATGTGATAGGAATAGAATTTGGCCATTCGGCCCATCAAGTCTACTATGCCATTCAATCACGGCTGATCTATCTCTCTTAACCCCATTCTCCCGCCTTCTCCCCATAACATAGCGTCTCAAAAGATCACGGATAGATGATGATTTGAGTCAGGTCCCTTCTTCAGACCAATATATCGCCTATCCATATTCTCCTGAGTTGCTACCAGACATCCTGAGCTATTCCAGCACTCTGTGTCTTCTTTTGTAAACCAGCATCTGCAGCTCCTTGTTTCTGTATATAATATACCTTTGTTTAAAATATTACTCCGACAGTAAACACATTTAAATTCCTGTGCCTCCTTCAGTTCCGGAGGAAATTGTTCGGAAGTTGAGAGACAGTGTATTTTGTAATATCCGATCCATGGTACATCTCTTCTGAGTTTTATTTTACTTCGGAGTCACGTGAGTGATTCCGTGCAGAAGTCCCGCCAGTGAGCATGCGCGTCATTACGTCAGCCGCATTGGCGCACGGAGGCTGGGAGGAACAGAGCTCCTCCAGCAGTAAGTCTTTAGACTCCAGGTAAGTGGGAAAAACTTAGCTGGAGTTCGGGTCCGTTTTGCGGTGGTGCCGTGTTGTTTCTCTTTAGGTAGCACCATGGACAAGATGGGCAAGGGGAAGAGGCGAGCCAGAGCAAAATCCGTAGACAGCTGCGGGAGTGCGGTCTGTGAACGGCTGCCTCGTACTCCTTGCCGGCTGGGAGCAGGGGACTTCAGACTTGGTGCCGCAAAGCACGGAGCCGGTGGCAGTCAGGCGTAAGGCAACGCACAAGTCTGTCAGGCCCACGGAATCGGGGGAGTCGGGCCGGAAGGATTCCCCTCCGGGGCTGGATACTGTTTTTGAACGGTTATCCCAAATGGAGCACCTGTTGCACAGGTTGCTCCAGCAGGGCACACAGTTTTGCTAGAACAATGGATGGAGGGCATGTGTCAGAGACACATCAAGAGGCACTGGGGTTGCTGTGCAGTGCCCATTTTGAGATTAATTGTCTCAGGAAGAGTGCCATTCATCCCACCATCAACCCTAAGTTTGCAGCGCTCTGCAAGCCCAGCAACGTGCAGCCACCCAACTTACTCTTTGGAGAGGACCTCGCGAAATGCCTGAAGGAGTTGGATGACAAAGCAAAATCAGTGGGCTTGATTAAGACACTGATGGTCGGCAAATCTGTGAGGAGAAGGTATCCCTACAGAAGAGGTGCAGATTCCGGGTCTACACCAAGAACAAGCCGGCCGTCGACGCAGATGCGCAGTTGGCGCTCTGCAGCGGGAACACGGACAAATGTGGAGCTTCCCACCAGGAACTGGGGACAGCAGGTCACACCAGTTACCAAGGAGGTAGGTGGGCCTGGTTCTCATGGGAACATATTAAGTATAACACAGCCGCAAGTTGGGGGTAGATTACATTTGTTCTATGAGGAATGGAAGCAAATTACCTCAGATCCATTTATCATGAGTATTATTCAAGGGTTTTGAATTGAGTTCGATCCAAATGGTGATTTGCCCCTCCAGCATGTTCCTAGCAGAACACTCAATTTTTCACAAACGGAAGTTGAACAGGCTGAACTTGAAAATTTGTGTAATAAAGGAGCAATTGAGAGGTCAGTTCACCAAGTCCATCAATTTGTGTCAAATATTTTTCCCCGGCCTAAAAAGGATGGAGGATTTAGAATTATTTTGGATCTGACAAGTCTTAACCCTTTTGTACAGTATAGACACTTCAAAATGGAAACGTTTGTTACTGCCAAGCAACTGATTTCCAGAGGATGTTATATGGCAACTATAGATCTGAAATATGCGTATTACTCAGTGTCTGTTCATTTGGAGGATAGAAACTATTTGAAATTTACCTGGATGAATCAATTATGGCAATTCAAGGCACTGCCTAATGGGTTAACTTCAGCTCCCAGAATATTCACTAAATTGTTAAAACCAGTACTGGGGCTACTTAGAACCCAGGGTCAAGTGGTTATGGCTTATCTGGATGATATCTTAATTATAGGACAAACAAGCGAATTAGCTGAAGCATCTGTGGCAGTTGTTAAATTTACTTTTGAAAAATTGGTTTATCATTCATCCAGAGAAATCCAAATTAACACCACTTACAACAATTGACTATTTGGGTTTCACAATTGATTCAATTCACATGGAAGTGACTCTGCCCTGGGAGAAAAGGGTGGAGCTAATTGATGGTTGCATTAAGCTTTTGATGGAGCAACAACCTTCAATTAGACAGGTGGCCAGCCTGCTTGGAAAATTAGTGGCAGCTTTTCTGGCAGTTCAGTATGGGCCTTTGCACTACCAGCAGTTACAGAGGGCAAAGGAACAGGCACTCAAGATACATTCGGGCCATTATAATAGGCCCATGCAGTTATTAGCAGATGCTGTTACTGACCTGCAGTGGTGGATTCAGCATGTCTCCAGTAGTTCCAGCAAAGTAGTGATTGAACAGCCTTCCATGGTCTTACAGACTGATGTCAGTGCGCTAGGGTGGGGTGCCACTGATACGAGCTCCAGCTGTGGAGGCAGATGGAATGCGGAAGGGTCATTGCTTCTGCAGACATGGGGAATTAACTACTTAGAGCTTTTGGGAGCTTTATATGGACTCAAGGCTTATTGTTCTAACACAAGTAACCTGCATGTTCAGTTTCAAATTGACAACACTACGGCAGTGGCGTATGTTAATCACATGGGTGGAATCAAGTCAGCATCGTGTGACAAACTGGCGAATCAAATCTGGACCTGGTGTATTGACAACAATATTTGGCTTTCAGCTATTTATCTACCAGGTAGATTCAATATAGTAGCAGACACCAGGTCACGAAAATTCCATGACAACACAGAATGGATGTTGACTCAGGACGTATTCTATGATATAGTTGTCAAATATGGAAGGCCAGATATCGACTTGTTCGCATCCAGACTCAACCACCAGCTACCTAATTATGTGTCATGGGAACCAGATCCTGGGGCAGTAGCGACTGACGCTCTCTCGCCACATTGGGGTGGTATGTTTTTATATGCATTTCCACCATTCTGTCTCATAAGTCGGTGCCTGCTTAAAATCAAGCAGGATGCTGCTTCTGTGGTGCTGGTGATACCCGACTGGCTTACTCAGCCATGGTTCCCTTTGGTATTGGAGTTGATGACACAACCTCTGATGGCTGTTCCCAAACAAAGGGATTTACTGGTGCACCCGGTAACTGGCGAACGTTATATGACCGTATTGATTTGTTAATTTGCAGGTTTTAAGAAGGCCATATCTGGGGTGAGGACTGTCTGGGCGAGCTGTGGACATGCTCACTGCAGCCTGGAGGACGAGTACTCAAAAGCAGTATATTTCTTATGTAAAAAAAATGGGAGGTTTTCTGTGTACAAAATAATATTGAATATTGTACAGCAGGTATTTCGCATGTTCTAGAGTTTCTGTCAACACTCTACTACGACGAGGGCCTGAGTTATAATGCGATCAATTCAGCCAGAAGTGCTTTGTCTTCGTACTTATTGATGGGGTCAGAAGAACATCCTATTGGGTCTCATCCTCTCGCTTCTTGATTAATGAAAGGAATTTTTAACTCCAGACCACCTAAACCCAGATATATGGCAACCTGGGATGTAAGCATGGTCCTCATGCTACATCGTCAGTGGACTCCTGTCGCATCTCTGACTTTGGCCAAAGTCACAATGAAGGTGGTCATGCTCATGGCACTGGTATTAGCACAACGAATGAAGACATTGCAAAAGCTGCAGCTAGACAGAATGGAATTGGCTGCAGATAATGTTACGTTCTACATTTATGACCCACTCAAACAAAGCAGGCCGGGTGTGACAGGGTTGAAGATTGTTTTTTCGGCATATCCCACGGATCCATGTCCATGTGTAAAGACACATCTGCTGCAATACATTGCAGCTACGAGGGCCTTATGAAATATGGAAACAGGGTTGTTTATCAGTTACAAGAAGCCACACAAGAGAGTATCAGTACAGACTATCTCGAGGTGGTTGAAACAAGTATTGATTGATGCAGGTATTAACACTGATGTTTTCACATCTCATTCCACTAGGGCAGCAGCAACGTCGGTAGCAAGGGCGATGGACGTTCCCATCGACCATATTCTCGCAGCCGCTGGGTGGTCAAATGAGTTGTTTTTTCAACATTTCTACCATTGGCCGATTGCCAATCCGGGGCAGTTTGCTAATACCGTATTAAGTTCTGTTTAAGTTCCCCCTGGGTTAGAGGGGTTACTGTTCTTTTGTTATTCAAATAAATTTGTTACTGCATTTAATGCAATGTCAACATAAATGCATTATTGATTATTTCTCATTCTGAGTCAATTGATTGATGCAGGTATTAACACTGATGTTTTCACATCTCATTCCACTAGGGCAGCAGCAACGTCGGTAGCAAGGGCGATGGACGTTCCCAGCGACCATATTCTCGCAGCCGCCGGGTGGTCAAATGAGTTGTTTTTTCAACATTTCTACCATTGGCTGATTGCCAATCCGGGGCAGTTTGCTAATACCGTATTAAGTTCTGTTTAAGTTCCCCCTGGGTTAGAGGCTGATCATCCAACTCAGTTACTGTTCTTTTGTTATTCAAATAAATTTGTTACTGCATTTAATGCCAATGTCAACATAAATGCATTATTGATTATTTCTCATTCTGAGTCCCCCTTAATTGATTGATGCAGGTATTAACACTGATGTTTTCATATCCCCTCATTCCACTAGGGCAGCAGCAACGTCGGTAGCAAGGGCGATGGACGTTCCCAGCGACCATATTCTCGCAGCCGCCGGGTGGTCAAATGAGTTGTTTTTTTCAACATTTCTACCATTGGCCGATTGCCAATCCGGGGCAGTTTGCTAATACCGTATTAAGTTCTGTTTAAGTTCCCCCTGGGTTAGAGGGGTTACTGTTCTTTTGTTATTCAAATAAATTTGTTACTGCATTTAATGCAATGTCAACATAAATGCATTATTGATTATTTCTCATTCTGAGTCAATTGATTGATGCAGGTATTAACACTGATGTTTTCACATCTCATTCCACTAGGGCAGCAGCAACGTCGGTAGCAAGGGCGATGGACGTTCCCAGCGACCATATTCTCGCAGCCGCCGGGTGGTCAAATGAGTTGTTTTTTTCAACATTTCTACCATTGGCCGATTGCCAATCCGGGCAGTTTGCTAATACCGTATTAAGTTCTGTTTAAGTTCCCCCTGGGTTAGAGGGGTTACTGTTCTTTTGTTATTCAAATAAATTTGTTACTGCATTTAATGCAATGTCAACATAAATGCATTATTGATTATTTCTCATTCTGAGTCAATTGATTGATGCAGGTATTAACACTGATGTTTTCACATCTCATTCCACTAGGGCAGCAGCAACGTCGGTAGCAAGGGCGATGGACGTTCCCAGCGACCATATTCTCGCAGCCGCCGGGTGGTCAAATGAGTTGTTTTTTCAACATTTCTACCATTGGCTGATTGCCAATCCGGGGCAGTTTGCTAATACCGTATTAAGTTCTGTTTAAGTTCCCCCTGGGTTAGAGGGGTTACTGTTCTTTTGTTATTCAAATAAATTTGTTACTGCATTTAATGCAATGTCAACATAAATGCATTATTGATTATTTCTCATTCTGAGTCAATCAATGCAGTGAGAAGCCGGGATTTGAATCTGCGGTATAAAATCACAAAGCATTGAACCCTTCACTGAATCACTCACGTGACTCTGAAGTAAAATAGTAAGATTAAAAACGAGAACTTACCAGTTTGTAGTTTGATCTTTATTTTATGAGGAGTTATGTTGGTGATTACGTGCCCTCCACGCCCAACCCTTTCTCACAAGCGTCATCTGGTAGTTCTCAAATTGCTCATCTTACTATGTTACTTCGATAACTGTTATTTGTGATTTCATACCGCTGCTCTGAAGATTGACGCGCATGCGCATTGGCAGGACTTCTTCACGTAATCACCAACGTAAATCCTCATAAAATAAAGATCAAACTTCAAACTGATAGGTTCTCATTTAATCTTACTATTTTATGTCACAAATACACCTCCACACTCCTGACCAATTTTATTTTGTTCAAGGTATCTAATGGAGGAATTTAATAAGACCTAAAAATGATTTGAGACCCTCACCATTCACTGACAGCAAAAATCTGTGAGAAATACAGTCCACTAGACAACCTAGCAATAGGTTGAAGAAGGGTCTCGACCCGAAACGTCACCCATTCCTTCTTTCCAGATATGCTGCCTGTCCTGCTGAGTTACTCCAGCTTTTTGTTTCAATCTTCTAGCAATACCCAGAGTTAGATATAACTCTTGGGGCTAACGGAATCAAGGGATATGGGGAGAAAGCAGGAACAGGGTACTGATTTTGGATGACTAACCATGATAATTTTGAATGGCGGTGCTGGCTCAAAGGGCCGAATGGCCTGCTCCTGCACCTATTTTCCATGTTTCTATACCCATTTTTAACCAAACAACTAACACAGTTAATGAGGATAAACACAGCATTAATAATCGTTCATCCCTCCATTCATAACATGCTAATTTTAACTTCCCCTATGTAAACACAGTTTATATCCTTCCCTATTAACCATGTGCTGCAATCATGTATGTGCAATTGTGAAGCTGCTGTGTGCTGTGTTCCTTCCAAATAAACCTCCTGTCTCCCCAGCTGTCACAAATAGTTATGGCCATCAATCAGGGACTGGAAGTGGCCAACAACTGTGTGGCCCTATAGAAGTGAGAAGGAGATAATACTAACATTCTTTGTCTCATTCTGCTGCCACAGGCTGTCATTAATGCACTAACAGCAGGCTGCAACAGCATGGGACACATTCTCAAGGAGACTGGGTGTGACAATGGTGCAGATAAAAAAAAACAGTTGCATCAGTGCCTGTTCCAAGTTAACTGTAATAACACGAGAAAAGAGAACGCTGCCTCTTTCGCTAAATTAATACGTATTTGGGTTGTTACCAAAATTTACTGTCCATTGACAACAAAGTAAAGGACACAAATTTGGCGTAGCACTTTGACAGGAGCAATAATTGAGTAATTATTGCTCCTGTCAAAGTGCTACGTCAAATTTGTGTCCTTTACTGCTTAAAAATAAACATGTTTTTCACCAGCTTGACAGTATAATGGTAAAGTTGTTCGATATGTTTGCATGGAAATTCTAATAAGGGTTAACTGGAGACATCAGTGCATTTCCCACATGTTTGCAAATTGGAGCCAGGCACATTTTTGGTATTTAAATGTATTAATGTGTCTTGCATTGGCAACACAATTTTAATGGTTTTCAAACAGAAAAACACAAATGCACAGATACTTAAGCAAATTCTGACATTGTGCATTTTATTGTGTGGATTGAGCTTCAAAATAAATTGCCAGCATTCAGTTAACCAGGAAGGGCTACCAAATTCAGGCAACCATTTTTCAAGCCATAGATGTGAGAATGAAATGAGAGGGGATGCAGATAAGCATATCATCAAAATCAGTGTTCTAATGGCAACAGTCTGATTGCCCTCTATTACTGCATACCAAAGGTGTCTGCTTTGATTTAAAAGGACATGGTACTTACTACCTGCCTCTGTGACAACTTATCAACTTTCCTGGACCACCGAGGATGTGCAACCACTATATCCCCAGTTGAATGCACTAGTAATGTGCATTCTCGTGTGCACTCCCGATGTTGGGGGAGTCCAGAACCAGGGGTCACAGTTTAAGTAGAAGGGATCGGCCATTTAGGACTGAGAACTTTTTCACCCAGAGAGTTGTAAATCTGCAAAAGAAGGCAGTGGAGGCCAATTCACTAGATGATTTCAAGAGAGAGTTGGATATAGCTCTTAGGGCTGACAGAATCAAGGGATATGGGGAGAAAGCAGGAACGGGGTACTGATTTAGGATGATCAGCCATGATCATATTGAATGGCGGTGCTGGCTCGAAGGGCCGAATGGCATATTCCTGCATCTATGTTTCTATATAATGGATGGTTGATGTGCAGTCTTCAAACATCCTGTGCTCTCACCATCTCCCAATTAGAATATGTGCTGAGTAGATCAGCGCCTGTTCCAAGTTAACAGTAATGATATAAGAATAAAGAATGCGGTCTCTTTCACTAAATTAATACATATTTGGGCTGTTACAAAGCACGCCCAAAATATGCTATCTATTGATACAAAAATGAAGGACTCAAATACAGATAGAACCAACCCAGTCTCAGTCTTGTAGCAGCATATTTCATTTCTTTATCGAGCACGCTTTGTCATTCATTTTTATTTTGTTTGGAAACCAATGTATGATGCAAGGCACCCAAGATTATTGGATACAAAAACTAGAAGATGCCATCTGCTAAGTTGGTTTACAGTTAGGAATTGGTCAGAATCAAAGATAGGTTTTGAGTTATGTAACACAGAGGTTAGGTTTTGTTATTGCCAATTTGACTTCGGAAGATTAAATACTTATTTTGAATATTTCTTGATGACAGTAGTGCAGTGGTAGAGTTGCTTCCTTGCAGCTCCAGGGACCCAGGCTCGATTCTGACTGCGGGTGTTGGCTGTAAGGAGTCTGCACTTTCTACCTGTGACCGCATGGGTTTCCTCCAGGTGCTCAGGTTTCCTTCCACATTCCAAAGACGTGCAGGTTTGCGGGTTAATTGACCTCTGTAAATTGTCCCCTGTGTGTAGGATAGAACTAGTGTGATTGGGTAATCATCAGTTGGCGTAGATTCGCTGGTCTGAAGGACCTGTTTTCACGCTGTATCTTTAAACTAAACTAAAGAAAAATAATGGCTTCACGGAAAAGGAAGATGTGAAAAAACTGAGAAGATATAGACAGGATCGTGGAAATGAATGGGCAGGTAGATGTTGGTTCAATTTCATTTTGTTAAGTGTGGAGTAATGTTTTTGTGATTACAAAGTAAGGAATGGGAGTGTACGGTTAATGGAAGGACACTATAGGCTGTGAGTTTGTTTCTCAATCTCCACTGGCAACCAAGTGAAGTGGATGTTAAATATCAGGCTTAGAACATACGCAGAACATATAACGGTACAACACAGGAAATGGATGATTGGCCTCGATGTCTGTGCAAAACATGATACGAAGTTAAACTAATCCCTTCTGTCTATACATGTCCCATTGGTTGTACATTCATATGAAATCATAAGATTAAACAAGAACTTACCAGTTCGAAGTTTGATCGTTATTTTATGAGGAGTTACGATGAGGGATTACGTGAAGAACCCGCCTCACGCTGGCAACGGCATACTTCAAAGCAGCGGCATGAAAAACACAGAACACCAAAAGCCGGAGTAACATAGTAAGGCTCATAAAAGACTCAGAACTACCATTTGATCATTTATTTTATGAGGGTGGGAGCGGAGGGCACGTAATCCCTCATCGTAACTCCTCATAAAATAACGATCAAACTTCGAACTGGTAAGTTCTTGTTTAATCTTACTATTTTACTTCGGAGTCACGTGAGTGACTACGTGAAGATTTTAAAGCTTTCTGTGTTTTTTATGTCGTAGAATCAATCTGTACGACAGTCCGGCTAAGTAAACACATACATGAGAAACCAGACTAATGTTAGATCATTTCACAATTAACTTTTTAATGGCTTAAAGACCATATAATAACCCTCCTTATATCTGAGGGAAAATGATTACAAGTGATAAAAGATAGAAGTGACTACACCATTGATTATAGCAATTAATAGTAAACAAAGCAGGTGATTATAGTGCTCCCAACACCGCGTGTCCAAAGCTTGTCATAGTGTGAACAGGTTTATTGTAGAACTTTGAAAAAGTTTCTTCTCTACTCCACCCTGCGACTTTTAAAATATGCTCGAGAGGTACGTCCCGCCCCTTTGCCGCGGACGTAGCTGCCGCCCTGGTGGAGTGAGATTTGAACACATCAGTGTCTACTCCCGCTAAAACCAACACCTGTTTCAACCATTTTGAGATAGTTTGAACTGAAGCTTTTGTGTGTGGTTTTTTGTGCGTAACCATTAACGCTTTTTCATTTCCTCAAAGGGTGTCAGTAACTTTAATATATTTGTTCTAATGTTTAACCACACACAAAGTAGGATCAATATGATAAGCTTGAAAGGTTACCTTTGTTCCAGATCTCCCTGGTCTGCTTTGTTTGATTAACTCGTAAACATAGAACACAACATTATCTGTAGTCACATGCATACAGTCTAAACGCAACATTTGTAAAGTTTGCACTCTTTGAGCTGAGACCAGTGACATTAACATGACTAATTTCAATGTCAATCTTTCCAATGTCAACCCTTCAATTGGAGTCCATTGTCTAAGTAGCGTAAGTACAATGCTCACATCCCAAATCTCTGTGTATCTTGGTTTGGGTGGATTAATATTAAAGATTCCTTTCATGAATCTAGATATTAATGGATGCGACCCAATTGATCTCTGATCAGTCATAAGCCCTAAATAGGACGACAAAGCACTGCGTGCAGTGTTAATGGCACTGTAACTTAAATGTTGCTGATAATGCAAATTGGCAAGAAATTCCAAAACATTTACAATATTTACAGTATCATAAGAAATATTTGACTGTGTGCAAAAGTCTTCCCATTTCCTAATATGTGTCATATATTGCTTTTGTGTGCTATTGCGCCATGATGCAACCATAACTTTCATAGTTTGGTCCGACAATCCCAGCTCCTGTAGTGGTCTGGTCAAAACCTGCAGATTAACAAATTCATATATGCATACAATGGGTAAATCTCTTTAGTTACCGGATTAGTCAAGATATCACTACAGTTAGGAATCGACATATATGGTTCTTTAATCATATTCAGCATTACTGGGAACCAAGGTTGAGTTGGCCAATTTGGAACTACCAACAATCCAGAAGCAGAATCTTGTTCTATCTTCTTCAAGCATCTTCTGAATCAAAGCAAATGGTGGAAAAGCATAAAAGAACATCTTTCCCCAGTGTAATGAAAAAGCATCTACTGCTACTGCATCTGGATCATGTTCCCAAGACACATAAGTAGGCAACTGATGATTAAGCCTAGATGCAACCAAATCTATTTCTGGCAACCCAAATTGGTTTACAATATTCTTAAATATTGCTGGCTTAAGCATCCATTCCGTATTATCTTTAAAAATCCTGGACCTTTCATCTGCTACCACATTGTCCTTACCCGGAATGTAGCTTGCTGAAATCCATATTTGGCGACCAATACACCATTGCCATATCTCATTGGCCAGAGAATCACATGATACTGACCTAACTCCCCCCATGTGATTAATGTATGCAACAGCCGTTTTTATTGTCTAACTGTATTAACACATGTAGACCTTGTTTAGCACAACAATATGCTTTAAGTCCATAAAAAGCACCCAATAACTCCAAATAGTTAATACCATAAACTTGAAGAAACGCTTCTTCTTGAGCTTTCCATCTACCTCCACAACTGGAGGACGAATCTGTAGCCCCCCATCCGAGAGCACTAGCATCCGTTTGTAAAACCATTTCAGGTTGTTTAATCATGATATTCTTAGCAGCTTGTGGGACATTTTCAATCCACCATTGTAATTCCAACACGGCTTCTTTTGTTAATTGCATAGGCCTGTCAAAGTGCCCTGCCTTCTCCTTAAGAGCCCTTGTTTTGTCCCTTTGAAGATTTTGATAATGTAATGGACCAAATTCCACTGCCGGAAATGCTGCTACCAGTTTCCCAATGGTTTTTGCCACTTCTCGGATGGAGGGATAAGGTTTGTGAATGAGGTCATTACAAGTCATCAAGATGTCATTGACCTTCTCTGTTGGCAAAGTAACTAACATAGTCACCGAGTTAATTACAAACCCCAAAAAGTTAATTGATTGTGCTGGCTGCAGCTGGGACTTAATTGGATGAATCAAAAACCCTAGCTTTTCAAACAAAGCTTTAGTAACTGAAACTGAGTGCTCAGCTGACTCTTGAGTATCACTAATGACCAGAATATCATCCAGATAAGCCATAACAATGTGTTTCTGTGCTCTTAATTGGGCTAAAACTGGTTTCAACAGTTTTGTAAAGAGTCTAGGAGCCGAACTCAATCCATTTGGTAAAGCTTTAAACTGCCATAATTGTCCCAGCCAATTAAATTTTAAATACCTCCTGAAGCATTGATGAATTGCTACAGAATAATAGGCATCCTTCAAATCAATCTTAGCCATATAACACCCTGCTGAAATAAGATATTTTGCAGTACTGAATGTCTCCATCTTAAAATGTTTGTATTCTACAAACTTATTCAGATCTGTAAGGTCCAGAATAATTCTGCAACCACCATCTTTTTTATCTCTTCGAAATATATTAGAGACAAATTGATGCTTATGTTCATAAGTCTTTTCAATCACACCTTTTCCAGATAATTTGTCAATTTCCACATTAATCTCCATTCTTTCCTCTGCAGAAAACACATAAGCATAAGCAGGTCTATTCTGTACAGGAGGATTAACCCCTTCTTTAAAAATAATAATGGCTCCCGAAACTGCTTGTAATACATATCGATCAGAAGTAATGTTAAGCCAGGCATTATAAAATTTTTGCAATCTCCCTCCAACTGGAGAGTCATCCACAGTTTCTTTAAGTACATAAGTCTTTAATACCTCTGCGTATGAGCGTGGTGGTCTCCTTCTTCCCGAATACAGGGAAGCACTTTCCTGCACAGCACGATAGTATTTTCGTGACAAACTTCTGCTTCTATAACGGAAATCGAAACCCCTTCGGGTCGAAAAACCCCTTCTTTGTCCAAAAACAAAAGGTTTAACATTGCTAAAATATTTAGCTTCTTCATCCAACTCTTTCAGCTGTTTCGGCAGATTTCCTCCAAACAAATACCCAGGAGCTTGAACTCCACTTTCTTGACACAGGCTTGCAAATCTAGGGTGAAATATGGGCCGAATCGCCGTTTTCCTCATGCAATTAATTTCATAGAATGAATTACATAATAAGCCCAAAGTATCCTTTTGAATCTTTTCCATTTCCAGATTCTCCATTTGCCTACCATAGGCCGTAATGGCGGCAGAAATTAATTTGAGCACCTTTTGAAACTTCACTTCTAGGGCTCTCATACTTGGAGTCATAGACGTCCATATCATCGGATTCACCGTAGGTACTTCCAATGAGGCACAATTTCTTGGAGCTTTATATAATTCTGATGTTTCATTCATCACAGAATTGTGAAGTTGGTGAGATACCATATAATTTATGTTTGCAGCTAGGATTTCTTCCATAGCCTCACCACTTCCTTCAGGTATAGCAAAATCTTGTGCTATCCCAGGCACATTAGGCCTTTTCTTTTTACTTTGTGGTGTGCTTTCAAAAGCCATATAGCCACCAGCAGGGTCTGCCTTCTGCAGCCCTAAATCAATTGGGATATCATCCCATGAGACTTCTTCCAGCCCAAATCCTGGGTCCGGAGTATCATATTCCCAACTTGGCCCACAGCCATATTCATCATATTCAAACCCCTCAGGGATTTTTTGGGATTCATCTGGGTACTCTGACCCTTGTCTCATTATTGTTTGGAGAACTTTCTCCATATGCTCCATTTTTAGCCACATAGTTTTATTGTCTGGAGGTCTTTCAATATCAGAGTCATCAGAAACCACGGGCCTCTCAGATTTCTTTTTGCATTTTTTAGGAACATTTTCCTCCGTGGTCATTATTTCTGGAGAATCTGGAAACTCACTATCGGGTACATCGGCGGCCAACGGTATCGGAACCGGGTCCGCACTAACTTCGCGTCCCGTATTTTTACTTTCACCCCGGGAACATCTTTTTACCCGCGAAAACTTCTTTCCCGATTTCTCCATTTTTCTTTAATTATCAGTGCTCAATCAGCACGTTAACGTGGCTCTAAATTTTCCTTTTGGTTTCGTTTTGCTGGAGCCACCCAGCGTAACCTAAAAAACGCCCCGGTGTAACTTCACTTACCTGCGGGCCGTTCCGACCGCTGCCGAGGAGCTGCTCCTTACTGCAGCTCTTCCTCGCGCTGTCAGCGTTGACGTCATGCCGTTGCCAGCGTGAGGCGGGTTCTTCACGTAGTCACTCACGTGACTCCGAAGTAAAATCATAATTTACCACAGCTTTTGCTGCTTATGAAAATTTTGAGAAGGATCCCCATTCGAAACATCACCGGTCGATTTGCTCCACAGACATTGCCTAACCCACCAAGTTCCTTGTGCATTTTGTGTTTTGGACAATTTTTATGTCATTGCTTGTCTAAGTGATTGAGGAATCTACCAAATTTAATCCAGACTGTATACTGTAAGTAAATGAAAATATGAATTTTATCGTTTAGTAATTTATGCAGCTTTTGCCGCGACAGTGTGCATTCCAGATATGTCATTCATTAAAACCAAGAGGATTTCAATGGAGGCCCCATCAGGCATGTTGGAAATGTTTATTTATGGACCAAGGGTATGAGGTACCATCTATATCTCTCATTCCCCTTTCCCCCTGACTCCCAGTCTGAAAAAGAGTCTCGACCCAAAACGTCACCAATTCCTTCTCTCCTGAAACGCTGCCAGACTCGCTGAGTTACTCCAGCCTTTTGTGTCTGTCCTTGGTTTAAACCTGCATCTGCAGTTCCTCCCTACACGGGATGAGGAGTATTGTTTAATACCCTTTTCCTAATTGCTAAAACCTTCTGGAAGCAACAGTGCGGCCTTCCTTAAAACCTAGATGATTGCTGTCCAGCTGGACAAAGGAGCATTTGAATTTCATAGTTTTATAACCTGCCACCAAGAGGTTAAAAATATTGACCTCCTGCTTTAAGGGAGATGGTTCATATCCTTCTGAGATTAATGTATTCATGTTCAGCCTTCAGATGCATGATTTGTATTTTACTACAGGTTGCACAAACATTTCCAAATGATCGGTGGGACAACATGCTTTTTTTTTTAATGTGTATTAACTTTCAACCAGCAAGAAGCACTCTTTGATCCGCTTTAGACTGAGAAGTTTATTTTGGGATTACCCTGCATTCATACATAGATTAGACTGAAATATTGCATTTAGTGTGGATCAAACTGATTTAAACTGAATGTTTAAGAAGGAACTGCAGATGATGGAAAATCAAAGGTAGACAAAAATGCTGGAGAAACTCAGAGGGTGAGGCAGCATCTATGGAGCGAAGGAAATAGGCGACGTTTCGGGTCGAGTCCTTTCTTCAGACTGATGTGGTGGTGGGGGGGGGGGGGGGGAAGAAGAAAGGAAGAGGCAGAGACAGTGGGAGACAGTGGGAGACAGTGCCCCGCTCCCTGCTTTGGATGCCCTCCACCGAAAACGGTGTCTGAGACGGGCTGGGAAGATCATCAAGGACCCCTCCCACCCTAACCATGGACTGTTTGCCCTCCTACCATCGGGGAGGCGGTACAGGAGCCTCAGGTCCCGCACCAGCAGGATGAGGAATAGCTTCTACAATAACACGATCGCACTGCTGAACTCGGAGTCCCGCCGATAGATTCCCACATCTGTATTTATTTATCTGTATTTATCTAAACATTGCTATCACTACGTACTGACACTAAACTGCATTTCGTTGTACCCATACTTGTATCTGTGCAATGACATTAAATTTGAATTGAATTGAATTGAATTGAATTGAATTGAATTGAATTGAATTGAATTGAGAGCTGGCAAGGGGAGGGGAAAGAAGGAGAAAGCAGGGACTACCTAAAATTGGAGAAGTCAATGTTCATACCGCTGGGGTGTAAACTACCCAAGCAAAATATGAGGTGCTGCTCCGAAAGATTCGAAATGGGAAGGGGAGTTGAAGTGCTGAGTCACTGGGAGATCAGGTTGGTTATTGCGAACCGAGCGGAGGTGTTGGGCGAAGCGATCGCCAAGCCTACGCTTGGTCTCGCCGATGTAGAGTAGATCTTTCAGCAGTTACGTTCACTTCTACCCTGACTCTGTCTGCATATTAAATATGATTCCCTTCTCATGCAATCTCACTGAGAAGTTTAGTTCTCCAGAAGACTGTGCTTTGTACAACTTATTTTAATATCAATCAGAACATAAACCCTTGGACCACAATAAGACATTTATGTTCTTCAAATAGTGAGCTTCATTTTAGAACTGATGATTTCTGAATTTTCTTTTTGCAAATGGAAGAACTAAAGAATGTAAGAAATAGCAACATAATTAGTTAATACCTCATCTTGAAATTGCTTTGTAATCGATGGCTTGTGGTCTCAACTCCATTTTACTCTGGATTCACAGAATCTTTGATTCTCCGGTAATCCAATGTTGAACATTCTTAAAGGGGCTGTCCCACTGCGGCGACCTAATCCGTGAGTTCTGGCGAGTTTGCCCTAGATTCATACTCGCAGCATGGTCGACACGAGGTCCTAGGAGGTCTTTGTAACTCTCCTTCATGCTCGAGAGTGGTCTCCGCGTACCCGAGGCCTCAGCTAGGTCGTGGCGCATTTTTCAACATGTTGAAAAATGCCCGCAAGTAAAATAAGATCGCCATGGAAAAAATCTATACTTTTTTTACTCATAGGTTTAGTCGAAGTAGGTCGTAGTAGGTCGGCATGTTATTTCTAGGTAATCAAGGGTAGTTGAAGGTAATCGAAGGTAGTCGTAGATAGTCTTCAACATAGTTGAAGGGAAGTCGTTTTCACTCTCCACTATTCGGTGTCCAATTTGCCCGAAGCGAGTCAAAGCTAGTCTTCAACATAGTGGAAGGAGGTCGAAGGAGGTCTTCAACATGACATTTTTTCAAACTCTCCTAAACTCTTCTAAACTCGCCAATTAGGTCGCCGCAGTGGGACAGCCCATTAATGACCTAACACCCACAGCCATTTGAACAGAATTGCAAAGATTCACAACCTGAGATCTCTTTGTCTTAGTTTCAAGTTCTCATTCTTTTACAATCAGAGTAGACTCCAGAACTAGTGGGACCATCCCCTTGCACTATAAAGGCATTAGAGAATCTTTTCAATGGAGCCTATTCCCATTCTTTTACACTCCAGACCGCAGAAGCCAATTCTGTTCATTTTCTAAGAATATATCTCTGGAATATCTCTGCAGATGCTGTAAATCTAAAATTAAGAATGGAAATGCTAGAACTACTCAGAAATAGTCCACTGGGACAATATACAAGAGGTTCCAAAGCCTGGCAACTCTTGTATATACACTTAGTACTTTACCCAGACAGTTGTGAATCTGTGGAATTCTCTGCCACAGAAGGCAGAGGAGGTTAATTCACTGGATATATTCAAGAGAGAGTTAAATATAGCTCTTAGGGCTAACGGAATCAAGGGATATGGGGAGAAAGCAGGAATAGGGTACTGATTTTGGATAATTAGCCATGATCATATTGAATGGCGGTGCTTGCTCGAAGGGGAGAATGGCCTCCTCCTGCACCTATTTTTTATGTTTCTATCTTTGATTTAGGAATTGTGCTCATGCTTGTAATAGTTTGCTGAACAGAATGCAAAAAAAAAAAAGAATTTCACTGGACCTCGGTACATGTAACAATAAAAAAAAGATTGAACCATTGAACTGGGTCAGGCTGCATCTGTGGGAAGAGAAAGAGAGCTAATATTTCAGACCCTTTCCTAGAATCTCTGAAATAAACCCAGTGAACCTCTCTGCATTGCCTCTGAGTATGTATATTCTTCCTCAATTAAAAAGATCAAAATTATGCATGATGATCTGAGACTGCTTTCACCAGAACCGTGGACAGTTGTAGCAAGCTTTTTCTACTTTACATTCCTTTTCCCACTGTAATAAAGGCCAACATTCATGTTGCTTCATAATCACTTGCTTCATTAGCACACTAAGTTTCTATGTTTCTGGTATAAAGACATCAGATTTCTCTGAACATTAACATTTAATAGAACTTCACGTAATGCTGCTTTCTAATTCTTTCTACCAAAGTAGACAACCTCATATTACTCATCATTATAGAGTCATAGAATCAGAGATCTGCACAGAACTGAAACAGGCCCAGCATACCATGTGGGAGCTCATCAAAAGTCTATTAAAGTCCAAATAGACAACATCTACCACCCTGCCTTTATCTGATTTGTGAGATGATTTCCTGTGCACAAACCCATGCTGAATCCATCCCAGCTTTTTCAAGCAAGCATATATATATCATCCTTGAAAAGCATCTCCAAAAACTTCCCGAGTACTGATGTCAGGCTCTCCAAGCTTACCGTGTACCGAGGTACAGTGAAAAGCTCTCTTAACTCCAGCAGCATTTCAGAGATAATCATCTTTGTATTTCTGCCACTTAATTCAAATTATATCTCCCCATGTTCCTTCAGCAGATCCTCTCTATACATTCTATTCTATTTGTTGTTGCATGATAACTGAATTCTTCCCTTTCCACTTCAGATATCTCTCCAGCCCTAGTAGATTTAATTTACTCTGATACTGGATGGGAGTGGGGGGGAGGAGCAACAGCAACAGAACACTCGGGATGGATGTTTGCCATTGCAGAGAATTGTATCTATCTCCCAGAGTATACTGCATACCCCCACACACATTATTTTTCACTGCCCTTTCCTAAATCATATTTTACCATGGTGCTGATAACCCAGCCCCCATATCACCAAGTAAGCATCAGGTTAGTATATTGGTCAAAATAAAAGATTGGGGCTCCTGCCTCACTCCAGTATTTATGTCCTTGATGTGTGGTCATCTCCTTTCATCTTCATCCACCATCCACAACTGGACTGTTACCAAGTCGGAGGAGAGTTACATTTTCCTGGACCCAATTGCCTAACTCAATGTCTGAAGAAGGGTCTCGACCTAAAACGTCACCCATTCCTTCTCTCCAGAGATGCTGCCTGGATTTAGTATTACTACTAGACGGCCGGTGGACCTGTTGGGTCCCCGTTTGAGGACGCTAGAGATCCCCGTTGTGAGGCCAGTCGCAAATGGCGATCTCAAAATGGCAGGAGCCTGGCAACCCTCCCAAAACTGCACACGCCCAGCTGATGGGTTCCCCTAGTGCTGCCACGGCAACTCTCCCCCAACTGCGCAGGCGTGACCGGCAAGTGGGGTGCTGTATAAAGTTAATTTAAGTTTTAAATGTTAATAACCTGTATAATGTACCATCAATCTGAACGAAACTTGTTTCAGTTACATCGCGGGACAATGGTGAGTAAGGTGGGCCTAAAATTGTCGTGCATTCGTGTACCGTTTTGGTTGTATTTTGGGAACAAATATAGGTCGGCACAAACAAACAAACAAATATACATACAAGATAAGACTTATAGTAATAGATAGATTATTGTTCAGTGATACTAAAAGCGTAATATTTTAAGAAAATGTTACATTGTAGTATTTTAATAAAATGTTTCTTTCTCTTTGATATGTCCTGCAACGTGGATGTGAAGACGATAATGATAGACAATATTTTAAAATATACATTTGCTGCGAGGTTGACTGCATAGTTATTTGCAGGACACCATATAACTTCTCAGACTATCCACCTTGCCAACTAGCTTAAATGTTCACATGGCATTTTTTACCTTAGCATCTACTCCCCTACCCTGAGGTTGGTATTCATGTCCAAGACAGCAAGCAATGTCACAGAGACCTTGTACCAATGCTCCGGCTCAAGGCCAGCTCCTGTGCTCTCACCATCTGGAAAGAGACATAGCTGTAACAGAAATCTCTGAGTTGCTCCCGCCACTGGAGATCATAGCTCTGGAGGGTAGGAGTAAAACCTTCGACAGATCTGAGCTTCTGAAAGAGCCACAACACTGCCAGAATATAAATTATATTTCAACTAGAAATAGTGCACTCAAAATATGTAGCTGTATATTTAAAGTGTTAAAGTCTTGTGTAATTTGAATGAAAAAAATATTACTTCCACAATGAATAACAATTTTTTTTATTAACAACCCACAGTTTGTCCCACAGAAATAAAGAGAAATGGCAAGTTCGGATTTTAAATTGTTACTTCCTTCACACATCTGTACCCTTAAGCACTTTGCAACTCCATCCTTTATTCATTGCATTTGCAAAAGAAGGATCTAGGATTAATCAGGTCTATGCTATGCAGAGTCTGAAAGTTTTTCCTGTTACAGTTTATATGCTCGTTTACAGCATTGTCAGTGAATTCCAAGACAACGAGGAAATTAGCACAAATGTCTTTTGCATAGTGTTTACCAAGAAGTAAATTGCGTACCAAAGCTCTCTGATACAATCTGTATTGAGACTCTGCACCGAAATTCAATGGCACCTCACCATAACTCACTTACATTTATTAAACACATTTGCACATTGACAATATTAACAGTTTTCAAGATATTGAACAGTTAGTACAATGTTTTTACAGAAAACATAAAATGTGTAAGTGCCAGAAGAATGAATAAATATTACAGAACAATTTTGAATCATGAAGGATAGCTTCTACCAATAGACAAGATTAATAAAAAGGGCATCACAGTTTTAAACTTTAAACTTTGAACTAATGTGCTGTCATTAATTTAGCTGAAGTGCAAATTAATTCATTTAGGTAGATCATGCCCTACGCTGACTTAACTGAGCTCCGCTGGGCTGAGAGTGAGCCAACACAATATTGCCTTCATTCCTCCTGGACTGGGAACACAGAAAACAATTAGCTTTTCCATTTTTGTTCAATATACAGTAATTTGCATTGGAGATTAATTGTGTGCCTACAAACTAGAGGATTGGGCTTTCTTTCATGCTCTTCGTGTATAATGAGTTTGCCCCATTACAGGAAGGATGGGGAGGCTTTGGAGAGGGTGCAGAAGAGGTTCATCAGAATACTGCCTGGATTGAGTGATATTGGCTAAGAGGAGAGGGCAGCACGGTGGCGCAACGGTAGGGTTGTTGCCTTACAGTGCTTGCAGCACCAGAGTCCCAGGTTCAATCCCGAATAGGGGTGCTTCTGTAAGGAGTTTTTTACATTCTCCCCGTGACCGCATGGATTTTGCCTGAGATCTTCAGTTTCCTCCCACACTCCAAAGACGTAGAGGTTTGTAAGTTAATTGGTTTGGTATTATTTTAAATTATCCCCATTATGTGTAGGATCGTGTTAATGTGCTTGGATCGATGGTTGGTGTGGACTTGGTGGGACGAAGGACCTGCTTCCATGCTGTAATCTCTAAACTAAATAAACTAAACTAAAGTAGAGATTGGACAAATTTAGATTGTTTTTTCTGGAACACCAAGATTGAGGGGAGACCTGATAGGGGTATCTACAATTATGAAAGGCACAGATAGGATAGATAGTCAGGACCTTGTTCCCAAGGTAGAAATGTCTAAGACTAGAGGGCATAACATTAAGGTGCGAAGGCAAAGTTTGAAGGAGATGTGTGAGATCAGTTGTTTTACACAGAGGTTGGGGATGACTGGTTCATACTGCCAGGGGTGCTGGTGGAGGCAGATATGATAGTGGCATGTAAGAGGCATTTGGATCATTAATGGATATACAAGGAATGGAGGGATATGGATCACATGTAGGCAGATGAGATTAGTCTATCTGAGCATCATGTTCAGCAAAGATATTTAGGCTGAAGGGCCTGTTCTTGTGCTGTAATTTTCTATGTTCTATGTTTTACATTCTACAATCTTTCAATGTTCACTGCCAAGCGGTTTACAAGGAATAGG
Source organism: Okamejei kenojei (assembly GCA_035221665.1). Lineage (NCBI taxonomy): Eukaryota > Metazoa > Chordata > Chondrichthyes > Rajiformes > Rajidae > Okamejei > Okamejei kenojei. Next base: position 9,876,965 of record CM069133.1, read on the forward strand.
CACATGCAAGCTACTGAAAGGGGCATGAAGAAAATTACCCCAATTTGAGCAACATTTTCAGAAATATTACAATGGCTGAAGGTAAGGAAACCTTGATACTTTAGGCAATGAGTTGGGATTTTATCTTCTATACTGCTCAAAATTGGGCAATGGAAAAGGAAATAAAATAGTAAGATTAAATGAGAACTTACCAGTTTGAAGTTTGATCTTTATTTTATGAGGAGTCGAGTTGAGGGACTACGTGAATAGAAGCCCGTACAGCCGTTGGTGCGTCAATCTTCAAAGCAGCGGAATGAATTCACAGCTAACAATGACTGAAGTATAATGGTAAGATGATAAAACTAGAACTACCAGATGAGATCTATGAGGGTGGGAGCGGAGGGCACGTAGTCCCTCAACTCGACTCCTCATAAAATAAAGATCAAACTTCAAACTGGTAAGTTCTCGTTTAATCTTACTATTTTTACTTCGGAGTCACGTGAGTGACTACGTGAAGACTTCAAAGCACTGTGAATTCACGCCGCAGACCCAAATTCGACGTTCACACTGCCTGGATTGACTCAAAAGTCATTAACAATCAATCATGCATCAGTAATACATTTGTTAAATGAAATAACAGTTTATTTACAAACAAATCATAACAAACCCCTCTAACTGAGGGGAAAAGTGTAACAGTACTGACACCAGAATCAGCAAACACCCCGAGCCTTGAAATCGGCTTGTGATAAAACCTCTGAAAAGTTAGCTCACTGGACCATCCTGCGGCCGCGAGGATATGGTCTATTGGCAAGTCCATCGCCCTTGCCGCGGAAGTTGATGCCGCCCTGGTGGAATGAGATTTGAATTTATCAGTATCAATTCCAGCACTTGCCAGGACCTGCTTTAGCCACCTTGAAATCGTTTGCACCGACACCTTACTATGTGGATTTTTGTGACTAATAAACAAAGCCAACTCTGTTCCTCTCAGAGGTTTAGTAATCTCAATGTAACGAGATAAATGTGAGACTACACACAAGCGATCATCTGCGGGGTATGCTGAAAACACAATCTTACATCTTGTCATGCCTCTTCTATTATAAGCAAATCATAGACATAAAATATAATGGCATCAGCCGACACATGCATTCTATCTAGCCGTAGCTTTTGCAACATTTGTACACGTTGAGTTGAAACCAACGCCATAAGCATGACCACCTTCATAGATAATTTGGCTACTGATAGGCTTGTAACCGGAGCCCACTGGCGAAGAACCATAAAAACCTCACTCACATTCCAAATACCGGCATACCTGGGTTTAGGAGGATTAGAATTGAAAAACTCCCTTCATGAATCGTGAAACTAACGGATGTGTCCCTACTGTATGCAATTCTGCATTCATGGGTAAATAAGAGCACTTCTGGCTGAATTAATTGCACTGTAATTTAATTTTTTGGTCAAAATAAAGAGTTGACAAACTACAATACGTCCGTGATCCCTGCAGTGTGATATACAATATTCTGCTGTAGGCAGAATTGCGCCCACTTCCTTATATAGGTGATATATTGCTGCTGTGTACTATCCCTGCAGGCCGACGTGAGAACATCCACAGTCCGATGAGACAGTCCTCTCCCCAGGTATGGCCTCCTTAAAATCTGCAAATTAACAGATCAATACGATCATATAAAGGATGTTGATCCCCAGTGGCTGGATTTACCAGTAGATTTTTATTCTTGGGCATAAGCATGTAAGGCTCCCTAGCCATTTGTAATACAATGGGAAACCATGCTTGTGTAGGCCAATCTGGCACTACCAATACCCCTGAAGCGGAGTCCTCCTTGATCTTTTGCAAACATCTGCTGATGAGACAGAATGGAGGAAATACATACACAAACATTCCTCCCCAATGCAGCGAAAATGCATCCACTGCTACTGCCCCATGATCTGGTTCCCATGAAACATATCTAGGTAACTGATGATTTAATCGAGATGCAAACAGTAATGGATCTGGCAATCCATACTGATCAATCATTTGGTTAAATGCATCCTGATTTAACATCCATTCAATGTTGTCATTAAACTGACGTGACCTCTTCCTGGCAAATAAAGTGCTGAAAGCCAGATATTTTGGTCAATACACCAGTTTCAAATCTGGTTAGCCAGTCTATCACAAGACTGTGACTTAACTCCACCCATGTGGTTTACATATGCCACTGCTGTGGTGTTGTCAATCTGACCTGCACATGCAGATCCCTCCTTGTAGAACAATAAGCTTTGAGCCCACACCAGGTGCCCAACAACTCTAAATAATTAATCCCTCTTAATTGAGGAAGCGATGTCTCATCCACATTCCATCTGCCTCCACAACTAGAAGACATATCTGTTGCACCCCAACCCAGTGCACTTACATCAGTCTGTAATATCAGTGACGGTGATTCCACCAAAACCTTCCTTAAACTTTTTGAAACATGTGCTATCCACCATTGTATGTCAGCAATCGCCCCAGCTGACAACTGCATAGGCCTATCAAAAATGGCCCCTTTGTATTCTCAGTGCCTGTTCCTTTGATCGTTGTAATTGTTGATAATGCAGAGGACCATACTGCACAGCTGGAAAGGCTGCAACAACTTCCCAATTAAACTGGCTACTTGTCTAATCGAAGGCCGTTGTTCTCCAACGAGATTAACACAGTCCTCAATTAACTGATTCAATTTATCCCTGGGCAAAGTTACCAACATGTGATTGGAATTAATGGTAAATCCCAGATAATCAATAATTTGGACTGGTGATAATTTAGATTTATCTGGGTGAATAACAAATCCCATTTGTTCAAAAGTGATTTTAACAACTGAAACTGATGATTGAGTTTTCAGCATGAGTCTTTCCAACAATCAGAATATCATCTAAATAGGCCATTACCACATGCCCCTGAGCTCTAAGTAATGCTAACACAGGTTTTACCAATTTAGTAAATAATCTAGGAGCTGAAGTTAATCCATTCGGCAATGCCCTGAATTGCCACAGCTCAGTCATCCAAATAAATTTCAAATATCTTCTATCATCACCATGAATAGACACTGAGTAATACGCATTCTTTAAATCAATGGTTGCCATATAATACCCTTTGGACACTAGATGTTTGCCCGTGGTAAAGGTCTCCATTTTGAAATGCCTATAACAAACAAATTTGTTCAAATTCGATAAATCCAGAATAATTCTACATCCCCCAGTCTTTTTAGATCTGGGAAATATACTTGACAGAAATTGTTGACTTTGATAGACAGAAGGCTCAATTACCCCTTTCTTATGTAACGACTGAATCTCTGCTTGAATAAGCACATTTTCCTCATCTGAAAAAAATAAGTTTACGACTAGGAAAATGTTGATTAGGTAGACTGTCCTTAGAGTAAAATTCAATTTTTCACCCCTTCAATACACTAAGTATGAACAGATCTGATGTCAACTGCTGCCATTGTTTGAGAAACAATTTTAACCTTCCCCAATTTGAACAGGAACATCAGTTAATTCATCGTCTGTCAATGTTTATTCCTTTACCTGCATCTTTCCTTGCGGACCTTGTTGTCCTCGACTTCTTGTGGAGAACCTTTTTTGCCTTGCTTGCCAGCTGGCTTAATGAGGGCCATGGTTTTAACAACCTCATGACAGTCTTTGACCCTTTTTGCAAGGTTACCACCAAACAACAGATTTCGTGGTGGTACACTGGTCGGTTTGCACAACTCGCCAAATTCAGATTAGCACTGGCCTAATAGCGGCCCTCCCGATATTATTAATTTCAAAATGCATTACAAAGGAATCCCAGTTCATCCTGGTGTGCTTCAACCATATCGCTTGTATCAATAACTTTCACCACAGCTGTAATACCTGCTGACAACAGTTTAAGCACTTTTTTAACCTTCATCTCCTGGGCCCTAGCAGGCATATCCATCTATGACCAAATTTGGTGATTAACCACCGGTACCTTCAGGAGATCACAATTAACAGGAGCTTTATAGTTTTTTGCTACTTCATCCATAGCTAGCTCCTGTAAACTGGTGGGAGAGAGCATATACTGAATTGGCTTCGGCCAATTCTACATCAATCGCCTTTCCTGCCTCTCTACGCTCAGCAAACTTCCCAGCAATGTTCGGAATTACCTCCAACCAAACTCCTTTACTGCTCTCCCCCAGCATAGAATCAATGTCAGCAAACTGCACTGATAGAACATCCTCCTCACAGGCAGGATAGTTCTGCAGCCCTGAAACAGGTGCTGCTAGCACAAGCTCTCCATCAGCCTGGCTTGGGCACCACTCCTCCTCACGGAGCTGGTCCCTGTCGAGCATTCTTTTGTAATAGAATCTCGACGTGGGAGAGCCGTGAGCAAACGGACTCTCCTATGGAGGGTATAACCTCCAGGCCCGACTCATCTACGGGCCACAGAGACTTGCCAGTGGCCTTCCACCCTACTGACAAGCCTCCACTGCCCCCCGGCAGTGGGTCCGCAACCACTGGCTGTGTAGCCAGCACCGGACCAGGTGTACCAGGGGCCTCCATCCTCAACACTCTCCTGGTCACTCTCCTTTCTACCCCCGGAGCGCCTCGCCGACACCTTCTTCACTTTCTGCAACATATCTACCAGAACTCCAAACCGTCGCAGAAAATGACCTGTGGTAAAAAAATTTTAAAAACCTTACCTCCGTTGAAACTTGTTAACGAAGAACTGCAGATGCTGGAGAATCGAGGGTGAAGTCTGAAGAAGGGTCTCGACCCGAAACGTCGCCCATCTCCTTCGCTCCTTAGATGCTGCTGCACCCGCTGAATTCTCCAGCTTTTCGTGTAACCCTCCATTTAAACTTACCGCTCGGAGGAGCGCTGCTGCTCCAACCGGCCGACTGCACCAGCGTCTGACGTCATGACGCACCAACGGCTGTACGGGCTTCTATTCACGTAGTCACTCACGTGACTCCGAAGTAAAATAGGAAAGCATTGAGATCGCCTACTGGACACCATTCTTGCTAAAGCCACAGTTAAGTTTAACTTCCACCTTCCACTAAATACGCAATTATTTTTCCACATTGGACTTACAATGCAATAAGAGCCATTCCCCTAAGAGTCTCTGGTGGCATTTATGTTCCAATGAAGCATCCTCACATTTTTTCCTCATCTAAATTTAGAGTGTAACCTTTTATTCCTTTCTCCTTTGTATGCCACCACCTGACTGCGGGAGCGGTCCTCAATGGAGGCCCCTCCAGAAGGGAGTTCCCCCCCACGGCTGTGGCATGCAACAGACACCTGAGCCGGTTCATGGACTCGCCAACCGTCTGCCATCTCCATGGTGTGGAAGAGACCGTGCCCTACCTGCAAATGCAGTGTGAGAGACCGCTTGACCACCCGAAGCCCCGCTCCCCAAGCCCCGGCCACATTCCTGCCCCACACTCCCAACACCTGGGCACTCAATACAGAGGGGTTAGGGCTGGGAGGGATGGGGGGGATCTCCCCATCCGTCTGTTCCTGGGCCTGGCCAAGACGGCCACCCGTGGGTCCAGGGTTGACCACCCATCCCTCCTCCGGGCCCACGCCCACACATCCCCGGAGAGGGAACACGTGGTGTCCACGGGGACCCCGGAGGTCCTCCGCGATGCCAATCATTGCAGATGGCCAAGCGCTCGAGTGATAAAGTTGGCAATGCATCAACTCGATGATCGCCTGCCTGCAAACTGTCAACATTGGCATTCCCTGATTGTGTCTATACTCGCACTCAGCCAGGCATCCACAGCACAGCACAGCACCTCGCACCTCCCCCTCCCCCTCCCTTCCCCCCCTCTCCCCCCACTCCCCCCTCTCTGCCCCTCCACCCCTCTGCCCTCCCTCCACCTCACCCCTCCCCCTCTCCCCCCCCCCCACATCCACCTCCCTCCCCCTCATCACCTCCCTCCCCCTCCCTTCCCCTCATCCCCGTCCACCCTCTCTCCCCTACCCCCCTCCACCCCTCCCCACTGCTCCCTTCCCCCTTCCCCCCTCCCCTCCCCCTCCACCTCCCCCCCTTTGCCCCCTCTCCCCCCACCCCTCTCCCCTCCCCTCTACCCTCCTCCCTCCCCCCTTCCCTCCTCTCCCGCCACTCCCCCTCTCTCCCTCTCTCCTCTCTCTCCCCCCTTCCCCCCTCTCTGCCTCCCCTCTCTCTCCCCCCCTCTCCCTCCACCCCTCTACCCTCCCTCCACCCAACCCCTCTCCCCTCCCATCCCCCTCCCCCTTCCCCCTTCCCCCTTCCCCCCCCCTCCCCTCCCTCCTCTTCTCTCCACTCCCCGCCTTGCCGGTGATCGCTAGAAGAAGTACTCTGACCGACACCCTGCGGACTATAACATCGTGAAGCTGCGGACTGCGGAGCTTCTAGCCGTGGGCATGGCATGGATTTTCCATCACGGAGCAGGGCGATCCCTTGCCAGGGATTGCCAGAAGAAGTGCTCCGACCGCTGGCCTGTGGCCTATAACATTGGAGTCCCGACATCGGAGTTTCGATCATCCCGACAAAAGGGCTTGTTCATCTGCAGAGGGTTCATGAGGTTTCATGGACCCGACCACAGATGAACAAAAGGAGGAAGATTGACTGAACTTTATTGCTTTCCATCACAGAGAAGAATGTTGATTCCACTGTGGTGGATGTTTATGTTAAATTATATTGTGTATTGTGTTCTTTTTTATTGTATGGCTACATGATAACCCAAAGTTTACTGTACCTTAATTGGTGCATGTGACAATAAATGGGAAATTGAACTTGAATTTGATATAATGCATACAAAGCATCAATTTGGACTGCGTTGCAATGTAAAAATAATATTGATTGTTTTTTTCAATGAATGCAAAAAAATGGCAATGTTTGGAATCAAATCAAATATTTCAGTTTTTGGTATTAAGCCTATTTCCATTGAAAATATGTGTCTTTTGTTGTACATTAGACTCTGATGTCAGTGATGGATTGACCATGCACACTTTGAGCAATTTCATTGGCGATGGAGCTGAGTCAACTCTGGAGAGATCCAATAATATACGTATTTTTTCTGTGGGGCAAGGAAGAGCAGGATCGCTGTAGGCCACTGCTTGCCTGGAAACTATTGAACCATCCCATCATTTGTCAAATATCCCCAGGACATAACTGCAGCTGCTGTCAGTGTCTCAGCATTCCTCAACATTCCTTCAGTCAAAGCCAGTAGCTCGAGTGAGCACATCAATCTTGCAGCCACACGATGCTCAAAATGGTGGAGCTACTTAGTCAATTCCCTTGGCTGGCCACACAAATGTCAAAATCTACATGATTTTACTGGGTTGTCTGCAAAACAAAGCATTTCACTGCTCCTAGGTACATGTGACAAGAAAATATCATTGGATCTTTGGGTCAATGGATAGAATTATTATTTGTTTATTCAGCTTTCGTGCTCATTAACTTAACACATTATTACCACATACCAAACTGCCGGTGCCTTCTTTAAGACCATGATTACTAATTATTAGCCAAAAAGAGAATTAGTTTTGTATCGAAAGCAACATTTTAATTTGCTATTGTTATTAACGCTTATTTATCCATTTCCAGCACGTTGTTTTCATTGCAATGGGACCCAAAAAAAGAAACCTTATTTATTTGGTTGTGATCAGAAACATTTCCATGTTGTCAAAACTAATTCTCATTGAAATCTACCTGTAACTTATAGTTGCATCATTGAACTGAACCAAATGAACTAATGCATTGTATTAGGTTAGCCTGTACGTCTATGTACAATAACATAAACTTTTAGAACAATTAAATAACTTCCCTGCATTTAAAGCACATCACAATTATATTATGTTGTTATAGATAAGTACAGGTTTTGAAGTTTTGAAAATCACAAATTGCTGGGGTAACTGAGCAGGTCAGGCAGCATCTTTGGAGGCGATGTTCCGGGTTGGGACCCTTCTTCAGACCAATTGTAATTGGGGGTAGAAAGCTGGTAAAGGGACGAGGGCAGGGAAATCCAGATGAATCTTCACACGTTACGTAAAGTTAGTACCAAACTCGGCCTGCAGCACAAGGCTGTGCCCTAGCAATGAAGGTCCAAGCAAAACCTTTTAAATTGTGGACAGTGAGGGCAGATATCCATGATAAAACTCATCATTAGTTTCAGTGCATCAACAGTCTCTGGCTGTTCGAAGAAAATAACTTTCGAAAGTCAAGATCTCAAATTTTTCTTCCAGTTTTGAGATTTTCAGTTCAGTTCAGTTTAGTTTATTATTGTCATGTGTACCAAGGTACAGTGAAAAGTTTGTGTTGCGTGCTAACCAGCCAGCAAAGAGACAATACATTATTACAATCAATCCATTTATAGTGACTTTTACATAGAAACATAGAAAATAGGTGCCAATCAGCCCTTTGATCCAGCACCGCCATTCAACATGATCATGGCAGATCATCCAAAATCAGTACCCTGTTCCTGCTTTCTTCCCATATCCCTTAATTCTGTTAGCCCTAAGAGCTACATCTAACTC